>JAWWQZ010000270.1:0-619555 GCA_033815515.1 Cryptocheilus praepositus
CATACCGAGTCACCGTCCACTGGGCTCAGCGAGAAAACGCGATTTCGGCGCTTCTGAGGGCCGAAAACGCGATATCAGCCGATTTGCGATCTGTCAGCAGATTCGGTTTCTGGCAGTTTACATGTCGAACTGCACGGTAGAAACGATAAAACAGCTCCTCCGTGCGGTTTTCATACCGAGTCACCGTCCACTTGGCTCAGCGAGAAAACGCGATATCGGCCGATTTGCGATCTGTCAGCAGATTCGGTTTCTGGGCAGTTTACATGTCGAACTGCACGGTAGAAACGATAAAACAGCTCCTCCGTGCAGTTTTCATACCGAGTCACCGTCCACTGGGCTCAGCGAGAAAACGCGATTTCGGCGCTTCTGAGGGCCGAAAACGCGATATCGGCCGATTTGCGATCTGTCAGCAGATTCGGTTTCTGGGCAGTTTACATGTCGAACTGCACGGTAGAAACGATAAAACAGCTCCTCCGTGCAGTTTTCATACCGAGTCACCGTCCACTGGGCTCAGCGAGAAAACGCGATTTCGGCGCTTCTGAGGGCCGAAAACGCGATATCGGCCGATTTGCGATCTGTCAGCAGATTCGGTTTCTGGGCAGTTTACATGTCGAACTGCACGGTAGAAACGATAAAACAGCTCCTCCGTGCAGTTTTCATACCGAGTCACCGTCCACTGGGCTCAGCGAGAAAACGCGATTTCGGCGCTTCTGAGGGCCGAAAACGCGATATCGGCCGATTTGCGATCTGTCAGCAGATTCGGTTTCTGGGCAGTTTACATGTCGAACTGCACGGTAGAAACGATAAAACAGCTCCTCCGTGCAGTTTTCATACCGAGTCACCGTCCACTGGGCTCAGCGAGAAAACGCGATTTCGGCGCTTCTGAGGGCCGAAAACGCGATATCGGCCGATTTGCGATCTGTCAGCAGATTCGGTTTCTGGGCAGTTTACATGTCGAACTGCACGGTAGAAACGATAAAACAGCTCCTCCGTGCAGTTTTCATACCGAGTCACCGTCCACTGGGCTCAGCGAGAAAACGCGATTTCGGCGCTTCTGAGGGCCGAAAACGCGATATCGGCCGATTTGCGATCTGTCAGCAGATTCGGTTTCTGGGCAGTTTACATGTCGAACTGCACGGTAGAAACGATAAAACAGCTCCTCCGTGCAGTTTTCATACCGAGTCACCGTCCACTGGGCTCAGCGAGAAAACGCGATTTCGGCGCTTCTGAGGGCCGAAAACGCGATATCGGCCGATTTGCGATCTGTCAGCAGATTCGGTTTCTGGGCAGTTTACATGTCGAACTGCACGGTAGAAACGATAAAACAGCTCCTCCGTGCAGTTTTCATACCGAGTCACCGTCCACTGGGCTCAGCGAGAAAACGCGATTTCGGCGCTTCTGAGGGCCGAAAACGCGATATCGGCCGATTTGCGATCTGTCAGCAGATTCGGTTTCTGGGCAGTTTACATGTCGAACTGCACGGTAGAAACGATAAAACAGCTCCTCCGTGCAGTTTTCATACCGAGTCACCGTCCACTGGGCTCAGCGAGAAAACGCGATTTCGGCGCTTCTGAGGGCCGAAAACGCGATATCGGCCGATTTGCGATCTGTCAGCAGATTCGGTTTCTGGGCAGTTTACATGTCGAACTGCACGGTAGAAACGATAAAACAGCTCCTCCGTGCAGTTTTCATACCGAGTCACCGTCCACTCGGCTCAGCGAGAAAACGCGATTTCGGCGCTTCTGAGGGCCGAAAACGCGATATCGGCCGATTTTCGATCTGTCAGCAGATTCGGTTTCTGGGCAGTTTACATGTCGAACTGCACGGTAGAAACGATAAAACAGCTCCTCCGTGCAGTTTTCATACCGAGTCACCGTCCACTGGGCTCAGCGAGAAAACGCGATTTCGGCGCTTCTGAGGGCCGAAAACGCGATATCGGCCGATTTGCGATCTGTCAGCAGATTCGGTTTCTGGGCAGTTTACATGTCGAACTGCACGGTAGAAACGATAAAACAGCTCCTCCGTGCAGTTTTCATACCGAGTCACCGTCCACTGGGCTCAGCGAGAAAACGCGATTTCGGCGCTTCTGAGGGCCGAAAACGCGATATCGGCCGATTTGCGATCTGTCAGCAGATTCGGTTTCTGGGCAGTTTACATGTCGAACTGCACGGTAGAAACGATAAAACAGCTCCTCCGTGCAGTTTTCATACCGAGTCACCGTCCACTGGGCTCAGCGAGAAAACGCGATTTCGGCGCTTCTGAGGGCCGAAAACGCGATATCGGCCGATTTGCGATCTGTCAGCAGATTCGGTTTCTGGGCAGTTTACATGTCGAACTGCACGGTAGAAACGATAAAACAGCTCCTCCGTGCAGTTTTCATACCGAGTCACCGTCCACTGGGCTCAGCGAGAAAACGCGATTTCGGCGCTTCTGAGGGCCGAAAACGCGATATCGGCCGATTTGCGATCTGTCAGCAGATTCGGTTTCTGGGCAGTTTACATGTCGAACTGCACGGTAGAAACGATAAAACAGCTCCTCCGTGCAGTTTTCATACCGAGTCACCGTCCACTGGGCTCAGCGAGAAAACGCGATTTCGGCGCTTCTGAGGGCCGAAAACGCGATATCGGCCGATTTGCGATCTGTCAGCAGATTCGGTTTCTGGGCAGTTTACATGTCGAACTGCACGGTAGAAACGATAAAACAGCTCCTCCGTGCAGTTTTCATACCGAGTCACCGTCCACTGGGCTCAGCGAGAAAACGCGATTTCGGCGCTTCTGAGGGCCGAAAACGCGATATCGGCCGATTTGCGATCTGTCAGCAGATTCGGTTTCTGGGCAGTTTACATGTCGAACTGCACGGTAGAAACGATAAAACAGCTCCTCCGTGCAGTTTTCATACCGAGTCACCGTCCACTGGGCTCAGCGAGAAAACGCGATTTCGGCGCTTCTGAGGGCCGAAAACGCGATATCGGCCGATTTGCGATCTGTCAGCAGATTCGGTTTCTGGGCAGTTTACATGTCGAACTGCACGGTAGAAACGATAAAACAGCTCCTCCGTGCAGTTTTCATACCGAGTCACCGTCCACTGGGCTCAGCGAGAAAACGCGATTTCGGCGCTTCTGAGGGCCGAAAACGCGATATCGGCCGATTTGCGATCTGTCAGCAGATTCGGTTTCTGGGCAGTTTACATGTCGAACTGCACGGTAGAAACGATAAAACAGCTCCTCCGTGCAGTTTTCATACCGAGTCACCGTCCACTGGGCTCAGCGAGAAAACGCGATTTCGGCGCTTCTGAGGGCCGAAAACGCGATATCGGCCGATTTGCGATCTGTCAGCAGATTCGGTTTCTGGGCAGTTTACATGTCGAACTGCACGGTAGAAACGATAAAACAGCTCCTCCGTGCAGTTTTCATACCGAGTCACCGTCCACTGGGCTCAGCGAGAAAACGCGATTTCGGCGCTTCTGAGGGCCGAAAACGCGATATCGGCCGATTTGCGATCTGTCAGCAGATTCGGTTTCTGGGCAGTTTACATGTCGAACTGCACGGTAGAAACGATAAAACAGCTCCTCCGTGCAGTTTTCATACCGAGTCACCGTCCACTGGGCTCAGCGAGAAAACGCGATTTCGGCGCTTCTGAGGGCCGAAAACGCGATATCGGCCGATTTGCGATCTGTCAGCAGATTCGGTTTCTGGGCAGTTTACATGTCGAACTGCACGGTAGAAACGATAAAACAGCTCCTCCGTGCAGTTTTCATACCGAGTCACCGTCCACTGGGCTCAGCGAGAAAACGCGATTTCGGCGCTTCTGAGGGCCGAAAACGCGATATCGGCCGATTTTCGATCTGTCAGCAGATTCGGTTTCTGGGCAGTTTACATGTCGAACTGCACGGTAGAAACGATAAAACAGCTCCTCCGTGCAGTTTTCATACCGAGTCACCGTCCACTGGGCTCAGCGAGAAAACGCGATTTCGGCGCTTCTGAGGGCCGAAAACGCGATATCGGCCGATTTGCGATCTGTCAGCAGATTCGGTTTCTGGGCAGTTTACATGTCGAACTGCACGGTAGAAACGATAAAACAGCTCCTCCGTGCAGTTTTCATACCGAGTCACCGTCCACTGGGCTCAGCGAGAAAACGCGATTTCGGCGCTTCTGAGGGCCGAAAACGCGATATCGGCCGATTTGCGATCTGTCAGCAGATTCGGTTTCTGGGCAGTTTACATGTCGAACTGCACGGTAGAAACGATAAAACAGCTCCTCCGTGCAGTTTTCATACCGAGTCACCGTCCACTGGGCTCAGCGAGAAAACGCGATTTCGGCGCTTCTGAGGGCCGAAAACGCGATATCGGCCGATTTGCGATCTGTCAGCAGATTCGGTTTCTGGGCAGTTTACATGTCGAACTGCACGGTAGAAACGATAAAACAGCTCCTCCGTGCAGTTTTCATACCGAGTCACCGTCCACTGGGCTCAGCGAGAAAACGCGATTTCGGCGCTTCTGAGGGCCGAAAACGCGATATCGGCCGATTTTCGATCTGTCAGCAGATTCGGTTTCTGGGCAGTTTACATGTCGAACTGCACGGTAGAAACGATAAAACAGCTCCTCCGTGCAGTTTTCATACCGAGTCACCGTCCACTGGGCTCAGCGAGAAAACGCGATTTCGGCGCTTCTGAGGGCCGAAAACGCGATATCGGCCGATTTGCGATCTGTCAGCAGATTCGGTTTCTGGGCAGTTTACATGTCGAACTGCACGGTAGAAACGATAAAACAGCTCCTCCGTGCAGTTTTCATACCGAGTCACCGTCCACTGGGCTCAGCGAGAAAACGCGATTTCGGCGCTTCTGAGGGCCGAAAACGCGATATCGGCCGATTTGCGATCTGTCAGCAGATTCGGTTTCTGGGCAGTTTACATGTCGAACTGCACGGTAGAAACGATAAAACAGCTCCTCCGTGCAGTTTTCATACCGAGTCACCGTCCACTGGGCTCAGCGAGAAAACGCGATTTCGGCGCTTCTGAGGGCCGAAAACGCGATATCGGCCGATTTGCGATCTGTCAGCAGATTCGGTTTCTGGGCAGTTTACATGTCGAACTGCACGGTAGAAACGATAAAACAGCTCCTCCGTGCAGTTTTCATACCGAGTCACCGTCCACTGGGCTCAGCGAGAAAACGCGATTTCGGCGCTTCTGAGGGCCGAAAACGCGATATCGGCCGATTTGCGATCTGTCAGCAGATTCGGTTTCTGGGCAGTTTACATGTCGAACTGCACGGTAGAAACGATAAAACAGCTCCTCCGTGCAGTTTTCATACCGAGTCACCGTCCACTGGGCTCAGCGAGAAAACGCGATTTCGGCGCTTCTGAGGGCCGAAAACGCGATATCGGCCGATTTGCGATCTGTCAGCAGATTCGGTTTCTGGGCAGTTTACATGTCGAACTGCACGGTAGAAACGATAAAACAGCTCCTCCGTGCAGTTTTCATACCGAGTCACCGTCCACTGGGCTCAGCGAGAAAACGCGATTTCGGCGCTTCTGAGGGCCGAAAACGCGATATCGGCCGATTTGCGATCTGTCAGCAGATTCGGTTTCTGGGCAGTTTACATGTCGAACTGCACGGTAGAAACGATAAAACAGCTCCTCCGTGCAGTTTTCATACCGAGTCACCGTCCACTGGGCTCAGCGAGAAAACGCGATTTCGGCGCTTCTGAGGGCCGAAAACGCGATATCGGCCGATTTGCGATCTGTCAGCAGATTCGGTTTCTGGGCAGTTTACATGTCGAACTGCACGGTAGAAACGATAAAACAGCTCCTCCGTGCAGTTTTCATACCGAGTCACCGTCCACTGGGCTCAGCGAGAAAACGCGATTTCGGCGCTTCTGAGGGCCGAAAACGCGATATCGGCCGATTTGCGATCTGTCAGCAGATTCGGTTTCTGGGCAGTTTACATGTCGAACTGCACGGTAGAAACGATAAAACAGCTCCTCCGTGCAGTTTTCATACCGAGTCACCGTCCACTGGGCTCAGCGAGAAAACGCGATTTCGGCGCTTCTGAGGGCCGAAAACGCGATATCGGCCGATTTGCGATCTGTCAGCAGATTCGGTTTCTGGGCAGTTTACATGTCGAACTGCACGGTAGAAACGATAAAACAGCTCCTCCGTGCAGTTTTCATACCGAGTCACCGTCCACTGGGCTCAGCGAGAAAACGCGATTTCGGCGCTTCTGAGGGCCGAAAACGCGATATCGGCCGATTTGCGATCTGTCAGCAGATTCGGTTTCTGGGCAGTTTACATGTCGAACTGCACGGTAGAAACGATAAAACAGCTCCTCCGTGCAGTTTTCATACCGAGTCACCGTCCACTGGGCTCAGCGAGAAAACGCGATTTCGGCGCTTCTGAGGGCCGAAAACGCGATATCGGCCGATTTGCGATCTGTCAGCAGATTCGGTTTCTGGGCAGTTTACATGTCGAACTGCACGGTAGAAACGATAAAACAGCTCCTCCGTGCAGTTTTCATACCGAGTCACCGTCCACTGGGCTCAGCGAGAAAACGCGATTTCGGCGCTTCTGAGGGCCGAAAACGCGATATCGGCCGATTTGCGATCTGTCAGCAGATTCGGTTTCTGGGCAGTTTACATGTCGAACTGCACGGTAGAAACGATAAAACAGCTCCTCCGTGCAGTTTTCATACCGAGTCACCGTCCACTGGGCTCAGCGAGAAAACGCGATTTCGGCGCTTCTGAGGGCCGAAAACGCGATATCGGCCGATTTTCGATCTGTCAGCAGATTCGGTTTCTGGGCAGTTTACATGTCGAACTGCACGGTAGAAACGATAAAACAGCTCCTCCGTGCAGTTTTCATACCGAGTCACCGTCCACTGGGCTCAGCGAGAAAACGCGATTTCGGCGCTTCTGAGGGCCGAAAACGCGATATCGGCCGATTTTCGATCTGTCAGCAGATTCGGTTTCTGGGCAGTTTACATGTCGAACTGCACGGTAGAAACGATAAAACAGCTCCTCCGTGCAGTTTTCATACCGAGTCACCGTCCACTGGGCTCAGCGAGAAAACGCGATTTCGGCGCTTCTGAGGGCCGAAAACGCGATATCGGCCGATTTGCGATCTGTCAGCAGATTCGGTTTCTGGGCAGTTTACATGTCGAACTGCACGGTAGAAACGATAAAACAGCTCCTCCGTGCAGTTTTCATACCGAGTCACCGTCCACTGGGCTCAGCGAGAAAACGCGATTTCGGCGCTTCTGAGGGCCGAAAACGCGATATCGGCCGATTTGCGATCTGTCAGCAGATTCGGTTTCTGGGCAGTTTACATGTCGAACTGCACGGTAGAAACGATAAAACAGCTCCTCCGTGCAGTTTTCATACCGAGTCACCGTCCACTGGGCTCAGCGAGAAAACGCGATTTCGGCGCTTCTGAGGGCCGAAAACGCGATATCGGCCGATTTGCGATCTGTCAGCAGATTCGGTTTCTGGGCAGTTTACATGTCGAACTGCACGGTAGAAACGATAAAACAGCTCCTCCGTGCAGTTTTCATACCGAGTCACCGTCCACTGGGCTCAGCGAGAAAACGCGATTTCGGCGCTTCTGAGGGCCGAAAACGCGATATCGGCCGATTTGCGATCTGTCAGCAGATTCGGTTTCTGGGCAGTTTACATGTCGAACTGCACGGTAGAAACGATAAAACAGCTCCTCCGTGCAGTTTTCATACCGAGTCACCGTCCACTGGGCTCAGCGAGAAAACGCGATTTCGGCGCTTCTGAGGGCCGAAAACGCGATATCGGCCGATTTGCGATCTGTCAGCAGATTCGGTTTCTGGGCAGTTTACATGTCGAACTGCACGGTAGAAACGATAAAACAGCTCCTCCGTGCAGTTTTCATACCGAGTCACCGTCCACTGGGCTCAGCGAGAAAACGCGATTTCGGCGCTTCTGAGGGCCGAAAACGCGATATCGGCCGATTTGCGATCTGTCAGCAGATTCGGTTTCTGGGCAGTTTACATGTCGAACTGCACGGTAGAAACGATAAAACAGCTCCTCCGTGCAGTTTTCATACCGAGTCACCGTCCACTGGGCTCAGCGAGAAAACGCGATTTCGGCGCTTCTGAGGGCCGAAAACGCGATATCGGCCGATTTGCGATCTGTCAGCAGATTCGGTTTCTGGGCAGTTTACATGTCGAACTGCACGGTAGAAACGATAAAACAGCTCCTCCGTGCAGTTTTCATACCGAGTCACCGTCCACTGGGCTCAGCGAGAAAACGCGATTTCGGCGCTTCTGAGGGCCGAAAACGCGATATCGGCCGATTTGCGATCTGTCAGCAGATTCGGTTTCTGGGCAGTTTACATGTCGAACTGCACGGTAGAAACGATAAAACAGCTCCTCCGTGCAGTTTTCATACCGAGTCACCGTCCACTGGGCTCAGCGAGAAAACGCGATTTCGGCGCTTCTGAGGGCCGAAAACGCGATATCGGCCGATTTGCGATCTGTCAGCAGATTCGGTTTCTGGGCAGTTTACATGTCGAACTGCACGGTAGAAACGATAAAACAGCTCCTCCGTGCAGTTTTCATACCGAGTCACCGTCCACTGGGCTCAGCGAGAAAACGCGATTTCGGCGCTTCTGAGGGCCGAAAACGCGATATCGGCCGATTTGCGATCTGTCAGCAGATTCGGTTTCTGGGCAGTTTACATGTCGAACTGCACGGTAGAAACGATAAAACAGCTCCTCCGTGCAGTTTTCATACCGAGTCACCGTCCACTGGGCTCAGCGAGAAAACGCGATTTCGGCGCTTCTGAGGGCCGAAAACGCGATATCGGCCGATTTGCGATCTGTCAGCAGATTCGGTTTCTGGGCAGTTTACATGTCGAACTGCACGGTAGAAACGATAAAACAGCTCCTCCGTGCAGTTTTCATACCGAGTCACCGTCCACTGGGCTCAGCGAGAAAACGCGATTTCGGCGCTTCTGAGGGCCGAAAACGCGATATCGGCCGATTTTCGATCTGTCAGCAGATTCGGTTTCTGGGCAGTTTACATGTCGAACTGCACGGTAGAAACGATAAAACAGCTCCTCCGTGCAGTTTTCATACCGAGTCACCGTCCACTGGGCTCAGCGAGAAAACGCGATTTCGGCGCTTCTGAGGGCCGAAAAACGCGATATCGGCCGATTTGCGATCTGTCAGCAGATTCGGTTTCTGGGCAGTTTACATGTCGAACTGCACGGTAGAAACGATAAAACAGCTCCTCCGTGCAGTTTTCATACCGAGTCACCGTCCACTGGGCTCAGCGAGAAAACGCGATTTCGGCGCTTCTGAGGGCCGAAAACGCGATATCGGCCGATTTGCGATCTGTCAGCAGATTCGGTTTCTGGGCAGTTTACATGTCGAACTGCACGGTAGAAACGATAAAACAGCTCCTCCGTGCAGTTTTCATACCGAGTCACCGTCCACTGGGCTCAGCGAGAAAACGCGATTTCGGCGCTTCTGAGGGCCGAAAACGCGATATCGGCCGATTTGCGATCTGTCAGCAGATTCGGTTTCTGGGCAGTTTACATGTCGAACTGCACGGTAGAAACGATAAAACAGCTCCTCCGTGCAGTTTTCATACCGAGTCACCGTCCACTGGGCTCAGCGAGAAAACGCGATTTCGGCGCTTCTGAGGGCCGAAAACGCGATATCGGCCGATTTGCGATCTGTCAGCAGATTCGGTTTCTGGGCAGTTTACATGTCGAACTGCACGGTAGAAACGATAAAACAGCTCCTCCGTGCAGTTTTCATACCGAGTCACCGTCCACTGGGCTCAGCGAGAAAACGCGATTTCGGCGCTTCTGAGGGCCGAAAACGCGATATCGGCCGATTTGCGATCTGTCAGCAGATTCGGTTTCTGGGCAGTTTACATGTCGAACTGCACGGTAGAAACGATAAAACAGCTCCTCCGTGCAGTTTTCATACCGAGTCACCGTCCACTGGGCTCAGCGAGAAAACGCGATTTCGGCGCTTCTGAGGGCCGAAAACGCGATATCGGCCGATTTGCGATCTGTCAGCAGATTCGGTTTCTGGGCAGTTTACATGTCGAACTGCACGGTAGAAACGATAAAACAGCTCCTCCGTGCAGTTTTCATACCGAGTCACCGTCCACTGGGCTCAGCGAGAAAACGCGATTTCGGCGCTTCTGAGGGCCGAAAACGCGATATCGGCCGATTTGCGATCTGTCAGCAGATTCGGTTTCTGGGCAGTTTACATGTCGAACTGCACGGTAGAAACGATAAAACAGCTCCTCCGTGCAGTTTTCATACCGAGTCACCGTCCACTGGGCTCAGCGAGAAAACGCGATTTCGGCGCTTCTGAGGGCCGAAAACGCGATATCGGCCGATTTTCGATCTGTCAGCAGATTCGGTTTCTGGGCAGTTTACATGTCGAACTGCACGGTAGAAACGATAAAACAGCTCCTCCGTGCAGTTTTCATACCGAGTCACCGTCCACTGGGCTCAGCGAGAAAACGCGATTTCGGCGCTTCTGAGGGCCGAAAACGCGATATCGGCCGATTTGCGATCTGTCAGCAGATTCGGTTTCTGGGCAGTTTACATGTCGAACTGCACGGTAGAAACGATAAAACAGCTCCTCCGTGCAGTTTTCATACCGAGTCACCGTCCACTGGGCTCAGCGAGAAAACGCGATTTCGGCGCTTCTGAGGGCCGAAAACGCGATATCGGCCGATTTGCGATCTGTCAGCAGATTCGGTTTCTGGGCAGTTTACATGTCGAACTGCACGGTAGAAACGATAAAACAGCTCCTCCGTGCAGTTTTCATACCGAGTCACCGTCCACTGGGCTCAGCGAGAAAACGCGATTTCGGCGCTTCTGAGGGCCGAAAACGCGATATCGGCCGATTTGCGATCTGTCAGCAGATTCGGTTTCTGGGCAGTTTACATGTCGAACTGCACGGTAGAAACGATAAAACAGCTCCTCCGTGCAGTTTTCATACCGAGTCACCGTCCACTGGGCTCAGCGAGAAAACGCGATTTCGGCGCTTCTGAGGGCCGAAAACGCGATATCGGCCGATTTGCGATCTGTCAGCAGATTCGGTTTCTGGGCAGTTTACATGTCGAACTGCACGGTAGAAACGATAAAACAGCTCCTCCGTGCAGTTTTCATACCGAGTCACCGTCCACTGGGCTCAGCGAGAAAACGCGATTTCGGCGCTTCTGAGGGCCGAAAACGCGATATCGGCCGATTTGCGATCTGTCAGCAGATTCGGTTTCTGGGCAGTTTACATGTCGAACTGCACGGTAGAAACGATAAAACAGCTCCTCCGTGCAGTTTTCATACCGAGTCACCGTCCACTGGGCTCAGCGAGAAAACGCGATTTCGGCGCTTCTGAGGGCCGAAAACGCGATATCGGCCGATTTGCGATCTGTCAGCAGATTCGGTTTCTGGGCAGTTTACATGTCGAACTGCACGGTAGAAACGATAAAACAGCTCCTCCGTGCAGTTTTCATACCGAGTCACCGTCCACTGGGCTCAGCGAGAAAACGCGATTTCGGCGCTTCTGAGGGCCGAAAACGCGATATCGGCCGATTTGCGATCTGTCAGCAGATTCGGTTTCTGGGCAGTTTACATGTCGAACTGCACGGTAGAAACGATAAAACAGCTCCTCCGTGCAGTTTTCATACCGAGTCACCGTCCACTGGGCTCAGCGAGAAAACGCGATTTCGGCGCTTCTGAGGGCCGAAAACGCGATATCGGCCGATTTGCGATCTGTCAGCAGATTCGGTTTCTGGGCAGTTTACATGTCGAACTGCACGGTAGAAACGATAAAACAGCTCCTCCGTGCAGTTTTCATACCGAGTCACCGTCCACTGGGCTCAGCGAGAAAACGCGATTTCGGCGCTTCTGAGGGCCGAAAACGCGATATCGGCCGATTTGCGATCTGTCAGCAGATTCGGTTTCTGGGCAGTTTACATGTCGAACTGCACGGTAGAAACGATAAAACAGCTCCTCCGTGCAGTTTTCATACCGAGTCACCGTCCACTGGGCTCAGCGAGAAAACGCGATTTCGGCGCTTCTGAGGGCCGAAAACGCGATATCGGCCGATTTGCGATCTGTCAGCAGATTCGGTTTCTGGGCAGTTTACATGTCGAACTGCACGGTAGAAACGATAAAACAGCTCCTCCGTGCAGTTTTCATACCGAGTCACCGTCCACTGGGCTCAGCGAGAAAACGCGATTTCGGCGCTTCTGAGGGCCGAAAACGCGATATCGGCCGATTTGCGATCTGTCAGCAGATTCGGTTTCTGGGCAGTTTACATGTCGAACTGCACGGTAGAAACGATAAAACAGCTCCTCCGTGCAGTTTTCATACCGAGTCACCGTCCACTGGGCTCAGCGAGAAAACGCGATTTCGGCGCTTCTGAGGGCCGAAAACGCGATATCGGCCGATTTGCGATCTGTCAGCAGATTCGGTTTCTGGGCAGTTTACATGTCGAACTGCACGGTAGAAACGATAAAACAGCTCCTCCGTGCAGTTTTCATACCGAGTCACCGTCCACTGGGCTCAGCGAGAAAACGCGATTTCGGCGCTTCTGAGGGCCGAAAACGCGATATCGGCCGATTTGCGATCTGTCAGCAGATTCGGTTTCTGGGCAGTTTACATGTCGAACTGCACGGTAGAAACGATAAAACAGCTCCTCCGTGCAGTTTTCATACCGAGTCACCGTCCACTGGGCTCAGCGAGAAAACGCGATTTCGGCGCTTCTGAGGGCCGAAAACGCGATATCGGCCGATTTGCGATCTGTCAGCAGATTCGGTTTCTGGGCAGTTTACATGTCGAACTGCACGGTAGAAACGATAAAACAGCTCCTCCGTGCAGTTTTCATACCGAGTCACCGTCCACTGGGCTCAGCGAGAAAACGCGATTTCGGCGCTTCTGAGGGCCGAAAACGCGATATCGGCCGATTTGCGATCTGTCAGCAGATTCGGTTTCTGGGCAGTTTACATGTCGAACTGCACGGTAGAAACGATAAAACAGCTCCTCCGTGCAGTTTTCATACCGAGTCACCGTCCACTGGGCTCAGCGAGAAAACGCGATTTCGGCGCTTCTGAGGGCCGAAAACGCGATATCGGCCGATTTGCGATCTGTCAGCAGATTCGGTTTCTGGGCAGTTTACATGTCGAACTGCACGGTAGAAACGATAAAACAGCTCCTCCGTGCAGTTTTCATACCGAGTCACCGTCCACTGGGCTCAGCGAGAAAACGCGATTTCGGCGCTTCTGAGGGCCGAAAACGCGATATCGGCCGATTTGCGATCTGTCAGCAGATTCGGTTTCTGGGCAGTTTACATGTCGAACTGCACGGTAGAAACGATAAAACAGCTCCTCCGTGCAGTTTTCATACCGAGTCACCGTCCACTGGGCTCAGCGAGAAAACGCGATTTCGGCGCTTCTGAGGGCCGAAAACGCGATATCGGCCGATTTGCGATCTGTCAGCAGATTCGGTTTCTGGGCAGTTTACATGTCGAACTGCACGGTAGAAACGATAAAACAGCTCCTCCGTGCAGTTTTCATACCGAGTCACCGTCCACTGGGCTCAGCGAGAAAACGCGATTTCGGCGCTTCTGAGGGCCGAAAACGCGATATCGGCCGATTTGCGATCTGTCAGCAGATTCGGTTTCTGGGCAGTTTACATGTCGAACTGCACGGTAGAAACGATAAAACAGCTCCTCCGTGCAGTTTTCATACCGAGTCACCGTCCACTGGGCTCAGCGAGAAAACGCGATTTCGGCGCTTCTGAGGGCCGAAAACGCGATATCGGCCGATTTGCGATCTGTCAGCAGATTCGGTTTCTGGGCAGTTTACATGTCGAACTGCACGGTAGAAACGATAAAACAGCTCCTCCGTGCAGTTTTCATACCGAGTCACCGTCCACTGGGCTCAGCGAGAAAACGCGATTTCGGCGCTTCTGAGGGCCGAAAACGCGATATCGGCCGATTTGCGATCTGTCAGCAGATTCGGTTTCTGGGCAGTTTACATGTCGAACTGCACGGTAGAAACGATAAAACAGCTCCTCCGTGCAGTTTTCATACCGAGTCACCGTCCACTGGGCTCAGCGAGAAAACGCGATTTCGGCGCTTCTGAGGGCCGAAAACGCGATATCGGCCGATTTGCGATCTGTCAGCAGATTCGGTTTCTGGGCAGTTTACATGTCGAACTGCACGGTAGAAACGATAAAACAGCTCCTCCGTGCAGTTTTCATACCGAGTCACCGTCCACTGGGCTCAGCGAGAAAACGCGATTTCGGCGCTTCTGAGGGCCGAAAACGCGATATCGGCCGATTTTCGATCTGTCAGCAGATTCGGTTTCTGGGCAGTTTACATGTCGAACTGCACGGTAGAAACGATAAAACAGCTCCTCCGTGCAGTTTTCATACCGAGTCACCGTCCACTGGGCTCAGCGAGAAAACGCGATTTCGGCGCTTCTGAGGGCCGAAAACGCGATATCGGCCGATTTGCGATCTGTCAGCAGATTCGGTTTCTGGGCAGTTTACATGTCGAACTGCACGGTAGAAACGATAAAACAGCTCCTCCGTGCAGTTTTCATACCGAGTCACCGTCCACTGGGCTCAGCGAGAAAACGCGATTTCGGCGCTTCTGAGGGCCGAAAACGCGATATCGGCCGATTTGCGATCTGTCAGCAGATTCGGTTTCTGGGCAGTTTACATGTCGAACTGCACGGTAGAAACGATAAAACAGCTCCTCCGTGCAGTTTTCATACCGAGTCACCGTCCACTGGGCTCAGCGAGAAAACGCGATTTCGGCGCTTCTGAGGGCCGAAAACGCGATATCGGCCGATTTGCGATCTGTCAGCAGATTCGGTTTCTGGGCAGTTTACATGTCGAACTGCACGGTAGAAACGATAAAACAGCTCCTCCGTGCAGTTTTCATACCGAGTCACCGTCCACTGGGCTCAGCGAGAAAACGCGATTTCGGCGCTTCTGAGGGCCGAAAACGCGATATCGGCCGATTTGCGATCTGTCAGCAGATTCGGTTTCTGGGCAGTTTACATGTCGAACTGCACGGTAGAAACGATAAAACAGCTCCTCCGTGCAGTTTTCATACCGAGTCACCGTCCACTGGGCTCAGCGAGAAAACGCGATTTCGGCGCTTCTGAGGGCCGAAAACGCGATATCGGCCGATTTGCGATCTGTCAGCAGATTCGGTTTCTGGGCAGTTTACATGTCGAACTGCACGGTAGAAACGATAAAACAGCTCCTCCGTGCAGTTTTCATACCGAGTCACCGTCCACTGGGCTCAGCGAGAAAACGCGATTTCGGCGCTTCTGAGGGCCGAAAACGCGATATCGGCCGATTTGCGATCTGTCAGCAGATTCGGTTTCTGGGCAGTTTACATGTCGAACTGCACGGTAGAAACGATAAAACAGCTCCTCCGTGCAGTTTTCATACCGAGTCACCGTCCACTGGGCTCAGCGAGAAAACGCGATTTCGGCGCTTCTGAGGGCCGAAAACGCGATATCGGCCGATTTGCGATCTGTCAGCAGATTCGGTTTCTGGGCAGTTTACATGTCGAACTGCACGGTAGAAACGATAAAACAGCTCCTCCGTGCAGTTTTCATACCGAGTCACCGTCCACTGGGCTCAGCGAGAAAACGCGATTTCGGCGCTTCTGAGGGCCGAAAACGCGATATCGGCCGATTTGCGATCTGTCAGCAGATTCGGTTTCTGGGCAGTTTACATGTCGAACTGCACGGTAGAAACGATAAAACAGCTCCTCCGTGCAGTTTTCATACCGAGTCACCGTCCACTGGGCTCAGCGAGAAAACGCGATTTCGGCGCTTCTGAGGGCCGAAAACGCGATATCGGCCGATTTGCGATCTGTCAGCAGATTCGGTTTCTGGGCAGTTTACATGTCGAACTGCACGGTAGAAACGATAAAACAGCTCCTCCGTGCAGTTTTCATACCGAGTCACCGTCCACTGGGCTCAGCGAGAAAACGCGATTTCGGCGCTTCTGAGGGCCGAAAACGCGATATCGGCCGATTTGCGATCTGTCAGCAGATTCGGTTTCTGGGCAGTTTACATGTCGAACTGCACGGTAGAAACGATAAAACAGCTCCTCCGTGCAGTTTTCATACCGAGTCACCGTCCACTGGGCTCAGCGAGAAAACGCGATTTCGGCGCTTCTGAGGGCCGAAAACGCGATATCGGCCGATTTGCGATCTGTCAGCAGATTCGGTTTCTGGGCAGTTTACATGTCGAACTGCACGGTAGAAACGATAAAACAGCTCCTCCGTGCAGTTTTCATACCGAGTCACCGTCCACTGGGCTCAGCGAGAAAACGCGATTTCGGCGCTTCTGAGGGCCGAAAACGCGATATCGGCCGATTTGCGATCTGTCAGCAGATTCGGTTTCTGGGCAGTTTACATGTCGAACTGCACGGTAGAAACGATAAAACAGCTCCTCCGTGCAGTTTTCATACCGAGTCACCGTCCACTGGGCTCAGCGAGAAAACGCGATTTCGGCGCTTCTGAGGGCCGAAAACGCGATATCGGCCGATTTTCGATCTGTCAGCAGATTCGGTTTCTGGGCAGTTTACATGTCGAACTGCACGGTAGAAACGATAAAACAGCTCCTCCGTGCAGTTTTCATACCGAGTCACCGTCCACTGGGCTCAGCGAGAAAACGCGATTTCGGCGCTTCTGAGGGCCGAAAACGCGATATCGGCCGATTTGCGATCTGTCAGCAGATTCGGTTTCTGGGCAGTTTACATGTCGAACTGCACGGTAGAAACGATAAAACAGCTCCTCCGTGCAGTTTTCATACCGAGTCACCGTCCACTGGGCTCAGCGAGAAAACGCGATTTCGGCGCTTCTGAGGGCCGAAAACGCGATATCGGCCGATTTGCGATCTGTCAGCAGATTCGGTTTCTGGGCAGTTTACATGTCGAACTGCACGGTAGAAACGATAAAACAGCTCCTCCGTGCAGTTTTCATACCGAGTCACCGTCCACTGGGCTCAGCGAGAAAACGCGATTTCGGCGCTTCTGAGGGCCGAAAACGCGATATCGGCCGATTTGCGATCTGTCAGCAGATTCGGTTTCTGGGCAGTTTACATGTCGAACTGCACGGTAGAAACGATAAAACAGCTCCTCCGTGCAGTTTTCATACCGAGTCACCGTCCACTGGGCTCAGCGAGAAAACGCGATTTCGGCGCTTCTGAGGGCCGAAAACGCGATATCGGCCGATTTGCGATCTGTCAGCAGATTCGGTTTCTGGGCAGTTTACATGTCGAACTGCACGGTAGAAACGATAAAACAGCTCCTCCGTGCAGTTTTCATACCGAGTCACCGTCCACTGGGCTCAGCGAGAAAACGCGATTTCGGCGCTTCTGAGGGCCGAAAACGCGATATCGGCCGATTTGCGATCTGTCAGCAGATTCGGTTTCTGGGCAGTTTACATGTCGAACTGCACGGTAGAAACGATAAAACAGCTCCTCCGTGCAGTTTTCATACCGAGTCACCGTCCACTGGGCTCAGCGAGAAAACGCGATTTCGGCGCTTCTGAGGGCCGAAAACGCGATATCGGCCGATTTGCGATCTGTCAGCAGATTCGGTTTCTGGGCAGTTTACATGTCGAACTGCACGGTAGAAACGATAAAACAGCTCCTCCGTGCAGTTTTCATACCGAGTCACCGTCCACTGGGCTCAGCGAGAAAACGCGATTTCGGCGCTTCTGAGGGCCGAAAACGCGATATCGGCCGATTTGCGATCTGTCAGCAGATTCGGTTTCTGGGCAGTTTACATGTCGAACTGCACGGTAGAAACGATAAAACAGCTCCTCCGTGCAGTTTTCATACCGAGTCACCGTCCACTGGGCTCAGCGAGAAAACGCGATTTCGGCGCTTCTGAGGGCCGAAAACGCGATATCGGCCGATTTGCGATCTGTCAGCAGATTCGGTTTTCTGGGCAGTTTACATGTCGAACTGCACGGTAGAAACGATAAAACAGCTCCTCCGTGCAGTTTTCATACCGAGTCACCGTCCACTGGGCTCAGCGAGAAAACGCGATTTCGGCGCTTCTGAGGGCCGAAAACGCGATATCGGCCGATTTGCGATCTGTCAGCAGATTCGGTTTCTGGGCAGTTTACATGTCGAACTGCACGGTAGAAACGATAAAACAGCTCCTCCGTGCAGTTTTCATACCGAGTCACCGTCCACTGGGCTCAGCGAGAAAACGCGATTTCGGCGCTTCTGAGGGCCGAAAACGCGATATCGGCCGATTTGCGATCTGTCAGCAGATTCGGTTTCTGGGCAGTTTACATGTCGAACTGCACGGTAGAAACGATAAAACAGCTCCTCCGTGCAGTTTTCATACCGAGTCACCGTCCACTGGGCTCAGCGAGAAAACGCGATTTCGGCGCTTCTGAGGGCCGAAAACGCGATATCGGCCGATTTGCGATCTGTCAGCAGATTCGGTTTCTGGGCAGTTTACATGTCGAACTGCACGGTAGAAACGATAAAACAGCTCCTCCGTGCAGTTTTCATACCGAGTCACCGTCCACTGGGCTCAGCGAGAAAACGCGATTTCGGCGCTTCTGAGGGCCGAAAACGCGATATCGGCCGATTTGCGATCTGTCAGCAGATTCGGTTTCTGGGCAGTTTACATGTCGAACTGCACGGTAGAAACGATAAAACAGCTCCTCCGTGCAGTTTTCATACCGAGTCACCGTCCACTGGGCTCAGCGAGAAAACGCGATTTCGGCGCTTCTGAGGGCCGAAAACGCGATATCGGCCGATTTGCGATCTGTCAGCAGATTCGGTTTCTGGGCAGTTTACATGTCGAACTGCACGGTAGAAACGATAAAACAGCTCCTCCGTGCAGTTTTCATACCGAGTCACCGTCCACTGGGCTCAGCGAGAAAACGCGATTTCGGCGCTTCTGAGGGCCGAAAACGCGATATCGGCCGATTTGCGATCTGTCAGCAGATTCGGTTTCTGGGCAGTTTACATGTCGAACTGCACGGTAGAAACGATAAAACAGCTCCTCCGTGCAGTTTTCATACCGAGTCACCGTCCACTGGGCTCAGCGAGAAAACGCGATTTCGGCGCTTCTGAGGGCCGAAAACGCGATATCGGCCGATTTGCGATCTGTCAGCAGATTCGGTTTCTGGGCAGTTTACATGTCGAACTGCACGGTAGAAACGATAAAACAGCTCCTCCGTGCAGTTTTCATACCGAGTCACCGTCCACTGGGCTCAGCGAGAAAACGCGATTTCGGCGCTTCTGAGGGCCGAAAACGCGATATCGGCCGATTTGCGATCTGTCAGCAGATTCGGTTTCTGGGCAGTTTACATGTCGAACTGCACGGTAGAAACGATAAAACAGCTCCTCCGTGCAGTTTTCATACCGAGTCACCGTCCACTGGGCTCAGCGAGAAAACGCGATTTCGGCGCTTCTGAGGGCCGAAAACGCGATATCGGCCGATTTGCGATCTGTCAGCAGATTCGGTTTCTGGGCAGTTTACATGTCGAACTGCACGGTAGAAACGATAAAACAGCTCCTCCGTGCAGTTTTCATACCGAGTCACCGTCCACTGGGCTCAGCGAGAAAACGCGATTTCGGCGCTTCTGAGGGCCGAAAACGCGATATCGGCCGATTTGCGATCTGTCAGCAGATTCGGTTTCTGGGCAGTTTACATGTCGAACTGCACGGTAGAAACGATAAAACAGCTCCTCCGTGCAGTTTTCATACCGAGTCACCGTCCACTGGGCTCAGCGAGAAAACGCGATTTCGGCGCTTCTGAGGGCCGAAAACGCGATATCGGCCGATTTGCGATCTGTCAGCAGATTCGGTTTCTGGGCAGTTTACATGTCGAACTGCACGGTAGAAACGATAAAACAGCTCCTCCGTGCAGTTTTCATACCGAGTCACCGTCCACTGGGCTCAGCGAGAAAACGCGATTTCGGCGCTTCTGAGGGCCGAAAACGCGATATCGGCCGATTTGCGATCTGTCAGCAGATTCGGTTTCTGGGCAGTTTACATGTCGAACTGCACGGTAGAAACGATAAAACAGCTCCTCCGTGCAGTTTTCATACCGAGTCACCGTCCACTGGGCTCAGCGAGAAAACGCGATTTCGGCGCTTCTGAGGGCCGAAAACGCGATATCGGCCGATTTGCGATCTGTCAGCAGATTCGGTTTCTGGGCAGTTTACATGTCGAACTGCACGGTAGAAACGATAAAACAGCTCCTCCGTGCAGTTTTCATACCGAGTCACCGTCCACTGGGCTCAGCGAGAAAACGCGATTTCGGCGCTTCTGAGGGCCGAAAACGCGATATCGGCCGATTCGATCTGTCAGCAGATTCGGTTTCTGGGCAGTTTACATGTCGAACTGCACGGTAGAAACGATAAAACAGCTCCTCCGTGCAGTTTTCATACCGAGTCACCGTCCACTGGGCTCAGCGAGAAAACGCGATTTCGGCGCTTCTGAGGGCCGAAAACGCGATATCGGCCGATTTGCGATCTGTCAGCAGATTCGGTTTCTGGGCAGTTTACATGTCGAACTGCACGGTAGAAACGATAAAACAGCTCCTCCGTGCAGTTTTCATACCGAGTCACCGTCCACTGGGCTCAGCGAGAAAACGCGATTTCGGCGCTTCTGAGGGCCGAAAACGCGATATCGGCCGATTTGCGATCTGTCAGCAGATTCGGTTTCTGGGCAGTTTACATGTCGAACTGCACGGTAGAAACGATAAAACAGCTCCTCCGTGCAGTTTTCATACCGAGTCACCGTCCACTGGGCTCAGCGAGAAAACGCGATTTCGGCGCTTCTGAGGGCCGAAAACGCGATATCGGCCGATTTTCGATCTGTCAGCAGATTCGGTTTCTGGGCAGTTTACATGTCGAACTGCACGGTAGAAACGATAAAACAGCTCCTCCGTGCAGTTTTCATACCGAGTCACCGTCCACTGGGCTCAGCGAGAAAACGCGATTTCGGCGCTTCTGAGGGCCGAAAACGCGATATCGGCCGATTTGCGATCTGTCAGCAGATTCGGTTTCTGGGCAGTTTACATGTCGAACTGCACGGTAGAAACGATAAAACAGCTCCTCCGTGCAGTTTTCATACCGAGTCACCGTCCACTGGGCTCAGCGAGAAAACGCGATTTCGGCGCTTCTGAGGGCCGAAAACGCGATATCGGCCGATTTGCGATCTGTCAGCAGATTCGGTTTCTGGGCAGTTTACATGTCGAACTGCACGGTAGAAACGATAAAACAGCTCCTCCGTGCAGTTTTCATACCGAGTCACCGTCCACTGGGCTCAGCGAGAAAACGCGATTTCGGCGCTTCTGAGGGCCGAAAACGCGATATCGGCCGATTTGCGATCTGTCAGCAGATTCGGTTTCTGGGCAGTTTACATGTCGAACTGCACGGTAGAAACGATAAAACAGCTCCTCCGTGCAGTTTTCATACCGAGTCACCGTCCACTGGGCTCAGCGAGAAAACGCGATTTCGGCGCTTCTGAGGGCCGAAAACGCGATATCGGCCGATTTGCGATCTGTCAGCAGATTCGGTTTCTGGGCAGTTTACATGTCGAACTGCACGGTAGAAACGATAAAACAGCTCCTCCGTGCAGTTTTCATACCGAGTCACCGTCCACTGGGCTCAGCGAGAAAACGCGATTTCGGCGCTTCTGAGGGCCGAAAACGCGATATCGGCCGATTTGCGATCTGTCAGCAGATTCGGTTTCTGGGCAGTTTACATGTCGAACTGCACGGTAGAAACGATAAAACAGCTCCTCCGTGCAGTTTTCATACCGAGTCACCGTCCACTGGGCTCAGCGAGAAAACGCGATTTCGGCGCTTCTGAGGGCCGAAAACGCGATATCGGCCGATTTGCGATCTGTCAGCAGATTCGGTTTCTGGGCAGTTTACATGTCGAACTGCACGGTAGAAACGATAAAACAGCTCCTCCGTGCAGTTTTCATACCGAGTCACCGTCCACTGGGCTCAGCGAGAAAACGCGATTTCGGCGCTTCTGAGGGCCGAAAACGCGATATCGGCCGATTTGCGATCTGTCAGCAGATTCGGTTTCTGGGCAGTTTACATGTCGAACTGCACGGTAGAAACGATAAAACAGCTCCTCCGTGCAGTTTTCATACCGAGTCACCGTCCACTGGGCTCAGCGAGAAAACGCGATTTCGGCGCTTCTGAGGGCCGAAAACGCGATATCGGCCGATTTGCGATCTGTCAGCAGATTCGGTTTCTGGGCAGTTTACATGTCGAACTGCACGGTAGAAACGATAAAACAGCTCCTCCGTGCAGTTTTCATACCGAGTCACCGTCCACTGGGCTCAGCGAGAAAACGCGATTTCGGCGCTTCTGAGGGCCGAAAACGCGATATCGGCCGATTTGCGATCTGTCAGCAGATTCGGTTTCTGGGCAGTTTACATGTCGAACTGCACGGTAGAAACGATAAAACAGCTCCTCCGTGCAGTTTTCATACCGAGTCACCGTCCACTGGGCTCAGCGAGAAAACGCGATTTCGGCGCTTCTGAGGGCCGAAAACGCGATATCGGCCGATTTGCGATCTGTCAGCAGATTCGGTTTCTGGGCAGTTTACATGTCGAACTGCACGGTAGAAACGATAAAACAGCTCCTCCGTGCAGTTTTCATACCGAGTCACCGTCCACTGGGCTCAGCGAGAAAACGCGATTTCGGCGCTTCTGAGGGCCGAAAACGCGATATCGGCCGATTTGCGATCTGTCAGCAGATTCGGTTTCTGGGCAGTTTACATGTCGAACTGCACGGTAGAAACGATAAAACAGCTCCTCCGTGCAGTTTTCATACCGAGTCACCGTCCACTGGGCTCAGCGAGAAAACGCGATTTCGGCGCTTCTGAGGGCCGAAAACGCGATATCGGCCGATTTGCGATCTGTCAGCAGATTCGGTTTCTGGGCAGTTTACATGTCGAACTGCACGGTAGAAACGATAAAACAGCTCCTCCGTGCAGTTTTCATACCGAGTCACCGTCCACTGGGCTCAGCGAGAAAACGCGATTTCGGCGCTTCTGAGGGCCGAAAACGCGATATCGGCCGATTTGCGATCTGTCAGCAGATTCGGTTTCTGGGCAGTTTACATGTCGAACTGCACGGTAGAAACGATAAAACAGCTCCTCCGTGCAGTTTTCATACCGAGTCACCGTCCACTGGGCTCAGCGAGAAAACGCGATTTCGGCGCTTCTGAGGGCCGAAAACGCGATATCGGCCGATTTGCGATCTGTCAGCAGATTCGGTTTCTGGGCAGTTTACATGTCGAACTGCACGGTAGAAACGATAAAACAGCTCCTCCGTGCAGTTTTCATACCGAGTCACCGTCCACTGGGCTCAGCGAGAAAACGCGATTTCGGCGCTTCTGAGGGCCGAAAACGCGATATCGGCCGATTTGCGATCTGTCAGCAGATTCGGTTTCTGGGCAGTTTACATGTCGAACTGCACGGTAGAAACGATAAAACAGCTCCTCCGTGCAGTTTTCATACCGAGTCACCGTCCACTGGGCTCAGCGAGAAAACGCGATTTCGGCGCTTCTGAGGGCCGAAAACGCGATATCGGCCGATTTGCGATCTGTCAGCAGATTCGGTTTCTGGGCAGTTTACATGTCGAACTGCACGGTAGAAACGATAAAACAGCTCCTCCGTGCAGTTTTCATACCGAGTCACCGTCCACTGGGCTCAGCGAGAAAACGCGATTTCGGCGCTTCTGAGGGCCGAAAACGCGATATCGGCCGATTTGCGATCTGTCAGCAGATTCGGTTTCTGGGCAGTTTACATGTCGAACTGCACGGTAGAAACGATAAAACAGCTCCTCCGTGCAGTTTTCATACCGAGTCACCGTCCACTGGGCTCAGCGAGAAAACGCGATTTCGGCGCTTCTGAGGGCCGAAAACGCGATATCGGCCGATTTGCGATCTGTCAGCAGATTCGGTTTCTGGGCAGTTTACATGTCGAACTGCACGGTAGAAACGATAAAACAGCTCCTCCGTGCAGTTTTCATACCGAGTCACCGTCCACTGGGCTCAGCGAGAAAACGCGATTTCGGCGCTTCTGAGGGCCGAAAACGCGATATCGGCCGATTTGCGATCTGTCAGCAGATTCGGTTTCTGGGCAGTTTACATGTCGAACTGCACGGTAGAAACGATAAAACAGCTCCTCCGTGCAGTTTTCATACCGAGTCACCGTCCACTGGGCTCAGCGAGAAAACGCGATTTCGGCGCTTCTGAGGGCCGAAAACGCGATATCGGCCGATTTGCGATCTGTCAGCAGATTCGGTTTCTGGGCAGTTTACATGTCGAACTGCACGGTAGAAACGATAAAACAGCTCCTCCGTGCAGTTTTCATACCGAGTCACCGTCCACTGGGCTCAGCGAGAAAACGCGATTTCGGCGCTTCTGAGGGCCGAAAACGCGATATCGGCCGATTTGCGATCTGTCAGCAGATTCGGTTTCTGGGCAGTTTACATGTCGAACTGCACGGTAGAAACGATAAAACAGCTCCTCCGTGCAGTTTTCATACCGAGTCACCGTCCACTGGGCTCAGCGAGAAAACGCGATTTCGGCGCTTCTGAGGGCCGAAAACGCGATATCGGCCGATTTGCGATCTGTCAGCAGATTCGGTTTCTGGGCAGTTTACATGTCGAACTGCACGGTAGAAACGATAAAACAGCTCCTCCGTGCAGTTTTCATACCGAGTCACCGTCCACTGGGCTCAGCGAGAAAACGCGATTTCGGCGCTTCTGAGGGCCGAAAACGCGATATCGGCCGATTTGCGATCTGTCAGCAGATTCGGTTTCTGGGCAGTTTACATGTCGAACTGCACGGTAGAAACGATAAAACAGCTCCTCCGTGCAGTTTTCATACCGAGTCACCGTCCACTGGGCTCAGCGAGAAAACGCGATTTCGGCGCTTCTGAGGGCCGAAAACGCGATATCGGCCGATTTGCGATCTGTCAGCAGATTCGGTTTCTGGGCAGTTTACATGTCGAACTGCACGGTAGAAACGATAAAACAGCTCCTCCGTGCAGTTTTCATACCGAGTCACCGTCCACTGGGCTCAGCGAGAAAACGCGATTTCGGCGCTTCTGAGGGCCGAAAACGCGATATCGGCCGATTTGCGATCTGTCAGCAGATTCGGTTTCTGGGCAGTTTACATGTCGAACTGCACGGTAGAAACGATAAAACAGCTCCTCCGTGCAGTTTTCATACCGAGTCACCGTCCACTGGGCTCAGCGAGAAAACGCGATTTCGGCGCTTCTGAGGGCCGAAAACGCGATATCGGCCGATTTGCGATCTGTCAGCAGATTCGGTTTCTGGGCAGTTTACATGTCGAACTGCACGGTAGAAACGATAAAACAGCTCCTCCGTGCAGTTTTCATACCGAGTCACCGTCCACTGGGCTCAGCGAGAAAACGCGATTTCGGCGCTTCTGAGGGCCGAAAACGCGATATCGGCCGATTTGCGATCTGTCAGCAGATTCGGTTTCTGGGCAGTTTACATGTCGAACTGCACGGTAGAAACGATAAAACAGCTCCTCCGTGCAGTTTTCATACCGAGTCACCGTCCACTGGGCTCAGCGAGAAAACGCGATTTCGGCGCTTCTGAGGGCCGAAAACGCGATATCGGCCGATTTGCGATCTGTCAGCAGATTCGGTTTCTGGGCAGTTTACATGTCGAACTGCACGGTAGAAACGATAAAACAGCTCCTCCGTGCAGTTTTCATACCGAGTCACCGTCCACTGGGCTCAGCGAGAAAACGCGATTTCGGCGCTTCTGAGGGCCGAAAACGCGATATCGGCCGATTTGCGATCTGTCAGCAGATTCGGTTTCTGGGCAGTTTACATGTCGAACTGCACGGTAGAAACGATAAAACAGCTCCTCCGTGCAGTTTTCATACCGAGTCACCGTCCACTGGGCTCAGCGAGAAAACGCGATTTCGGCGCTTCTGAGGGCCGAAAACGCGATATCGGCCGATTTTCGATCTGTCAGCAGATTCGGTTTCTGGGCAGTTTACATGTCGAACTGCACGGTAGAAACGATAAAACAGCTCCTCCGTGCAGTTTTCATACCGAGTCACCGTCCACTGGGCTCAGCGAGAAAACGCGATTTCGGCGCTTCTGAGGGCCGAAAACGCGATATCGGCCGATTTGCGATCTGTCAGCAGATTCGGTTTCTGGGCAGTTTACATGTCGAACTGCACGGTAGAAACGATAAAACAGCTCCTCCGTGCAGTTTTCATACCGAGTCACCGTCCACTGGGCTCAGCGAGAAAACGCGATTTCGGCGCTTCTGAGGGCCGAAAACGCGATATCGGCCGATTTGCGATCTGTCAGCAGATTCGGTTTCTGGGCAGTTTACATGTCGAACTGCACGGTAGAAACGATAAAACAGCTCCTCCGTGCAGTTTTCATACCGAGTCACCGTCCACTGGGCTCAGCGAGAAAACGCGATTTCGGCGCTTCTGAGGGCCGAAAACGCGATATCGGCCGATTTGCGATCTGTCAGCAGATTCGGTTTCTGGGCAGTTTACATGTCGAACTGCACGGTAGAAACGATAAAACAGCTCCTCCGTGCAGTTTTCATACCGAGTCACCGTCCACTGGGCTCAGCGAGAAAACGCGATTTCGGCGCTTCTGAGGGCCGAAAACGCGATATCGGCCGATTTGCGATCTGTCAGCAGATTCGGTTTCTGGGCAGTTTACATGTCGAACTGCACGGTAGAAACGATAAAACAGCTCCTCCGTGCAGTTTTCATACCGAGTCACCGTCCACTGGGCTCAGCGAGAAAACGCGATTTCGGCGCTTCTGAGGGCCGAAAACGCGATATCGGCCGATTTGCGATCTGTCAGCAGATTCGGTTTCTGGGCAGTTTACATGTCGAACTGCACGGTAGAAACGATAAAACAGCTCCTCCGTGCAGTTTTCATACCGAGTCACCGTCCACTGGGCTCAGCGAGAAAACGCGATTTCGGCGCTTCTGAGGGCCGAAAACGCGATATCGGCCGATTTGCGATCTGTCAGCAGATTCGGTTTCTGGGCAGTTTACATGTCGAACTGCACGGTAGAAACGATAAAACAGCTCCTCCGTGCAGTTTTCATACCGAGTCACCGTCCACTGGGCTCAGCGAGAAAACGCGATTTCGGCGCTTCTGAGGGCCGAAAACGCGATATCGGCCGATTTGCGATCTGTCAGCAGATTCGGTTTCTGGGCAGTTTACATGTCGAACTGCACGGTAGAAACGATAAAACAGCTCCTCCGTGCAGTTTTCATACCGAGTCACCGTCCACTGGGCTCAGCGAGAAAACGCGATTTCGGCGCTTCTGAGGGCCGAAAACGCGATATCGGCCGATTTGCGATCTGTCAGCAGATTCGGTTTCTGGGCAGTTTACATGTCGAACTGCACGGTAGAAACGATAAAACAGCTCCTCCGTGCAGTTTTCATACCGAGTCACCGTCCACTGGGCTCAGCGAGAAAACGCGATTTCGGCGCTTCTGAGGGCCGAAAACGCGATATCGGCCGATTTGCGATCTGTCAGCAGATTCGGTTTCTGGGCAGTTTACATGTCGAACTGCACGGTAGAAACGATAAAACAGCTCCTCCGTGCAGTTTTCATACCGAGTCACCGTCCACTGGGCTCAGCGAGAAAACGCGATTTCGGCGCTTCTGAGGGCCGAAAACGCGATATCGGCCGATTTGCGATCTGTCAGCAGATTCGGTTTCTGGGCAGTTTACATGTCGAACTGCACGGTAGAAACGATAAAACAGCTCCTCCGTGCAGTTTTCATACCGAGTCACCGTCCACTGGGCTCAGCGAGAAAACGCGATTTCGGCGCTTCTGAGGGCCGAAAACGCGATATCGGCCGATTTGCGATCTGTCAGCAGATTCGGTTTCTGGGCAGTTTACATGTCGAACTGCACGGTAGAAACGATAAAACAGCTCCTCCGTGCAGTTTTCATACCGAGTCACCGTCCACTGGGCTCAGCGAGAAAACGCGATTTCGGCGCTTCTGAGGGCCGAAAACGCGATATCGGCCGATTTGCGATCTGTCAGCAGATTCGGTTTCTGGGCAGTTTACATGTCGAACTGCACGGTAGAAACGATAAAACAGCTCCTCCGTGCAGTTTTCATACCGAGTCACCGTCCACTGGGCTCAGCGAGAAAACGCGATTTCGGCGCTTCTGAGGGCCGAAAACGCGATATCGCCGATTTGCGATCTGTCAGCAGATTCGGTTTCTGGGCAGTTTACATGTCGAACTGCACGGTAGAAACGATAAAACAGCTCCTCCGTGCAGTTTTCATACCGAGTCACCGTCCACTGGGCTCAGCGAGAAAACGCGATTTCGGCGCTTCTGAGGGCCGAAAACGCGATATCGGCCGATTTGCGATCTGTCAGCAGATTCGGTTTCTGGGCAGTTTACATGTCGAACTGCACGGTAGAAACGATAAAACAGCTCCTCCGTGCAGTTTTCATACCGAGTCACCGTCCACTGGGCTCAGCGAGAAAACGCGATTTCGGCGCTTCTGAGGGCCGAAAACGCGATATCGGCCGATTTGCGATCTGTCAGCAGATTCGGTTTCTGGGCAGTTTACATGTCGAACTGCACGGTAGAAACGATAAAACAGCTCCTCCGTGCAGTTTTCATACCGAGTCACCGTCCACTGGGCTCAGCGAGAAAACGCGATTTCGGCGCTTCTGAGGGCCGAAAACGCGATATCGGCCGATTTGCGATCTGTCAGCAGATTCGGTTTCTGGGCAGTTTACATGTCGAACTGCACGGTAGAAACGATAAAACAGCTCCTCCGTGCAGTTTTCATACCGAGTCACCGTCCACTGGGCTCAGCGAGAAAACGCGATTTCGGCGCTTCTGAGGGCCGAAAACGCGATATCGGCCGATTTGCGATCTGTCAGCAGATTCGGTTTCTGGGCAGTTTACATGTCGAACTGCACGGTAGAAACGATAAAACAGCTCCTCCGTGCAGTTTTCATACCGAGTCACCGTCCACTGGGCTCAGCGAGAAAACGCGATTTCGGCGCTTCTGAGGGCCGAAAACGCGATATCGGCCGATTTGCGATCTGTCAGCAGATTCGGTTTCTGGGCAGTTTACATGTCGAACTGCACGGTAGAAACGATAAAACAGCTCCTCCGTGCAGTTTTCATACCGAGTCACCGTCCACTGGGCTCAGCGAGAAAACGCGATTTCGGCGCTTCTGAGGGCCGAAAACGCGATATCGGCCGATTTGCGATCTGTCAGCAGATTCGGTTTCTGGGCAGTTTACATGTCGAACTGCACGGTAGAAACGATAAAACAGCTCCTCCGTGCAGTTTTCATACCGAGTCACCGTCCACTGGGCTCAGCGAGAAAACGCGATTTCGGCGCTTCTGAGGGCCGAAAACGCGATATCGGCCGATTTGCGATCTGTCAGCAGATTCGGTTTCTGGGCAGTTTACATGTCGAACTGCACGGTAGAAACGATAAAACAGCTCCTCCGTGCAGTTTTCATACCGAGTCACCGTCCACTGGGCTCAGCGAGAAAACGCGATTTCGGCGCTTCTGAGGGCCGAAAACGCGATATCGGCCGATTTGCGATCTGTCAGCAGATTCGGTTTCTGGGCAGTTTACATGTCGAACTGCACGGTAGAAACGATAAAACAGCTCCTCCGTGCAGTTTTCATACCGAGTCACCGTCCACTGGGCTCAGCGAGAAAACGCGATTTCGGCGCTTCTGAGGGCCGAAAACGCGATATCGGCCGATTTGCGATCTGTCAGCAGATTCGGTTTCTGGGCAGTTTACATGTCGAACTGCACGGTAGAAACGATAAAACAGCTCCTCCGTGCAGTTTTCATACCGAGTCACCGTCCACTGGGCTCAGCGAGAAAACGCGATTTCGGCGCTTCTGAGGGCCGAAAACGCGATATCGGCCGATTTGCGATCTGTCAGCAGATTCGGTTTCTGGGCAGTTTACATGTCGAACTGCACGGTAGAAACGATAAAACAGCTCCTCCGTGCAGTTTTCATACCGAGTCACCGTCCACTGGGCTCAGCGAGAAAACGCGATTTCGGCGCTTCTGAGGGCCGAAAACGCGATATCGGCCGATTTGCGATCTGTCAGCAGATTCGGTTTCTGGGCAGTTTACATGTCGAACTGCACGGTAGAAACGATAAAACAGCTCCTCCGTGCAGTTTTCATACCGAGTCACCGTCCACTGGGCTCAGCGAGAAAACGCGATTTCGGCGCTTCTGAGGGCCGAAAACGCGATATCGGCCGATTTGCGATCTGTCAGCAGATTCGGTTTCTGGGCAGTTTACATGTCGAACTGCACGGTAGAAACGATAAAACAGCTCCTCCGTGCAGTTTTCATACCGAGTCACCGTCCACTGGGCTCAGCGAGAAAACGCGATTTCGGCGCTTCTGAGGGCCGAAAACGCGATATCGGCCGATTTGCGATCTGTCAGCAGATTCGGTTTCTGGGCAGTTTACATGTCGAACTGCACGGTAGAAACGATAAAACAGCTCCTCCGTGCAGTTTTCATACCGAGTCACCGTCCACTGGGCTCAGCGAGAAAACGCGATTTCGGCGCTTCTGAGGGCCGAAAACGCGATATCGGCCGATTTGCGATCTGTCAGCAGATTCGGTTTCTGGGCAGTTTACATGTCGAACTGCACGGTAGAAACGATAAAACAGCTCCTCCGTGCAGTTTTCATACCGAGTCACCGTCCACTGGGCTCAGCGAGAAAACGCGATTTCGGCGCTTCTGAGGGCCGAAAACGCGATATCGGCCGATTTGCGATCTGTCAGCAGATTCGGTTTCTGGGCAGTTTACATGTCGAACTGCACGGTAGAAACGATAAAACAGCTCCTCCGTGCAGTTTTCATACCGAGTCACCGTCCACTGGGCTCAGCGAGAAAACGCGATTTCGGCGCTTCTGAGGGCCGAAAACGCGATATCGGCCGATTTGCGATCTGTCAGCAGATTCGGTTTCTGGGCAGTTTACATGTCGAACTGCACGGTAGAAACGATAAAACAGCTCCTCCGTGCAGTTTTCATACCGAGTCACCGTCCACTGGGCTCAGCGAGAAAACGCGATTTCGGCGCTTCTGAGGGCCGAAAACGCGATATCGGCCGATTTTGCGATCTGTCAGCAGATTCGGTTTCTGGGCAGTTTACATGTCGAACTGCACGGTAGAAACGATAAAACAGCTCCTCCGTGCAGTTTTCATACCGAGTCACCGTCCACTGGGCTCAGCGAGAAAACGCGATTTCGGCGCTTCTGAGGGCCGAAAACGCGATATCGGCCGATTTGCGATCTGTCAGCAGATTCGGTTTCTGGGCAGTTTACATGTCGAACTGCACGGTAGAAACGATAAAACAGCTCCTCCGTGCAGTTTTCATACCGAGTCACCGTCCACTGGGCTCAGCGAGAAAACGCGATTTCGGCGCTTCTGAGGGCCGAAAACGCGATATCGGCCGATTTGCGATCTGTCAGCAGATTCGGTTTCTGGGCAGTTTACATGTCGAACTGCACGGTAGAAACGATAAAACAGCTCCTCCGTGCAGTTTTCATACCGAGTCACCGTCCACTGGGCTCAGCGAGAAAACGCGATTTCGGCGCTTCTGAGGGCCGAAAACGCGATATCGGCCGATTTGCGATCTGTCAGCAGATTCGGTTTCTGGGCAGTTTACATGTCGAACTGCACGGTAGAAACGATAAAACAGCTCCTCCGTGCAGTTTTCATACCGAGTCACCGTCCACTGGGCTCAGCGAGAAAACGCGATTTCGGCGCTTCTGAGGGCCGAAAACGCGATATCGGCCGATTTGCGATCTGTCAGCAGATTCGGTTTCTGGGCAGTTTACATGTCGAACTGCACGGTAGAAACGATAAAACAGCTCCTCCGTGCAGTTTTCATACCGAGTCACCGTCCACTGGGCTCAGCGAGAAAACGCGATTTCGGCGCTTCTGAGGGCCGAAAACGCGATATCGGCCGATTTGCGATCTGTCAGCAGATTCGGTTTCTGGGCAGTTTACATGTCGAACTGCACGGTAGAAACGATAAAACAGCTCCTCCGTGCAGTTTTCATACCGAGTCACCGTCCACTGGGCTCAGCGAGAAAACGCGATTTCGGCGCTTCTGAGGGCCGAAAACGCGATATCGGCCGATTTGCGATCTGTCAGCAGATTCGGTTTCTGGGCAGTTTACATGTCGAACTGCACGGTAGAAACGATAAAACAGCTCCTCCGTGCAGTTTTCATACCGAGTCACCGTCCACTGGGCTCAGCGAGAAAACGCGATTTCGGCGCTTCTGAGGGCCGAAAACGCGATATCGGCCGATTTGCGATCTGTCAGCAGATTCGGTTTCTGGGCAGTTTACATGTCGAACTGCACGGTAGAAAACGATAAAACAGCTCCTCCGTGCAGTTTTCATACCGAGTCACCGTCCACTGGGCTCAGCGAGAAAACGCGATTTCGGCGCTTCTGAGGGCCGAAAACGCGATATCGGCCGATTTGCGATCTGTCAGCAGATTCGGTTTCTGGGCAGTTTACATGTCGAACTGCACGGTAGAAACGATAAAACAGCTCCTCCGTGCAGTTTTCATACCGAGTCACCGTCCACTGGGCTCAGCGAGAAAACGCGATTTCGGCGCTTCTGAGGGCCGAAAACGCGATATCGGCCGATTTGCGATCTGTCAGCAGATTCGGTTTCTGGGCAGTTTACATGTCGAACTGCACGGTAGAAACGATAAAACAGCTCCTCCGTGCAGTTTTCATACCGAGTCACCGTCCACTGGGCTCAGCGAGAAAACGCGATTTCGGCGCTTCTGAGGGCCGAAAACGCGATATCGGCCGATTTGCGATCTGTCAGCAGATTCGGTTTCTGGGCAGTTTACATGTCGAACTGCACGGTAGAAACGATAAAACAGCTCCTCCGTGCAGTTTTCATACCGAGTCACCGTCCACTGGGCTCAGCGAGAAAACGCGATTTCGGCGCTTCTGAGGGCCGAAAACGCGATATCGGCCGATTTGCGATCTGTCAGCAGATTCGGTTTCTGGGCAGTTTACATGTCGAACTGCACGGTAGAAACGATAAAACAGCTCCTCCGTGCAGTTTTCATACCGAGTCACCGTCCACTGGGCTCAGCGAGAAAACGCGATTTCGGCGCTTCTGAGGGCCGAAAACGCGATATCGGCCGATTTGCGATCTGTCAGCAGATTCGGTTTCTGGGCAGTTTACATGTCGAACTGCACGGTAGAAACGATAAAACAGCTCCTCCGTGCAGTTTTCATACCGAGTCACCGTCCACTGGGCTCAGCGAGAAAACGCGATTTCGGCGCTTCTGAGGGCCGAAAACGCGATATCGGCCGATTTGCGATCTGTCAGCAGATTCGGTTTCTGGGCAGTTTACATGTCGAACTGCACGGTAGAAACGATAAAACAGCTCCTCCGTGCAGTTTTCATACCGAGTCACCGTCCACTGGGCTCAGCGAGAAAACGCGATTTCGGCGCTTCTGAGGGCCGAAAACGCGATATCGGCCGATTTGCGATCTGTCAGCAGATTCGGTTTCTGGGCAGTTTACATGTCGAACTGCACGGTAGAAACGATAAAACAGCTCCTCCGTGCAGTTTTCATACCGAGTCACCGTCCACTGGGCTCAGCGAGAAAACGCGATTTCGGCGCTTCTGAGGGCCGAAAACGCGATATCGGCCGATTTGCGATCTGTCAGCAGATTCGGTTTCTGGGCAGTTTACATGTCGAACTGCACGGTAGAAACGATAAAACAGCTCCTCCGTGCAGTTTTCATACCGAGTCACCGTCCACTGGGCTCAGCGAGAAAACGCGATTTCGGCGCTTCTGAGGGCCGAAAACGCGATATCGGCCGATTTGCGATCTGTCAGCAGATTCGGTTTCTGGGCAGTTTACATGTCGAACTGCACGGTAGAAACGATAAAACAGCTCCTCCGTGCAGTTTTCATACCGAGTCACCGTCCACTGGGCTCAGCGAGAAAACGCGATTTCGGCGCTTCTGAGGGCCGAAAACGCGATATCGGCCGATTTGCGATCTGTCAGCAGATTCGGTTTCTGGGCAGTTTACATGTCGAACTGCACGGTAGAAACGATAAAACAGCTCCTCCGTGCAGTTTTCATACCGAGTCACCGTCCACTGGGCTCAGCGAGAAAACGCGATTTCGGCGCTTCTGAGGGCCGAAAACGCGATATCGGCCGATTTGCGATCTGTCAGCAGATTCGGTTTCTGGGCAGTTTACATGTCGAACTGCACGGTAGAAACGATAAAACAGCTCCTCCGTGCAGTTTTCATACCGAGTCACCGTCCACTGGGCTCAGCGAGAAAACGCGATTTCGGCGCTTCTGAGGGCCGAAAACGCGATATCGGCCGATTTGCGATCTGTCAGCAGATTCGGTTTCTGGGGCAGTTTACATGTCGAACTGCACGGTAGAAACGATAAAACAGCTCCTCCGTGCAGTTTTCATACCGAGTCACCGTCCACTGGGCTCAGCGAGAAAACGCGATTTCGGCGCTTCTGAGGGCCGAAAACGCGATATCGGCCGATTTGCGATCTGTCAGCAGATTCGGTTTCTGGGCAGTTTACATGTCGAACTGCACGGTAGAAACGATAAAACAGCTCCTCCGTGCAGTTTTCATACCGAGTCACCGTCCACTGGGCTCAGCGAGAAAACGCGATTTCGGCGCTTCTGAGGGCCGAAAACGCGATATCGGCCGATTTGCGATCTGTCAGCAGATTCGGTTTCTGGGCAGTTTACATGTCGAACTGCACGGTAGAAACGATAAAACAGCTCCTCCGTGCAGTTTTCATACCGAGTCACCGTCCACTGGGCTCAGCGAGAAAACGCGATTTCGGCGCTTCTGAGGGCCGAAAACGCGATATCGGCCGATTTGCGATCTGTCAGCAGATTCGGTTTCTGGGCAGTTTACATGTCGAACTGCACGGTAGAAACGATAAAACAGCTCCTCCGTGCAGTTTTCATACCGAGTCACCGTCCACTGGGCTCAGCGAGAAAACGCGATTTCGGCGCTTCTGAGGGCCGAAAACGCGATATCGGCCGATTTGCGATCTGTCAGCAGATTCGGTTTCTGGGCAGTTTACATGTCGAACTGCACGGTAGAAACGATAAAACAGCTCCTCCGTGCAGTTTTCATACCGAGTCACCGTCCACTGGGCTCAGCGAGAAAACGCGATTTCGGCGCTTCTGAGGGCCGAAAACGCGATATCGGCCGATTTGCGATCTGTCAGCAGATTCGGTTTCTGGGCAGTTTACATGTCGAACTGCACGGTAGAAACGATAAAACAGCTCCTCCGTGCAGTTTTCATACCGAGTCACCGTCCACTGGGCTCAGCGAGAAAACGCGATTTCGGCGCTTCTGAGGGCCGAAAACGCGATATCGGCCGATTTGCGATCTGTCAGCAGATTCGGTTTCTGGGCAGTTTACATGTCGAACTGCACGGTAGAAACGATAAAACAGCTCCTCCGTGCAGTTTTCATACCGAGTCACCGTCCACTGGGCTCAGCGAGAAAACGCGATTTCGGCGCTTCTGAGGGCCGAAAACGCGATATCGGCCGATTTGCGATCTGTCAGCAGATTCGGTTTCTGGGCAGTTTACATGTCGAACTGCACGGTAGAAACGATAAAACAGCTCCTCCGTGCAGTTTTCATACCGAGTCACCGTCCACTGGGCTCAGCGAGAAAACGCGATTTCGGCGCTTCTGAGGGCCGAAAACGCGATATCGGCCGATTTTCGATCTGTCAGCAGATTCGGTTTCTGGGCAGTTTACATGTCGAACTGCACGGTAGAAACGATAAAACAGCTCCTCCGTGCAGTTTTCATACCGAGTCACCGTCCACTGGGCTCAGCGAGAAAACGCGATTTCGGCGCTTCTGAGGGCCGAAAACGCGATATCGGCCGATTTGCGATCTGTCAGCAGATTCGGTTTCTGGGCAGTTTACATGTCGAACTGCACGGTAGAAACGATAAAACAGCTCCTCCGTGCAGTTTTCATACCGAGTCACCGTCCACTGGGCTCAGCGAGAAAACGCGATTTCGGCGCTTCTGAGGGCCGAAAACGCGATATCGGCCGATTTTCGATCTGTCAGCAGATTCGGTTTCTGGGCAGTTTACATGTCGAACTGCACGGTAGAAACGATAAAACAGCTCCTCCGTGCAGTTTTCATACCGAGTCACCGTCCACTGGGCTCAGCGAGAAAACGCGATTTCGGCGCTTCTGAGGGCCGAAAACGCGATATCGGCCGATTTGCGATCTGTCAGCAGATTCGGTTTCTGGGCAGTTTACATGTCGAACTGCACGGTAGAAACGATAAAACAGCTCCTCCGTGCAGTTTTCATACCGAGTCACCGTCCACTGGGCTCAGCGAGAAAACGCGATTTCGGCGCTTCTGAGGGCCGAAAACGCGATATCGGCCGATTTGCGATCTGTCAGCAGATTCGGTTTCTGGGCAGTTTACATGTCGAACTGCACGGTAGAAACGATAAAACAGCTCCTCCGTGCAGTTTTCATACCGAGTCACCGTCCACTGGGCTCAGCGAGAAAACGCGATTTCGGCGCTTCTGAGGGCCGAAAACGCGATATCGGCCGATTTGCGATCTGTCAGCAGATTCGGTTTCTGGGCAGTTTACATGTCGAACTGCACGGTAGAAACGATAAAACAGCTCCTCCGTGCAGTTTTCATACCGAGTCACCGTCCACTGGGCTCAGCGAGAAAACGCGATTTCGGCGCTTCTGAGGGCCGAAAACGCGATATCGGCCGATTTGCGATCTGTCAGCAGATTCGGTTTCTGGGCAGTTTACATGTCGAACTGCACGGTAGAAACGATAAAACAGCTCCTCCGTGCAGTTTTCATACCGAGTCACCGTCCACTGGGCTCAGCGAGAAAACGCGATTTCGGCGCTTCTGAGGGCCGAAAACGCGATATCGGCCGATTTGCGATCTGTCAGCAGATTCGGTTTCTGGGCAGTTTACATGTCGAACTGCACGGTAGAAACGATAAAACAGCTCCTCCGTGCAGTTTTCATACCGAGTCACCGTCCACTGGGCTCAGCGAGAAAACGCGATTTCGGCGCTTCTGAGGGCCGAAAACGCGATATCGGCCGATTTGCGATCTGTCAGCAGATTCGGTTTCTGGGCAGTTTACATGTCGAACTGCACGGTAGAAACGATAAAACAGCTCCTCCGTGCAGTTTTCATACCGAGTCACCGTCCACTGGGCTCAGCGAGAAAACGCGATTTCGGCGCTTCTGAGGGCCGAAAACGCGATATCGGCCGATTTGCGATCTGTCAGCAGATTCGGTTTCTGGGCAGTTTACATGTCGAACTGCACGGTAGAAACGATAAAACAGCTCCTCCGTGCAGTTTTCATACCGAGTCACCGTCCACTGGGCTCAGCGAGAAAACGCGATTTCGGCGCTTCTGAGGGCCGAAAACGCGATATCGGCCGATTTGCGATCTGTCAGCAGATTCGGTTTCTGGGCAGTTTACATGTCGAACTGCACGGTAGAAACGATAAAACAGCTCCTCCGTGCAGTTTTCATACCGAGTCACCGTCCACTGGGCTCAGCGAGAAAACGCGATTTCGGCGCTTCTGAGGGCCGAAAACGCGATATCGGCCGATTTGCGATCTGTCAGCAGATTCGGTTTCTGGGCAGTTTACATGTCGAACTGCACGGTAGAAACGATAAAACAGCTCCTCCGTGCAGTTTTCATACCGAGTCACCGTCCACTGGGCTCAGCGAGAAAACGCGATTTCGGCGCTTCTGAGGGCCGAAAACGCGATATCGGCCGATTTGCGATCTGTCAGCAGATTCGGTTTCTGGGCAGTTTACATGTCGAACTGCACGGTAGAAACGATAAAACAGCTCCTCCGTGCAGTTTTCATACCGAGTCACCGTCCACTGGGCTCAGCGAGAAAACGCGATTTCGGCGCTTCTGAGGCCGAAAACGCGATATCGGCCGATTTGCGATCTGTCAGCAGATTCGGTTTCTGGGCAGTTTACATGTCGAACTGCACGGTAGAAACGGGCCGAACCGAGTCACCGTCCACTGGGCTCAGCGAGAAAACGCGATTTCGGCGCTTCTGAGGGCCGAAAACGCGATATCGGCCGATTTGCGATCTGTCAGCAGATTCGGTTTCTGGGCAGTTTACATGTCGAACTGCACGGTAGAAACGATAAAACAGCTCCTCCGTGCAGTTTTCATACCGAGTCACCGTCCACTGGGCTCAGCGAGAAAACGCGATTTCGGCGCTTCTGAGGGCCGAAAACGCGATATCGGCCGATTTGCGAAAGCAGATTCGCGATTTCGGCAGCTCCTCTGAGGGCCGAAAACGCGATTTCGCGCTTCTATAGCCGAAAACGCGATATCGGCCGATTTGCGATCTGTCAGCAGATTCGGTTTCTGGGCAGTTTACATGTCGAACTGCACGGTAGAAACGATAAAACAGCTCCTCCGTGCAGTTTTCATACCGAGTCACCGTCCACTGGGCTCAGCGAGAAAACGCGATTTCGGCGCTTCTGAGGGCCGAAAACGCGATATCGGCCGATTTGCGATCTGTCAGCAGATTCGGTTTCTGGGCAGTTTACATGTCGAACTGCACGGTAGAAACGATAAAACAGCTCCTCCGTGCAGTTTTCATACCGAGTCACCGTCCACTGGGCTCAGCGAGAAAACGCGATTTCGGCGCTTCTGAGGGCCGAAAACGCGATATCGGCCGATTTGCGATCTGTCAGCAGATTCGGTTTCTGGGCAGTTTACATGTCGAACTGCACGGTAGAAACGATAAAACAGCTCCTCCGTGCAGTTTTCATACCGAGTCACCGTCCACTGGGCTCAGCGAGAAAACGCGATTTCGGCGCTTCTGAGGGCCGAAAACGCGATATCGGCCGATTTTCGATCTGTCAGCAGATTCGGTTTCTGGGCAGTTTACATGTCGAACTGCACGGTAGAAACGATAAAACAGCTCCTCCGTGCAGTTTTCATACCGAGTCACCGTCCACTGGGCTCAGCGAGAAAACGCGATTTCGGCGCTTCTGAGGGCCGAAAACGCGATATCGGCCGATTTGCGATCTGTCAGCAGATTCGGTTTCTGGGCAGTTTACATGTCGAACTGCACGGTAGAAACGATAAAACAGCTCCTCCGTGCAGTTTTCATACCGAGTCACCGTCCACTGGGCTCAGCGAGAAAACGCGATTTCGGCGCTTCTGAGGGCCGAAAACGCGATATCGGCCGATTTTCGATCTGTCAGCAGATTCGGTTTCTGGGCAGTTTACATGTCGAACTGCACGGTAGAAACGATAAAACAGCTCCTCCGTGCAGTTTTCATACCGAGTCACCGTCCACTGGGCTCAGCGAGAAAACGCGATTTCGGCGCTTCTGAGGGCCGAAAACGCGATATCGGCCGATTTGCGATCTGTCAGCAGATTCGGTTTCTGGGCAGTTTACATGTCGAACTGCACGGTAGAAACGATAAAACAGCTCCTCCGTGCAGTTTTCATACCGAGTCACCGTCCACTGGGCTCAGCGAGAAAACGCGATTTCGGCGCTTCTGAGGGCCGAAAACGCGATATCGGCCCGATCTGTCAGCAGATTCGGTTTCTGGGCAGTTTACATGTCGAACTGCACGGTAGAAACGATAAAACAGCTCCTCCGTGCAGTTTTCATACCGAGTCACCGTCCACTGGGCTCAGCGAGAAAACGCGATTTCGGCGCTTCTGAGGGCCGAAAACGCGATATCGGCCGATTTGCGATCTGTCAGCAGATTCGGTTTCTGGGCAGTTTACATGTCGAACTGCACGGTAGAAACGATAAAACAGCTCCTCCGTGCAGTTTTCATACCGAGTCACCGTCCACTGGGGTCAGCGAGAAAACGCGATTTCGGCGCTTCTGAGGGCCGAAAACGCGATATCGGCCGATTTGCGATCTGTCAGCAGATTCGGTTTCTGGGCAGTTTACATGTCGAACTGCACGGTAGAAACGATAAAACAGCTCCTCCGTGCAGTTTTCATACCGAGTCACCGTCCACTGGGCTCAGCGAGAAAACGCGATTTCGGCGCTTCTGAGGGCCGAAAACGCGATATCGGCCGATTTGCGATCTGTCAGCAGATTCGGTTTCTGGGCAGTTTACATGTCGAACTGCACGGTAGAAACGATAAAACAGCTCCTCCGTGCAGTTTTCATACCGAGTCACCGTCCACTGGGCTCAGCGAGAAAACGCGATTTCGGCGCTTCTGAGGGCCGAAAACGCGATATCGGCCGATTTGCGATCTGTCAGCAGATTCGGTTTCTGGGCAGTTTACATGTCGAACTGCACGGTAGAAACGATAAAACAGCTCCTCCGTGCAGTTTTCATACCGAGTCACCGTCCACTGGGCTCAGCGAGAAAACGCGATTTCGGCGCTTCTGAGGGCCGAAAACGCGATATCGGCCGATTTTCGATCTGTCAGCAGATTCGGTTTCTGGGCAGTTTACATGTCGAACTGCACGGTAGAAACGATAAAACAGCTCCTCCGTGCAGTTTTCATACCGAGTCACCGTCCACTGGGCTCAGCGAGAAAACGCGATTTCGGCGCTTCTGAGGGCCGAAAACGCGATATCGGCCGATTTGCGATCTGTCAGCAGATTCGGTTTCTGGGCAGTTTACATGTCGAACTGCACGGTAGAAACGATAAAACAGCTCCTCCGTGCAGTTTTCATACCGAGTCACCGTCCACTGGGCTCAGCGAGAAAACGCGATTTCGGCGCTTCTGAGGGCCGAAAACGCGATATCGGCCGATTTGCGATCTGTCAGCAGATTCGGTTTCTGGGCAGTTTACATGTCGAACTGCACGGTAGAAACGATAAAACAGCTCCTCCGTGCAGTTTTCATACCGAGTCACCGTCCACTGGGCTCAGCGAGAAAACGCGATTTCGGCGCTTCTGAGGGCCGAAAACGCGATATCGGCCGATTTGCGATCTGTCAGCAGATTCGGTTTCTGGGCAGTTTACATGTCGAACTGCACGGTAGAAACGATAAAACAGCTCCTCCGTGCAGTTTTCATACCGAGTCACCGTCCACTGGGCTCAGCGAGAAAACGCGATTTCGGCGCTTCTGAGGGCCGAAAACGCGATATCGGCCGATTTGCGATCTGTCAGCAGATTCGGTTTCTGGGCAGTTTACATGTCGAACTGCACGGTAGAAACGATAAAACAGCTCCTCCGTGCAGTTTTCATACCGAGTCACCGTCCACTGGGCTCAGCGAGAAAACGCGATTTCGGCGCTTCTGAGGGCCGAAAACGCGATATCGGCCGATTTGCGATCTGTCAGCAGATTCGGTTTCTGGGCAGTTTACATGTCGAACTGCACGGTAGAAACGATAAAACAGCTCCTCCGTGCAGTTTTCATACCGAGTCACCGTCCACTGGGCTCAGCGAGAAAACGCGATTTCGGCGCTTCTGAGGGCCGAAAACGCGATATCGGCCGATTTGCGATCTGTCAGCAGATTCGGTTTCTGGGCAGTTTACATGTCGAACTGCACGGTAGAAACGATAAAACAGCTCCTCCGTGCAGTTTTCATACCGAGTCACCGTCCACTGGGCTCAGCGAGAAAACGCGATTTCGGCGCTTCTGAGGGCCGAAAACGCGATATCGGCCGATTTGCGATCTGTCAGCAGATTCGGTTTCTGGGCAGTTTACATGTCGAACTGCACGGTAGAAACGATAAAACAGCTCCTCCGTGCAGTTTTCATACCGAGTCACCGTCCACTGGGCTCAGCGAGAAAACGCGATTTCGGCGCTTCTGAGGGCCGAAAACGCGATATCGGCCGATTTGCGATCTGTCAGCAGATTCGGTTTCTGGGCAGTTTACATGTCGAACTGCACGGTAGAAACGATAAAACAGCTCCTCCGTGCAGTTTTCATACCGAGTCACCGTCCACTGGGCTCAGCGAGAAAACGCGATTTCGGCGCTTCTGAGGGCCGAAAACGCGATATCGGCCGATTTGCGATCTGTCAGCAGATTCGGTTTCTGGGCAGTTTACATGTCGAACTGCACGGTAGAAACGATAAAACAGCTCCTCCGTGCAGTTTTCATACCGAGTCACCGTCCACTGGGCTCAGCGAGAAAACGCGATTTCGGCGCTTCTGAGGGCCGAAAACGCGATATCGGCCGATTTGCGATCTGTCAGCAGATTCGGTTTCTGGGCAGTTTACATGTCGAACTGCACGGTAGAAACGATAAAACAGCTCCTCCGTGCAGTTTTCATACCGAGTCACCGTCCACTGGGCTCAGCGAGAAAACGCGATTTCGGCGCTTCTGAGGGCCGAAAACGCGATATCGGCCGATTTTCGATCTGTCAGCAGATTCGGTTTCTGGGCAGTTTACATGTCGAACTGCACGGTAGAAACGATAAAACAGCTCCTCCGTGCAGTTTTCATACCGAGTCACCGTCCACTGGGCTCAGCGAGAAAACGCGATTTCGGCGCTTCTGAGGGCCGAAAACGCGATATCGGCCGATTTGCGATCTGTCAGCAGATTCGGTTTCTGGGCAGTTTACATGTCGAACTGCACGGTAGAAACGATAAAACAGCTCCTCCGTGCAGTTTTCATACCGAGTCACCGTCCACTGGGCTCAGCGAGAAAACGCGATTTCGGCGCTTCTGAGGGCCGAAAACGCGATATCGGCCGATTTGCGATCTGTCAGCAGATTCGGTTTCTGGGCAGTTTACATGTCGAACTGCACGGTAGAAACGATAAAACAGCTCCTCCGTGCAGTTTTCATACCGAGTCACCGTCCACTGGGCTCAGCGAGAAAACGCGATTTCGGCGCTTCTGAGGGCCGAAAACGCGATATCGGCCGATTTGCGATCTGTCAGCAGATTCGGTTTCTGGGCAGTTTACATGTCGAACTGCACGGTAGAAACGATAAAACAGCTCCTCCGTGCAGTTTTCATACCGAGTCACCGTCCACTGGGCTCAGCGAGAAAACGCGATTTCGGCGCTTCTGAGGGCCGAAAACGCGATATCGGCCGATTTGCGATCTGTCAGCAGATTCGGTTTCTGGGCAGTTTACATGTCGAACTGCACGGTAGAAACGATAAAACAGCTCCTCCGTGCAGTTTTCATACCGAGTCACCGTCCACTGGGCTCAGCGAGAAAACGCGATTTCGGCGCTTCTGAGGGCCGAAAACGCGATATCGGCCGATTTGCGATCTGTCAGCAGATTCGGTTTCTGGGCAGTTTACATGTCGAACTGCACGGTAGAAACGATAAAACAGCTCCTCCGTGCAGTTTTCATACCGAGTCACCGTCCACTGGGCTCAGCGAGAAAACGCGATTTCGGCGCTTCTGAGGGCCGAAAACGCGATATCGGCCGATTTGCGATCTGTCAGCAGATTCGGTTTCTGGGCAGTTTACATGTCGAACTGCACGGTAGAAACGATAAAACAGCTCCTCCGTGCAGTTTTCATACCGAGTCACCGTCCACTGGGCTCAGCGAGAAAACGCGATTTCGGCGCTTCTGAGGGCCGAAAACGCGATATCGGCCGATTTGCGATCTGTCAGCAGATTCGGTTTCTGGGCAGTTTACATGTCGAACTGCACGGTAGAAACGATAAAACAGCTCCTCCGTGCAGTTTTCATACCGAGTCACCGTCCACTGGGCTCAGCGAGAAAACGCGATTTCGGCGCTTCTGAGGGCCGAAAACGCGATATCGGCCGATTTGCGATCTGTCAGCAGATTCGGTTTCTGGGCAGTTTACATGTCGAACTGCACGGTAGAAACGATAAAACAGCTCCTCCGTGCAGTTTTCATACCGAGTCACCGTCCACTGGGCTCAGCGAGAAAACGCGATTTCGGCGCTTCTGAGGGCCGAAAACGCGATATCGGCCGATTTGCGATCTGTCAGCAGATTCGGTTTCTGGGCAGTTTACATGTCGAACTGCACGGTAGAAACGATAAAACAGCTCCTCCGTGCAGTTTTCATACCGAGTCACCGTCCACTGGGCTCAGCGAGAAAACGCGATTTCGGCGCTTCTGAGGGCCGAAAACGCGATATCGGCCGATTTGCGATCTGTCAGCAGATTCGGTTTCTGGGCAGTTTACATGTCGAACTGCACGGTAGAAACGATAAAACAGCTCCTCCGTGCAGTTTTCATACCGAGTCACCGTCCACTGGGCTCAGCGAGAAAACGCGATTTCGGCGCTTCTGAGGGCCGAAAACGCGATATCGGCCGATTTGCGATCTGTCAGCAGATTCGGTTTCTGGGCAGTTTACATGTCGAACTGCACGGTAGAAACGATAAAACAGCTCCTCCGTGCAGTTTTCATACCGAGTCACCGTCCACTGGGCTCAGCGAGAAAACGCGATTTCGGCGCTTCTGAGGGCCGAAAACGCGATATCGGCCGATTTGCGATCTGTCAGCAGATTCGGTTTCTGGGCAGTTTACATGTCGAACTGCACGGTAGAAACGATAAAACAGCTCCTCCGTGCAGTTTTCATACCGAGTCACCGTCCACTGGGCTCAGCGAGAAAACGCGATTTCGGCGCTTCTGAGGGCCGAAAACGCGATATCGGCCGATTTGCGATCTGTCAGCAGATTCGGTTTCTGGGCAGTTTACATGTCGAACTGCACGGTAGAAACGATAAAACAGCTCCTCCGTGCAGTTTTCATACCGAGTCACCGTCCACTGGGCTCAGCGAGAAAACGCGATTTCGGCGCTTCTGAGGGCCGAAAACGCGATATCGGCCGATTTGCGATCTGTCAGCAGATTCGGTTTCTGGGCAGTTTACATGTCGAACTGCACGGTAGAAACGATAAAACAGCTCCTCCGTGCAGTTTTCATACCGAGTCACCGTCCACTGGGCTCAGCGAGAAAACGCGATTTCGGCGCTTCTGAGGGCCGAAAACGCGATATCGGCCGATTTGCGATCTGTCAGCAGATTCGGTTTCTGGGCAGTTTACATGTCGAACTGCACGGTAGAAACGATAAAACAGCTCCTCCGTGCAGTTTTCATACCGAGTCACCGTCCACTGGGCTCAGCGAGAAAACGCGATTTCGGCGCTTCTGAGGGCCGAAAACGCGATATCGGCCGATTTGCGATCTGTCAGCAGATTCGGTTTCTGGGCAGTTTACATGTCGAACTGCACGGTAGAAACGATAAAACAGCTCCTCCGTGCAGTTTTCATACCGAGTCACCGTCCACTGGGCTCAGCGAGAAAACGCGATTTCGGCGCTTCTGAGGGCCGAAAACGCGATATCGGCCGATTTGCGATCTGTCAGCAGATTCGGTTTCTGGGCAGTTTACATGTCGAACTGCACGGTAGAAACGATAAAACAGCTCCTCCGTGCAGTTTTCATACCGAGTCACCGTCCACTGGGCTCAGCGAGAAAACGCGATTTCGGCGCTTCTGAGGGCCGAAAACGCGATATCGGCCGATTTGCGATCTGTCAGCAGATTCGGTTTCTGGGCAGTTTACATGTCGAACTGCACGGTAGAAACGATAAAACAGCTCCTCCGTGCAGTTTTCATACCGAGTCACCGTCCACTGGGCTCAGCGAGAAAACGCGATTTCGGCGCTTCTGAGGGCCGAAAACGCGATATCGGCGATTTTCGATCTGTCAGCAGATTCGGTTTCTGGGCAGTTTACATGTCGAACTGCACGGTAGAAACGATAAAACAGCTCCTCCGTGCAGTTTTCATACCGAGTCACCGTCCACTGGGCTCAGCGAGAAAACGCGATTTCGGCGCTTCTGAGGGCCGAAAACGCGATATCGGCCGATTTGCGATCTGTCAGCAGATTCGGTTTCTGGGCAGTTTACATGTCGAACTGCACGGTAGAAACGATAAAACAGCTCCTCCGTGCAGTTTTCATACCGAGTCACCGTCCACTGGGCTCAGCGAGAAAACGCGATTTCGGCGCTTCTGAGGGCCGAAAACGCGATATCGGCCGATTTGCGATCTGTCAGCAGATTCGGTTTCTGGGCAGTTTACATGTCGAACTGCACGGTAGAAACGATAAAACAGCTCCTCCGTGCAGTTTTCATACCGAGTCACCGTCCACTGGGCTCAGCGAGAAAACGCGATTTCGGCGCTTCTGAGGGCCGAAAACGCGATATCGGCCGATTTGCGATCTGTCAGCAGATTCGGTTTCTGGGCAGTTTACATGTCGAACTGCACGGTAGAAACGATAAAACAGCTCCTCCGTGCAGTTTTCATACCGAGTCACCGTCCACTGGGCTCAGCGAGAAAACGCGATTTCGGCGCTTCTGAGGGCCGAAAACGCGATATCGGCCGATTTGCGATCTGTCAGCAGATTCGGTTTCTGGGCAGTTTACATGTCGAACTGCACGGTAGAAACGATAAAACAGCTCCTCCGTGCAGTTTTCATACCGAGTCACCGTCCACTGGGCTCAGCGAGAAAACGCGATTTCGGCGCTTCTGAGGGCCGAAAACGCGATATCGGCCGATTTGCGATCTGTCAGCAGATTCGGTTTCTGGGCAGTTTACATGTCGAACTGCACGGTAGAAACGATAAAACAGCTCCTCCGTGCAGTTTTCATACCGAGTCACCGTCCACTGGGCTCAGCGAGAAAACGCGATTTCGGCGCTTCTGAGGGCCGAAAACGCGATATCGGCCGATTTGCGATCTGTCAGCAGATTCGGTTTCTGGGCAGTTTACATGTCGAACTGCACGGTAGAAACGATAAAACAGCTCCTCCGTGCAGTTTTCATACCGAGTCACCGTCCACTGGGCTCAGCGAGAAAACGCGATTTCGGCGCTTCTGAGGGCCGAAAACGCGATATCGGCCGATTTGCGATCTGTCAGCAGATTCGGTTTCTGGGCAGTTTACATGTCGAACTGCACGGTAGAAACGATAAAACAGCTCCTCCGTGCAGTTTTCATACCGAGTCACCGTCCACTGGGCTCAGCGAGAAAACGCGATTTCGGCGCTTCTGAGGGCCGAAAACGCGATATCGGCCGATTTGCGATCTGTCAGCAGATTCGGTTTCTGGGCAGTTTACATGTCGAACTGCACGGTAGAAACGATAAAACAGCTCCTCCGTGCAGTTTTCATACCGAGTCACCGTCCACTGGGCTCAGCGAGAAAACGCGATTTCGGCGCTTCTGAGGGCCGAAAACGCGATATCGGCCGATTTGCGATCTGTCAGCAGATTCGGTTTCTGGGCAGTTTACATGTCGAACTGCACGGTAGAAACGATAAAACAGCTCCTCCGTGCAGTTTTCATACCGAGTCACCGTCCACTGGGCTCAGCGAGAAAACGCGATTTCGGCGCTTCTGAGGGCCGAAAACGCGATATCGGCCGATTTGCGATCTGTCAGCAGATTCGGTTTCTGGGCAGTTTACATGTCGAACTGCACGGTAGAAACGATAAAACAGCTCCTCCGTGCAGTTTTCATACCGAGTCACCGTCCACTGGGCTCAGCGAGAAAACGCGATTTCGGCGCTTCTGAGGGCCGAAAACGCGATATCGGCCGATTTGCGATCTGTCAGCAGATTCGGTTTCTGGGCAGTTTACATGTCGAACTGCACGGTAGAAACGATAAAACAGCTCCTCCGTGCAGTTTTCATACCGAGTCACCGTCCACTGGGCTCAGCGAGAAAACGCGATTTCGGCGCTTCTGAGGGCCGAAAACGCGATATCGGCCGATTTGCGATCTGTCAGCAGATTCGGTTTCTGGGCAGTTTACATGTCGAACTGCACGGTAGAAACGATAAAACAGCTCCTCCGTGCAGTTTTCATACCGAGTCACCGTCCACTGGGCTCAGCGAGAAAACGCGATTTCGGCGCTTCTGAGGGCCGAAAACGCGATATCGGCCGATTTGCGATCTGTCAGCAGATTCGGTTTCTGGGCAGTTTACATGTCGAACTGCACGGTAGAAACGATAAAACAGCTCCTCCGTGCAGTTTTCATACCGAGTCACCGTCCACTGGGCTCAGCGAGAAAACGCGATTTCGGCGCTTCTGAGGGCCGAAAACGCGATATCGGCCGATTTTAGATCTGTCAGCAGATTCGGTTTCTGGGCAGTTTACATGTCGAACTGCACGGTAGAAACGATAAAACAGCTCCTCCGTGCAGTTTTCATACCGAGTCACCGTCCACTGGGCTCAGCGAGAAAACGCGATTTCGGCGCTTCTGAGGGCCGAAAACGCGATATCGGCCGATTTGCGATCTGTCAGCAGATTCGGTTTCTGGGCAGTTTACATGTCGAACTGCACGGTAGAAACGATAAAACAGCTCCTCCGTGCAGTTTTCATACCGAGTCACCGTCCACTGGGCTCAGCGAGAAAACGCGATTTCGGCGCTTCTGAGGGCCGAAAACGCGATATCGGCCGATTTGCGATCTGTCAGCAGATTCGGTTTCTGGGCAGTTTACATGTCGAACTGCACGGTAGAAACGATAAAACAGCTCCTCCGTGCAGTTTTCATACCGAGTCACCGTCCACTGGGCTCAGCGAGAAAACGCGATTTCGGCGCTTCTGAGGGCCGAAAACGCGATATCGGCCGATTTGCGATCTGTCAGCAGATTCGGTTTCTGGGCAGTTTACATGTCGAACTGCACGGTAGAAACGATAAAACAGCTCCTCCGTGCAGTTTTCATACCGAGTCACCGTCCACTGGGCTCAGCGAGAAAACGCGATTTCGGCGCTTCTGAGGGCCGAAAACGCGATATCGGCCGATTTGCGATCTGTCAGCAGATTCGGTTTCTGGGCAGTTTACATGTCGAACTGCACGGTAGAAACGATAAAACAGCTCCTCCGTGCAGTTTTCATACCGAGTCACCGTCCACTGGGCTCAGCGAGAAAACGCGATTTCGGCGCTTCTGAGGGCCGAAAACGCGATATCGGCCGATTTGCGATCTGTCAGCAGATTCGGTTTCTGGGCAGTTTACATGTCGAACTGCACGGTAGAAACGATAAAACAGCTCCTCCGTGCAGTTTTCATACCGAGTCACCGTCCACTGGGCTCAGCGAGAAAACGCGATTTCGGCGCTTCTGAGGGCCGAAAACGCGATATCGGCCGATTTGCGATCTGTCAGCAGATTCGGTTTCTGGGCAGTTTACATGTCGAACTGCACGGTAGAAACGATAAAACAGCTCCTCCGTGCAGTTTTCATACCGAGTCACCGTCCACTGGGCTCAGCGAGAAAACGCGATTTCGGCGCTTCTGAGGGCCGAAAACGCGATATCGGCCGATTTGCGATCTGTCAGCAGATTCGGTTTCTGGGCAGTTTACATGTCGAACTGCACGGTAGAAACGATAAAACAGCTCCTCCGTGCAGTTTTCATACCGAGTCACCGTCCACTGGGCTCAGCGAGAAAACGCGATTTCGGCGCTTCTGAGGGCCGAAAACGCGATATCGGCCGATTTGCGATCTGTCAGCAGATTCGGTTTCTGGGCAGTTTACATGTCGAACTGCACGGTAGAAACGATAAAACAGCTCCTCCGTGCAGTTTTCATACCGAGTCACCGTCCACTGGGCTCAGCGAGAAAACGCGATTTCGGCGCTTCTGAGGGCCGAAAACGCGATATCGGCCGATTTGCGATCTGTCAGCAGATTCGGTTTCTGGGCAGTTTACATGTCGAACTGCACGGTAGAAACGATAAAACAGCTCCTCCGTGCAGTTTTCATACCGAGTCACCGTCCACTGGGCTCAGCGAGAAAACGCGATTTCGGCGCTTCTGAGGGCCGAAAACGCGATATCGGCCGATTTGCGATCTGTCAGCAGATTCGGTTTCTGGGCAGTTTACATGTCGAACTGCACGGTAGAAACGATAAAACAGCTCCTCCGTGCAGTTTTCATACCGAGTCACCGTCCACTGGGCTCAGCGAGAAAACGCGATTTCGGCGCTTCTGAGGGCCGAAAACGCGATATCGGCCGATTTGCGATCTGTCAGCAGATTCGGTTTCTGGGCAGTTTACATGTCGAACTGCACGGTAGAAACGATAAAACAGCTCCTCCGTGCAGTTTTCATACCGAGTCACCGTCCACTGGGCTCAGCGAGAAAACGCGATTTCGGCGCTTCTGAGGGCCGAAAACGCGATATCGGCCGATTTGCGATCTGTCAGCAGATTCGGTTTCTGGGCAGTTTACATGTCGAACTGCACGGTAGAAACGATAAAACAGCTCCTCCGTGCAGTTTTCATACCGAGTCACCGTCCACTGGGCTCAGCGAGAAAACGCGATTTCGGCGCTTCTGAGGGCCGAAAACGCGATATCGGCCGATTTGCGATCTGTCAGCAGATTCGGTTTCTGGGCAGTTTACATGTCGAACTGCACGGTAGAAACGATAAAACAGCTCCTCCGTGCAGTTTTCATACCGAGTCACCGTCCACTGGGCTCAGCGAGAAAACGCGATTTCGGCGCTTCTGAGGGCCGAAAACGCGATATCGGCCGATTTGCGATCTGTCAGCAGATTCGGTTTCTGGGCAGTTTACATGTCGAACTGCACGGTAGAAACGATAAAACAGCTCCTCCGTGCAGTTTTCATACCGAGTCACCGTCCACTGGGCTCAGCGAGAAAACGCGATTTCGGCGCTTCTGAGGGCCGAAAACGCGATATCGGCCGATTTGCGATCTGTCAGCAGATTCGGTTTCTGGGCAGTTTACATGTCGAACTGCACGGTAGAAACGATAAAACAGCTCCTCCGTGCAGTTTTCATACCGAGTCACCGTCCACTGGGCTCAGCGAGAAAACGCGATTTCGGCGCTTCTGAGGGCCGAAAACGCGATATCGGCCGATTTGCGATCTGTCAGCAGATTCGGTTTCTGGGCAGTTTACATGTCGAACTGCACGGTAGAAACGATAAAACAGCTCCTCCGTGCAGTTTTCATACCGAGTCACCGTCCACTGGGCTCAGCGAGAAAACGCGATTTCGGCGCTTCTGAGGGCCGAAAACGCGATATCGGCCGATTTGCGATCTGTCAGCAGATTCGGTTTCTGGGCAGTTTACATGTCGAACTGCACGGTAGAAACGATAAAACAGCTCCTCCGTGCAGTTTTCATACCGAGTCACCGTCCACTGGGCTCAGCGAGAAAACGCGATTTCGGCGCTTCTGAGGGCCGAAAACGCGATATCGGCCGATTTGCGATCTGTCAGCAGATTCGGTTTCTGGGCAGTTTACATGTCGAACTGCACGGTAGAAACGATAAAACAGCTCCTCCGTGCAGTTTTCATACCGAGTCACCGTCCACTGGGCTCAGCGAGAAAACGCGATTTCGGCGCTTCTGAGGGCCGAAAACGCGATATCGGCCGATTTGCGATCTGTCAGCAGATTCGGTTTCTGGGCAGTTTACATGTCGAACTGCACGGTAGAAACGATAAAACAGCTCCTCCGTGCAGTTTTCATACCGAGTCACCGTCCACTGGGCTCAGCGAGAAAACGCGATTTCGGCGCTTCTGAGGGCCGAAAACGCGATATCGGCCGATTTGCGATCTGTCAGCAGATTCGGTTTCTGGGCAGTTTACATGTCGAACTGCACGGTAGAAACGATAAAACAGCTCCTCCGTGCAGTTTTCATACCGAGTCACCGTCCACTGGGCTCAGCGAGAAAACGCGATTTCGGCGCTTCTGAGGGCCGAAAACGCGATATCGGCCGATTTGCGATCTGTCAGCAGATTCGGTTTCTGGGCAGTTTACATGTCGAACTGCACGGTAGAAACGATAAAACAGCTCCTCCGTGCAGTTTTCATACCGAGTCACCGTCCACTGGGCTCAGCGAGAAAACGCGATTTCGGCGCTTCTGAGGGCCGAAAACGCGATATCGGCCGATTTGCGATCTGTCAGCAGATTCGGTTTCTGGGCAGTTTACATGTCGAACTGCACGGTAGAAACGATAAAACAGCTCCTCCGTGCAGTTTTCATACCGAGTCACCGTCCACTGGGCTCAGCGAGAAAACGCGATTTCGGCGCTTCTGAGGGCCGAAAACGCGATATCGGCCGATTTGCGATCTGTCAGCAGATTCGGTTTCTGGGCAGTTTACATGTCGAACTGCACGGTAGAAACGATAAAACAGCTCCTCCGTGCAGTTTTCATACCGAGTCACCGTCCACTGGGCTCAGCGAGAAAACGCGATTTCGGCGCTTCTGAGGGCCGAAAACGCGATATCGGCCGATTTGCGATCTGTCAGCAGATTCGGTTTCTGGGCAGTTTACATGTCGAACTGCACGGTAGAAACGATAAAACAGCTCCTCCGTGCAGTTTTCATACCGAGTCACCGTCCACTGGGCTCAGCGAGAAAACGCGATTTCGGCGCTTCTGAGGGCCGAAAACGCGATATCGGCCGATTTGCGATCTGTCAGCAGATTCGGTTTCTGGGCAGTTTACATGTCGAACTGCACGGTAGAAACGATAAAACAGCTCCTCCGTGCAGTTTTCATACCGAGTCACCGTCCACTGGGCTCAGCGAGAAAACGCGATTTCGGCGCTTCTGAGGGCCGAAAACGCGATATCGGCCGATTTGCGATCTGTCAGCAGATTCGGTTTCTGGGCAGTTTACATGTCGAACTGCACGGTAGAAACGATAAAACAGCTCCTCCGTGCAGTTTTCATACCGAGTCACCGTCCACTGGGCTCAGCGAGAAAACGCGATTTCGGCGCTTCTGAGGGCCGAAAACGCGATATCGGCCGATTTGCGATCTGTCAGCAGATTCGGTTTCTGGGCAGTTTACATGTCGAACTGCACGGTAGAAACGATAAAACAGCTCCTCCGTGCAGTTTTCATACCGAGTCACCGTCCACTGGGCTCAGCGAGAAAACGCGATTTCGGCGCTTCTGAGGGCCGAAAACGCGATATCGGCCGATTTGCGATCTGTCAGCAGATTCGGTTTCTGGGCAGTTTACATGTCGAACTGCACGGTAGAAACGATAAAACAGCTCCTCCGTGCAGTTTTCATACCGAGTCACCGTCCACTGGGCTCAGCGAGAAAACGCGATTTCGGCGCTTCTGAGGGCCGAAAACGCGATATCGGCCGATTTGCGATCTGTCAGCAGATTCGGTTTCTGGGCAGTTTACATGTCGAACTGCACGGTAGAAACGATAAAACAGCTCCTCCGTGCAGTTTTCATACCGAGTCACCGTCCACTGGGCTCAGCGAGAAAACGCGATTTCGGCGCTTCTGAGGGCCGAAAACGCGATATCGGCCGATTTGCGATCTGTCAGCAGATTCGGTTTCTGGGCAGTTTACATGTCGAACTGCACGGTAGAAACGATAAAACAGCTCCTCCGTGCAGTTTTCATACCGAGTCACCGTCCACTGGGCTCAGCGAGAAAACGCGATTTCGGCGCTTCTGAGGGCCGAAAACGCGATATCGGCCGATTTGCGATCTGTCAGCAGATTCGGTTTCTGGGCAGTTTACATGTCGAACTGCACGGTAGAAACGATAAAACAGCTCCTCCGTGCAGTTTTCATACCGAGTCACCGTCCACTGGGCTCAGCGAGAAAACGCGATTTCGGCGCTTCTGAGGGCCGAAAACGCGATATCGGCCGATTTGCGATCTGTCAGCAGATTCGGTTTCTGGGCAGTTTACATGTCGAACTGCACGGTAGAAACGATAAAACAGCTCCTCCGTGCAGTTTTCATACCGAGTCACCGTCCACTGGGCTCAGCGAGAAAACGCGATTTCGGCGCTTCTGAGGGCCGAAAACGCGATATCGGCCGATTTGCGATCTGTCAGCAGATTCGGTTTCTGGGCAGTTTACATGTCGAACTGCACGGTAGAAACGATAAAACAGCTCCTCCGTGCAGTTTTCATACCGAGTCACCGTCCACTGGGCTCAGCGAGAAAACGCGATTTCGGCGCTTCTGAGGGCCGAAAACGCGATATCGGCCGATTTGCGATCTGTCAGCAGATTCGGTTTCTGGGCAGTTTACATGTCGAACTGCACGGTAGAAACGATAAAACAGCTCCTCCGTGCAGTTTTCATACCGAGTCACCGTCCACTGGGCTCAGCGAGAAAACGCGATTTCGGCGCTTCTGAGGGCCGAAAACGCGATATCGGCCGATTTGCGATCTGTCAGCAGATTCGGTTTCTGGGCAGTTTACATGTCGAACTGCACGGTAGAAACGATAAAACAGCTCCTCCGTGCAGTTTTCATACCGAGTCACCGTCCACTGGGCTCAGCGAGAAAACGCGATTTCGGCGCTTCTGAGGGCCGAAAACGCGATATCGGCCGATTTGCGATCTGTCAGCAGATTCGGTTTCTGGGCAGTTTACATGTCGAACTGCACGGTAGAAACGATAAAACAGCTCCTCCGTGCAGTTTTCATACCGAGTCACCGTCCACTGGGCTCAGCGAGAAAACGCGATTTCGGCGCTTCTGAGGGCCGAAAACGCGATATCGGCCGATTTGCGATCTGTCAGCAGATTCGGTTTCTGGGCAGTTTACATGTCGAACTGCACGGTAGAAACGATAAAACAGCTCCTCCGTGCAGTTTTCATACCGAGTCACCGTCCACTGGGCTCAGCGAGAAAACGCGATTTCGGCGCTTCTGAGGGCCGAAAACGCGATATCGGCCGATTTGCGATCTGTCAGCAGATTCGGTTTCTGGGCAGTTTACATGTCGAACTGCACGGTAGAAACGATAAAACAGCTCCTCCGTGCAGTTTTCATACCGAGTCACCGTCCACTGGGCTCAGCGAGAAAACGCGATTTCGGCGCTTCTGAGGGCCGAAAACGCGATATCGGCCGATTTGCGATCTGTCAGCAGATTCGGTTTCTGGGCAGTTTACATGTCGAACTGCACGGTAGAAACGATAAAACAGCTCCTCCGTGCAGTTTTCATACCGAGTCACCGTCCACTGGGCTCAGCGAGAAAACGCGATTTCGGCGCTTCTGAGGGCCGAAAACGCGATATCGGCCGATTTGCGATCTGTCAGCAGATTCGGTTTCTGGGCAGTTTACATGTCGAACTGCACGGTAGAAACGATAAAACAGCTCCTCCGTGCAGTTTTCATACCGAGTCACCGTCCACTGGGCTCAGCGAGAAAACGCGATTTCGGCGCTTCTGAGGGCCGAAAACGCGATATCGGCCGATTTGCGATCTGTCAGCAGATTCGGTTTCTGGGCAGTTTACATGTCGAACTGCACGGTAGAAACGATAAAACAGCTCCTCCGTGCAGTTTTCATACCGAGTCACCGTCCACTGGGCTCAGCGAGAAAACGCGATTTCGGCGCTTCTGAGGGCCGAAAACGCGATATCGGCCGATTTGCGATCTGTCAGCAGATTCGGTTTCTGGGCAGTTTACATGTCGAACTGCACGGTAGAAACGATAAAACAGCTCCTCCGTGCAGTTTTCATACCGAGTCACCGTCCACTGGGCTCAGCGAGAAAACGCGATTTCGGCGCTTCTGAGGGCCGAAAACGCGATATCGGCCGATTTGCGATCTGTCAGCAGATTCGGTTTCTGGGCAGTTTACATGTCGAACTGCACGGTAGAAACGATAAAACAGCTCCTCCGTGCAGTTTTCATACCGAGTCACCGTCCACTGGGCTCAGCGAGAAAACGCGATTTCGGCGCTTCTGAGGGCCGAAAACGCGATATCGGCCGATTTGCGATCTGTCAGCAGATTCGGTTTCTGGGCAGTTTACATGTCGAACTGCACGGTAGAAACGATAAAACAGCTCCTCCGTGCAGTTTTCATACCGAGTCACCGTCCACTGGGCTCAGCGAGAAAACGCGATTTCGGCGCTTCTGAGGGCCGAAAACGCGATATCGGCCGATTTGCGATCTGTCAGCAGATTCGGTTTCTGGGCAGTTTACATGTCGAACTGCACGGTAGAAACGATAAAACAGCTCCTCCGTGCAGTTTTCATACCGAGTCACCGTCCACTGGGCTCAGCGAGAAAACGCGATTTCGGCGCTTCTGAGGGCCGAAAACGCGATATCGGCCGATTTGCGATCTGTCAGCAGATTCGGTTTCTGGGCAGTTTACATGTCGAACTGCACGGTAGAAACGATAAAACAGCTCCTCCGTGCAGTTTTCATACCGAGTCACCGTCCACTGGGCTCAGCGAGAAAACGCGATTTCGGCGCTTCTGAGGGCCGAAAACGCGATATCGGCCGATTTGCGATCTGTCAGCAGATTCGGTTTCTGGGCAGTTTACATGTCGAACTGCACGGTAGAAACGATAAAACAGCTCCTCCGTGCAGTTTTCATACCGAGTCACCGTCCACTGGGCTCAGCGAGAAAACGCGATTTCGGCGCTTCTGAGGGCCGAAAACGCGATATCGGCCGATTTGCGATCTGTCAGCAGATTCGGTTTCTGGGCAGTTTACATGTCGAACTGCACGGTAGAAACGATAAAACAGCTCCTCCGTGCAGTTTTCATACCGAGTCACCGTCCACTGGGCTCAGCGAGAAAACGCGATTTCGGCGCTTCTGAGGGCCGAAAACGCGATATCGGCCGATTTGCGATCTGTCAGCAGATTCGGTTTCTGGGCAGTTTACATGTCGAACTGCACGGTAGAAACGATAAAACAGCTCCTCCGTGCAGTTTTCATACCGAGTCACCGTCCACTGGGCTCAGCGAGAAAACGCGATTTCGGCGCTTCTGAGGGCCGAAAACGCGATATCGGCCGATTTGCGATCTGTCAGCAGATTCGGTTTCTGGGCAGTTTACATGTCGAACTGCACGGTAGAAACGATAAAACAGCTCCTCCGTGCAGTTTTCATACCGAGTCACCGTCCACTGGGCTCAGCGAGAAAACGCGATTTCGGCGCTTCTGAGGGCCGAAAACGCGATATCGGCCGATTTGCGATCTGTCAGCAGATTCGGTTTCTGGGCAGTTTACATGTCGAACTGCACGGTAGAAACGATAAAACAGCTCCTCCGTGCAGTTTTCATACCGAGTCACCGTCCACTGGGCTCAGCGAGAAAACGCGATTTCGGCGCTTCTGAGGGCCGAAAACGCGATATCGGCCGATTTGCGATCTGTCAGCAGATTCGGTTTCTGGGCAGTTTACATGTCGAACTGCACGGTAGAAACGATAAAACAGCTCCTCCGTGCAGTTTTCATACCGAGTCACCGTCCACTGGGCTCAGCGAGAAAACGCGATTTCGGCGCTTCTGAGGGCCGAAAACGCGATATCGGCCGATTTGCGATCTGTCAGCAGATTCGGTTTCTGGGCAGTTTACATGTCGAACTGCACGGTAGAAACGATAAAACAGCTCCTCCGTGCAGTTTTCATACCGAGTCACCGTCCACTGGGCTCAGCGAGAAAACGCGATTTCGGCGCTTCTGAGGGCCGAAAACGCGATATCGGCCGATTTGCGATCTGTCAGCAGATTCGGTTTCTGGGCAGTTTACATGTCGAACTGCACGGTAGAAACGATAAAACAGCTCCTCCGTGCAGTTTTCATACCGAGTCACCGTCCACTGGGCTCAGCGAGAAAACGCGATTTCGGCGCTTCTGAGGGCCGAAAACGCGATATCGGCCGATTTGCGATCTGTCAGCAGATTCGGTTTCTGGGCAGTTTACATGTCGAACTGCACGGTAGAAACGATAAAACAGCTCCTCCGTGCAGTTTTCATACCGAGTCACCGTCCACTGGGCTCAGCGAGAAAACGCGATTTCGGCGCTTCTGAGGGCCGAAAACGCGATATCGGCCGATTTGCGATCTGTCAGCAGATTCGGTTTCTGGGCAGTTTACATGTCGAACTGCACGGTAGAAACGATAAAACAGCTCCTCCGTGCAGTTTTCATACCGAGTCACCGTCCACTGGGCTCAGCGAGAAAACGCGATTTCGGCGCTTCTGAGGGCCGAAAACGCGATATCGGCCGATTTGCGATCTGTCAGCAGATTCGGTTTCTGGGCAGTTTACATGTCGAACTGCACGGTAGAAACGATAAAACAGCTCCTCCGTGCAGTTTTCATACCGAGTCACCGTCCACTGGGCTCAGCGAGAAAACGCGATTTCGGCGCTTCTGAGGGCCGAAAACGCGATATCGGCCGATTTGCGATCTGTCAGCAGATTCGGTTTCTGGGCAGTTTACATGTCGAACTGCACGGTAGAAACGATAAAACAGCTCCTCCGTGCAGTTTTCATACCGAGTCACCGTCCACTGGGCTCAGCGAGAAAACGCGATTTCGGCGCTTCTGAGGGCCGAAAACGCGATATCGGCCGATTTGCGATCTGTCAGCAGATTCGGTTTCTGGGCAGTTTACATGTCGAACTGCACGGTAGAAACGATAAAACAGCTCCTCCGTGCAGTTTTCATACCGAGTCACCGTCCACTGGGCTCAGCGAGAAAACGCGATTTCGGCGCTTCTGAGGGCCGAAAACGCGATATCGGCCGATTTGCGATCTGTCAGCAGATTCGGTTTCTGGGCAGTTTACATGTCGAACTGCACGGTAGAAACGATAAAACAGCTCCTCCGTGCAGTTTTCATACCGAGTCACCGTCCACTGGGCTCAGCGAGAAAACGCGATTTCGGCGCTTCTGAGGGCCGAAAACGCGATATCGGCCGATTTGCGATCTGTCAGCAGATTCGGTTTCTGGGCAGTTTACATGTCGAACTGCACGGTAGAAACGATAAAACAGCTCCTCCGTGCAGTTTTCATACCGAGTCACCGTCCACTGGGCTCAGCGAGAAAACGCGATTTCGGCGCTTCTGAGGGCCGAAAACGCGATATCGGCCGATTTGCGATCTGTCAGCAGATTCGGTTTCTGGGCAGTTTACATGTCGAACTGCACGGTAGAAACGATAAAACAGCTCCTCCGTGCAGTTTTCATACCGAGTCACCGTCCACTGGGCTCAGCGAGAAAACGCGATTTCGGCGCTTCTGAGGGCCGAAAACGCGATAGCCGATTTGCGATCTGTCAGCAGATTCGGTTTCTGGGCAGTTTACATGTCGAACTGCACGGTAGAAACGATAAAACAGCTCCTCCGTGCAGTTTTCATACCGAGTCACCGTCCACTGGGCTCAGCGAGAAAACGCGATTTCGGCGCTTCTGAGGGCCGAAAACGCGATATCGGCCGATTTTCGATCTGTCAGCAGATTCGGTTTCTGGGCAGTTTACATGTCGAACTGCACGGTAGAAACGATAAAACAGCTCCTCCGTGCAGTTTTCATACCGAGTCACCGTCCACTGGGCTCAGCGAGAAAACGCGATTTCGGCGCTTCTGAGGGCCGAAAACGCGATATCGGCCGATTTGCGATCTGTCAGCAGATTCGGTTTCTGGGCAGTTTACATGTCGAACTGCACGGTAGAAACGATAAAACAGCTCCTCCGTGCAGTTTTCATACCGAGTCACCGTCCACTGGGCTCAGCGAGAAAACGCGATTTCGGCGCTTCTGAGGGCCGAAAACGCGATATCGGCCGATTTGCGATCTGTCAGCAGATTCGGTTTCTGGGCAGTTTACATGTCGAACTGCACGGTAGAAACGATAAAACAGCTCCTCCGTGCAGTTTTCATACCGAGTCACCGTCCACTGGGCTCAGCGAGAAAACGCGATTTCGGCGCTTCTGAGGGCCGAAAACGCGATATCGGCCGATTTGCGATCTGTCAGCAGATTCGGTTTCTGGGCAGTTTACATGTCGAACTGCACGGTAGAAACGATAAAACAGCTCCTCCGTGCAGTTTTCATACCGAGTCACCGTCCACTGGGCTCAGCGAGAAAACGCGATTTCGGCGCTTCTGAGGGCCGAAAACGCGATATCGGCCGATTTGCGATCTGTCAGCAGATTCGGTTTCTGGGCAGTTTACATGTCGAACTGCACGGTAGAAACGATAAAACAGCTCCTCCGTGCAGTTTTCATACCGAGTCACCGTCCACTGGGCTCAGCGAGAAAACGCGATTTCGGCGCTTCTGAGGGCCGAAAACGCGATATCGGCCGATTTGCGATCTGTCAGCAGATTCGGTTTCTGGGCAGTTTACATGTCGAACTGCACGGTAGAAACGATAAAACAGCTCCTCCGTGCAGTTTTCATACCGAGTCACCGTCCACTGGGCTCAGCGAGAAAACGCGATTTCGGCGCTTCTGAGGGCCGAAAACGCGATATCGGCCGATTTGCGATCTGTCAGCAGATTCGGTTTCTGGGCAGTTTACATGTCGAACTGCACGGTAGAAACGATAAAACAGCTCCTCCGTGCAGTTTTCATACCGAGTCACCGTCCACTGGGCTCAGCGAGAAAACGCGATTTCGGCGCTTCTGAGGGCCGAAAACGCGATATCGGCCGATTTGCGATCTGTCAGCAGATTCGGTTTCTGGGCAGTTTACATGTCGAACTGCACGGTAGAAACGATAAAACAGCTCCTCCGTGCAGTTTTCATACCGAGTCACCGTCCACTGGGCTCAGCGAGAAAACGCGATTTCGGCGCTTCTGAGGGCCGAAAACGCGATATCGGCCGATTTGCGATCTGTCAGCAGATTCGGTTTCTGGGCAGTTTACATGTCGAACTGCACGGTAGAAACGATAAAACAGCTCCTCCGTGCAGTTTTCATACCGAGTCACCGTCCACTGGGCTCAGCGAGAAAACGCGATTTCGGCGCTTCTGAGGGCCGAAAACGCGATATCGGCCGATTTGCGATCTGTCAGCAGATTCGGTTTCTGGGCAGTTTACATGTCGAACTGCACGGTAGAAACGATAAAACAGCTCCTCCGTGCAGTTTTCATACCGAGTCACCGTCCACTGGGCTCAGCGAGAAAACGCGATTTCGGCGCTTCTGAGGGCCGAAAACGCGATATCGGCCGATTTGCGATCTGTCAGCAGATTCGGTTTCTGGGCAGTTTACATGTCGAACTGCACGGTAGAAACGATAAAACAGCTCCTCCGTGCAGTTTTCATACCGAGTCACCGTCCACTGGGCTCAGCGAGAAAACGCGATTTCGGCGCTTCTGAGGGCCGAAAACGCGATATCGGCCGATTTGCGATCTGTCAGCAGATTCGGTTTCTGGGCAGTTTACATGTCGAACTGCACGGTAGAAACGATAAAACAGCTCCTCCGTGCAGTTTTCATACCGAGTCACCGTCCACTGGGCTCAGCGAGAAAACGCGATTTCGGCGCTTCTGAGGGCCGAAAACGCGATATCGGCCGATTTGCGATCTGTCAGCAGATTCGGTTTCTGGGCAGTTTACATGTCGAACTGCACGGTAGAAACGATAAAACAGCTCCTCCGTGCAGTTTTCATACCGAGTCACCGTCCACTGGGCTCAGCGAGAAAACGCGATTTCGGCGCTTCTGAGGGCCGAAAACGCGATATCGGCCGATTTGCGATCTGTCAGCAGATTCGGTTTCTGGGCAGTTTACATGTCGAACTGCACGGTAGAAACGATAAAACAGCTCCTCCGTGCAGTTTTCATACCGAGTCACCGTCCACTGGGCTCAGCGAGAAAACGCGATTTCGGCGCTTCTGAGGGCCGAAAACGCGATATCGGCCGATTTGCGATCTGTCAGCAGATTCGGTTTCTGGGCAGTTTACATGTCGAACTGCACGGTAGAAACGATAAAACAGCTCCTCCGTGCAGTTTTCATACCGAGTCACCGTCCACTGGGCTCAGCGAGAAAACGCGATTTCGGCGCTTCTGAGGGCCGAAAACGCGATATCGGCCGATTTGCGATCTGTCAGCAGATTCGGTTTCTGGGCAGTTTACATGTCGAACTGCACGGTAGAAACGATAAAACAGCTCCTCCGTGCAGTTTTCATACCGAGTCACCGTCCACTGGGCTCAGCGAGAAAACGCGATTTCGGCGCTTCTGAGGGCCGAAAACGCGATATCGGCCGATTTGCGATCTGTCAGCAGATTCGGTTTCTGGGCAGTTTACATGTCGAACTGCACGGTAGAAACGATAAAACAGCTCCTCCGTGCAGTTTTCATACCGAGTCACCGTCCACTGGGCTCAGCGAGAAAACGCGATTTCGGCGCTTCTGAGGGCCGAAAACGCGATATCGGCCGATTTGCGATCTGTCAGCAGATTCGGTTTCTGGGCAGTTTACATGTCGAACTGCACGGTAGAAACGATAAAACAGCTCCTCCGTGCAGTTTTCATACCGAGTCACCGTCCACTGGGCTCAGCGAGAAAACGCGATTTCGGCGCTTCTGAGGGCCGAAAACGCGATATCGGCCGATTTGCGATCTGTCAGCAGATTCGGTTTCTGGGCAGTTTACATGTCGAACTGCACGGTAGAAACGATAAAACAGCTCCTCCGTGCAGTTTTCATACCGAGTCACCGTCCACTGGGCTCAGCGAGAAAACGCGATTTCGGCGCTTCTGAGGGCCGAAAACGCGATATCGGCCGATTTGCGATCTGTCAGCAGATTCGGTTTCTGGGCAGTTTACATGTCGAACTGCACGGTAGAAACGATAAAACAGCTCCTCCGTGCAGTTTTCATACCGAGTCACCGTCCACTGGGCTCAGCGAGAAAACGCGATTTCGGCGCTTCTGAGGGCCGAAAACGCGATATCGGCCGATTTGCGATCTGTCAGCAGATTCGGTTTCTGGGCAGTTTACATGTCGAACTGCACGGTAGAAACGATAAAACAGCTCCTCCGTGCAGTTTTCATACCGAGTCACCGTCCACTGGGCTCAGCGAGAAAACGCGATTTCGGCGCTTCTGAGGGCCGAAAACGCGATATCGGCCGATTTGCGATCTGTCAGCAGATTCGGTTTCTGGGCAGTTTACATGTCGAACTGCACGGTAGAAACGATAAAACAGCTCCTCCGTGCAGTTTTCATACCGAGTCACCGTCCACTGGGCTCAGCGAGAAAACGCGATTTCGGCGCTTCTGAGGGCCGAAAACGCGATATCGGCCGATTTGCGATCTGTCAGCAGATTCGGTTTCTGGGCAGTTTACATGTCGAACTGCACGGTAGAAACGATAAAACAGCTCCTCCGTGCAGTTTTCATACCGAGTCACCGTCCACTGGGCTCAGCGAGAAAACGCGATTTCGGCGCTTCTGAGGGCCGAAAACGCGATATCGGCCGATTTGCGATCTGTCAGCAGATTCGGTTTCTGGGCAGTTTACATGTCGAACTGCACGGTAGAAACGATAAAACAGCTCCTCCGTGCAGTTTTCATACCGAGTCACCGTCCACTGGGCTCAGCGAGAAAACGCGATTTCGGCGCTTCTGAGGGCCGAAAACGCGATATCGGCCGATTTGCGATCTGTCAGCAGATTCGGTTTCTGGGCAGTTTACATGTCGAACTGCACGGTAGAAACGATAAAACAGCTCCTCCGTGCAGTTTTCATACCGAGTCACCGTCCACTGGGCTCAGCGAGAAAACGCGATTTCGGCGCTTCTGAGGGCCGAAAACGCGATATCGGCCGATTTGCGATCTGTCAGCAGATTCGGTTTCTGGGCAGTTTACATGTCGAACTGCACGGTAGAAACGATAAAACAGCTCCTCCGTGCAGTTTTCATACCGAGTCACCGTCCACTGGGCTCAGCGAGAAAACGCGATTTCGGCGCTTCTGAGGGCCGAAAACGCGATATCGGCCGATTTGCGATCTGTCAGCAGATTCGGTTTCTGGGCAGTTTACATGTCGAACTGCACGGTAGAAACGATAAAACAGCTCCTCCGTGCAGTTTTCATACCGAGTCACCGTCCACTGGGCTCAGCGAGAAAACGCGATTTCGGCGCTTCTGAGGGCCGAAAACGCGATATCGGCCGATTTGCGATCTGTCAGCAGATTCGGTTTCTGGGCAGTTTACATGTCGAACTGCACGGTAGAAACGATAAAACAGCTCCTCCGTGCAGTTTTCATACCGAGTCACCGTCCACTGGGCTCAGCGAGAAAACGCGATTTCGGCGCTTCTGAGGGCCGAAAACGCGATATCGGCCGATTTGCGATCTGTCAGCAGATTCGGTTTCTGGGCAGTTTACATGTCGAACTGCACGGTAGAAACGATAAAACAGCTCCTCCGTGCAGTTTTCATACCGAGTCACCGTCCACTGGGCTCAGCGAGAAAACGCGATTTCGGCGCTTCTGAGGGCCGAAAACGCGATATCGGCCGATTTGCGATCTGTCAGCAGATTCGGTTTCTGGGCAGTTTACATGTCGAACTGCACGGTAGAAACGATAAAACAGCTCCTCCGTGCAGTTTTCATACCGAGTCACCGTCCACTGGGCTCAGCGAGAAAACGCGATTTCGGCGCTTCTGAGGGCCGAAAACGCGATATCGGCCGATTTGCGATCTGTCAGCAGATTCGGTTTCTGGGCAGTTTACATGTCGAACTGCACGGTAGAAACGATAAAACAGCTCCTCCGTGCAGTTTTCATACCGAGTCACCGTCCACTGGGCTCAGCGAGAAAACGCGATTTCGGCGCTTCTGAGGGCCGAAAACGCGATATCGGCCGATTTGCGATCTGTCAGCAGATTCGGTTTCTGGGCAGTTTACATGTCGAACTGCACGGTAGAAACGATAAAACAGCTCCTCCGTGCAGTTTTCATACCGAGTCACCGTCCACTGGGCTCAGCGAGAAAACGCGATTTCGGCGCTTCTGAGGGCCGAAAACGCGATATCGGCCGATTTGCGATCTGTCAGCAGATTCGGTTTCTGGGCAGTTTACATGTCGAACTGCACGGTAGAAACGATAAAACAGCTCCTCCGTGCAGTTTTCATACCGAGTCACCGTCCACTGGGCTCAGCGAGAAAACGCGATTTCGGCGCTTCTGAGGGCCGAAAACGCGATATCGGCCGATTTGCGATCTGTCAGCAGATTCGGTTTCTGGGCAGTTTACATGTCGAACTGCACGGTAGAAACGATAAAACAGCTCCTCCGTGCAGTTTTCATACCGAGTCACCGTCCACTGGGCTCAGCGAGAAAACGCGATTTCGGCGCTTCTGAGGGCCGAAAACGCGATATCGGCCGATTTGCGATCTGTCAGCAGATTCGGTTTCTGGGCAGTTTACATGTCGAACTGCACGGTAGAAACGATAAAACAGCTCCTCCGTGCAGTTTTCATACCGAGTCACCGTCCACTGGGCTCAGCGAGAAAACGCGATTTCGGCGCTTCTGAGGGCCGAAAACGCGATATCGGCCGATTTGCGATCTGTCAGCAGATTCGGTTTCTGGGCAGTTTACATGTCGAACTGCACGGTAGAAACGATAAAACAGCTCCTCCGTGCAGTTTTCATACCGAGTCACCGTCCACTGGGCTCAGCGAGAAAACGCGATTTCGGCGCTTCTGAGGGCCGAAAACGCGATATCGGCCGATTTGCGATCTGTCAGCAGATTCGGTTTCTGGGCAGTTTACATGTCGAACTGCACGGTAGAAACGATAAAACAGCTCCTCCGTGCAGTTTTCATACCGAGTCACCGTCCACTGGGCTCAGCGAGAAAACGCGATTTCGGCGCTTCTGAGGGCCGAAAACGCGATATCGGCCGATTTGCGATCTGTCAGCAGATTCGGTTTCTGGGCAGTTTACATGTCGAACTGCACGGTAGAAACGATAAAACAGCTCCTCCGTGCAGTTTTCATACCGAGTCACCGTCCACTGGGCTCAGCGAGAAAACGCGATTTCGGCGCTTCTGAGGGCCGAAAACGCGATATCGGCCGATTTGCGATCTGTCAGCAGATTCGGTTTCTGGGCAGTTTACATGTCGAACTGCACGGTAGAAACGATAAAACAGCTCCTCCGTGCAGTTTTCATACCGAGTCACCGTCCACTGGGCTCAGCGAGAAAACGCGATTTCGGCGCTTCTGAGGGCCGAAAACGCGATATCGGCCGATTTGCGATCTGTCAGCAGATTCGGTTTCTGGGCAGTTTACATGTCGAACTGCACGGTAGAAACGATAAAACAGCTCCTCCGTGCAGTTTTCATACCGAGTCACCGTCCACTGGGCTCAGCGAGAAAACGCGATTTCGGCGCTTCTGAGGGCCGAAAACGCGATATCGGCCGATTTGCGATCTGTCAGCAGATTCGGTTTCTGGGCAGTTTACATGTCGAACTGCACGGTAGAAACGATAAAACAGCTCCTCCGTGCAGTTTTCATACCGAGTCACCGTCCACTGGGCTCAGCGAGAAAACGCGATTTCGGCGCTTCTGAGGGCCGAAAACGCGATATCGGCCGATTTGCGATCTGTCAGCAGATTCGGTTTCTGGGCAGTTTACATGTCGAACTGCACGGTAGAAACGATAAAACAGCTCCTCCGTGCAGTTTTCATACCGAGTCACCGTCCACTGGGCTCAGCGAGAAAACGCGATTTCGGCGCTTCTGAGGGCCGAAAACGCGATATCGGCCGATTTGCGATCTGTCAGCAGATTCGGTTTCTGGGCAGTTTACATGTCGAACTGCACGGTAGAAACGATAAAACAGCTCCTCCGTGCAGTTTTCATACCGAGTCACCGTCCACTGGGCTCAGCGAGAAAACGCGATTTCGGCGCTTCTGAGGGCCGAAAACGCGATATCGGCCGATTTTCGATCTGTCAGCAGATTCGGTTTCTGGGCAGTTTACATGTCGAACTGCACGGTAGAAACGATAAAACAGCTCCTCCGTGCAGTTTTCATACCGAGTCACCGTCCACTGGGCTCAGCGAGAAAACGCGATTTCGGCGCTTCTGAGGGCCGAAAACGCGATATCGGCCGATTTGCGATCTGTCAGCAGATTCGGTTTCTGGGCAGTTTACATGTCGAACTGCACGGTAGAAACGATAAAACAGCTCCTCCGTGCAGTTTTCATACCGAGTCACCGTCCACTGGGCTCAGCGAGAAAACGCGATTTCGGCGCTTCTGAGGGCCGAAAACGCGATATCGGCCGATTTGCGATCTGTCAGCAGATTCGGTTTCTGGGCAGTTTACATGTCGAACTGCACGGTAGAAACGATAAAACAGCTCCTCCGTGCAGTTTTCATACCGAGTCACCGTCCACTGGGCTCAGCGAGAAAACGCGATTTCGGCGCTTCTGAGGGCCGAAAACGCGATATCGGCCGATTTGCGATCTGTCAGCAGATTCGGTTTCTGGGCAGTTTACATGTCGAACTGCACGGTAGAAACGATAAAACAGCTCCTCCGTGCAGTTTTCATACCGAGTCACCGTCCACTGGGCTCAGCGAGAAAACGCGATTTCGGCGCTTCTGAGGGCCGAAAACGCGATATCGGCCGATTTGCGATCTGTCAGCAGATTCGGTTTCTGGGCAGTTTACATGTCGAACTGCACGGTAGAAACGATAAAACAGCTCCTCCGTGCAGTTTTCATACCGAGTCACCGTCCACTGGGCTCAGCGAGAAAACGCGATTTCGGCGCTTCTGAGGGCCGAAAACGCGATATCGGCCGATTTGCGATCTGTCAGCAGATTCGGTTTCTGGGCAGTTTACATGTCGAACTGCACGGTAGAAACGATAAAACAGCTCCTCCGTGCAGTTTTCATACCGAGTCACCGTCCACTGGGCTCAGCGAGAAAACGCGATTTCGGCGCTTCTGAGGGCCGAAAACGCGATATCGGCCGATTTTCGATCTGTCAGCAGATTCGGTTTCTGGGCAGTTTACATGTCGAACTGCACGGTAGAAACGATAAAACAGCTCCTCCGTGCAGTTTTCATACCGAGTCACCGTCCACTGGGCTCAGCGAGAAAACGCGATTTCGGCGCTTCTGAGGGCCGAAAACGCGATATCGGCCGATTTGCGATCTGTCAGCAGATTCGGTTTCTGGGCAGTTTACATGTCGAACTGCACGGTAGAAACGATAAAACAGCTCCTCCGTGCAGTTTTCATACCGAGTCACCGTCCACTGGGCTCAGCGAGAAAACGCGATTTCGGCGCTTCTGAGGGCCGAAAACGCGATATCGGCCGATTTGCGATCTGTCAGCAGATTCGGTTTCTGGGCAGTTTACATGTCGAACTGCACGGTAGAAACGATAAAACAGCTCCTCCGTGCAGTTTTCATACCGAGTCACCGTCCACTGGGCTCAGCGAGAAAACGCGATTTCGGCGCTTCTGAGGGCCGAAAACGCGATATCGGCCGATTTGCGATCTGTCAGCAGATTCGGTTTCTGGGCAGTTTACATGTCGAACTGCACGGTAGAAACGATAAAACAGCTCCTCCGTGCAGTTTTCATACCGAGTCACCGTCCACTGGGCTCAGCGAGAAAACGCGATTTCGGCGCTTCTGAGGGCCGAAAACGCGATATCGGCCGATTTGCGATCTGTCAGCAGATTCGGTTTCTGGGCAGTTTACATGTCGAACTGCACGGTAGAAACGATAAAACAGCTCCTCCGTGCAGTTTTCATACCGAGTCACCGTCCACTGGGCTCAGCGAGAAAACGCGATTTCGGCGCTTCTGAGGGCCGAAAACGCGATATCGGCCGATTTGCGATCTGTCAGCAGATTCGGTTTCTGGGCAGTTTACATGTCGAACTGCACGGTAGAAACGATAAAACAGCTCCTCCGTGCAGTTTTCATACCGAGTCACCGTCCACTGGGCTCAGCGAGAAAACGCGATTTCGGCGCTTCTGAGGGCCGAAAACGCGATATCGGCCGATTTGCGATCTGTCAGCAGATTCGGTTTCTGGGCAGTTTACATGTCGAACTGCACGGTAGAAACGATAAAACAGCTCCTCCGTGCAGTTTTCATACCGAGTCACCGTCCACTGGGCTCAGCGAGAAAACGCGATTTCGGCGCTTCTGAGGGCCGAAAACGCGATATCGGCCGATTTGCGATCTGTCAGCAGATTCGGTTTCTGGGCAGTTTACATGTCGAACTGCACGGTAGAAACGATAAAACAGCTCCTCCGTGCAGTTTTCATACCGAGTCACCGTCCACTGGGCTCAGCGAGAAAACGCGATTTCGGCGCTTCTGAGGGCCGAAAACGCGATATCGGCCGATTTGCGATCTGTCAGCAGATTCGGTTTCTGGGCAGTTTACATGTCGAACTGCACGGTAGAAACGATAAAACAGCTCCTCCGTGCAGTTTTCATACCGAGTCACCGTCCACTGGGCTCAGCGAGAAAACGCGATTTCGGCGCTTCTGAGGGCCGAAAACGCGATATCGGCCGATTTGCGATCTGTCAGCAGATTCGGTTTCTGGGCAGTTTACATGTCGAACTGCACGGTAGAAACGATAAAACAGCTCCTCCGTGCAGTTTTCATACCGAGTCACCGTCCACTGGGCTCAGCGAGAAAACGCGATTTCGGCGCTTCTGAGGGCCGAAAACGCGATATCGGCCGATTTGCGATCTGTCAGCAGATTCGGTTTCTGGGCAGTTTACATGTCGAACTGCACGGTAGAAACGATAAAACAGCTCCTCCGTGCAGTTTTCATACCGAGTCACCGTCCACTGGGCTCAGCGAGAAAACGCGATTTCGGCGCTTCTGAGGGCCGAAAACGCGATATCGGCCGATTTGCGATCTGTCAGCAGATTCGGTTTCTGGGCAGTTTACATGTCGAACTGCACGGTAGAAACGATAAAACAGCTCCTCCGTGCAGTTTTCATACCGAGTCACCGTCCACTCGGCTCAGCGAGAAAACGCGATTTCGGCGCTTCTGAGGGCCGAAAACGCGATATCGGCCGATTTGCGATCTGTCAGCAGATTCGGTTTCTGGGCAGTTTACATGTCGAACTGCACGGTAGAAACGATAAAACAGCTCCTCCGTGCAGTTTTCATACCGAGTCACCGTCCACTGGGCTCAGCGAGAAAACGCGATTTCGGCGCTTCTGAGGGCCGAAAACGCGATATCGGCCGATTTGCGATCTGTCAGCAGATTCGGTTTCTGGGCAGTTTACATGTCGAACTGCACGGTAGAAACGATAAAACAGCTCCTCCGTGCAGTTTTCATACCGAGTCACCGTCCACTGGGCTCAGCGAGAAAACGCGATTTCGGCGCTTCTGAGGGCCGAAAACGCGATATCGGCCGATTTGCGATCTGTCAGCAGATTCGGTTTCTGGGCAGTTTACATGTCGAACTGCACGGTAGAAACGATAAAACAGCTCCTCCGTGCAGTTTTCATACCGAGTCACCGTCCACTGGGCTCAGCGAGAAAACGCGATTTCGGCGCTTCTGAGGGCCGAAAACGCGATATCGGCCGATTTGCGATCTGTCAGCAGATTCGGTTTCTGGGCAGTTTACATGTCGAACTGCACGGTAGAAACGATAAAACAGCTCCTCCGTGCAGTTTTCATACCGAGTCACCGTCCACTGGGCTCAGCGAGAAAACGCGATTTCGGCGCTTCTGAGGGCCGAAAACGCGATATCGGCCGATTTGCGATCTGTCAGCAGATTCGGTTTCTGGGCAGTTTACATGTCGAACTGCACGGTAGAAACGATAAAACAGCTCCTCCGTGCAGTTTTCATACCGAGTCACCGTCCACTGGGCTCAGCGAGAAAACGCGATTTCGGCGCTTCTGAGGGCCGAAAACGCGATATCGGCCGATTTGCGATCTGTCAGCAGATTCGGTTTCTGGGCAGTTTACATGTCGAACTGCACGGTAGAAACGATAAAACAGCTCCTCCGTGCAGTTTTCATACCGAGTCACCGTCCACTGGGCTCAGCGAGAAAACGCGATTTCGGCGCTTCTGAGGGCCGAAAACGCGATATCGGCCGATTTTCGATCTGTCAGCAGATTCGGTTTCTGGGCAGTTTACATGTCGAACTGCACGGTAGAAACGATAAAACAGCTCCTCCGTGCAGTTTTCATACCGAGTCACCGTCCACTGGGCTCAGCGAGAAAACGCGATTTCGGCGCTTCTGAGGGCCGAAAACGCGATATCGGCCGATTTGCGATCTGTCAGCAGATTCGGTTTCTGGGCAGTTTACATGTCGAACTGCACGGTAGAAACGATAAAACAGCTCCTCCGTGCAGTTTTCATACCGAGTCACCGTCCACTGGGCTCAGCGAGAAAACGCGATTTCGGCGCTTCTGAGGGCCGAAAACGCGATATCGGCCGATTTGCGATCTGTCAGCAGATTCGGTTTCTGGGCAGTTTACATGTCGAACTGCACGGTAGAAACGATAAAACAGCTCCTCCGTGCAGTTTTCATACCGAGTCACCGTCCACTGGGCTCAGCGAGAAAACGCGATTTCGGCGCTTCTGAGGGCCGAAAACGCGATATCGGCCGATTTGCGATCTGTCAGCAGATTCGGTTTCTGGGCAGTTTACATGTCGAACTGCACGGTAGAAACGATAAAACAGCTCCTCCGTGCAGTTTTCATACCGAGTCACCGTCCACTGGGCTCAGCGAGAAAACGCGATTTCGGCGCTTCTGAGGGCCGAAAACGCGATATCGGCCGATTTGCGATCTGTCAGCAGATTCGGTTTCTGGGCAGTTTACATGTCGAACTGCACGGTAGAAACGATAAAACAGCTCCTCCGTGCAGTTTTCATACCGAGTCACCGTCCACTGGGCTCAGCGAGAAAACGCGATTTCGGCGCTTCTGAGGGCCGAAAACGCGATATCGGCCGATTTGCGATCTGTCAGCAGATTCGGTTTCTGGGCAGTTTACATGTCGAACTGCACGGTAGAAACGATAAAACAGCTCCTCCGTGCAGTTTTCATACCGAGTCACCGTCCACTGGGCTCAGCGAGAAAACGCGATTTCGGCGCTTCTGAGGGCCGAAAACGCGATATCGGCCGATTTGCGATCTGTCAGCAGATTCGGTTTCTGGGCAGTTTACATGTCGAACTGCACGGTAGAAACGATAAAACAGCTCCTCCGTGCAGTTTTCATACCGAGTCACCGTCCACTGGGCTCAGCGAGAAAACGCGATTTCGGCGCTTCTGAGGGCCGAAAACGCGATATCGGCCGATTTGCGATCTGTCAGCAGATTCGGTTTCTGGGCAGTTTACATGTCGAACTGCACGGTAGAAACGATAAAACAGCTCCTCCGTGCAGTTTTCATACCGAGTCACCGTCCACTGGGCTCAGCGAGAAAACGCGATTTCGGCGCTTCTGAGGGCCGAAAACGCGATATCGGCCGATTTGCGATCTGTCAGCAGATTCGGTTTCTGGGCAGTTTACATGTCGAACTGCACGGTAGAAACGATAAAACAGCTCCTCCGTGCAGTTTTCATACCGAGTCACCGTCCACTGGGCTCAGCGAGAAAACGCGATTTCGGCGCTTCTGAGGGCCGAAAACGCGATATCGGCCGATTTGCGATCTGTCAGCAGATTCGGTTTCTGGGCAGTTTACATGTCGAACTGCACGGTAGAAACGATAAAACAGCTCCTCCGTGCAGTTTTCATACCGAGTCACCGTCCACTGGGCTCAGCGAGAAAACGCGATTTCGGCGCTTCTGAGGGCCGAAAACGCGATATCGGCCGATTTGCGATCTGTCAGCAGATTCGGTTTCTGGGCAGTTTACATGTCGAACTGCACGGTAGAAACGATAAAACAGCTCCTCCGTGCAGTTTTCATACCGAGTCACCGTCCACTGGGCTCAGCGAGAAAACGCGATTTCGGCGCTTCTGAGGGCCGAAAACGCGATATCGGCCGATTTGCGATCTGTCAGCAGATTCGGTTTCTGGGCAGTTTACATGTCGAACTGCACGGTAGAAACGATAAAACAGCTCCTCCGTGCAGTTTTCATACCGAGTCACCGTCCACTGGGCTCAGCGAGAAAACGCGATTTCGGCGCTTCTGAGGGCCGAAAACGCGATATCGGCCGATTTGCGATCTGTCAGCAGATTCGGTTTCTGGGCAGTTTACATGTCGAACTGCACGGTAGAAACGATAAAACAGCTCCTCCGTGCAGTTTTCATACCGAGTCACCGTCCACTGGGCTCAGCGAGAAAACGCGATTTCGGCGCTTCTGAGGGCCGAAAACGCGATATCGGCCGATTTGCGATCTGTCAGCAGATTCGGTTTCTGGGCAGTTTACATGTCGAACTGCACGGTAGAAACGATAAAACAGCTCCTCCGTGCAGTTTTCATACCGAGTCACCGTCCACTGGGCTCAGCGAGAAAACGCGATTTCGGCGCTTCTGAGGGCCGAAAACGCGATATCGGCCGATTTGCGATCTGTCAGCAGATTCGGTTTCTGGGCAGTTTACATGTCGAACTGCACGGTAGAAACGATAAAACAGCTCCTCCGTGCAGTTTTCATACCGAGTCACCGTCCACTGGGCTCAGCGAGAAAACGCGATTTCGGCGCTTCTGAGGGCCGAAAACGCGATATCGGCCGATTTGCGATCTGTCAGCAGATTCGGTTTCTGGGCAGTTTACATGTCGAACTGCACGGTAGAAACGATAAAACAGCTCCTCCGTGCAGTTTTCATACCGAGTCACCGTCCACTGGGCTCAGCGAGAAAACGCGATTTCGGCGCTTCTGAGGGCCGAAAACGCGATATCGGCCGATTTGCGATCTGTCAGCAGATTCGGTTTCTGGGCAGTTTACATGTCGAACTGCACGGTAGAAACGATAAAACAGCTCCTCCGTGCAGTTTTCATACCGAGTCACCGTCCACTGGGCTCAGCGAGAAAACGCGATTTCGGCGCTTCTGAGGGCCGAAAACGCGATATCGGCCGATTTGCGATCTGTCAGCAGATTCGGTTTCTGGGCAGTTTACATGTCGAACTGCACGGTAGAAACGATAAAACAGCTCCTCCGTGCAGTTTTCATACCGAGTCACCGTCCACTGGGCTCAGCGAGAAAACGCGATTTCGGCGCTTCTGAGGGCCGAAAACGCGATATCGGCCGATTTGCGATCTGTCAGCAGATTCGGTTTCTGGGCAGTTTACATGTCGAACTGCACGGTAGAAACGATAAAACAGCTCCTCCGTGCAGTTTTCATACCGAGTCACCGTCCACTGGGCTCAGCGAGAAAACGCGATTTCGGCGCTTCTGAGGGCCGAAAACGCGATATCGGCCGATTTGCGATCTGTCAGCAGATTCGGTTTCTGGGCAGTTTACATGTCGAACTGCACGGTAGAAACGATAAAACAGCTCCTCCGTGCAGTTTTCATACCGAGTCACCGTCCACTGGGCTCAGCGAGAAAACGCGATTTCGGCGCTTCTGAGGGCCGAAAACGCGATATCGGCCGATTTGCGATCTGTCAGCAGATTCGGTTTCTGGGCAGTTTACATGTCGAACTGCACGGTAGAAACGATAAAACAGCTCCTCCGTGCAGTTTTCATACCGAGTCACCGTCCACTGGGCTCAGCGAGAAAACGCGATTTCGGCGCTTCTGAGGGCCGAAAACGCGATATCGGCCGATTTGCGATCTGTCAGCAGATTCGGTTTCTGGGCAGTTTACATGTCGAACTGCACGGTAGAAACGATAAAACAGCTCCTCCGTGCAGTTTTCATACCGAGTCACCGTCCACTGGGCTCAGCGAGAAAACGCGATTTCGGCGCTTCTGAGGGCCGAAAACGCGATATCGGCCGATTTGCGATCTGTCAGCAGATTCGGTTTCTGGGCAGTTTACATGTCGAACTGCACGGTAGAAACGATAAAACAGCTCCTCCGTGCAGTTTTCATACCGAGTCACCGTCCACTGGGCTCAGCGAGAAAACGCGATTTCGGCGCTTCTGAGGGCCGAAAACGCGATATCGGCCGATTTGCGATCTGTCAGCAGATTCGGTTTCTGGGCAGTTTACATGTCGAACTGCACGGTAGAAACGATAAAACAGCTCCTCCGTGCAGTTTTCATACCGAGTCACCGTCCACTCGGCTCAGCGAGAAAACGCGATTTCGGCGCTTCTGAGGGCCGAAAACGCGATATCGGCCGATTTGCGATCTGTCAGCAGATTCGGTTTCTGGGCAGTTTACATGTCGAACTGCACGGTAGAAACGATAAAACAGCTCCTCCGTGCAGTTTTCATACCGAGTCACCGTCCACTGGGCTCAGCGAGAAAACGCGATTTCGGCGCTTCTGAGGGCCGAAAACGCGATATCGGCCGATTTGCGATCTGTCAGCAGATTCGGTTTCTGGGCAGTTTACATGTCGAACTGCACGGTAGAAACGATAAAACAGCTCCTCCGTGCAGTTTTCATACCGAGTCACCGTCCACTGGGCTCAGCGAGAAAACGCGATTTCGGCGCTTCTGAGGGCCGAAAACGCGATATCGGCCGATTTGCGATCTGTCAGCAGATTCGGTTTCTGGGCAGTTTACATGTCGAACTGCACGGTAGAAACGATAAAACAGCTCCTCCGTGCAGTTTTCATACCGAGTCACCGTCCACTCGGCTCAGCGAGAAAACGCGATTTCGGCGCTTCTGAGGGCCGAAAACGCGATATCGGCCGATTTGCGATCTGTCAGCAGATTCGGTTTCTGGGCAGTTTACATGTCGAACTGCACGGTAGAAACGATAAAACAGCTCCTCCGTGCAGTTTTCATACCGAGTCACCGTCCACTGGGCTCAGCGAGAAAACGCGATTTCGGCGCTTCTGAGGGCCGAAAACGCGATATCGGCCGATTTGCGATCTGTCAGCAGATTCGGTTTCTGGGCAGTTTACATGTCGAACTGCACGGTAGAAACGATAAAACAGCTCCTCCGTGCAGTTTTCATACCGAGTCACCGTCCACTGGGCTCAGCGAGAAAACGCGATTTCGGCGCTTCTGAGGGCCGAAAACGCGATATCGGCCGATTTGCGATCTGTCAGCAGATTCGGTTTCTGGGCAGTTTACATGTCGAACTGCACGGTAGAAACGATAAAACAGCTCCTCCGTGCAGTTTTCATACCGAGTCACCGTCCACTCGGCTCAGCGAGAAAACGCGATTTCGGCGCTTCTGAGGGCCGAAAACGCGATATCGGCCGATTTGCGATCTGTCAGCAGATTCGGTTTCTGGGCAGTTTACATGTCGAACTGCACGGTAGAAACGATAAAACAGCTCCTCCGTGCAGTTTTCATACCGAGTCACCGTCCACTGGGCTCAGCGAGAAAACGCGATTTCGGCGCTTCTGAGGGCCGAAAACGCGATATCGGCCGATTTGCGATCTGTCAGCAGATTCGGTTTCTGGGCAGTTTACATGTCGAACTGCACGGTAGAAACGATAAAACAGCTCCTCCGTGCAGTTTTCATACCGAGTCACCGTCCACTGGGCTCAGCGAGAAAACGCGATTTCGGCGCTTCTGAGGGCCGAAAACGCGATATCGGCCGATTTGCGATCTGTCAGCAGATTCGGTTTCTGGGCAGTTTACATGTCGAACTGCACGGTAGAAACGATAAAACAGCTCCTCCGTGCAGTTTTCATACCGAGTCACCGTCCACTGGGCTCAGCGAGAAAACGCGATTTCGGCGCTTCTGAGGGCCGAAAACGCGATATCGGCCGATTTGCGATCTGTCAGCAGATTCGGTTTCTGGGCAGTTTACATGTCGAACTGCACGGTAGAAACGATAAAACAGCTCCTCCGTGCAGTTTTCATACCGAGTCACCGTCCACTGGGCTCAGCGAGAAAACGCGATTTCGGCGCTTCTGAGGGCCGAAAACGCGATATCGGCCGATTTGCGATCTGTCAGCAGATTCGGTTTCTGGGCAGTTTACATGTCGAACTGCACGGTAGAAACGATAAAACAGCTCCTCCGTGCAGTTTTCATACCGAGTCACCGTCCACTCGGCTCAGCGAGAAAACGCGATTTCGGCGCTTCTGAGGGCCGAAAACGCGATATCGGCCGATTTGCGATCTGTCAGCAGATTCGGTTTCTGGGCAGTTTACATGTCGAACTGCACGGTAGAAACGATAAAACAGCTCCTCCGTGCAGTTTTCATACCGAGTCACCGTCCACTGGGCTCAGCGAGAAAACGCGATTTCGGCGCTTCTGAGGGCCGAAAACGCGATATCGGCCGATTTGCGATCTGTCAGCAGATTCGGTTTCTGGGCAGTTTACATGTCGAACTGCACGGTAGAAACGATAAAACAGCTCCTCCGTGCAGTTTTCATACCGAGTCACCGTCCACTCGGCTCAGCGAGAAAACGCGATTTCGGCGCTTCTGAGGGCCGAAAACGCGATATCGGCCGATTTGCGATCTGTCAGCAGATTCGGTTTCTGGGCAGTTTACATGTCGAACTGCACGGTAGAAACGATAAAACAGCTCCTCCGTGCAGTTTTCATACCGAGTCACCGTCCACTGGGCTCAGCGAGAAAACGCGATTTCGGCGCTTCTGAGGGCCGAAAACGCGATATCGGCCGATTTGCGATCTGTCAGCAGATTCGGTTTCTGGGCAGTTTACATGTCGAACTGCACGGTAGAAACGATAAAACAGCTCCTCCGTGCAGTTTTCATACCGAGTCACCGTCCACTGGGCTCAGCGAGAAAACGCGATTTCGGCGCTTCTGAGGGCCGAAAACGCGATATCGGCCGATTTGCGATCTGTCAGCAGATTCGGTTTCTGGGCAGTTTACATGTCGAACTGCACGGTAGAAACGATAAAACAGCTCCTCCGTGCAGTTTTCATACCGAGTCACCGTCCACTGGGCTCAGCGAGAAAACGCGATTTCGGCGCTTCTGAGGGCCGAAAACGCGATATCGGCCGATTTGCGATCTGTCAGCAGATTCGGTTTCTGGGCAGTTTACATGTCGAACTGCACGGTAGAAACGATAAAACAGCTCCTCCGTGCAGTTTTCATACCGAGTCACCGTCCACTGGGCTCAGCGAGAAAACGCGATTTCGGCGCTTCTGAGGGCCGAAAACGCGATATCGGCCGATTTGCGATCTGTCAGCAGATTCGGTTTCTGGGCAGTTTACATGTCGAACTGCACGGTAGAAACGATAAAACAGCTCCTCCGTGCAGTTTTCATACCGAGTCACCGTCCACTGGGCTCAGCGAGAAAACGCGATTTCGGCGCTTCTGAGGGCCGAAAACGCGATATCGGCCGATTTGCGATCTGTCAGCAGATTCGGTTTCTGGGCAGTTTACATGTCGAACTGCACGGTAGAAACGATAAAACAGCTCCTCCGTGCAGTTTTCATACCGAGTCACCGTCCACTCGGCTCAGCGAGAAAACGCGATTTCGGCGCTTCTGAGGGCCGAAAACGCGATATCGGCCGATTTGCGATCTGTCAGCAGATTCGGTTTCTGGGCAGTTTACATGTCGAACTGCACGGTAGAAACGATAAAACAGCTCCTCCGTGCAGTTTTCATACCGAGTCACCGTCCACTCGGCTCAGCGAGAAAACGCGATTTCGGCGCTTCTGAGGGCCGAAAACGCGATATCGGCCGATTTGCGATCTGTCAGCAGATTCGGTTTCTGGGCAGTTTACATGTCGAACTGCACGGTAGAAACGATAAAACAGCTCCTCCGTGCAGTTTTCATACCGAGTCACCGTCCACTGGGCTCAGCGAGAAAACGCGATTTCGGCGCTTCTGAGGGCCGAAAACGCGATATCGGCCGATTTGCGATCTGTCAGCAGATTCGGTTTCTGGGCAGTTTACATGTCGAACTGCACGGTAGAAACGATAAAACAGCTCCTCCGTGCAGTTTTCATACCGAGTCACCGTCCACTGGGCTCAGCGAGAAAACGCGATTTCGGCGCTTCTGAGGGCCGAAAACGCGATATCGGCCGATTTGCGATCTGTCAGCAGATTCGGTTTCTGGGCAGTTTACATGTCGAACTGCACGGTAGAAACGATAAAACAGCTCCTCCGTGCAGTTTTCATACCGAGTCACCGTCCACTGGGCTCAGCGAGAAAACGCGATTTCGGCGCTTCTGAGGGCCGAAAACGCGATATCGGCCGATTTGCGATCTGTCAGCAGATTCGGTTTCTGGGCAGTTTACATGTCGAACTGCACGGTAGAAACGATAAAACAGCTCCTCCGTGCAGTTTTCATACCGAGTCACCGTCCACTGGGCTCAGCGAGAAAACGCGATTTCGGCGCTTCTGAGGGCCGAAAACGCGATATCGGCCGATTTGCGATCTGTCAGCAGATTCGGTTTCTGGGCAGTTTACATGTCGAACTGCACGGTAGAAACGATAAAACAGCTCCTCCGTGCAGTTTTCATACCGAGTCACCGTCCACTGGGCTCAGCGAGAAAACGCGATTTCGGCGCTTCTGAGGGCCGAAAACGCGATATCGGCCGATTTGCGATCTGTCAGCAGATTCGGTTTCTGGGCAGTTTACATGTCGAACTGCACGGTAGAAACGATAAAACAGCTCCTCCGTGCAGTTTTCATACCGAGTCACCGTCCACTCGGCTCAGCGAGAAAACGCGATTTCGGCGCTTCTTACCGAGTCACCGTCCACTGTGCTCAGCGAGAAAACGCGATTTCGGCGCTTCTGAGGGCCGAAAACGCGATATCGGCCGATTTGCGATCTGTCAGCAGATTCGGTTTCTGGGCAGTTTACATGTCGAACTGCACGGTAGAAACGATAAAACAGCTCCTCCGTGCAGTTTTCATACCGAGTCACCGTCCACTGGGCTCAGCGAGAAAACGCGATTTCGGCGCTTCTGAGGGCCGAAAACGCGATATCGGCCGATTTGCGATCTGTCAGCAGATTCGGTTTCTGGGCAGTTTACATGTCGAACTGCACGGTAGAAACGATAAAACAGCTCCTCCGTGCAGTTTTCATACCGAGTCACCGTCCACTGGGCTCAGCGAGAAAACGCGATTTCGGCGCTTCTGAGGGCCGAAAACGCGATATCGGCCGATTTGCGATCTGTCAGCAGATTCGGTTTCTGGGCAGTTTACATGTCGAACTGCACGGTAGAAACGATAAAACAGCTCCTCCGTGCAGTTTTCATACCGAGTCACCGTCCACTGGGCTCAGCGAGAAAACGCGATTTCGGCGCTTCTGAGGGCCGAAAACGCGATATCGGCCGATTTTCGATCTGTCAGCAGATTCGGTTTCTGGGCAGTTTACATGTCGAACTGCACGGTAGAAACGATAAAACAGCTCCTCCGTGCAGTTTTCATACCGAGTCACCGTCCACTGGGCTCAGCGAGAAAACGCGATTTCGGCGCTTCTGAGGGCCGAAAACGCGATATCGGCCGATTTGCGATCTGTCAGCAGATTCGGTTTCTGGGCAGTTTACATGTCGAACTGCACGGTAGAAACGATAAAACAGCTCCTCCGTGAACTGCACGGTGAAAACGATAAAACAGCTCCTCCGTGCAGTTTTCATACCGAGTCACCGTCCACTCGGCTCAGCGAGAAAACGCGATTTCGGCGCTTCTGAGGGCCGAAAACGCGATATCGGCCGATTTTCGATCTGTCAGCAGATTCGGTTTCTGGGCAGTTTACATGTCGAACTGCACGGTAGAAACGATAAAACAGCTCCTCCGTGCAGTTTTCATACCGAGTCACCGTCCACTGGGCTCAGCGAGAAAACGCGATTTCGGCGCTTCTGAGGGCCGAAAACGCGATATCGGCCGATTTGCGATCTGTCAGCAGATTCGGTTTCTGGGCAGTTTACATGTCGAACTGCACGGTAGAAACGATAAAACAGCTCCTCCGTGCAGTTTTCATACCGAGTCACCGTCCACTGGGCTCAGCGAGAAAACGCGATTTCGGCGCTTCTGAGGGCCGAAAACGCGATATCGGCCGATTTGCGATCTGTCAGCAGATTCGGTTTCTGGGCAGTTTACATGTCGAACTGCACGGTAGAAACGATAAAACAGCTCCTCCGTGCAGTTTTCATACCGAGTCACCGTCCACTGGGCTCAGCGAGAAAACGCGATTTCGGCGCTTCTGAGGGCCGAAAACGCGATATCGGCCGATTTGCGATCTGTCAGCAGATTCGGTTTCTGGGCAGTTTACATGTCGAACTGCACGGTAGAAACGATAAAACAGCTCCTCCGTGCAGTTTTCATACCGAGTCACCGTCCACTGGGCTCAGCGAGAAAACGCGATTTCGGCGCTTCTGAGGGCCGAAAACGCGATATCGGCCGATTTGCGATCTGTCAGCAGATTCGGTTTCTGGGCAGTTTACATGTCGAACTGCACGGTAGAAACGATAAAACAGCTCCTCCGTGCAGTTTTCATACCGAGTCACCGTCCACTGGGCTCAGCGAGAAAACGCGATTTCGGCGCTTCTGAGGGCCGAAAACGCGATATCGGCCGATTTTCGATCTGTCAGCAGATTCGGTTTCTGGGCAGTTTACATGTCGAACTGCACGGTAGAAACGATAAAACAGCTCCTCCGTGCAGTTTTCATACCGAGTCACCGTCCACTGGGCTCAGCGAGAAAACGCGATTTCGGCGCTTCTGAGGGCCGAAAACGCGATATCGGCCGATTTGCGATCTGTCAGCAGATTCGGTTTCTGGGCAGTTTACATGTCGAACTGCACGGTAGAAACGATAAAACAGCTCCTCCGTGCAGTTTTCATACCGAGTCACCGTCCACTGGGCTCAGCGAGAAAACGCGATTTCGGCGCTTCTGAGGGCCGAAAACGCGATATCGGCCGATTTTCGATCTGTCAGCAGATTCGGTTTCTGGGCAGTTTACATGTCGAACTGCACGGTAGAAACGATAAAACAGCTCCTCCGTGCAGTTTTCATACCGAGTCACCGTCCACTGGGCTCAGCGAGAAAACGCGATTTCGGCGCTTCTGAGGGCCGAAAACGCGATATCGGCCGATTTGCGATCTGTCAGCAGATTCGGTTTCTGGGCAGTTTACATGTCGAACTGCACGGTAGAAACGATAAAACAGCTCCTCCGTGCAGTTTTCATACCGAGTCACCGTCCACTGGGCTCAGCGAGAAAACGCGATTTCGGCTTCTGAGGGCCGAAAACGCGATATCGGCCGATTTGCGATCTGTCAGCAGATAAAACAGCTCCCCCGTGCAGTTTTCATACCGAGTCACCGTCCACTGGGCTCAGCGAGAAAACGCGATTTCGGCGCTTCTGAGGGCCGAAAACGCGATATCGGCCGATTTGCGATCTGTCAGCAGATTCGGTTTCTGGGCAGTTTACATGTCGAACTGCACGGTAGAAAACGATAAAACAGCTCCTCCGTGCAGTTTTCATACCGAGTCACCGTCCACTGGGCTCAGCGAGAAAACGCGATTTCGGCGCTTCTGAGGGCCGAAAACGCGATATCGGCCGATTTTCGATCTGTCAGCAGATTCGGTTTCTGGGCAGTTTACATGTCGAACTGCACGGTAGAAACGATAAAACAGCTCCTCCGTGCAGTTTTCATACCGAGTCACCGTCCACTGGGCTCAGCGAGAAAACGCGATTTCGGCGCTTCTGAGGGCCGAAAACGCGATATCGGCCGATTTTCGATCTGTCAGCAGATTCGGTTTCTGGGCAGTTTACATGTCGAACTGCACGGTAGAAACGATAAAACAGCTCCTCCGTGCAGTTTTCATACCGAGTCACCGTCCACTGGGCTCAGCGAGAAAACGCGATTTCGGCGCTTCTGAGGGCCGAAAACGGATATCGGCCGATTTTCGATCTGTCAGCAGATTCGGTTTCTGGGCAGTTTACATGTCGAACTGCACGGTAGAAACGATAAAACAGCTCCTCCGTGCAGTTTTCATACCGAGTCACCGTCCACTGGGCTCAGCGAGAAAACGCGATTTCGGCGCTTCTGAGGGCCGAAAACGCGATATCGGCCGATTTGCGATCTGTCAGCAGATTCGGTTTCTGGGCAGTTTACATGTCGAACTGCACGGTAGAAACGATAAAACAGCTCCTCCGTGCAGTTTTCATACCGAGTCACCGTCCACTGGGCTCAGCGAGAAAACGCGATTTCGGCGCTTCTGAGGGCCGAAAACGCGATATCGGCCGATTTGCGATCTGTCAGCAGATTCGGTTTCTGGGCAGTTTACATGTCGAACTGCACGGTAGAAACGATAAAACAGCTCCTCCGTGCAGTTTTCATACCGAGTCACCGTCCACTGGGCTCAGCGAGAAAACGCGATTTCGGCGCTTCTGAGGGCCGAAAACGCGATATCGGCCGATTTTCGATCTGTCAGCAGATTCGGTTTCTGGGCAGTTTACATGTCGAACTGCACGGTAGAAACGATAAAACAGCTCCTCCGTGCAGTTTTCATACCGAGTCACCGTCCACTGGGCTCAGCGAGAAAACGCGATTTCGGCGCTTCTGAGGGCCGAAAACGCGATATCGGCCGATTTGCGATCTGTCAGCAGATTCGGTTTCTGGGCAGTTTACATGTCGAACTGCACGGTAGAAACGATAAAACAGCTCCTCCGTGCAGTTTTCATACCGAGTCACCGTCCACTGGGCTCAGCGAGAAAACGCGATTTCGGCGCTTCTGAGGGCCGAAAACGCGATATCGGCCGATTTGCGATCTGTCAGCAGATTCGGTTTCTGGGCAGTTTACATGTCGAACTGCACGGTAGAAACGATAAAACAGCTCCTCCGTGCAGTTTTCATACCGAGTCACCGTCCACTGGGCTCAGCGAGAAAACGCGTTTCGGCGCTTCTGAGGGCCGAAAACGCGATATCGGCCGATTTGCGATCTGTCAGCAGATTCGGTTTCTGGGCAGTTTACATGTCGAACTGCACGGTAGAAACGATAAAACAGCTCCTCCGTGCAGTTTTCATACCGAGTCACCGTCCACTGGGCTCAGCGAGAAAACGCGATTTTTTCTCTTCTGAGGGCCGAAAACGCGATATCGGCCTATTTGCGATCTGTCAGCAGATTCGGTTTCTGGGCAGTTTACATGTCGAACTGCACGGTAGAAACGATAAAACAGCTCCTTCGTGCAGTTTTCATACCGAGTCACCGTCCACTCGGCTCAGCGAGAAAACGCGATTTCGGCGCTTCTGAGGGCCGAAAACGCGATATCGGCCGATTTCGATCTGTCAGCAGATTCGGTTTCTGGGCAGTTTACATGTCGAACTGCACGGTAGAAACGATAAAACAGCTCCTCCGTGCAGTTTTCATACCGAGTCACCGTCCACTGGGCTCAGCGAGAAAACGCGATTTCGGCGCTTCTGAGGGCCGAAAACGCGATATCGGCCGATTTGCGATCTGTCAGCAGATTCGGTTTCTGGGCAGTTTACATGTCGAACTGCACGGTAGAAACGATAAAACAGCTCCTCCGTGCATTTTCATACCGAGTCACCGTCCACTGGGCTCAGCGAGAAAACGCGATTTCGGCGCTTCTGAGGGCCGAAAACGCGATATCGGCCGATTTGCGATCTGTCAGCAGATTCGGTTTCTGGGCAGTTTACATGTCGAACTGCACGGTAGAAACGATAAAACAGCTCCTCCGTGCAGTTTTCATACCGAGTCACCGTCCACTGGGCTCAGCGAGAAAACGCGATTTCGGCGCTTCTGAGGGCCGAAAAACGCGATATCGGCCGATTTTCGATCTGTCAGCAGATTCGGTTTCTGGGCAGTTTACATGTCGAACTGCACGGTAGAAACGATAAAACAGCTCCTCCGTGCAGTTTTCATACCGAGTCACCGTCCACTGGGCTCAGCGAGAAAACGCGATTTCGGCGCTTCTGAGGGCCGAAAACGCGATATCGGCCGATTTGCGATCTGTCAGCAGATTCGGTTTCTGGGCAGTTTACATGTCGAACTGCACGGTAGAAACGATAAAAAGCTCCTCCGTGCAGTTTTCATACCGAGTCACCGTCCACTGGGCTCAGCGAGAAAACGCGATTTCGGCGCTTCTGAGGGCCGAAAACGCGATATCGGCCGATTTGCGATCTGTCAGCAGATTCGGTTTCTGGGCAGTTTACATGTCGAACTGCACGGTAGAAACGATAAAACAGCTCCTCCGTGCAGTTTTCATACCGAGTCACCGTCCACTGGGCTCAGCGAGAAAACGCGATTTCGGCGCTTCTGAGGGCCGAAAACGCGATATCGGCCGATTTGCGATCTGTCAGCAGATTCGGTTTCTGGGCAGTTTACATGTCGAACTGCACGGTAGAAACGATAAAACAGCTCCTCCGTGCAGTTTTCATACCGAGTCACCGTCCACTGGGCTCAGCGAGAAAACGCGATTCATCGAGCGTCCACTGGGCTCAGCGAGAAAACGCGATTTCGGCGCTTCTGAGGGCCGAAAACGCGATATCGGCCGATTTGCGATCTGTCAGCAGATTCGGTTTCTGGGCAGTTTACATGTCGAACTGCACGGTAGAAACGATAAAACAGCTCCTCCGTGCAGTTTTCATACCGAGTCACCGTCCACTGGGCTCAGCGAGAAAACGCGATTTCGGCGCTTCTGAGGGCCGAAAACGCGATATCGGCCGATTTTCGATCTGTCAGCTGATTCGGTTTCTGGGCAGTTTACATGTCGAACTGCACGGTAGAAACGATAAAACAGCTCCTCCGTGCAGTTTTCATACCGAGTCACCGTCCACTGGGCTCAGCGAGAAAACGCGATTTCGGCGCTTCTGAGGGCCGAAAACGCGATATCGGCCGATTTGCGATCTGTCAGCAGATTCGGTTTCTGGGCAGTTTACATGTCGAACTGCACGGTAGAAACGATAAAACAGCTCCTCCGTGCAGTTTTCATACCGAGTCACCGTCCACTGGGCTCAGCGAGAAAACGCGATTTCGGCGCTTCTGAGGGCCGAAAACGCGATATCGGCCGATTTGCGATCTGTCAGCAGATTCGGTTTCTGGGCAGTTTACATGTCGAACTGCACGGTAGAAACGATAAAACAGCTCCTCCGTGCAGTTTTCATACCGAGTCACCGTCCACTGGGCTCAGCGAGAAAACGCGATTTCGGCGCTTCTGAGGGCCGAAAACGCGATATCGGCCGATTTGCGATCTGTCAGCAGATTCGGTTTCTGGGCAGTTTACATGTCGAACTGCACGGTAGAAACGATAAAACAGCTCCTCCGTGCAGTTTTCATACCGAGTCACCGTCCACTGGGCTCAGCGAGAAAACGCGATTTCGGCGCTTCTGAGGGCCGAAAACGCGATATCGGCCGATTTGCGATCTGTCAGCAGATTCGGTTTCTGGGCAGTTTACATGTCGAACTGCACGGTAGAAACGATAAAACAGCTCCTCCGTGCAGTTTTCATACCGAGTCACCGTCCACTGGGCTCAGCGAGAAAACGCGATTTCGGCGCTTCTGAGGGCCGAAAACGCGATATCGGCTTTGCGATCTGTCAGCAGATTCGGTTTCTGGGCAGTTTACATGTCGAACTGCACGGTAGAAACGATAAAACAGCTCCTCCGTGCAGTTTTCATACCGAGTCACCGTCCACTGGGCTCAGCGAGAAAACGCGATTTCGGCGCTTCTGAGGGCCGAAAACGCGATATCGGCCGATTTGCGATCTGTCAGCAGATTCGGTTTCTGGGCAGTTTACATGTCGAACTGCACGGTAGAAACGATAAAACAGCTCCTCCGTGCAGTTTTCATACCGAGTCACCGTCCACTGGGCTCAGCGAGAAAACGCGATTTCGGCGCTTCTGAGGGCCGAAAACGCGATATCGGCCGATTTGCGATCTGTCAGCAGATTCGGTTTCTGGGCAGTTTACATGTCGAACTGCACGGTAGAAACGATAAAACAGCTCCTCCGTGCAGTTTTCATACCGAGTCACCGTCCACTGGGCTCAGCGAGAAAACGCGATTTCGGCGCTTCTGAGGGCCGAAACGCGATATCGGCCGATTTTCGATCTGTCAGCAGATTCGGTTTCTGGGCAGTTTACATGTCGAACTGCACGGTAGAAACGATAAAACAGCTCCTCCGTGCAGTTTTCATACCGAGTCACCGTCCACTGGGCTCAGCGAGAAAACGCGATTTCGGCGCTTCTGAGGGCCGAAAACGCGATATCGGCCGATTTGCGATCTGTCAGCAGATTCGGTTTCTGGGCAGTTTACATGTCGAACTGCACGGTAGAAAGGCCGAAAACGCGATATCGGCCGATTTGCGATCTGTCAGCAGATTCGGTTTCTGGGCAGTTTACATGTCGAACTGCACGGTAGAAACGATAAAACAGCTCCTCCGTGCAGTTTTCATACCGAGTCACCGTCCACTGGGCTCAGCGAGAAAACGCGATTTCGGCGCTTCTGAGGGCCGAAAACGCGATATCGGCCGATTTGCGATCTGTCAGCAGATTCGGTTTCTGGGCAGTTTACATGTCGAACTGCACGGTAGAAACGATAAAACAGCTCCTCCGTGCAGTTTTCATACCGAGTCACCGTCCACTGGGCTCAGCGAGAAAACGCGATTTCGGCGCTTCTGAGGGCCGAAAACGCGATATCGGCCGATTTGCGATCTGTCAGCAGATTCGGTTTCTGGGCAGTTTACATGTCGAACTGCACGGTAGAAACGATAAAACAGCTCCTCCGTGCAGTTTTCATACCGAGTCACCGTCCACTGGGCTCAGCGAGAAAACGCGATTTCGGTTCTGAGGGCCGAAAACGCGATATCGGCCGATTTGCGATCTGTCAGCAGATTCGGTTTCTGGGCAGTTTACATGTCGAACTGCACGGTAGAAACGATAAAACAGCTCCTCCGTGCAGTTTTCATACCGAGTCACCGTCCACTGGGCTCAGCGAGAAAACGCGATTTCGGCGCTTCTGAGGGCCGAAAACGCGATATCGGCCGATTTGCGATCTGTCAGCAGATTCGGTTTCTGGGCAGTTTACATGTCGAACTGCACGGTAGAAACGATAAAACAGCTCCTCCGTGCAGTTTTCATACCGAGTCACCGTCCACTGGGCTCAGCGAGAAAACGCGATTTCGGCGATTTGCGATCTGTCAGCAGATTCGGTTTCTGGGCAGTTTACTTGTGAGGGCCGAAAACGCGATATCGGCCGATTTGCGATCTGTCAGCAGATTCGGTTTCTGGGCAGTTTACATGTCGAACTGCACGGTAGAAACGATAAAACAGCTCCTCCGTGCAGTTTTCATACCGAGTCACCGTCCACTGGGCTCAGCGAGAAAACGCGATTTCGGCGCTTCTGAGGGCCGAAAACGCGATATCGGCCGATTTGCGATCTGTCAGCAGATTCGGTTTCTGGGCAGTTTACATGTCGAACTGCACGGTAGAAACGATAAAACAGCTCCTCCGTGCAGTTTTCATACCGAGTCACCGTCCACTGGGCTCAGCGAGAAAACGCGATTTCGGCGCTTCTGAGGGCCGAAAACGCGATATCGGCCGATTTTCGATCTGTCAGCAGATTCGGTTTCTGGGCAGTTTACATGTCGAACTGCACGGTAGAAACGATAAACAGCTCCTCCGTGCAGTTTTCATACTGAGTCACCGTCCGGTAGAAACGATAAAACAGCTCCTCCGTGCAGTTTTCATACCGAGTCACCGTCCACTCGGCTCAGCGAGAAAACACGATTTCGGGCTCCTCCGTGCAGTTTTCATACCGAGTCACCGTCCACTCGGCTCAGCGAGAAAACGCGATTTCGGCGCTTCTGAGGGCCGAAAACGCGATATCGGCCGATTTGCGATCTGTCAGCAGATTCGGTTTCTGGGCAGTTTACATGTCGAACTGCACGGTAGAAACGATAAAACAGCTCCTCCGTGCAGTTTTCATACCGAGTCACCGTCCACTCGGCTCAGCGAGAAAACGCGATTTCGGCGCTTCTGAGGGCCGAAAACGCGATATCGGCCGATTTGCGATCTGTCAGCAGATTCGGTTTCTGGGCAGTTTACATGTCGAACTGCACGGTAGAAACGATAAAACAGCTCCTCCGTGCAGTTTTCATACCGAGTCACCGTCCACTCGGCTCAGCGAGAAAACGCGATTTCGGCGCTTCTGAGGGCCGAAAACGCGATATCGGCCGATTTGCGATCTGTCAGCAGATTCGGTTTCTGGGCAGTTTACATGTCGAACTGCACGGTAGAAACGATAAAACAGCTCCTCCGTGCAGTTTTCATACCGAGTCACCGTCCACTCGGCTCAGCGAGAAAACGCGATTTCGGCGCTTCTGAGGGCCGAAAACGCGATATCGGCCGATTTGCGATCTGTCAGCAGATTCGGTTTCTGGGCAGTTTACATGTCGAACTGCACGGTAGAAACGATAAAACAGCTCCTCCGTGCAGTTTTCATACCGAGTCACCGTCCACTGGGCTCAGCGAGAAAACGCGATTTCGGCGCTTCTGAGGGCCGAAAACGCGATATCGGCCGATTTGCGATCTGTCAGCAGATTCGGTTTCTGGGCAGTTTACATGTCGAACTGCACGGTAGAAACGATAAAACAGCTCCTCCGTGCAGTTTTCATACCGAGTCACCGTCCACTGGGCTCAGCGAGAAAACGCGATTTCGGCGCTTCTGAGGGCCGAAAACGCGATATCGGCCGATTTGCGATCTGTCAGCAGATTCGGTTTCTGGGCAGTTTACATGTCGAACTGCACGGTAGAAACGATAAAACAGCTCCTCCGTGCAGTTTTCATACCGAGTCACCGTCCACTCGGCTCAGCGAGAAAACGCGATTTCGGCGCTTCTGAGGGCCGAAAACGCGATATCGGCCGATTTGCGATCTGTCAGCAGATTCGGTTTCTGGGCAGTTTACATGTCGAACTGCACGGTAGAAACGATAAAACAGCTCCTCCGTGCAGTTTTCATACCGAGTCACCGTCCACTCGGCTCAGCGAGAAAACGCGATTTCGGCGCTTCTGAGGGCCGAAAACGCGATATCGGCCGATTTGCGATCTGTCAGCAGATTCGGTTTCTGGGCAGTTTACATGTCGAACTGCACGGTAGAAACGATAAAACAGCTCCTCCGTGCAGTTTTCATACCGAGTCACCGTCCACTGGGCTCAGCGAGAAAACGCGATTTCGGCGCTTCTGAGGGCCGAAAACGCGATATCGGCCGATTTGCGATCTGTCAGCAGATTCGGTTTCTGGGCAGTTTACATGTCGAACTGCACGGTAGAAACGATAAAACAGCTCCTCCGTGCAGTTTTCATACCGAGTCACCGTCCACTCGGCTCAGCGAGAAAACGCGATTTCGGCGCTTCTGAGGGCCGAAAACGCGATATCGGCCGATTTGCGATCTGTCAGCAGATTCGGTTTCTGGGCAGTTTACATGTCGAACTGCACGGTAGAAACGATAAAACAGCTCCTCCGTGCAGTTTTCATACCGAGTCACCGTCCACTCGGCTCAGCGAGAAAACGCGATTTCGGCGCTTCTGAGGGCCGAAAACGCGATATCGGCCGATTTGCGATCTGTCAGCAGATTCGGTTTCTGGGCAGTTTACATGTCGAACTGCACGGTAGAAACGATAAAACAGCTCCTCCGTGCAGTTTTCATACCGAGTCACCGTCCACTCGGCTCAGCGAGAAAACGCGATTTCGGCGCTTCTGAGGGCCGAAAACGCGATATCGGCCGATTTGCGATCTGTCAGCAGATTCGGTTTCTGGGCAGTTTACATGTCGAACTGCACGGTAGAAACGATAAAACAGCTCCTCCGTGCAGTTTTCATACCGAGTCACCGTCCACTCGGCTCAGCGAGAAAACGCGATTTCGGCGCTTCTGAGGGCCGAAAACGCGATATCGGCCGATTTGCGATCTGTCAGCAGATTCGGTTTCTGGGCAGTTTACATGTCGAACTGCACGGTAGAAACGATAAAACAGCTCCTCCGTGCAGTTTTCATACCGAGTCACCGTCCACTGGGCTCAGCGAGAAAACGCGATTTCGGCGCTTCTGAGGGCCGAAAACGCGATATCGGCCGATTTGCGATCTGTCAGCAGATTCGGTTTCTGGGCAGTTTACATGTCGAACTGCACGGTAGAAACGATAAAACAGCTCCTCCGTGCAGTTTTCATACCGAGTCACCGTCCACTCGGCTCAGCGAGAAAACGCGATTTCGGCGCTTCTGAGGGCCGAAAACGCGATATCGGCCGATTTTCGATCTGTCAGCAGATTCGGTTTCTGGGCAGTTTACATGTCGAACTGCACGGTAGAAACGATAAAACAGCTCCTCCGTGCAGTTTTCATACCGAGTCACCGTCCACTGGGCTCAGCGAGAAAACGCGATTTCGGCGCTTCTGAGGGCCGAAAACGCGATATCGGCCGATTTGCGATCTGTCAGCAGATTCGGTTTCTGGGCAGTTTACATGTCGAACTGCACGGTAGAAACGATAAAACAGCTCCTCCGTGCAGTTTTCATACCGAGTCACCGTCCACTGGGCTCAGCGAGAAAACGCGATTTCGGCGCTTCTGAGGGCCGAAAACGCGATATCGGCCGATTTGCGATCTGTCAGCAGATTCGGTTTCTGGGCAGTTTACATGTCGAACTGCACGGTAGAAACGATAAAACAGCTCCTCCGTGCAGTTTTCATACCGAGTCACCGTCCACTCGGCTCAGCGAGAAAACGCGATTTCGGCGCTTCTGAGGGCCGAAAACGCGATATCGGCCGATTTGCGATCTGTCAGCAGATTCGGTTTCTGGGCAGTTTACATGTCGAACTGCACGGTAGAAACGATAAAACAGCTCCTCCGTGCAGTTTTCATACCGAGTCACCGTCCACTCGGCTCAGCGAGAAAACGCGATTTCGGCGCTTCTGAGGGCCGAAAACGCGATATCGGCCGATTTGCGATCTGTCAGCAGATTCGGTTTCTGGGCAGTTTACATGTCGAACTGCACGGTAGAAACGATAAAACAGCTCCTCCGTGCAGTTTTCATACCGAGTCACCGTCCACTCGGCTCAGCGAGAAAACGCGATTTCGGCGCTTCTGAGGGCCGAAAACGCGATATCGGCCGATTTGCGATCTGTCAGCAGATTCGGTTTCTGGGCAGTTTACATGTCGAACTGCACGGTAGAAACGATAAAACAGCTCCTCCGTGCAGTTTTCATACCGAGTCACCGTCCACTGGGCTCAGCGAGAAAACGCGATTTCGGCGCTTCTGAGGGCCGAAAACGCGATATCGGCCGATTTGCGATCTGTCAGCAGATTCGGTTTCTGGGCAGTTTACATGTCGAACTGCACGGTAGAAACGATAAAACAGCTCCTCCGTGCAGTTTTCATACCGAGTCACCGTCCACTCGGCTCAGCGAGAAAACGCGATTTCGGCGCTTCTGAGGGCCGAAAACGCGATATCGGCCGATTTGCGATCTGTCAGCAGATTCGGTTTCTGGGCAGTTTACATGTCGAACTGCACGGTAGAAACGATAAAACAGCTCCTCCGTGCAGTTTTCATACCGAGTCACCGTCCACTCGGCTCAGCGAGAAAACGCGATTTCGGCGCTTCTGAGGGCCGAAAACGCGATATCGGCCGATTTGCGATCTGTCAGCAGATTCGGTTTCTGGGCAGTTTACATGTCGAACTGCACGGTAGAAACGATAAAACAGCTCCTCCGTGCAGTTTTCATACCGAGTCACCGTCCACTCGGCTCAGCGAGAAAACGCGATTTCGGCGCTTCTGAGGGCCGAAAACGCGATATCGGCCGATTTGCGATCTGTCAGCAGATTCGGTTTCTGGGCAGTTTACATGTCGAACTGCACGGTAGAAACGATAAAACAGCTCCTCCGTGCAGTTTTCATACCGAGTCACCGTCCACTCGGCTCAGCGAGAAAACGCGATTTCGGCGCTTCTGAGGGCCGAAAACGCGATATCGGCCGATTTGCGATCTGTCAGCAGATTCGGTTTCTGGGCAGTTTACATGTCGAACTGCACGGTAGAAACGATAAAACAGCTCCTCCGTGCAGTTTTCATACCGAGTCACCGTCCACTCGGCTCAGCGAGAAAACGCGATTTCGGCGCTTCTGAGGGCCGAAAACGCGATATCGGCCGATTTGCGATCTGTCAGCAGATTCGGTTTCTGGGCAGTTTACATGTCGAACTGCACGGTAGAAACGATAAAACAGCTCCTCCGTGCAGTTTTCATACCGAGTCACCGTCCACTCGGCTCAGCGAGAAAACGCGATTTCGGCGCTTCTGAGGGCCGAAAACGCGATATCGGCCGATTTGCGATCTGTCAGCAGATTCGGTTTCTGGGCAGTTTACATGTCGAACTGCACGGTAGAAACGATAAAACAGCTCCTCCGTGCAGTTTTCATACCGAGTCACCGTCCACTCGGCTCAGCGAGAAAACGCGATTTCGGCGCTTCTGAGGGCCGAAAACGCGATATCGGCCGATTTGCGATCTGTCAGCAGATTCGGTTTCTGGGCAGTTTACATGTCGAACTGCACGGTAGAAACGATAAAACAGCTCCTCCGTGCAGTTTTCATACCGAGTCACCGTCCACTCGGCTCAGCGAGAAAACGCGATTTCGGCGCTTCTGAGGGCCGAAAACGCGATATCGGCCGATTTGCGATCTGTCAGCAGATTCGGTTTCTGGGCAGTTTACATGTCGAACTGCACGGTAGAAACGATAAAACAGCTCCTCCGTGCAGTTTTCATACCGAGTCACCGTCCACTCGGCTCAGCGAGAAAACGCGATTTCGGCGCTTCTGAGGGCCGAAAACGCGATATCGGCCGATTTGCGATCTGTCAGCAGATTCGGTTTCTGGGCAGTTTACATGTCGAACTGCACGGTAGAAACGATAAAACAGCTCCTCCGTGCAGTTTTCATACCGAGTCACCGTCCACTGGGCTCAGCGAGAAAACGCGATTTCGGCGCTTCTGAGGGCCGAAAACGCGATATCGGCCGATTTGCGATCTGTCAGCAGATTCGGTTTCTGGGCAGTTTACATGTCGAACTGCACGGTAGAAACGATAAAACAGCTCCTCCGTGCAGTTTTCATACCGAGTCACCGTCCACTGGGCTCAGCGAGAAAACGCGATTTCGGCCCTCCTGAGGGCCGAAAACGCGATATCGGCCGATTTGCGATCTGTCAGCAGATTCGGTTTCTGGGCAGTTTACATGTCGAACTGCACGGTAGAAACGATAAAACAGCTCCTCCGTGCAGTTTTCATACCGAGTCACCGTCCACTGGGCTCAGCGAGAAAACGCGATTTCGGCGCTTCTGAGGGCCGAAAACGCGATATCGGCCGATTTGCGATCTGTCAGCAGATTCGGTTTCTGGGCAGTTTACATGTCGAACTGCACGGTAGAAACGATAAAACAGCTCCTCCGTGCAGTTTTCATACCGAGTCACCGTCCACTCGGCTCAGCGAGAAAACGCGATTTCGGCGCTTCTGAGGGCCGAAAACGCGATATCGGCCGATTTGCGATCTGTCAGCAGATTCGGTTTCTGGGCAGTTTACATGTCGAACTGCACGGTAGAAACGATAAAACAGCTCCTCCGTGCAGTTTTCATACCGAGTCACCGTCCACTCGGCTCAGCGAGAAAACGCGATTTCGGCGCTTCTGAGGGCCGAAAACGCGATATCGGCCGATTTGCGATCTGTCAGCAGATTCGGTTTCTGGGCAGTTTACATGTCGAACTGCACGGTAGAAACGATAAAACAGCTCCTCCGTGCAGTTTTCATACCGAGTCACCGTCCACTCGGCTCAGCGAGAAAACGCGATTTCGGCGCTTCTGAGGGCCGAAAACGCGATATCGGCCGATTTGCGATCTGTCAGCAGATTCGGTTTCTGGGCAGTTTACATGTCGAACTGCACGGTAGAAACGATAAAACAGCTCCTCCGTGCAGTTTTCATACCGAGTCACCGTCCACTCGGCTCAGCGAGAAAACGCGATTTCGGCGCTTCTGAGGGCCGAAAACGCGATATCGGCCGATTTGCGATCTGTCAGCAGATTCGGTTTCTGGGCAGTTTACATGTCGAACTGCACGGTAGAAACGATAAAACAGCTCCTCCGTGCAGTTTTCATACCGAGTCACCGTCCACTGGGCTCAGCGAGAAAACGCGATTTCGGCGCTTCTGAGGGCCGAAAACGCGATATCGGCCGATTTGCGATCTGTCAGCAGATTCGGTTTCTGGGCAGTTTACATGTCGAACTGCACGGTAGAAACGATAAAACAGCTCCTCCGTGCAGTTTTCATACCGAGTCACCGTCCACTCGGCTCAGCGAGAAAACGCGATTTCGGCGCTTCTGAGGGCCGAAAACGCGATATCGGCCGATTTGCGATCTGTCAGCAGATTCGGTTTCTGGGCAGTTTACATGTCGAACTGCACGGTAGAAACGATAAAACAGCTCCTCCGTGCAGTTTTCATACCGAGTCACCGTCCACTCGGCTCAGCGAGAAAACGCGATTTCGGCGCTTCTGAGGGCCGAAAACGCGATATCGGCCGATTTGCGATCTGTCAGCAGATTCGGTTTCTGGGCAGTTTACATGTCGAACTGCACGGTAGAAACGATAAAACAGCTCCTCCGTGCAGTTTTCATACCGAGTCACCGTCCACTCGGCTCAGCGAGAAAACGCGATTTCGGCGCTTCTGAGGGCCGAAAACGCGATATCGGCCGATTTTCGATCTGTCAGCAGATTCGGTTTCTGGGCAGTTTACATGTCGAACTGCACGGTAGAAACGATAAAACAGCTCCTCCGTGCAGTTTTCATACCGAGTCACCGTCCACTGGGCTCAGCGAGAAAACGCGATTTCGGCGCTTCTGAGGGCCGAAAACGCGATATCGGCCGATTTGCGATCTGTCAGCAGATTCGGTTTCTGGGCAGTTTACATGTCGAACTGCACGGTAGAAACGATAAAACAGCTCCTCCGTGCAGTTTTCATACCGAGTCACCGTCCACTCGGCTCAGCGAGAAAACGCGATTTCGGCGCTTCTGAGGGCCGAAAACGCGATATCGGCCGATTTGCGATCTGTCAGCAGATTCGGTTTCTGGGCAGTTTACATGTCGAACTGCACGGTAGAAACGATAAAACAGCTCCTCCGTGCAGTTTTCATACCGAGTCACCGTCCACTCGGCTCAGCGAGAAAACGCGATTTCGGCGCTTCTGAGGGCCGAAAACGCGATATCGGCCGATTTGCGATCTGTCAGCAGATTCGGTTTCTGGGCAGTTTACATGTCGAACTGCACGGTAGAAACGATAAAACAGCTCCTCCGTGCAGTTTTCATACCGAGTCACCGTCCACTCGGCTCAGCGAGAAAACGCGATTTCGGCGCTTCTGAGGGCCGAAAACGCGATATCGGCCGATTTGCGATCTGTCAGCAGATTCGGTTTCTGGGCAGTTTACATGTCGAACTGCACGGTAGAAACGATAAAACAGCTCCTCCGTGCAGTTTTCATACCGAGTCACCGTCCACTCGGCTCAGCGAGAAAACGCGATTTCGGCGCTTCTGAGGGCCGAAAACGCGATATCGGCCGATTTGCGATCTGTCAGCAGATTCGGTTTCTGGGCAGTTTACATGTCGAACTGCACGGTAGAAACGATAAAACAGCTCCTCCGTGCAGTTTTCATACCGAGTCACCGTCCACTGGGCTCAGCGAGAAAACGCGATTTCGGCGCTTCTGAGGGCCGAAAACGCGATATCGGCCGATTTGCGATCTGTCAGCAGATTCGGTTTCTGGGCAGTTTACATGTCGAACTGCACGGTAGAAACGATAAAACAGCTCCTCCGTGCAGTTTTCATACCGAGTCACCGTCCACTCGGCTCAGCGAGAAAACGCGATTTCGGCGCTTCTGAGGGCCGAAAACGCGATATCGGCCGATTTGCGATCTGTCAGCAGATTCGGTTTCTGGGCAGTTTACATGTCGAACTGCACGGTAGAAACGATAAAACAGCTCCTCCGTGCAGTTTTCATACCGAGTCACCGTCCACTGGGCTCAGCGAGAAAACGCGATTTCGGCGCTTCTGAGGGCCGAAAACGCGATATCGGCCGATTTGCGATCTGTCAGCAGATTCGGTTTCTGGGCAGTTTACATGTCGAACTGCACGGTAGAAACGATAAAACAGCTCCTCCGTGCAGTTTTCATACCGAGTCACCGTCCACTGGGCTCAGCGAGAAAACGCGATTTCGGCGCTTCTGAGGGCCGAAAACGCGATATCGGCCGATTTGCGATCTGTCAGCAGATTCGGTTTCTGGGCAGTTTACATGTCGAACTGCACGGTAGAAACGATAAAACAGCTCCTCCGTGCAGTTTTCATACCGAGTCACCGTCCACTCGGCTCAGCGAGAAAACGCGATTTCGGCGCTTCTGAGGGCCGAAAACGCGATATCGGCCGATTTGCGATCTGTCAGCAGATTCGGTTTCTGGGCAGTTTACATGTCGAACTGCACGGTAGAAACGATAAAACAGCTCCTCCGTGCAGTTTTCATACCGAGTCACCGTCCACTCGGCTCAGCGAGAAAACGCGATTTCGGCGCTTCTGAGGGCCGAAAACGCGATATCGGCCGATTTTCGATCTGTCAGCAGATTCGGTTTCTGGGCAGTTTACATGTCGAACTGCACGGTAGAAACGATAAAACAGCTCCTCCGTGCAGTTTTCATACCGAGTCACCGTCCACTGGGCTCAGCGAGAAAACGCGATTTCGGCGCTTCTGAGGGCCGAAAACGCGATATCGGCCGATTTGCGATCTGTCAGCAGATTCGGTTTCTGGGCAGTTTACATGTCGAACTGCACGGTAGAAACGATAAAACAGCTCCTCCGTGCAGTTTTCATACCGAGTCACCGTCCACTGGGCTCAGCGAGAAAACGCGATTTCGGCGCTTCTGAGGGCCGAAAACGCGATATCGGCCGATTTGCGATCTGTCAGCAGATTCGGTTTCTGGGCAGTTTACATGTCGAACTGCACGGTAGAAACGATAAAACAGCTCCTCCGTGCAGTTTTCATACCGAGTCACCGTCCACTGGGCTCAGCGAGAAAACGCGATTTCGGCGCTTCTGAGGGCCGAAAACGCGATATCGGCCGATTTGCGATCTGTCAGCAGATTCGGTTTCTGGGCAGTTTACATGTCGAACTGCACGGTAGAAACGATAAAACAGCTCCTCCGTGCAGTTTTCATACCGAGTCACCGTCCACTCGGCTCAGCGAGAAAACGCGATTTCGGCGCTTCTGAGGGCCGAAAACGCGATATCGGCCGATTTGCGATCTGTCAGCAGATTCGGTTTCTGGGCAGTTTACATGTCGAACTGCACGGTAGAAACGATAAAACAGCTCCTCCGTGCAGTTTTCATACCGAGTCACCGTCCACTGGGCTCAGCGAGAAAACGCGATTTCGGCGCTTCTGAGGGCCGAAAACGCGATATCGGCCGATTTGCGATCTGTCAGCAGATTCGGTTTCTGGGCAGTTTACATGTCGAACTGCACGGTAGAAACGATAAAACAGCTCCTCCGTGCAGTTTTCATACCGAGTCACCGTCCACTCGGCTCAGCGAGAAAACGCGATTTCGGCGCTTCTGAGGGCCGAAAACGCGATATCGGCCGATTTGCGATCTGTCAGCAGATTCGGTTTCTGGGCAGTTTACATGTCGAACTGCACGGTAGAAACGATAAAACAGCTCCTCCGTGCAGTTTTCATACCGAGTCACCGTCCACTGGGCTCAGCGAGAAAACGCGATTTCGGCGCTTCTGAGGGCCGAAAACGCGATATCGGCCGATTTGCGATCTGTCAGCAGATTCGGTTTCTGGGCAGTTTACATGTCGAACTGCACGGTAGAAACGATAAAACAGCTCCTCCGTGCAGTTTTCATACCGAGTCACCGTCCACTGGGCTCAGCGAGAAAACGCGATTTCGGCGCTTCTGAGGGCCGAAAACGCGATATCGGCCGATTTGCGATCTGTCAGCAGATTCGGTTTCTGGGCAGTTTACATGTCGAACTGCACGGTAGAAACGATAAAACAGCTCCTCCGTGCAGTTTTCATACCGAGTCACCGTCCACTCGGCTCAGCGAGAAAACGCGATTTCGGCGCTTCTGAGGGCCGAAAACGCGATATCGGCCGATTTGCGATCTGTCAGCAGATTCGGTTTCTGGGCAGTTTACATGTCGAACTGCACGGTAGAAACGATAAAACAGCTCCTCCGTGCAGTTTTCATACCGAGTCACCGTCCACTGGGCTCAGCGAGAAAACGCGATTTCGGCGCTTCTGAGGGCCGAAAACGCGATATCGGCCGATTTGCGATCTGTCAGCAGATTCGGTTTCTGGGCAGTTTACATGTCGAACTGCACGGTAGAAACGATAAAACAGCTCCTCCGTGCAGTTTTCATACCGAGTCACCGTCCACTGGGCTCAGCGAGAAAACGCGATTTCGGCGCTTCTGAGGGCCGAAAACGCGATATCGGCCGATTTGCGATCTGTCAGCAGATTCGGTTTCTGGGCAGTTTACATGTCGAACTGCACGGTAGAAACGATAAAACAGCTCCTCCGTGCAGTTTTCATACCGAGTCACCGTCCACTCGGCTCAGCGAGAAAACGCGATTTCGGCGCTTCTGAGGGCCGAAAACGCGATATCGGCCGATTTCGATCTGTCAGCAGATTCGGTTTCTGGGCAGTTTACATGTCGAACTGCACGGTAGAAACGATAAAACAGCTCCTCCGTGCAGTTTTCATACCGAGTCACCGTCCACTGGGCTCAGCGAGAAAACGCGATTTCGGCGCTTCTGAGGGCCGAAAACGCGATATCGGCCGATTTGCGATCTGTCAGCAGATTCGGTTTCTGGGCAGTTTACATGTCGAACTGCACGGTAGAAACGATAAAACAGCTCCTCCGTGCAGTTTTCATACCGAGTCACCGTCCACTCGGCTCAGCGAGAAAACGCGATTTCGGCGCTTCTGAGGGCCGAAAACGCGATATCGGCCGATTTGCGATCTGTCAGCAGATTCGGTTTCTGGGCAGTTTACATGTCGAACTGCACGGTAGAAACGATAAAACAGCTCCTCCGTGCAGTTTTCATACCGAGTCACCGTCCACTGGGCTCAGCGAGAAAACGCGATTTCGGCGCTTCTGAGGGCCGAAAACGCGATATCGGCCGATTTGCGATCTGTCAGCAGATTCGGTTTCTGGGCAGTTTACATGTCGAACTGCACGGTAGAAACGATAAAACAGCTCCTCCGTGCAGTTTTCATACCGAGTCACCGTCCACTGGGCTCAGCGAGAAAACGCGATTTCGGCGCTTCTGAGGGCCGAAAACGCGATATCGGCCGATTTGCGATCTGTCAGCAGATTCGGTTTCTGGGCAGTTTACATGTCGAACTGCACGGTAGAAACGATAAAACAGCTCCTCCGTGCAGTTTTCATACCGAGTCACCGTCCACTCGGCTCAGCGAGAAAACGCGATTTCGGCGCTTCTGAGGGCCGAAAACGCGATATCGGCCGATTTGCGATCTGTCAGCAGATTCGGTTTCTGGGCAGTTTACATGTCGAACTGCACGGTAGAAACGATAAAACAGCTCCTCCGTGCAGTTTTCATACCGAGTCACCGTCCACTGGGCTCAGCGAGAAAACGCGATTTCGGCGCTTCTGAGGGCCGAAAACGCGATATCGGCCGATTTGCGATCTGTCAGCAGATTCGGTTTCTGGGCAGTTTACATGTCGAACTGCACGGTAGAAACGATAAAACAGCTCCTCCGTGCAGTTTTCATACCGAGTCACCGTCCACTGGGCTCAGCGAGAAAACGCGATTTCGGCGCTTCTGAGGGCCGAAAACGCGATATCGGCCGATTTGCGATCTGTCAGCAGATTCGGTTTCTGGGCAGTTTACATGTCGAACTGCACGGTAGAAACGATAAAACAGCTCCTCCGTGCAGTTTTCATACCGAGTCACCGTCCACTGGGCTCAGCGAGAAAACGCGATTTCGGCGCTTCTGAGGGCCGAAAACGCGATATCGGCCGATTTGCGATCTGTCAGCAGATTCGGTTTCTGGGCAGTTTACATGTCGAACTGCACGGTAGAAACGATAAAACAGCTCCTCCGTGCAGTTTTCATACCGAGTCACCGTCCACTCGGCTCAGCGAGAAAACGCGATTTCGGCGCTTCTGAGGGCCGAAAACGCGATATCGGCCGATTTCGATCTGTCAGCAGATTCGGTTTCTGGGCAGTTTACATGTCGAACTGCACGGTAGAAACGATAAAACAGCTCCTCCGTGCAGTTTTCATACCGAGTCACCGTCCACTGGGCTCAGCGAGAAAACGCGATTTCGGCGCTTCTGAGGGCCGAAAACGCGATATCGGCCGATTTTCGATCTGTCAGCAGATTCGGTTTCTGGGCAGTTTACATGTCGAACTGCACGGTAGAAACGATAAAACAGCTCCTCCGTGCAGTTTTCATACCGAGTCACCGTCCACTGGGCTCAGCGAGAAAACGCGATTTCGGCGCTTCTGAGGGCCGAAAACGCGATATCGGCCGATTTGCGATCTGTCAGCAGATTCGGTTTCTGGGCAGTTTACATGTCGAACTGCACGGTAGAAACGATAAAACAGCTCCTCCGTGCAGTTTTCATACCGAGTCACCGTCCACTGGGCTCAGCGAGAAAACGCGATTTCGGCGCTTCTGAGGGCCGAAAACGCGATATCGGCCGATTTGCGATCTGTCAGCAGATTCGGTTTCTGGGCAGTTTACATGTCGAACTGCACGGTAGAAACGATAAAACAGCTCCTCCGTGCAGTTTTCATACCGAGTCACCGTCCACTGGGCTCAGCGAGAAAACGCGATTTCGGCGCTTCTGAGGGCCGAAAACGCGATATCGGCCGATTTGCGATCTGTCAGCAGATTCGGTTTCTGGGCAGTTTACATGTCGAACTGCACGGTAGAAACGATAAAACAGCTCCTCCGTGCAGTTTTCATACCGAGTCACCGTCCACTCGGCTCAGCGAGAAAACGCGATTTCGGCGCTTCTGAGGGCCGAAAACGCGATATCGGCCGATTTGCGATCTGTCAGCAGATTCGGTTTCTGGGCAGTTTACATGTCGAACTGCACGGTAGAAACGATAAAACAGCTCCTCCGTGCAGTTTTCATACCGAGTCACCGTCCACTGGGCTCAGCGAGAAAACGCGATTTCGGCGCTTCTGAGGGCCGAAAACGCGATATCGGCCGATTTGCGATCTGTCAGCAGATTCGGTTTCTGGGCAGTTTACATGTCGAACTGCACGGTAGAAACGATAAAACAGCTCCTCCGTGCAGTTTTCATACCGAGTCACCGTCCACTGGGCTCAGCGAGAAAACGCGATTTCGGCGCTTCTGAGGGCCGAAAACGCGATATCGGCCGATTTGCGATCTGTCAGCAGATTCGGTTTCTGGGCAGTTTACATGTCGAACTGCACGGTAGAAACGATAAAACAGCTCCTCCGTGCAGTTTTCATACCGAGTCACCGTCCACTGGGCTCAGCGAGAAAACGCGATTTCGGCGCTTCTGAGGGCCGAAAACGCGATATCGGCCGATTTGCGATCTGTCAGCAGATTCGGTTTCTGGGCAGTTTACATGTCGAACTGCACGGTAGAAACGATAAAACAGCTCCTCCGTGCAGTTTTCATACCGAGTCACCGTCCACTGGGCTCAGCGAGAAAACGCGATTTCGGCGCTTCTGAGGGCCGAAAACGCGATATCGGCCGATTTGCGATCTGTCAGCAGATTCGGTTTCTGGGCAGTTTACATGTCGAACTGCACGGTAGAAACGATAAAACAGCTCCTCCGTGCAGTTTTCATACCGAGTCACCGTCCACTCGGCTCAGCGAGAAAACGCGATTTCGGCGCTTCTGAGGGCCGAAAACGCGATATCGGCCGATTTGCGATCTGTCAGCAGATTCGGTTTCTGGGCAGTTTACATGTCGAACTGCACGGTAGAAACGATAAAACAGCTCCTCCGTGCAGTTTTCATACCGAGTCACCGTCCACTCGGCTCAGCGAGAAAACGCGATTTCGGCGCTTCTGAGGGCCGAAAACGCGATATCGGCCGATTTGCGATCTGTCAGCAGATTCGGTTTCTGGGCAGTTTACATGTCGAACTGCACGGTAGAAACGATAAAACAGCTCCTCCGTGCAGTTTTCATACCGAGTCACCGTCCACTGGGCTCAGCGAGAAAACGCGATTTCGGCGCTTCTGAGGGCCGAAAACGCGATATCGGCCGATTTGCGATCTGTCAGCAGATTCGGTTTCTGGGCAGTTTACATGTCGAACTGCACGGTAGAAACGATAAAACAGCTCCTCCGTGCAGTTTTCATACCGAGTCACCGTCCACTCGGCTCAGCGAGAAAACGCGATTTCGGCGCTTCTGAGGGCCGAAAACGCGATATCGGCCGATTTTCGATCTGTCAGCAGATTCGGTTTCTGGGCAGTTTACATGTCGAACTGCACGGTAGAAACGATAAAACAGCTCCTCCGTGCAGTTTTCATACCGAGTCACCGTCCACTGGGCTCAGCGAGAAAACGCGATTTCGGCGCTTCTGAGGGCCGAAAACGCGATATCGGCCGATTTGCGATCTGTCAGCAGATTCGGTTTCTGGGCAGTTTACATGTCGAACTGCACGGTAGAAACGATAAAACAGCTCCTCCGTGCAGTTTTCATACCGAGTCACCGTCCACTCGGCTCAGCGAGAAAACGCGATTTCGGCGCTTCTGAGGGCCGAAAACGCGATATCGGCCGATTTGCGATCTGTCAGCAGATTCGGTTTCTGGGCAGTTTACATGTCGAACTGCACGGTAGAAACGATAAAACAGCTCCTCCGTGCAGTTTTCATACCGAGTCACCGTCCACTGGGCTCAGCGAGAAAACGCGATTTCGGCGCTTCTGAGGGCCGAAAACGCGATATCGGCCGATTTGCGATCTGTCAGCAGATTCGGTTTCTGGGCAGTTTACATGTCGAACTGCACGGTAGAAACGATAAAACAGCTCCTCCGTGCAGTTTTCATACCGAGTCACCGTCCACTGGGCTCAGCGAGAAAACGCGATTTCGGCGCTTCTGAGGGCCGAAAACGCGATATCGGCCGATTTGCGATCTGTCAGCAGATTCGGTTTCTGGGCAGTTTACATGTCGAACTGCACGGTAGAAACGATAAAACAGCTCCTCCGTGCAGTTTTCATACCGAGTCACCGTCCACTGGGCTCAGCGAGAAAACGCGATTTCGGCGCTTCTGAGGGCCGAAAACGCGATATCGGCCGATTTGCGATCTGTCAGCAGATTCGGTTTCTGGGCAGTTTACATGTCGAACTGCACGGTAGAAACGATAAAACAGCTCCTCCGTGCAGTTTTCATACCGAGTCACCGTCCACTGGGCTCAGCGAGAAAACGCGATTTCGGCGCTTCTGAGGGCCGAAAACGCGATATCGGCCGATTTTGCGATCTGTCAGCAGATTCGGTTTCTGGGCAGTTTACATGTCGAACTGCACGGTAGAAACGATAAAACAGCTCCTCCGTGCAGTTTTCATACCGAGTCACCGTCCACTGGGCTCAGCGAGAAAACGCGATTTCGGCGCTTCTGAGGGCCGAAAACGCGATATCGGCCGATTTGCGATCTGTCAGCAGATTCGGTTTCTGGGCAGTTTACATGTCGAACTGCACGGTAGAAACGATAAAACAGCTCCTCCGTGCAGTTTTCATACCGAGTCACCGTCCACTCGGCTCAGCGAGAAAACGCGATTTCGGCGCTTCTGAGGGCCGAAAACGCGATATCGGCCGATTTGCGATCTGTCAGCAGATTCGGTTTCTGGGCAGTTTACATGTCGAACTGCACGGTAGAAACGATAAAACAGCTCCTCCGTGCAGTTTTCATACCGAGTCACCGTCCACTGGGCTCAGCGAGAAAACGCGATTTCGGCGCTTCTGAGGGCCGAAAACGCGATATCGGCCGATTTGCGATCTGTCAGCAGATTCGGTTTCTGGGCAGTTTACATGTCGAACTGCACGGTAGAAACGATAAAACAGCTCCTCCGTGCAGTTTTCATACCGAGTCACCGTCCACTCGGCTCAGCGAGAAAACGCGATTTCGGCGCTTCTGAGGGCCGAAAACGCGATATCGGCCGATTTGCGATCTGTCAGCAGATTCGGTTTCTGGGCAGTTTACATGTCGAACTGCACGGTAGAAACGATAAAACAGCTCCTCCGTGCAGTTTTCATACCGAGTCACCGTCCACTGGGCTCAGCGAGAAAACGCGATTTCGGCGCTTCTGAGGGCCGAAAACGCGATATCGGCCGATTTGCGATCTGTCAGCAGATTCGGTTTCTGGGCAGTTTACATGTCGAACTGCACGGTAGAAACGATAAAACAGCTCCTCCGTGCAGTTTTCATACCGAGTCACCGTCCACTGGGCTCAGCGAGAAAACGCGATTTCGGCGCTTCTGAGGGCCGAAAACGCGATATCGGCCGATTTGCGATCTGTCAGCAGATTCGGTTTCTGGGCAGTTTACATGTCGAACTGCACGGTAGAAACGATAAAACAGCTCCTCCGTGCAGTTTTCATACCGAGTCACCGTCCACTGGGCTCAGCGAGAAAACGCGAATTCGGCGCTTCTGAGGGCCGAAAACGCGATATCGGCCGATTTGCGATCTGTCAGCAGATTCGGTTTCTGGGCAGTTTACATGTCGAACTGCACGGTAGAAACGATAAAACAGCTCCTCCGTGCAGTTTTCATACCGAGTCACCGTCCACTGGGCTCAGCGAGAAAACGCGATTTCGGCGCTTCTGAGGGCCGAAAACGCGATATCGGCCGATTTGCGATCTGTCAGCAGATTCGGTTTCTGGGCAGTTTACATGTCGAACTGCACGGTAGAAACGATAAAACAGCTCCTCCGTGCAGTTTTCATACCGAGTCACCGTCCACTGGGCTCAGCGAGAAAACGCGATTTCGGCGCTTCTGAGGGCCGAAAACGCGATATCGGCCGATTTGCGATCTGTCAGCAGATTCGGTTTCTGGGCAGTTTACATGTCGAACTGCACGGTAGAAACGATAAAACAGCTCCTCCGTGCAGTTTTCATACCGAGTCACCGTCCACTCGGCTCAGCGGAAAACGCGATTTCGGCGCTTCTGAGGGCCGAAAACGCGATATCGGCCGATTTTCGATCTGTCAGCAGATTCGGTTTCTGGGCAGTTTACATGTCGAACTGCACGGTAGAAACGATAAAACAGCTCCTCCGTGCAGTTTTCATACCGAGTCACCGTCCACTCGGCTCAGCGAGAAAACGCGATTTCGGCGCTTCTGAGGGCCGAAAACGCGATATCGGCCGATTTGCGATCTGTCAGCAGATTCGGTTTCTGGGCAGTTTACATGTCGAACTGCACGGTAGAAACGATAAAACAGCTCCTCCGTGCAGTTTTCATACCGAGTCACCGTCCACTCGGCTCAGCGAGAAAACGCGATTTCGGCGCTTCTGAGGGCCGAAAACGCGATATCGGCCGATTTGCGATCTGTCAGCAGATTCGGTTTCTGGGCAGTTTACATGTCGAACTGCACGGTAGAAACGATAAAACAGCTCCTCCGTGCAGTTTTCATACCGAGTCACCGTCCACTGGGCTCAGCGAGAAAACGCGATTTCGGCGCTTCTGAGGGCCGAAAACGCGATATCGGCCGATTTGCGATCTGTCAGCAGATTCGGTTTCTGGGCAGTTTACATGTCGAACTGCACGGTAGAAACGATAAAACAGCTCCTCCGTGCAGTTTTCATACCGAGTCACCGTCCACTGGGCTCAGCGAGAAAACGCGATTTCGGCGCTTCTGAGGGCCGAAAACGCGATATCGGCCGATTTGCGATCTGTCAGCAGATTCGGTTTCTGGGCAGTTTACATGTCGAACTGCACGGTAGAAACGATAAAACAGCTCCTCCGTGCAGTTTTCATACCGAGTCACCGTCCACTCGGCTCAGCGAGAAAACGCGATTTCGGCGCTTCTGAGGGCCGAAAACGCGATATCGGCCGATTTGCGATCTGTCAGCAGATTCGGTTTCTGGGCAGTTTACATGTCGAACTGCACGGTAGAAACGATAAAACAGCTCCTCCGTGCAGTTTTCATACCGAGTCACCGTCCACTGGGCTCAGCGAGAAAACGCGATTTCGGCGCTTCTGAGGGCCGAAAACGCGATATCGGCCGATTTGCGATCTGTCAGCAGATTCGGTTTCTGGGCAGTTTACATGTCGAACTGCACGGTAGAAACGCTAAAACAGCTCCTCCGTGCAGTTTTCATACCGAGTCACCGTCCACTGGGCTCAGCGAGAAAACGCGATTTCGGCGCTTCTGAGGGCCGAAAACGCGATATCGGCCGATTTGCGATCTGTCAGCAGATTCGGTTTCTGGGCAGTTTACATGTCGAACTGCACGGTAGAAACGATAAAACAGCTCCTCCGTGCAGTTTTCATACCGAGTCACCGTCCACTGGGCTCAGCGAGAAAACGCGATTTCGGCGCTTCTGAGGGCCGAAAACGCGATATCGGCCGATTTGCGATCTGTCAGCAGATTCGGTTTCTGGGCAGTTTACATGTCGAACTGCACGGTAGAAACGATAAAACAGCTCCTCCGTGCAGTTTTCATACCGAGTCACCGTCCACTGGGCTCAGCGAGAAAACGCGATTTCGGCGCTTCTGAGGGCCGAAAACGCGATATCGGCCGATTTGCGATCTGTCAGCAGATTCGGTTTCTGGGCAGTTTACATGTCGAACTGCACGGTAGAAACGATAAAACAGCTCCTCCGTGCAGTTTTCATACCGAGTCACCGTCCACTGGGCTCAGCGAGAAAACGCGATTTCGGCGCTTCTGAGGGCCGAAAACGCGATATCGGCCGATTTGCGATCTGTCAGCAGATTCGGTTTCTGGGCAGTTTACATGTCGAACTGCACGGTAGAAACGATAAAACAGCTCCTCCGTGCAGTTTTCATACCGAGTCACCGTCCACTGGGCTCAGCGAGAAAACGCGATTTCGGCGCTTCTGAGGGCCGAAAACGCGATATCGGCCGATTTGCGATCTGTCAGCAGATTCGGTTTCTGGGCAGTTTACATGTCGAACTGCACGGTAGAAACGATAAAACAGCTCCTCCGTGCAGTTTTCATACCGAGTCACCGTCCACTGGGCTCAGCGAGAAAACGCGATTTCGGCGCTTCTGAGGGCCGAAAACGCGATATCGGCCGATTTGCGATCTGTCAGCAGATTCGGTTTCTGGGCAGTTTACATGTCGAACTGCACGGTAGAAACGATAAAACAGCTCCTCCGTGCAGTTTTCATACCGAGTCACCGTCCACTGGGCTCAGCGAGAAAACGCGATTTCGGCGCTTCTGAGGGCCGAAAACGCGATATCGGCCGATTTGCGATCTGTCAGCAGATTCGGTTTCTGGGCAGTTTACATGTCGAACTGCACGGTAGAAACGATAAAACAGCTCCTCCGTGCAGTTTTCATACCGAGTCACCGTCCACTGGGCTCAGCGAGAAAACGCGATTTCGGCGCTTCTGAGGGCCGAAAACGCGATATCGGCCGATTTGCGATCTGTCAGCAGATTCGGTTTCTGGGCAGTTTACATGTCGAACTGCACGGTAGAAACGATAAAACAGCTCCTCCGTGCAGTTTTCATACCGAGTCACCGTCCACTGGGCTCAGCGAGAAAACGCGATTTCGGCGCTTCTGAGGGCCGAAAACGCGATATCGGCCGATTTGCGATCTGTCAGCAGATTCGGTTTCTGGGCAGTTTACATGTCGAACTGCACGGTAGAAACGATAAAACAGCTCCTCCGTGCAGTTTTCATACCGAGTCACCGTCCACTGGGCTCAGCGAGAAAACGCGATTTCGGCGCTTCTGAGGGCCGAAAACGCGATATCGGCCGATTTGCGATCTGTCAGCAGATTCGGTTTCTGGGCAGTTTACATGTCGAACTGCACGGTAGAAACGATAAAACAGCTCCTCCGTGCAGTTTTCATACCGAGTCACCGTCCACTGGGCTCAGCGAGAAAACGCGATTTCGGCGCTTCTGAGGGCCGAAAACGCGATATCGGCCGATTTTCGATCTGTCAGCAGATTCGGTTTCTGGGCAGTTTACATGTCGAACTGCACGGTAGAAACGATAAAACAGCTCCTCCGTGCAGTTTTCATACCGAGTCACCGTCCACTGGGCTCAGCGAGAAAACGCGATTTCGGCGCTTCTGAGGGCCGAAAACGCGATATCGGCCGATTTGCGATCTGTCAGCAGATTCGGTTTCTGGGCAGTTTACATGTCGAACTGCACGGTAGAAACGATAAAACAGCTCCTCCGTGCAGTTTTCATACCGAGTCACCGTCCACTGGGCTCAGCGAGAAAACGCGATTTCGGCGCTTCTGAGGGCCGAAAACGCGATATCGGCCGATTTGCGATCTGTCAGCAGATTCGGTTTCTGGGCAGTTTACATGTCGAACTGCACGGTAGAAACGATAAAACAGCTCCTCCGTGCAGTTTTCATACCGAGTCACCGTCCACTGGGCTCAGCGAGAAAACGCGATTTCGGCGCTTCTGAGGGCCGAAAACGCGATATCGGCCGATTTGCGATCTGTCAGCAGATTCGGTTTCTGGGCAGTTTACATGTCGAACTGCACGGTAGAAACGATAAAACAGCTCCTCCGTGCAGTTTTCATACCGAGTCACCGTCCACTGGGCTCAGCGAGAAAACGCGATTTCGGCGCTTCTGAGGGCCGAAAACGCGATATCGGCCGATTTGCGATCTGTCAGCAGATTCGGTTTCTGGGCAGTTTACATGTCGAACTGCACGGTAGAAACGATAAAACAGCTCCTCCGTGCAGTTTTCATACCGAGTCACCGTCCACTGGGCTCAGCGAGAAAACGCGATTTCGGCGCTTCTGAGGGCCGAAAACGCGATATCGGCCGATTTGCGATCTGTCAGCAGATTCGGTTTCTGGGCAGTTTACATGTCGAACTGCACGGTAGAAACGATAAAACAGCTCCTCCGTGCAGTTTTCATACCGAGTCACCGTCCACTGGGCTCAGCGAGAAAACGCGATTTCGGCGCTTCTGAGGGCCGAAAACGCGATATCGGCCGATTTGCGATCTGTCAGCAGATTCGGTTTCTGGGCAGTTTACATGTCGAACTGCACGGTAGAAACGATAAAACAGCTCCTCCGTGCAGTTTTCATACCGAGTCACCGTCCACTGGGCTCAGCGAGAAAACGCGATTTCGGCGCTTCTGAGGGCCGAAAACGCGATATCGGCCGATTTGCGATCTGTCAGCAGATTCGGTTTCTGGGCAGTTTACATGTCGAACTGCACGGTAGAAACGATAAAACAGCTCCTCCGTGCAGTTTTCATACCGAGTCACCGTCCACTCGGCTCAGCGAGAAAACGCGATTTCGGCGCTTCTGAGGGCCGAAAACGCGATATCGGCCGATTTGCGATCTGTCAGCAGATTCGGTTTCTGGGCAGTTTACATGTCGAACTGCACGGTAGAAACGATAAAACAGCTCCTCCGTGCAGTTTTCATACCGAGTCACCGTCCACTGGGCTCAGCGAGAAAACGCGATTTCGGCGCTTCTGAGGGCCGAAAACGCGATATCGGCCGATTTGCGATCTGTCAGCAGATTCGGTTTCTGGGCAGTTTACATGTCGAACTGCACGGTAGAAACGATAAAACAGCTCCTCCGTGCAGTTTTCATACCGAGTCACCGTCCACTGGGCTCAGCGAGAAAACGCGATTTCGGCGCTTCTGAGGGCCGAAAACGCGATATCGGCCGATTTGCGATCTGTCAGCAGATTCGGTTTCTGGGCAGTTTACATGTCGAACTGCACGGTAGAAACGATAAAACAGCTCCTCCGTGCAGTTTTCATACCGAGTCACCGTCCACTGGGCTCAGCGAGAAAACGCGATTTCGGCGCTTCTGAGGGCCGAAAACGCGATATCGGCCGATTTTCGATCTGTCAGCAGATTCGGTTTCTGGGCAGTTTACATGTCGAACTGCACGGTAGAAACGATAAAACAGCTCCTCCGTGCAGTTTTCATACCGAGTCACCGTCCACTGGGCTCAGCGAGAAAACGCGATTTCGGCGCTTCTGAGGGCCGAAAACGCGATATCGGCCGATTTGCGATCTGTCAGCAGATTCGGTTTCTGGGCAGTTTACATGTCGAACTGCACGGTAGAAACGATAAAACAGCTCCTCCGTGCAGTTTTCATACCGAGTCACCGTCCACTGGGCTCAGCGAGAAAACGCGATTTCGGCGCTTCTGAGGGCCGAAAACGCGATATCGGCCGATTTGCGATCTGTCAGCAGATTCGGTTTCTGGGCAGTTTACATGTCGAACTGCACGGTAGAAACGATAAAACAGCTCCTCCGTGCAGTTTTCATACCGAGTCACCGTCCACTGGGCTCAGCGAGAAAACGCGATTTCGGCGCTTCTGAGGGCCGAAAACGCGATATCGGCCGATTTGCGATCTGTCAGCAGATTCGGTTTCTGGGCAGTTTACATGTCGAACTGCACGGTAGAAACGATAAAACAGCTCCTCCGTGCAGTTTTCATACCGAGTCACCGTCCACTGGGCTCAGCGAGAAAACGCGATTTCGGCGCTTCTGAGGGCCGAAAACGCGATATCGGCCGATTTTCGATCTGTCAGCAGATTCGGTTTCTGGGCAGTTTACATGTCGAACTGCACGGTAGAAACGATAAAACAGCTCCTCCGTGCAGTTTTCATACCGAGTCACCGTCCACTGGGCTCAGCGAGAAAACGCGATTTCGGCGCTTCTGAGGGCCGAAAACGCGATATCGGCCGATTTGCGATCTGTCAGCAGATTCGGTTTCTGGGCAGTTTACATGTCGAACTGCACGGTAGAAACGATAAAACAGCTCCTCCGTGCAGTTTTCATACCGAGTCACCGTCCACTGGGCTCAGCGAGAAAACGCGATTTCGGCGCTTCTGAGGGCCGAAAACGCGATATCGGCCGATTTGCGATCTGTCAGCAGATTCGGTTTCTGGGCAGTTTACATGTCGAACTGCACGGTAGAAACGATAAAACAGCTCCTCCGTGCAGTTTTCATACCGAGTCACCGTCCACTGGGCTCAGCGAGAAAACGCGATTTCGGCGCTTCTGAGGGCCGAAAACGCGATATCGGCCGATTTGCGATCTGTCAGCAGATTCGGTTTCTGGGCAGTTTACATGTCGAACTGCACGGTAGAAACGATAAAACAGCTCCTCCGTGCAGTTTTCATACCGAGTCACCGTCCACTCGGCTCAGCGAGAAAACGCGATTTCGGCGCTTCTGAGGGCCGAAAACGCGATATCGGCCGATTTGCGATCTGTCAGCAGATTCGGTTTCTGGGCAGTTTACATGTCGAACTGCACGGTAGAAACGATAAAACAGCTCCTCCGTGCAGTTTTCATACCGAGTCACCGTCCACTGGGCTCAGCGAGAAAACGCGATTTCGGCGCTTCTGAGGGCCGAAAACGCGATATCGGCCGATTTGCGATCTGTCAGCAGATTCGGTTTCTGGGCAGTTTACATGTCGAACTGCACGGTAGAAACGATAAAACAGCTCCTCCGTGCAGTTTTCATACCGAGTCACCGTCCACTGGGCTCAGCGAGAAAACGCGATTTCGGCGCTTCTGAGGGCCGAAAACGCGATATCGGCCGATTTGCGATCTGTCAGCAGATTCGGTTTCTGGGCAGTTTACATGTCGAACTGCACGGTAGAAACGATAAAACAGCTCCTCCGTGCAGTTTTCATACCGAGTCACCGTCCACTGGGCTCAGCGAGAAAACGCGATTTCGGCGCTTCTGAGGGCCGAAAACGCGATATCGGCCGATTTGCGATCTGTCAGCAGATTCGGTTTCTGGGCAGTTTACATGTCGAACTGCACGGTAGAAACGATAAAACAGCTCCTCCGTGCAGTTTTCATACCGAGTCACCGTCCACTGGGCTCAGCGAGAAAACGCGATTTCGGCGCTTCTGAGGGCCGAAAACGCGATATCGGCCGATTTGCGATCTGTCAGCAGATTCGGTTTCTGGGCAGTTTACATGTCGAACTGCACGGTAGAAACGATAAAACAGCTCCTCCGTGCAGTTTTCATACCGAGTCACCGTCCACTGGGCTCAGCGAGAAAACGCGATTTCGGCGCTTCTGAGGGCCGACACGATACGCGATTGCGATTTGTCAGCAGATTCGGTTTCTGGGCAGTTTGCATGTCGAACTGCACGGTAAAACGAGAAAACGTGATATCGGCCGATTTGCGATCTGTCAGCAGATTCGGTTTCTGGGCAGTTTACATGTCGAACTGCACGGTGAAAACGATAAAACAGCCCCTCCGTGCAGTTTTCATACCGAGTCACCGTCCACTCGGCTCAGCGAGAAAACGCGATTTGGCGCTTCTGAGGGCAAAACGCGATATCGGCTGATTTTCGATCTGTCAGCAGATTCGGTTTCTGGGCAGTTTACATGTCGAACTGCACGGTAGAAACGATAAAACAGCTCCTCCGTGCAGTTTTCATACCGAGTCACCGTCCACTGCGCTCAGCGAGAAAACGCGCGATTTCGGCAGCTCCTGAGGGCCGAAAACGCGATATCGGCCGATTTGCGATCTGTCAGCAGATTCGGTTTCTGGGCAGTTTACATGTCGAACTGCACGGTGAAAACGATAAAACAGCTCCTCCGTGCAGTTTTCATACCGAGTCACCGTCCATTCGGCTCAGCGAGAAACGCGATTTCGGCGCTTCTGAGGGCCGAAAACGCGATATCGGCCGATTTTCGATCTGTCAGCAGATTCGGTTTCTTGGCAGTTTACATGTCGAACTGCACGGTAGAAACGATAAAACAGCTCCTCCGTGCAGTTTTCATGCCGAGTCACCGTCCACTGGGCTCAGCGAGAAAACGCGATTTCGGCGCTCCTGAGGGCCGAAAACGCGATATCGGCCGATTTGCGATCTGTCAGCAGATTCGGTTTCTGGGCAGTTTACATGTCGAACTGCACGGTAGAAACGATAAAACAGCTCCTCCGTGCAGTTTTCATACCGAGTCACCGTCCACTCGGCTCAGCGAGAAAACGCGATTTCGGCATTCCTGAGGGCCGAAAACGCGATATCGGCCGATTTTCGATCTGTCAGCAGATTCGGTTTCTGGGCAGTTTGCATGTCGAACTGCACGGTAGAAACGATAAAACAGCTCCTCCGTGCAGTTTTCATACCGAGTCACCGTCCACTCGGCTCAGCGAGAAAACGCGATTTCGGTGCTTCTGAGCGAAAACGCGATTTCGGCCGATTTGCGATCTGTCAGCAGATTCGGTTTCTGGGCAGTTTACATGTCGAACTGCACCGTAGAAACGATAAAACAGCTCCCCCGTGCAGTTTTCATACCGAGTCACCGTCCACTGGGCTCAGCGAGGAAACGCGATTTCGGCGCTTCTGAGGGCCGAAAACGCGATATCGGCCGATTTGCGATCTGTCAGCAGATTCGGTTTCTGGGCAGTTTACATGTCGAACTGCACGGTAGAAACGATAAAACAGCCCCCCGTGCAGTTTTCATACCGAGTCACCGTCCACTGGGCTCAGCGAGAAAACGCGATTTCGGCACTTCTGAGGCCGAAAACGCGATATCGGCCGATTTTCGATCTGTCAGCAGATTCGGTTTCTGGGCAGTTTACATGTCGAACTGCACGGTAGAAACGATAAAACAGCTCCTCCGTGCAGTTTTCATACCGAGTCACCGTCCACTGCGCTCAGCGAGAAACGCGATTTCGGCGCTTCTGAGGGCCGAAAACGCGATATCGGCCGATTTGCGATCTGTCAGCAGATTCGGTTTCTGGGCAGTTTACATGTCGAACTGCACGGTGAAAACGATAAAACAGCTCCTCCGTGCAGTTTTCATACCGAGTCACCGTCCACTGGCTCAGCGAGAAAACGCGATTTCGGCGCTTCTGAGGGCCGAAAACGCGATATCGGCCGATTTTCGATCTGTCAGCAGATTCGGTTTCTTGGCAGTTTACATGTCGAACTGCACGGTAGAAACGATAAAACAGCTCCCGTGCAGTTTTCATACCGAGTCACCGTCCACTGGGCTCAGCGAGATAACGCGATTTCGGCGCTCCTGAGGGCCGAAAACGCGATATCGGCCGATTTGCGATCTGTCAGCAGATTCGGTTTCTGGGCAGTTTACACGTCGAACTGCACGGTAGAAACGATAAAACAGCTCCTCCGTGCAGTTTTCATACCGAGTCACCGTCCACTGGGCTCAGCGAGAAAACGCGATTTCGGCGCTTCTGAGGGCCGAAAACGCGATATCGGCCGATTTTCGATCTGTCAGCAGATTCGGTTTCTGGGCAGTTTACATGTCGAACTGCACCGTAGAACGATAAAACAGCTTCCTCCGCAGTTTTCATACCGAGTCACCGTCCACTGGGCTCAGCGAGAAAACGCGATTTCGGCGCTTCTGAGGGCCGAAAACGCGATATCGGCCGATTTTCGATCTGTCAGCAGATTCGGTTTCCGGGCAGTTTACATGTCGAACTGCACGGTAGAAACGATAAAACAGCTCCTCCGTGCAGTTTTCATACCGAGTCACCGTCCACTGGGCTCAGCGAGAAAACGCGATTTCGGCGCTTCTGAGGGCCGAAAACGCGATATCGGCCGATTTTCGATCTGTCAGCAGATTCGGTTTCTGGGCAGTTTACATGTCGAACTGCACGGTAGAAACGATAAAACAGCTCCTCCGTGCAGTTTTCATACCGAGTCACCGTCCACTGGGCTCAGCGAGAAAACGCGATTTCGGCGCTTCTGAGGGCCGAAAACGCGATATCGGCCGATTTGCGATCTGTCAGCAGATTCGGTTTCTGGGCAGTTAACATGTCGAACTGCACGGTAGAAACGATAAAACAGCTCCTCCGTGCAGTTTTCATACCGAGTCACCGTCCACTGGGCTCAGCGAGAAAACGCGATTTCGGCGCTTCTGAGGGCCGAAAACGCGATATCGGCCGATTTTCGATCTGTCACCAGATTCGGTTTCTGGGCAGTTTACATGTCGAACTGCACGGTAGAAACGATAAAACAGCTCCTCCGTGCAGTTTTCATACCGAGTCACCGTCCACTGGGCTCAGCGAGAAAACGCGATTTCGGCGCTTCTGAGGGCCGAAAACGGATATTTTCATGACGGCGATCTGTCAGCAGATTCGGTTTCTGGGCAGTTATATGTCGAACTGCACGGTGAAAACGATAAAACAGCTCCTCCGTGCAGTTTTCATACCGAGTCACCGTCCACTCGGCTCAGCGAGAAAACGCGATTTCGGCGCTTCTGAGGCCGAAAACGCGATATCGGCCGATTTGCGATCTGTCAGCAGATTCGGTTTTGGCAGTTTACATGTCGAACTGCACGGTAGAAACGATAAAACAGCTCCTCCGTGCAGTTTTCATACCGAGTCACCGTCCACTGGGCTCAGCGAGAAAACGCGATTTCGGCGCTTCTGAGGGCTGAAAACGCGATATCGGCCGATTTTCGATCTGTCAGCAGATTCGGTTTCTGGGCAGTTTACATGTCGAACTGCACGGTAGAAACGATAAAACAGCTCCTCCGTGCAGTTTTCATACCGAGTCACCGTCCACTGGGCTCAGCGAGAAAACGCGATTTCGGCGCTTCTGAGGGCCGAAAACGCGATATCGGCCGATTTTCGATCTGTCAGCAGATTCGGTTTCTGGGCAGTTTACATGTCGAACTGCACGGTAGAAACGATAAAACAGCTCCTCCGTGCAGTTTTCATACCGAGTCACCGTCCACTGGGCTCAGCGAGAAAACGCGATTTCGGCGCTCCTGAGGGCCGAAAACGCGATATCGGCCGATTTGCGATCTGTCAGCAGATTCGGTTTCTGGGCAGTTTACATGTCGAACTGCACGGTAGAAACGATAAAACAGCTCCTCCGTGCAGTTTTCATACCGAGTCACCGTCCACTGGGCTCAGCGAGAAAACGCGATTTCGGCGCTTCTGAGGGCCGAAAACGGGATATCGGCCGATTTGCGATCTGTCAGCAGATTCGGTTTCTGGGCAGTTTACATGTCGAACTGCACGGTAGAAACGATAAAACAGCTCCCCCGTGCAGTTTTCATACCGAGTCACCGTCCACTGGGCTCAGCGAGAAAACGCGATTTCGGCACTTCCGAGGGCCGAAAACGCGATATCGGCCGATTTGGGATCTGTCAGCAGATTCGGTTTCTGGGCAGTTTACATGTCGAACTGCACGGTAGAAACGATAAAACAGCTCCTCCGTGCAGTTTTCATACCGAGTCACCGTCCACTGGGCTCAGCGAGAAACGCGATTTCGGCGCTTCTGAGGGCCGAAAACGCGATATCGGCCGATTTTCGATCTGTCAGCAGATTCGGTTTCCGGGCAGTTTACATGTCGAACTGACGGTAGAAACGATAAAACAGCTCCTCCGTGCAGTTTTCATACCGAGTCACCGTCCACTGGGCTCAGCGAGAAAACGCGATTTCGGCGCTTCTGAGGGCCGAAAACGCGATATCGGCCGATTTTCGATCTGTCAGCAGATTCGGTTTCTGGGCAGTTTACATGTCGAACTGCACGGTAGAAACGATAAAACAGCTCCTCCGTGCAGTTTTCATACCGAGTCACCGTCCACTGGGCTCAGCGAGAAAACGCGATTTCGGCGCTTCTGAGGGCCGAAAACGCGATATCGTCCGGTTTTCGATCTGTCAGCAGATTCGGTTTCTGGGCAGTTTACATGTCGAACTGCACGGTAGAAACGATAAAACAGCTCCTCCGTGCAGTTTTCGAGTACCGAGTCACCGTCCACTGGGCTCAGCGGGAGAAAACGCGATTTCGGCGCTCTGAGGGCCGAAAACGCGATATCGGCCGATTTGCGATCTGTCAGCAGATTCGGTTTCTGGGCAGTTTACATGTCGAACTGCACGGTGAAAACGATAAAACAGCTCCTCCGTGCAGTTTTCACCGAGTCACCGTCCACTGGGCTCAGCGAGAAAACGCGATTTCGGCGCTCTGAGGGCCGAAAACGCGATATCGGCCGATTTTCGATCTGTCAGCAGATTCGGTTTCTTGGCAGTTTACATGTCGAACTGCACGGTGAAAACGATAAAACAGCTCCTCCGTGCAGTTTTCATACCGAGTCACCGTCCACTGCGCTCAGCGAGAAAACGCGATTTCGGCGCTTCTGAGGGCCGAAACCGCGATATCGGCCGATTTGCGATCTGTCAGCAGATTCGGTTTCTGGGCAGTTTACATGTCGAACTGCACGGTGAAAACGATAAAACAGCTCCTCCGTGCAGTTTTCACCGAGTCACCGTCCACTCGGCTCAGCGAGAAAACGCGATTTCGGCGTTTCTGAGGGCCGAAAACGCGATATCGGCCGATTTTCGATCTGTCAGCAGATTCGGTTTCTTGGCAGTTTACATGTCGAACTGCACGGTAGAAACGATAAAACAGCTCCGTGCAGTTTTCATACCGAGTCACCGTCCACTGGGCTAAGCGAGAAAACGCGATTTCGGCGCTCCTGAGGGCCGAAAACGCGATATCGGCCGATTTGCGATCTGTCAGCAGATTCGGTTTCTGGGCAGTGTACATGTCGAACTGCACGGTAGAAACGATAAAACAGCTCCCTCCCAGCAGTTTTCATACCGAGTCACCGTCCACTGGGCTCAGCGAGAAAACGCGATTTAAGGCTTCTGAGGGCCGAAAACGCGATATCGGCCGATTTGCGATCTGTCAGCAGATTCGGTTTCTGGGCAGTTTACATGTCGAACTGCACGGTAGAAACAATAAAACAGCTCCTCCGTGCAGTTTTCATACCGAGTCACCGTCCACTCGGCTCAGCGAGAAAACGCGATTTCGGCGCTTCTGAGGGCCGAAAACGCGATATCGGCCGATTTTCGATCTGTCAGCAGATTCAGTTTCTGGGCAGTTTACATGTCGAACTGCACGGTGAAAACGATAAAACAGCTCCTCCGTGCAGTTTTCATACCGAGTCACCGTCCACTGGGCTCAGCGAGAAAACGCGAGTTTGGCGCTTCTGAGGGCCGAAAACGCGATATCGGCCGATTTTCGATCTGTCAGCAGATTCGGTTTCTGGGCAGTTTTACAGTCGAACTGCACGGTAGAAACGATAAAACAGCTCCTCCGTGCAGTTTTCATACCGAGTCACCGTCCACTGGGCTCAGCGAGAAAACGCGATTTCGGCGCTTCTGAGGGCCGAAAACGCGATATCGGCCGATTTGCGATCTGTCAGCAGATTCGGTTTCTGGGCAGTTTACATGTCGAACTGCACGGTAGAAACGATAAAACAGCTCCTCCGTGCAGTTTTCATACCGAGTCACCGTCCATTCGGCTCAGCGAGAAAACGCGATTTCGGCGCTTCTGAGGGCCGAAAACGCGATATCGGCCGATTTGCGATCTGTCAGCAGATTCGGTTTCTGGGCAGTTTACATGTCGAACTGCACGGTGAAAACGATAAAACAGCTCCTCCGTGCAGTTTTCATACCGAGTCACCGTCCACTGGGCTCAGCGAGAAAACGCGATTTCGGCGCTTCTGAGGGCCGGAAACGCGATATCGGCCGATTTGCGATCTGTCAGCAGATTCGGTTTCTGGGCAGTTTACATGTCGAACTGCACGGTAGAAACGATAAAACAGCTCCGTGCAGTTTTCATACTGAGTCACCGTCCACTCGGCTCGGCGAGAAAACGCGATTTCGGCGCTTCTGAGGGCCGAAAACGCGATATCGGCCGATTTGCGATCTGTCAGCAGATTCGGTTTCTGGGGCAGTTTACATGTCGAACTGCACGGTAGAAACGATAAAACAGCCTTGCAGGCAGTTTTCATACCGAGTCACCGTCCATCACCAGCGAGAAACGCGATTTCGGCGCTTCTGAGGGCCGAAAACGCGATATCGGCCGATTTGCGATCTGTCAGCAGATTCGGTTTCTGGGCAGTTTACATGTCGAACTGCACGGTGAAAACGATAAAACAGCTCCTCCGTGCAGTTTTCATACCGAGTCACCGTCCACTCGGCTCAGCGAGAAAACGCGATTTCGGCGCTTCTGAGGGCCGAAAACGGGATATCGGCCGATTTTCGATCTGTCAGCAGATTCGGTTTCTGGGCAGTTTACATGTCGAACTGCACGGTAGAAACGATAAAACAGCTCCTCCGTGCAGTTTTCATACCGAGTCACCGTCCACTGGGCTCAGCGAGAAAACGCGATTTCGGCGCTTCTGAGGGCCGAAAACGCGATATCGGCCGATTTGCGATCTGTCAGCAGATTCGGTTTCTGGGCAGTTTACATGTCGAACTGCACGGTAGAAACGATAAAACAGCTCCTCCGTGCAGTTTTCATACCGAGTCACCGTCCACTGGGCTCAGCGAGAAAACGCGATTTCGGCGCTTCTGAGGGCCGAAAACGCGATATCGGCCGATTTGCGATCTGTCAGCAGATTCGGTTTCTGGGCAGTTTACATGTCGAACTGCACGGTAGAAACGATAAAACAGCTCCTCCGTGCAGTTTTCATACCGAGTCACCGTCCACTGGGCTCAGCGAGAAAACGCGATTTCGGCGCTTCTGAGGGCCGAAAACGCGATATCGGCCGATTTGCGATCTGTCAGCAGATTCGGTTTCTGGGCAGTTTACATGTCGAACTGCACGGTAGAAACGATAAAACAGCTCCTCCGTGCAGTTTTCATACCGAGTCACCGTCCACTGGGCTCAGCGAGAAAACGCGATTTCGGCGCTTCTGAGGGCCGAAACGCGATATCGGCCGATTTGCGATCTGTCAGCAGATTCGGTTTCGGGCAGTTTACATGTCGAACTGCACGGTAGAAACGATAAAACAGCTCCTCCGTGCAGTTTTCATACCGAGTCACCGTCCACTGGGCTCAGCGAGAAAAACGCGATTTCGGCGCTCCTGAGGGCCGAAAACGCGATATCGGCCGATTTTCGATCTGTCAGCAGATTCGGTTTCTGGGCAGTTTACATGTCGACCTGCACGGTAGAAACGATAAAACAGCTCCTCCGTGCAGTTTTCATACCGAGTCACCGTCCACTGGGCTCAGCGAGAAAACGCGATTTCGGCGCTTCTGAGGGCCGAAACGCGATATCGGCCGATTTTCGATCTGTCAGCAGATTCGGTTTCTGGGCAGTTTACATGTCGAACTGCACGGTAGAAACGATAAAACAGCTCCTCCAGGCAGTTTTCATACCGAGTACCGTCCACTGGGCTCAGCGAGAAAACGCGATTTCGGCGCTTCTGAGGGCCGAAAACGCGATATCGGCCGATTTGCGATCTGTCAGCAGATTCGTTTTCTGGGCAGTTTACATGTCGAACTGCACGGTAGAAACGATAAAACAGCTCCTCCGTGCTGTTTTCATACCGAGTCACCGTCCACTGGGCTCAGCGAGAAAACGCGATTTCGGCGCTTCTGAGGGCCGAAAACGCGATATCGGCCGATTTGCGATCTGTCAGCAGATTCGGTTTCTGGGCAGTTTACATGTCGAACTGTACGGTAGAAACGATAAAACAGCTCCTCCGTGCAGTTTTCATACCGAGTCGCCGTCCACTCGGCTCAGCGAGAAAACGCGATTTCGGCGCTTCTGGGGGCCGAAAACGCGATATCGGCCGATTTGCGATCTGTCAGCAGATTCGGTTTCTAGGCAGTTGACATGTCGAACTGCACGGTAGAAACGATAAAACAGCTCCTCCGTGCAGTTTTCATACCGAGTCACCGTCCACTCGGCTCAGCGAGAAAACGCGATTTCGGCAATTCTGAGGGCCGAAAACGCGATATCGGCCGATTTTCGATCTGTCAGCAGATTCGGTTTCTGGGCAGTTTACATGTCGAACTGCCCGGTAGAAACGATAAAACAGCTCCTCCGTGCAGTTTTCATACCGAGTCACCGTCCATTGGGCTCAGCGAGAAAACGCGATTTCGGTACTCCTGAGGGCCGAAAACGCGATATCGGCTGATTTGCGATCTGTCAGCAGATTCGGTTTCTGGGCAGTTTACATGTCGAACTGCCCGGTAGAAACGATAAAACAGCTCCTCCGTGCAGTTTTCACCGAGTCACCGTCCACTGGGCTCAGCGAGAAAACGCGATTTCGGCGTTTGAGGGCCGAAAACGCGATATCGGCCGATTTTCGATCTGTCAGCAGATTCGGTTTCTGGGCAGTTTACATGTCGAACTGCACGGTAGAAACGATAAAACAGCTCCACCGTGCAGTTTTCATACCGAGTCACCGTCCACTGGGCTCAGCGAGAAAACGCGATTTTGGCGCTTCTGAGGGCCGAAAACGCGATATCGGCCGATTTTCGATCTGTCAGCAGATTCGGTTTCTGGCAGTTTACATGTCGAATCGCACGGGTGAAAACGATAAAACAGCCTCCGTGCAGTTTTCATACCGAGTCACCGTCCACTGGGCTCAGCGAGAAAACGCGATTTCGGCGCTTCTGAGGGCCGAAAACGCGATATCGGCCGATTTTCGATCTGTCAGCAGATTCGGTTTCTGGGCAGTTTACATGTCGAACTGCACGGTAGAAACGATAAAACAACTCCTCCGTGCAGTTTTCATACCGAGTCACCGTCCACTCGGCTCAGCGAGAAAACGCGATTTCGCGCTTCTGAGGGCCGAAAACGCGATATCGGCCGATTTTCGATCTGTCAGCAGGTTCGGTTTCTGGGCAGTTTACATGTCGAACTGCACGGTAGAAACGATAAACAGCTCCTCCGCGCAGTTTTCATACCGAGTCACCGTCCACTGGGCTCAGCGAGAAAACGCGATTTCGGCGCTTCTGAGGGCCGAAAACGCGATATCGGCCGATTTTCGATCTGTCAGCAGATTCGGTTTCTGGGCAGTTTACATGTCGAACTGCACGGTAGAAACGATAAAACAGCTCCCCCGTGCAGTTTTCATACCGAGTCACCGTCCACTGGGCTCAGCGAGAAAACGCGATTTCGGCGCTTCTGAGGCCCGAAAACGCGATATCGGCCGATTTTCGATCTGTCAGCAGATTCGGTTTCTGGGCAGTTTACATGTCGAACTGCACGGTAGAAACGATAAAACAGCCCTCCGTGCAGTTTTCATACCGAGTCACCGTCCACTGGGCTCAGCGAGAAAACGCGATTTCGGCGCTTCTGAGGGCCGAAAACGCGATATCGGCCGATTTGCGATCTGTCAGCAGATTCGGTTTCTGGGCAGTTTACATGTCGAACTGCACGGTAGAAACGATAAAACAGCTCCTCCGTGCAGTTTTCATACCGAGTCACCGTCCACTGGGCTCAGCGAGAAACGCGATTTCGGCGCTCTTGAGGGCCGAAAACGCGATATCGGCCGATTTGCGATCTGTCAGCAGATGGCTTCCCTGGGCAGTTGGCATGTCGAACTGCACGGTGAAACGATAAAACAGCTCCTCCGTGCAGTTTTCATACCGAGTCACCGTCCACTGGGCTCAGCGAGAAACGCGATTTAGGCGCTTCTGAGGGCCGAAAACGCGATATCGGCCGATTTGAGATCTGTCAGCAGATTCGGTTTCTGGGCAGTTGACATGTCGAACTGCACGGTAGAAACGATAAAACAGCTCCTCCGTGCAGTTTTCATACCGAGTCACCGTCCACTCGGCTCAGCGAGAAAACGCGATTTCGGCGTTTGAGGGCCGAAAACGCGATATCGGCCGATTTGCGATCTGTCAGCAGATTCGGTTTCTTGGCAGTTTACATGTCGAACTGCACGGTAGAAACGATAAAACAGCTCCTCCGTGCAGTTTTCATACCGAGTCACCGTCCACTGGCTCAGCGAGAAAACGCGATTTCGGCGCTTCGGAGGGCCGAAAACGCGATATCGGCCGATTTTCGATCTGTCAGCAGATTCGGTTTCTGGGCAGTTTACATGTCGAACTGCACGGTAGAAACGATAAAACAGCTCCTCCGTGCAGTTTTCATACCGAGTCACTGTCCACTGGGCTCAGCGAGAAAACGCGATTTCGGCGCTTCTGAGGGCCGAAAACGCGATATCGGCCGATTTGCGATCTGTCAGCAGATTCGGTTTCTGGGCAGTTTACATGTCGAACTGCACGGTAGAAACGATAAAACAGCTCCCCCGTGCAGTTTTCATACCGAGTCACCGTCCACTGGGCTCAGCGAGAAAACGCGATTTCGGCGCTTCTGAGGGCCGAAAACGCGATATCGGCCCATTTGCGATCTGTCAGCAGATCGGTTTCTGGGCAGTTTACATGTCGAACTGCACGGTAGAAACGATAAAACAGCTCCTCCGTGCAGTTTTCATACCGAGTCACCGTCCACTGGGCTCAGCGAGAAAACGCGATTTCGGCGCTTCTGAGGGCCGAAAACGCGATATCGGCCGATTTGCGATCTGTCAGCAGATTCGGTTTCTGGGCAGTATACATGTCGAACTGCACGGTGAAAACGATAAAACAGCTCCTCCGTGCAGTTTTCATACCGAGTCACCGTCCACTCGGCTCAGCGAGAAAACGCGATTTCGGCGCTTCTGAGGGCCGAAAACGCGATATCGGCTGATTTTCGATCTGTCAGCAGATTCGGTTTCTGGGCAGTTTACATGTCGAACTGCACGGTAGAAACGATAAAACAGCTCCTCCGTGCAGTTTTCATACCGAGTCACCGTCCACTGCGCTCAGCGAGAAAACGCGATTTCGGCGCTTCTGAGGGCCGAAAACGCGATATCGGCCGATTTGCGATCTGTCAGCAGATTCGGTTTCTGGCAGTTTACATGTCGAACTGCACGGTGAAAACGATAAAACAGCTCCTCCGTGCAGTTTTCATACCGAGTCACCGTCCACTCGGCTCAGCGAGAAAACGCGATTTCGGCGCTTCTGAGGGCCGAAAACGCGATATCGGCCGATTTTCGATCTGTCAGCAGATTCGGTTTCTGGGCAGTTTACATGTCGAACTGCACGGTAGAAACGATAAACAGTCTCTCCGGGTGCAGTTTTCATACCGAGTCACCGTCCACTGGGCTCAGCGAGAAAACGCGATTTCGGCGCTCCTGAGGGCCGAAAACGCGATATCGGCCGATTTGCGATCTGTCAGCAGATTCGGTTTCTGGGCAGTTTACATGTCGAACTGCACGGTAGAAACGATAAAACGGCTCCCCCGTGCAGTTTTCATACCGAGTCACCGTCCACTGGGCTCAGCGAGAAAACGCGATTTCGGCGCTTCGAGGGCCGAAAAACGCGATATCGGCCAATTTTCGATCTGTCAGCAGATTCGGTTTCTGGGCAGTTTACATGTCGAACTGCACGGTAGAAACGATAAACAGCTCCTCCGTGCAGTTTTCATACCGAGTCACCGTCCACTGCGCTCAGCGAGAAAACGCGATTTCGGCGCTTCGGAGGGCCGAAAACGCGATATCGGCCGATTTTCGATCTGTCAGCATATTCGGTTTCTGGGCAGTTTACATGTCTAACTGAACGGTAGAAACGATAAAACAGCTCCTCCGTGCAGTTTTCATACCGAGTCACCGTCCACTGGGCTCAGTGAGAAAACGCGATTTCGGCGCTTCTGAGGGCCGAAAACGCGATATCGGCCGATTAGCGATCTGTCAGCAAATTCGGTTTCTGGGCAGTTTACATGTCGAACTGCACGGTAGAAACGATAAAACAGATCCTCCGTGCAGTTTTCATACCGAGTCACCGTCCACTGGGCTCAGCGAGAAACGCGATTTCGGCGCTTCTGAGGGCCGAAAACGCGATATCGGCCGATTTGCGATCTGTCAGCAGATTCGGTTTCTGGGCAGTTTACATGTCGAACTGCACGGTAGAAACGATAAAACAGCTCCCCCGTGCAGTTTTCATACCGAGTCACCGTCCACTGGGCTCAGCGAGAAAACGCGATTTCGGCGCTTGAGGGCCGAAAACGCAATATCGGCCGAATTTTGCGATCTGTCAGCAGATTCGGTTTCTGGGCAGTTTACACGTCGAACTGCACGGTAGAAACGATAAAACAGCTCCTCCGTGCAGTTTTCATACCGAGTCACCGTCCACTGGGCTCAGCGAGAAAACGCGATTTCGGCGCTTCTGAGGGCCGAAAACGCGATATCGGCCGATTTTCGATCTGTCAGCAGATTCGGTTTCTGGGCAGTTTACATGTCGAACTGCACGGTGAAAACGATAAAACAGCTCCTCCGTGCAGTTTTCATACCGAGTCACCGTCCACTGCGCTCAGCGAGAAACGCGATTTCGGCGCTTCTGAGGGCCGAAAACGCGATATCGGCCGATTTGCGATCTGTCAGCAGATTCGGTTTCTGGGCAGTTTACATGTCGAACTGCACGGTGAAAACGATAAAACAGCTCCTCCGTGCAGTTTTCATACTGAGTCACCGTCCACTGGGCTCAGCGAGAAAACGCGATTTCGGCCGCTTCTGAGGGCCGAAAACGCGATATCGGCCGATTTGCGATCTGTCAGCAGATTCGGTTTCTGGGCAGTTTACATGTCGAACTGCACGGTAGAAACGATAAAACAGCTCCTCCGTGCAGTTTTCATACCGAGTCACCGTCCACTGGGCTCAGCGAGAAAACGCGATTTCGGCGCTTCTGAGGGCCGAAAACGCGATATCGGCCGACTTGCTTGAGGGCCGAAAACGCGATAGAAAAACGCGATATCGGCCGATTTGCGATCTGTCAGCAGATTCGGTTTCTGGGCAGTTTACATGTCGAACTGCACGGTAGAAACGATAAAACAGCTCCTCCGTGCAGTTTTCATACCGAGTCACCGTCCACTGGGCTCAGCGAGAAAACGCGATTTCGGCGCTTCTGAGGGCCGAAAACGCGATATCGGCCGATTTTCGATCTGTCAGCAGATTCGGTTTCTGGGCAGTTTACATGTCGAACTGCACGGTAGAAACGATAAAACAGCTCCTCCGTGCAGTTTTCATACCGAGTCACCGTCCACTGGGCTCAGCGAGAAAACGCGATTTCGGCGCTTCTCGAACTGCACGGTAGAAACGATAAAACAGCTCCTCCGTGCAGTTTTCATACCGAGTCACCGTCCACTGGGCTCAGCGAGAAAACGCGATTTCGGCGCTTCTGAGGGCCGAAAACGCGATATCGGCCGATTTTCGATCTGTCAGCAGATTCGGTTTCTGGGCAGTTTACATGTCGAACTGCACGGTAGAAACGATAAAACAGCTCCTCCGTGCAGTTTTCATACCGAGTCACCGTCCACTGGGCTCAGCGAGAAAACGCGATTTCGGCGCTTCTGAGGGCCGAAAACGCGATATCGGCCGATTTGCGATCTGTCAGCAGATTCGGTTTCTGGGCAGTTTACATGTCGAACTGCACGGTAGAAACGATAAAACAGCTCCTCCGTGCAGTTTTCATACCGAGTCACCGTCCACTGGGCTCAGCGAGAAAACGCGATTTCGGCGCTTCTGAGGGCCGAAAACGCGATATCGGCCGATTTTCGATCTGTCAGCAGATTCGGTTTCTGGGCAGTTTACATGTCGAACTGCACGGTAGAAACGATAAAACAGCTCCTCCGTGCAGTTTTCATACCGAGTCACCGTCCACTGGGCTCAGCGAGAAAACGCGATTTCGGCGCTTCTGAGGGCCGAAAACGCGATATCGGCCGATTTGCGATCTGTCAGCAGATTCGGTTTCTGGGCAGTTTACATGTCGAACTGCACGGTGAAAACGATAAAACAGCTCCTCCGTGCAGTTTTCATACCGAGTCACCGTCCACTCGGCTCAGCGAGAAAACGCGATTTCGGCGCTTCTGAGGGCCGAAAACGCGATATCGGCCGATTTTCGATCTGTCAGCAGATTCGGTTTCTTGGCAGTTTACATGTCGAACTGCACGGTAGAAACGATAAAACAGCTCCTCCGTGCAGTTTTCATACCGAGTCACCGTCCACTGGGCTCAGCGAGAAAACGCGATTTCGGCGCTTCTGAGGGCCGAAAACGCGATATCGGCCGATTTTCGATCTGTCAGCAGATTCGGTTTCTGGGCAGTTTACATGTCGAACTGCACGGTAGAAACGATAAAACAGCTCCTCCGTGCAGTTTTCATACCGAGTCACCGTCCACTGGGCTCAGCGAGAAAACGCGATTTCGGCGCTTCTGAGGGCCGAAAACGCGATATCGGCCGATTTGCGATCTGTCAGCAGATTCGGTTTCTGGGCAGTTTACATGTCGAACTGCACGGTAGAAACGATAAAACAGCTCCCCGTGCAGTTTTCATACCGAGTCACCGTCCACTGGGCTCAGCGAGAAAACGCGATTTCGGCGCTTCTGAGGGCCGAAAACGCGATATCGGCCGATTTGCGATCTGTCAGCAGATTCGGTTTCTGGGCAGTTTACATGTCGAACTGCACGGTAGAAACGATAAAACAGCTCCTCCGTGCAGTTTTCATACCGAGTCACCGTCCACTGGGCTCAGCGAGAAAACGCGATTTCGGCGCTTCTGAGGGCCGAAAACGCGATATCGGCCGATTTGCGATCTGTCAGCAGATTCGGTTTCTGGGCAGTTTACATGTCGAACTGCACGGTGAAAACGATAAAACAGCTCCTCCGTGCAGTTTTCATACCGAGTCACCGTCCACTGGGCTCAGCGAGAAAACGCGATTTCGGCGCTTCTGAGGGCCGAAAACGCGATATCGGCCGATTTTCGATCTGTCAGCAGATTCGGTTTCTGGGCAGTTTACATGTCGAACTGCACGGTAGAAACGATAAAACAGCTCCTCCGTGCAGTTTTCATACCGAGTCACCGTCCACTGCGCTCAGCGAGAAAACGCGATTTCGGCGCTTCTGAGGGCCGAAAACGCGATATCGGCCGATTTGCGATCTGTCAGCAGATTCGGTTTCTGGGCAGTTTACATGTCGAACTGCACGGTGAAAACGATAAAACAGCTCCTCCGTGCGTTTTCATACCGAGTCACCGTCCACTCGGCTCAGCGAGAAAACGCGATTTCGGCGCTTCTGAGGGCCGAAAACGCGATATCGGCCGATTTTCGATCTGTCAGCAGATTCGGTTTCTTGGCAGTTTACATGTCGAACTGCACGGTAGAAACGATAAAACAGCTCCTCCGTGCAGTTTTCATACCGAGTCACCGTCCACTGGGCTCAGCGAGAAAACGCGATTTCGGCGCTCCTGAGGGCCGAAAACGCGATATCGGCCGATTTGCGATCTGTCAGCAGATTCGGTTTCTGGGCAGTTTACATGTCGAACTGCACGGTAGAAACGATAAAACAGCTCCTCCGTGCAGTTTTCATACCGAGTCACCGTCCACTGGGCTCAGCGAGAAAACGCGATTTCGGCGCTTCTGAGGGCCGAAAACGCGATATCGGCCGATTTTCGATCTGTCAGCAGATTCGGTTTCTGGGCAGTTTACATGTCGAACTGCACGGTAGAAACGATAAAACAGCTCCTCCGTGCAGTTTTCATACCGAGTCACCGTCCACTGGGCTCAGCGAGAAAACGCGATTTCGGCGCTTCTGAGGGCCGAAAACGCGATATCGCGATTTGCGATCTGTCAGCAGATTCGGTTTCTGGGCAGTTTACATGTCGAACTGCACGGTAGAAACGATAAAACAGCTCCTCCGTGCAGTTTTCATACCGAGTCACCGTCCACTGGGCTCAGCGAGAAAACGCGATTTCGGCGCTTCTGAGGGCCGAAAACGCGATATCGGCCGATTTGCGATCTGTCAGCAGATTCGGTTTCTGGGCAGTTTACATGTCGAACTGCACGGTAGAAACGATAAAACAGCTCCTCCGTGCAGTTTTCATACCGAGTCACCGTCCACTGGGCTCAGCGAGAAAACGCGATTTCGGCGCTTCTGAGGGCCGAAAACGCGATATCGGCCGATTTTCGATCTGTCAGCAGATTCGGTTTCTGGGCAGTTTACATGTCGAACTGCACGGTAGAAACGATAAAACAGCTCCTCCGTGCAGTTTTCATACCGAGTCACCGTCCACTGGGCTCAGCGAGAAAACGCGATTTCGGCGCTCTGAGGGCCGAAAACGCGATATCGGCCGATTTTCGATCTGTCAGCAGATTCGGTTTCTGGGCAGTTTACATGTCGAACTGCACGGTAGAAACGATAAAACAGCTCCTCCGTGCAGTTTTCATACCGAGTCACCGTCCACTGGGCTCAGCGAGAAAACGCGATTTCGGCGCTTCTGAGGGCCGAAAACGCGATATCGGCCGATTTTCGATCTGTCAGCAGATTCGGTTTCTGGGCAGTTTACATGTCGAACTGCACGGTAGAAACGATAAAACAGCTCCTCCGTGCAGTTTTCATACCGAGTCACCGTCCACTGGGCTCAGCGAGAAAACGCGATTTCGGCGCTTCTGAGGGCCGAAAACGCGATATCGGCCGATTTTCGATCTGTCAGCAGATTCGGTTTCTGGGCAGTTTACATGTCGAACTGCACGGTAGAAACGATAAAACAGCTCCTCCGTGCAGTTTTCATACCGAGTCACCGTCCACTGGGCTCAGCGAGAAAACGCGATTTCGGCGCTTCTGAGGGCCGAAAACGCGATATCGGCCGATTTGCGATCTGTCAGCAGATTCGTTTTCTGGGCAGTTTACATGTCGAACTGCACCGTAGAAACGATAAAACAGCTCCTCCGTGCTGTTTTCATACCGAGTCACCGTCCACTGGGCTCAGCGAGAAAACGCGATTTCGGCGCTTCTGAGGGCCGAAAACGCGATATCGGCCGATTTGCGATCTGTCAGCAGATTCGGTTTCTGGGCAGTTTACATGTCGAACTGCACGGTAGAAACGATAAAACAGCTCCTCCGTGCAGTTTTCATACCGAGTCACCGTCCACTGGGCTCAGCGAGAAAACGCGATTTCGGCGCTTCTGAGGGCCGAAAACGCGATATCGGCCGATTTGCGATCTGTCAGCAGATTCGGTTTCTGGGCAGTTTACATGTCGAACTGCACGGTAGAAACGATAAAACAGCTCCTCCGTGCAGTTTTCATACCGAGTCACCGTCCACTGGGCTCAGCGAGAAAACGCGATTTCGGCGCTTCTGAGGGCCGAAAACGCGATATCGGCCGATTTTCGATCTGTCAGCAGATTCGGTTTCTGGGCAGTTTACATGTCGAACTGCACGGTAGAAACGATAAAACAGCTCCTCCGTGCAGTTTTCATACCGAGTCACCGTCCACTGGGCTCAGCGAGAAAACGCGATTTCGGCGCTTCTGAGGGCCGAAAACGCGATATCGGCCGATTTTCGATCTGTCAGCAGATTCGGTTTCTGGGCAGTTTACATGTCGAACTGCACGGTAGAAACGATAAAACAGCTCCTCCGTGCAGTTTTCATACCGAGTCACCGTCCACTGGGCTCAGCGAGAAAACGCGATTTCGGCGCTTCTGAGGGCCGAAAACGCGATATCGGCCGATTTTCGATCTGTCAGCAGATTCGGTTTCTGGGCAGTTTACATGTCGAACTGCACGGTAGAAACGATAAAACAGCTCCTCCGTGCAGTTTTCATACCGAGTCACCGTCCACTGGGCTCAGCGAGAAAACGCGATTTCGGCGCTTCTGAGGGCCGAAAACGCGATATCGGCCGATTTGCGATCTGTCAGCAGATTCGGTTTCTGGGCAGTTTACATGTCGAACTGCACGGTAGAAACGATAAAACAGCTCCCCCGTGCAGTTTTCATACCGTGCACGGTAGAAACGATAAAACAGCTCCTCCGTGCAGTTTTCATACCGAGTCACCGTCCACTGGGCTCAGCGAGAAAACGCGATTTCGGCGCTTCTGAGGGCCGAAAACGCGATATCGGCCGATTTTCGATCTGTCAGCAGATTCGGTTTCTGGGCAGTTTACATGTCGAACTGCACGGTAGAAACGATAAAACAGCTCCTCCGTGCAGTTTTCATACCGAGTCACCGTCCACTGGGCTCAGCGAGAAAACGCGATTTCGGCGCTTCTGAGGGCCGAAAACGCGATATCGGCCGATTTTCGATCTGTCAGCAGATTCGGTTTCTGGGCAGTTTACATGTCGAACTGCACGGTAGAAACGATAAAACAGCTCCTCCGTGCAGTTTTCATACCGAGTCACCGTCCACTGGGCTCAGCGAGAAAACGCGATTTCGGCGCTTCTGAGGGCCGAAAACGCGATATCGGCCGATTTTCGATCTGTCAGCAGATTCGGTTTCTGGGCAGTTTACATGTCGAACTGCACGGTAGAAACGATAAAACAGCTCCTCCGTGCAGTTTTCATACCGAGTCACCGTCCACTGGGCTCAGCGAGAAAACGCGATTTCGGCGCTTCTGAGGGCCGAAAACGCGATATCGGCCGATTTTCGATCTGTCAGCAGATTCGGTTTCTGGGCAGTTTACATGTCGAACTGCACGGTAGAAACGATAAAACAGCTCCTCCGTGCAGTTTTCATACCGAGTCACCGTCCACTGGGCTCAGCGAGAAAACGCGATTTCGGCGCTTCTGAGGGCCGAAAACGCGATATCGGCCGATTTTCGATCTGTCAGCAGATTCGGTTTCTGGGCAGTTTACATGTCGAACTGCACGGTAGAAACGATAAAACAGCTCCTCCGTGCAGTTTTCATACCGAGTCACCGTCCACTGGGCTCAGCGAGAAAACGCGATTTCGGCGCTTCTGAGGGCCGAAAACGCGATATCGGCCGATTTTCGATCTGTCAGCAGATTCGGTTTCTGGGCAGTTTACATGTCGAACTGCACGGTAGAAACGATAAAACAGCTCCTCCGTGCAGTTTTCATACCGAGTCACCGTCCACTGGGCTCAGCGAGAAAACGCGATTTCGGCGCTTCTGAGGGCCGAAAACGCGATATCGGCCGATTTTCGATCTGTCAGCAGATTCGGTTTCTGGGCAGTTTACATGTCGAACTGCACGGTAGAAACGATAAAACAGCTCCTCCGTGCAGTTTTCATACCGAGTCACCGTCCACTGGGCTCAGCGAGAAAACGCGATTTCGGCGCTTCTGAGGGCCGAAAACGCGATATCGGCCGATTTGCGATCTGTCAGCAGATTCGGTTTCTGGGCAGTTTACATGTCGAACTGCACGGTAGAAACGATAAAACAGCTCCTCCGTGCAGTTTTCATACCGAGTCACCGTCCACTGGGCTCAGCGAGAAAACGCGATTTCGGCGCTTCTGAGGGCCGAAAACGCGATATCGGCCGATTCGCGATCTGTCAGCAGATTCGGTTTCTGGGCAGTTTACATGTCGAACTGCACGGTAGAAACGATAAAACAGCTCCTCCGTGCAGTTTTCATACCGAGTCACCGTCCACTGGGCTCAGCGAGAAAACGCGATTTCGGCGCTTCTGAGGGCCGAAAACGCGATATCGGCCGATTTTCGATCTGTCAGCAGATTCGGTTTCTGGGCAGTTTACATGTCGAACTGCACGGTAGAAACGATAAAACAGCTCCTCCGTGCAGTTTTCATACCGAGTCACCGTCCACTGGGCTCAGCGAGAAAACGCGATTTCGGCGCTTCTGAGGGCCGAAAACGCGATATCGGCCGATTTTCGATCTGTCAGCAGATTCGGTTTCTGGGCAGTTTACATGTCGAACTGCACGGTAGAAACGATAAAACAGCTCCTCCGTGCAGTTTTCATACCGAGTCACCGTCCACTGGGCTCAGCGAGAAAACGCGATTTCGGCGCTTCTGAGGGCCGAAAAGCGATATCGGCCGATTTGCGATCTGTCAGCAGATTCGGTTTCTGGGCAGTTTACATGTCGAACTGCACGGTAGAAACGATAAAACAGCTCCTCCGTGCAGTTTTCATACCGAGTCACCGTCCACTGGGCTCAGCGAGAAAACGCGATTTCGGCGCTTCTGAGGGCCGAAAACGCGATATCGGCCGATTTTCGATCTGTCAGCAGATTCGGTTTCTGGGCAGTTTACATGTCGAACTGCACGGTAGAAACGATAAAACAGCTCCTCCGTGCAGTTTTCATACCGAGTCACCGTCCACTGGGCTCAGCGAGAAAACGCGATTTCGGCGCTTCTGAGGGCCGAAAACGCGATATCGGCCGATTTTCGATCTGTCAGCAGATTCGGTTTCTGGGCAGTTTACATGTCGAACTGCACGGTAGAAACGATAAAACAGCTCCTCCGTGCAGTTTTCATACCGAGTCACCGTCCACTGGGCTCAGCGAGAAAACGCGATTTCGGCGCTTCTGAGGGCCGAAAACGCGATATCGGCCGATTTTCGATCTGTCAGCAGATTCGGTTTCTGGGCAGTTTACATGTCGAACTGCACGGTAGAAACGATAAAACAGCTCCTCCGTGCAGTTTTCATACCGAGTCACCGTCCACTGGGCTCAGCGAGAAAACGCGATTTCGGCGCTTCTGAGGGCCGAAAACGCGATATCGGCCGATTTGCGATCTGTCAGCAGATTCGGTTTCTGGGCAGTTTACATGTCGAACTGCACGGTAGAAACGATAAAACAGCTCCCGCGCAGTTTTCATACCGGAGGGCCGAAAACGCGATATCGGCCGATTTTCGATCTGTCAGCAGATTCGGTTTCTGGGCAGTTTACATGTCGAACTGCACGGTAGAAACGATAAAACAGCTCCTCCGTGCAGTTTTCATACCGAGTCACCGTCCACTGGGCTCAGCGAGAAAACGCGATTTCGGCGCTTCTGAGGGCCGAAAACGCGATATCGGCCGATTTTCGATCTGTCAGCAGATTCGGTTTCTGGGCAGTTTACATGTCGAACTGCACGGTAGAAACGATAAAACAGCTCCTCCGTGCAGTTTTCATACCGAGTCACCGTCCACTGGGCTCAGCGAGAAAACGCGATTTCGGCGCTTCTGAGGGCCGAAAACGCGATATCGGCCGATTTTCGATCTGTCAGCAGATTCGGTTTCTGGCAGTTACATGTCGAACTGCATATACGCGATATCGGCCGATTTGCGATCTGTCAGCAGATTCGGTTTCTGGGCAGTTTACATGTCGAACTGCACGGTAGAAACGATAAAACAGCTCCTCCGTGCAGTTTTCATACCGAGTCACCGTCCACTGGGCTCAGCGAGAAAACGCGATTTCGGCGCTTCTGAGGGCCGAAAACGCGATATCGGCCGATTTGCGATCTGTCAGCAGATTCGGTTTCTGGGCAGTTTACATGTCGAACTGCACGGTAGAAACGATAAAACAGCTCCTCCGTGCAGTTTTCATACCGAGTCACCGTCCACTGGGCTCAGCGAGAAAACGCGATTTCGGCGCTTCTGAGGGCCGAAAACGCGATATCGGCCGATTTGCGATCTGTCAGCAGATTCGGTTTCTGGGCAGTTTACATGTCGAACTGCACGGTAGAAACGATAAAACAGCTCCTCCGTGCAGTTTTCATACCGAGTCACCGTCCACTGGGCTCAGCGAGAAAACGCGATTTCGGCGCTTCTGAGGGCCGAAAACGCGATATCGGCCGATTTTCGATCTGTCAGCAGATTCGGTTTCTGGGCAGTTTACATGTCGAACTGCACGGTAGAAACGATAAAACAGCTCCTCCGTGCAGTTTTCATACCGAGTCACCGTCCACTGGGCTCAGCGAGAAAACGCGATTTCGGCGCTTCTGAGGGCCGAAAACGCGATATCGGCCGATTTGCGATCTGTCAGCAGATTCGGTTTCTGGGCAGTTTACATGTCGAACTGCACGGTAGAAACGATAAAACAGCTCCTCCGTGCAGTTTTCATACCGAGTCACCGTCCACTGGGCTCAGCGAGAAAACGCGATTTCGGCGCTTCTGAGGGCCGAAAACGCGATATCGGCCGATTTTCGATCTGTCAGCAGATTCGGTTTCTGGGCAGTTTACATGTCGAACTGCACGGTAGAAACGATAAAACAGCTCCTCCGTGCAGTTTTCATACCGAGTCACCGTCCACTGGGCTCAGCGAGAAAACGCGATTTCGGCGCTTCTGAGGGCCGAAAACGCGATATCGGCCGATTTGCGATCTGTCAGCAGATTCGGTTTCTGGGCAGTTTACATGTCGAACTGCACGGTAGAAACGATAAAACAGCTCCTCCGTGCAGTTTTCATACCGAGTCACCGTCCACTGGGCTCAGCGAGAAAACGCGATTTCGGCGCTTCTGAGGGCCGAAAACGCGATATCGGCCGATTTTCGATCTGTCAGCAGATTCGGTTTCTGGGCAGTTTACATGTCGAACTGCACGGTAGAAACGATAAAACAGCTCCTCCGTGCAGTTTTCATACCGAGTCACCGTCCACTGGGCTCAGCGAGAAAACGCGATTTCGGCGCTTCTGAGGGCCGAAAACGCGATATCGGCCGATTTTCGATCTGTCAGCAGATTCGGTTTCTGGGCAGTTTACATGTCGAACTGCACGGTAGAAACGATAAAACAGCTCCTCCGTGCAGTTTTCATACCGAGTCACCGTCCACTGGGCTCAGCGAGAAAACGCGATTTCGGCGCTTCTGAGGGCCGAAAACGCGATATCGGCCGATTTTCGATCTGTCAGCAGATTCGGTTTCTGGGCAGTTTACATGTCGAACTGCACGGTAGAAACGATAAAACAGCTCCTCCGTGCAGTTTTCATACCGAGTCACCGTCCACTGGGCTCAGCGAGAAAACGCGATTTCGGCGCTTCTGAGGGCCGAAAACGCGATATCGGCCGATTTGCGATCTGTCAGCAGATTCGGTTTCTGGGCAGTTTACATGTCGAACTGCACGGTAGAAACGATAAAACAGCTCCTCCGTGCAGTTTTCATACCGAGTCACCGTCCACTGGGCTCAGCGAGAAAACGCGATTTCGGCGCTTCTGAGGGCCGAAAACGCGATATCGGCCGATTTTCGATCTGTCAGCAGATTCGGTTTCTGGGCAGTTTACATGTCGAACTGCACGGTAGAAACGATAAAACAGCTCCTCCGTGCAGTTTTCACGTACCGAGTCACCGTCCACTGGGCTCAGCGAGAAAACGCGATTTCGGCGCTTCTGAGGGCCGAAAACGCGATATCGGCCGATTTTCGATCTGTCAGCAGATTCGGTTTCTGGGCAGTTTACATGTCGAACTGCACGGTAGAAACGATAAAACAGCTCCTCCGTGCAGTTTTCATACCGAGTCACCGTCCACTGGGCTCAGCGAGAAAACGCGATTTCGGCGCTTCTGAGGGCCGAAAACGCGATATCGGCCGATTTGCGATCTGTCAGCAGATTCGGTTTCTGGGCAGTTTACATGTCGAACTGCACGGTAGAAACGATAAAACAGCTCCTCCGTGCAGTTTTCATACCGAGTCACCGTCCACTGGGCTCAGCGAGAAAACGCGATTTCGGCGCTTCTGAGGGCCGAAAACGCGATATCGGCCGATTTTCGATCTGTCAGCAGATTCGGTTTCTGGGCAGTTTACATGTCGAACTGCACGGTAGAAACGATAAAACAGCTCCTCCGTGCAGTTTTCATACCGAGTCACCGTCCACTGGGCTCAGCGAGAAAACGCGATTTCGGCGCTTCTGAGGGCCGAAAACGCGATATCGGCCGATTTTCGATCTGTCAGCAGATTCGGTTTCTGGGCAGTTTACATGTCGAACTGCACGGTAGAAACGATAAAACAGCTCCTCCGTGCAGTTTTCATACCGAGTCACCGTCCACTGGGCTCAGCGAGAAAACGCGATTTCGGCGCTTCTGAGGGCCGAAAACGCGATATCGGCCGATTTTCGATCTGTCAGCAGATTCGGTTTCTGGGCAGTTTACATGTCGAACTGCACGGTAGAAACGATAAAACAGCTCCTCCGTGCAGTTTTCATACCGAGTCACCGTCCACTGGGCTCAGCGAGAAAACGCGATTTCGGCGCTTCTGAGGGCCGAAAACGCGATATCGGCCGATTTTCGATCTGTCAGCAGATTCGGTTTCTGGGCAGTTTACATGTCGAACTGCACGGTAGAAAACGATAAAACAGCTCCTCCGTGCAGTTTTCATACCGAGTCACCGTCCACTGGGCTCAGCGAGAAAACGCGATTTCGGCGCTTCTGAGGGCCGAAAACGCGATATCGGCCGATTTGCGATCTGTCAGCAGATTCGGTTTCTGGGCAGTTTACATGTCGAACTGCACGGTAGAAACGATAAAACAGCTCCTCCGTGCAGTTTTCATACCGAGTCACCGTCCACTGGGCTCAGCGAGAAAACGCGATTTCGGCGCTTCTGAGGGCCGAAAACGCGATATCGGCCGATTTTCGATCTGTCAGCAGATTCGGTTTCTGGGCAGTTTACATGTCGAACTGCACGGTAGAAACGATAAAACAGCTCCTCCGTGCAGTTTTCATACCGAGTCACCGTCCACTGGGCTCAGCGAGAAAACGCGATTTCGGCGCTTCTGAGGGCCGAAAACGCGATATCGGCCGATTTTCGATCTGTCAGCAGATTCGGTTTCTGGGCAGTTTACATGTCGAACTGCACGGTAGAAACGATAAAACAGCTCCTCCGTGCAGTTTTCATACCGAGTCACCGTCCACTGGGCTCAGCGAGAAAACGCGATTTCGGCGCTTCTGAGGGCCGAAAACGCGATATCGGCCGATTTGCGATCTGTCAGCAGATTCGGTTTCTGGGCAGTTTACATGTCGAACTGCACGGTAGAAACGATAAAACAGCTCCTCCGTGCAGTTTTCATACCGAGTCACCGTCCACTGGGCTCAGCGAGAAAACGCGATTTCGGCGCTTCTGAGGGCCGAAAACGCGATATCGGCCGATTTTCGATCTGTCAGCAGATTCGGTTTCTGGGCAGTTTACATGTCGAACTGCACGGTAGAAACGATAAAACAGCTCCTCCGTGCAGTTTTCATACCGAGTCACCGTCCACTGGGCTCAGCGAGAAAACGCGATTTCGGCGCTTCTGAGGGCCGAAAACGCGATATCGGCCGATTTGCGATCTGTCAGCAGATTCGGTTTCTGGGCAGTTTACATGTCGAACTGCACGGTAGAAACGATAAAACAGCTCCTCCGTGCAGTTTTCATACCGAGTCACCGTCCACTGGGCTCAGCGAGAAAACGCGATTTCGGCGCTTCTGAGGGCCGAAAACGCGATATCGGCCGATTTTCGATCTGTCAGCAGATTCGGTTTCTGGGCAGTTTACATGTCGAACTGCACGGTAGAAACGATAAAACAGCTCCTCCGTGCAGTTTTCATACCGAGTCACCGTCCACTGGGCTCAGCGAGAAAACGCGATTTCGGCGCTTCTGAGGGCCGAAAACGCGATATCGGCCGATTTGCGATCTGTCAGCAGATTCGGTTTCTGGGCAGTTTACATGTCGAACTGCACGGTGAAACGATAAAACAGCTCCTCCGTGCAGTTTTCATACCGAGTCACCGTCCACTCGGCTCAGCGAGAAAACGCGATTTCGGCGCTTCTGAGGGCCGAAAACGCGATATCGGCCGATTTTCGATCTGTCAGCAGATTCGGTTTCTTGGCTCGAACTGCACGGTAGAAACGATAAAACAGCTCCTCCGTGCAGTTTTCATACCGAGTCACCGTCCACTGGGCTCAGCGAGAAAACGCGATTTCGGCGCTTCTGAGGGCCGAAAACGCGATATCGGCCGATTTTCGATCTGTCAGCAGATTCGGTTTCTGGGCAGTTTACATGTCGAACTGCACGGTAGAAACGATAAAACAGCTCCTCCGTGCAGTTTTCATACCGAGTCACCGTCCACTGGGCTCAGCGAGAAAACGCGATTTCGGCGCTTCTGAGGGCCGAAAACGCGATATCGGCCGATTTGCGATCTGTCAGCAGATTCGGTTTCTGGGCAGTTTACATGTCGAACTGCACGGTAGAAACGATAAAACAGCTCCCCCGTGCAGTTTTCATACCGAGTCACCGTCCACTGGGCTCAGCGAGAAAACGCGATTTCGGCGCTTCTGAGGGCCGAAAACGCGATATCGGCCGATTTGCGATCTGTCAGCAGATTCGGTTTCTGGGCAGTTTACATGTCGAACTGCACGGTAGAAACGATAAAACAGCTCCTCCGTGCAGTTTTCATACCGAGTCACCGTCCACTGGGCTCAGCGAGAAAACGCGATTTCGGCGCTTCTGAGGGCCGAAAACGCGATATCGGCCGATTTTCGATCTGTCAGCAGATTCGGTTTCTGGGCAGTTTACATGTCGAACTGCACGGTAGAAACGATAAAACAGCTCCTCCGTGCAGTTTTCATACCGAGTCACCGTCCACTGGGCTCAGCGAGAAAACGCGATTTCGGCGCTTCTGAGGGCCGAAAACGCGATATCGGCCGATTTGCGATCTGTCAGCAGATTCGGTTTCTGGGCAGTTTACATGTCGAACTGCACGGTAGAAACGATAAAACAGCTCCTCCGTGCAGTTTTCATACCGAGTCACCGTCCACTGGGCTCAGCGAGAAAACGCGATTTCGGCGCTTCTGAGGGCCGAAAACGCGATATCGGCCGATTTGCGATCTGTCAGCAGATTCGGTTTCTGGGCAGTTTACATGTCGAACTGCACGGTAGAAACGATAAAACAGCTCCTCCGTGCAGTTTTCATACCGAGTCACCGTCCACTGGGCTCAGCGAGAAAACGCGATTTCGGCGCTTCTGAGGGCCGAAAACGCGATATCGGCCGATTTTCGATCTGTCAGCAGATTCGGTTTCTGGGCAGTTTACATGTCGAACTGCACGGTAGAAACGATAAAACAGCTCCTCCGTGCAGTTTTCATACCGAGTCACCGTCCACTGGGCTCAGCGAGAAAACGCGATTTCGGCGCTTCTGAGGGCCGAAAACGCGATATCGGCCGATTTGCGATCTGTCAGCAGATTCGGTTTCTGGGCAGTTTACATGTCGAACTGCACGGTAGAAACGATAAAACAGCTCCTCCGTGCAGTTTTCATACCGAGTCACCGTCCACTGGGCTCAGCGAGAAAACGCGATTTCGGCGCTTCTGAGGGCCGAAAACGCGATATCGGCCGATTTTCGATCTGTCAGCAGATTCGGTTTCTGGGCAGTTTACATGTCGAACTGCACGGTAGAAACGATAAAACAGCTCCTCCGTGCAGTTTTCATACCGAGTCACCGTCCACTGGGCTCAGCGAGAAAACGCGATTTCGGCGCTTCTGAGGGCCGAAAACGCGATATCGGCCGATTTTCGATCTGTCAGCAGATTCGGTTTCTGGGCAGTTTACATGTCGAACTGCACGGTAGAAACGATAAAACAGCTCCTCCGTGCAGTTTTCATACCGAGTCACCGTCCACTGGGCTCAGCGAGAAAACGCGATTTCGGCGCTTCTGAGGGCCGAAAACGCGATATCGGCCGATTTTCGATCTGTCAGCAGATTCGGTTTCTGGGCAGTTTACATGTCGAACTGCACGGTAGAAACGATAAAACAGCTCCTCCGTGCAGTTTTCATACCGAGTCACCGTCCACTGGGCTCAGCGAGAAAACGCGATTTCGGCGCTTCTGAGGGCCGAAAACGCGATATCGGCCGATTTGCGATCTGTCAGCAGATTCGGTTTCTGGGCAGTTTACATGTCGAACTGCACGGTAGAAACGATAAAACAGCTCCTCCGTGCAGTTTTCATACCGAGTCACCGTCCACTGGGCTCAGCGAGAAAACGCGATTTCGGCGCTTCTGAGGGCCGAAAACGCGATATCGGCCGATTTGCGATCTGTCAGCAGATTCGGTTTCTGGGCAGTTTACATGTCGAACTGCACGGTAGAAACGATAAAACAGCTCCTCCGTGCAGTTTTCATACCGAGTCACCGTCCACTGGGCTCAGCGAGAAAACGCGATTTCGGCGCTTCTGAGGGCCGAAAACGCGATATCGGCCGATTTTCGATCTGTCAGCAGATTCGGTTTCTGGGCAGTTTACATGTCGAACTGCACGGTAGAAACGATAAAACAGCTCCTCCGTGCAGTTTTCATACCGAGTCACCGTCCACTGGGCTCAGCGAGAAAACGCGATTTCGGCGCTTCTGAGGGCCGAAAACGCGATATCGGCCGATTTGCGATCTGTCAGCAGATTCGGTTTCTGGGCAGTTTACATGTCGAACTGCACGGTAGAAACGATAAAACAGCTCCTCCGTGCAGTTTTCATACCGAGTCACCGTCCACTGGGCTCAGCGAGAAAACGCGATTTCGGCGCTTCTGAGGGCCGAAAACGCGATATCGGCCGATTTTCGATCTGTCAGCAGATTCGGTTTCTGGGCAGTTTACATGTCGAACTGCACGGTAGAAACGATAAAACAGCTCCTCCGTGCAGTTTTCATACCGAGTCACCGTCCACTGGGCTCAGCGAGAAAACGCGATTTCGGCGCTTCTGAGGGCCGAAAACGCGATATCGGCCGATTTTCGATCTGTCAGCAGATTCGGTTTCTGGGCAGTTTACATGTCGAACTGCACGGTAGAAACGATAAAACAGCTCCTCCGTGCAGTTTTCATACCGAGTCACCGTCCACTGGGCTCAGCGAGAAAACGCGATTTCGGCGCTTCTGAGGGCCGAAAACGCGATATCGGCCGATTTTCGATCTGTCAGCAGATTCGGTTTCTGGGCAGTTTACATGTCGAACTGCACGGTAGAAACGATAAAACAGCTCCTCCGTGCAGTTTTCATACCGAGTCACCGTCCACTGGGCTCAGCGAGAAAACGCGATTTCGGCGCTTCTGAGGGCCGAAAACGCGATATCGGCCGATTTTCGATCTGTCAGCAGATTCGGTTTCTGGGCAGTTTACATGTCGAACTGCACGGTAGAAACGATAAAACAGCTCCTCCGTGCAGTTTTCATACCGAGTCACCGTCCACTGGGCTCAGCGAGAAAACGCGATTTCGGCGCTTCTGAGGGCCGAAAACGCGATATCGGCCGATTTTCGATCTGTCAGCAGATTCGGTTTCTGGGCAGTTTACATGTCGAACTGCACGGTAGAAACGATAAAACAGCTCCTCCGTGCAGTTTTCATACCGAGTCACCGTCCACTGGGCTCAGCGAGAAAACGCGATTTCGGCGCTTCTGAGGGCCGAAAACGCGATATCGGCCGATTTGCGATCTGTCAGCAGATTCGGTTTCTGGGCAGTTTACATGTCGAACTGCACGGTAGAAACGATAAAACAGCTCCTCCGTGCAGTTTTCATACCGAGTCACCGTCCACTGGGCTCAGCGAGAAAACGCGATTTCGGCGCTTCTGAGGGCCGAAAACGCGATATCGGCCGATTTGCGATCTGTCAGCAGATTCGGTTTCTGGGCAGTTTACATGTCGAACTGCACGGTAGAAACGATAAAACAGCTCCTCCGTGCAGTTTTCATACCGAGTCACCGTCCACTGGGCTCAGCGAGAAAACGCGATTTCGGCGCTTCTGAGGGCCGAAAACGCGATATCGGCCGATTTCGATCTGTCAGCAGATTCGGTTTCTGGGCAGTTTACATGTCGAACTGCACGGTAGAAACGATAAAACAGCTCCTCCGTGCAGTTTTCATACCGAGTCACCGTCCACTGGGCTCAGCGAGAAAACGCGATTTCGGCGCTTCTGAGGGCCGAAAACGCGATATCGGCCGATTTGCGATCTGTCAGCAGATTCGGTTTCTGGGCAGTTTACATGTCGAACTGCACGGTAGAAACGATAAAACAGCTCCTCCGTGCAGTTTTCATACCGAGTCACCGTCCACTGGGCTCAGCGAGAAAACGCGATTTCGGCGCTTCTGAGGGCCGAAAACGCGATATCGGCCGATTTGCGATCTGTCAGCAGATTCGGTTTCTGGGCAGTTTACATGTCGAACTGCACGGTAGAAACGATAAAACAGCTCCTCCGTGCAGTTTTCATACCGAGTCACCGTCCACTGGGCTCAGCGAGAAAACGCGATTTCGGCGCTTCTGAGGGCCGAAAACGCGATATCGGCCGATTTGCGATCTGTCAGCAGATTCGGTTTCTGGGCAGTTTACATGTCGAACTGCACGGTAGAAACGATAAAACAGCTCCTCCGTGCAGTTTTCATACCGAGTCACCGTCCACTGGGCTCAGCGAGAAAACGCGATTTCGGCGCTTCTGAGGGCCGAAAACGCGATATCGGCCGATTTTCGATCTGTCAGCAGATTCGGTTTCTGGGCAGTTTACATGTCGAACTGCACGGTAGAAACGATAAAACAGCTCCTCCGTGCAGTTTTCATACCGAGTCACCGTCCACTGGGCTCAGCGAGAAAACGCGATTTCGGCGCTTCTGAGGGCCGAAAACGCGATATCGGCCGATTTGCGATCTGTCAGCAGATTCGGTTTCTGGGCAGTTTACATGTCGAACTGCACGGTAGAAACGATAAAACAGCTCCTCCGTGCAGTTTTCATACCGAGTCACCGTCCACTGGGCTCAGCGAGAAAACGCGATTTCGGCGCTTCTGAGGGCCGAAAACGCGATATCGGCCGATTTTCGATCTGTCAGCAGATTCGGTTTCTGGGCAGTTTACATGTCGAACTGCACGGTAGAAACGATAAAACAGCTCCTCCGTGCAGTTTTCATACCGAGTCACCGTCCACTGGGCTCAGCGAGAAAACGCGATTTCGGCGCTTCTGAGGGCCGAAAACGCGATATCGGCCGATTTTCGATCTGTCAGCAGATTCGGTTTCTGGGCAGTTTACATGTCGAACTGCACGGTAGAAACGATAAAACAGCTCCTCCGTGCAGTTTTCATACCGAGTCACCGTCCACTGGGCTCAGCGAGAAAACGCGATTTCGGCGCTTCTGAGGGCCGAAAACGCGATATCGGCCGATTTTCGATCTGTCAGCAGATTCGGTTTCTGGGCAGTTTACATGTCGAACTGCACGGTAGAAACGATAAAACAGCTCCTCCGTGCAGTTTTCATACCGAGTCACCGTCCACTGGGCTCAGCGAGAAAACGCGATTTCGGCGCTTCTGAGGGCCGAAAACGCGATATCGGCCGATTTTCGATCTGTCAGCAGATTCGGTTTCTGGGCAGTTTACATGTCGAACTGCACGGTAGAAACGATAAAACAGCTCCTCCGTGCAGTTTTCATACCGAGTCACCGTCCACTGGGCTCAGCGAGAAAACGCGATTTCGGCGCTTCTGAGGGCCGAAAACGCGATATCGGCCGATTTTCGATCTGTCAGCAGATTCGGTTTCTGGGCAGTTTACATGTCGAACTGCACGGTAGAAACGATAAAACAGCTCCTCCGTGCAGTTTTCATACCGAGTCACCGTCCACTGGGCTCAGCGAGAAAACGCGATTTCGGCGCTTCTGAGGGCCGAAAACGCGATATCGGCCGATTTTCGATCTGTCAGCAGATTCGGTTTCTGGGCAGTTTACATGTCGAACTGCACGGTAGAAACGATAAAACAGCTCCTCCGTGCAGTTTTCATACCGAGTCACCGTCCACTGGGCTCAGCGAGAAAACGCGATTTCGGCGCTTCTGAGGGCCGAAAACGCGATATCGGCCGATTTGCGATCTGTCAGCAGATTCGGTTTCTGGGCAGTTTACATGTCGAACTGCACGGTAGAAACGATAAAACAGCTCCTCCGTGCAGTTTTCATACCGAGTCACCGTCCACTGGGCTCAGCGAGAAAACGCGATTTCGGCGCTTCTGAGGGCCGAAAACGCGATATCGGCCGATTTTCGATCTGTCAGCAGATTCGGTTTCTGGGCAGTTTACATGTCGAACTGCACGGTAGAAACGATAAAACAGCTCCTCCGTGCAGTTTTCATACCGAGTCACCGTCCACTGGGCTCAGCGAGAAAACGCGATTTCGGCGCTTCTGAGGGCCGAAAACGCGATATCGGCCGATTTGCGATCTGTCAGCAGATTCGGTTTCTGGGCAGTTTACATGTCGAACTGCACGGTAGAAACGATAAAACAGCTCCTCCGTGCAGTTTTCATACCGAGTCACCGTCCACTGGGCTCAGCGAGAAAACGCGATTTCGGCGCTTCTGAGGGCCGAAAACGCGATATCGGCCGATTTTCGATCTGTCAGCAGATTCGGTTTCTGGGCAGTTTACATGTCGAACTGCACGGTAGAAACGATAAAACAGCTCCTCCGTGCAGTTTTCATACCGAGTCACCGTCCACTGGGCTCAGCGAGAAAACGCGATTTCGGCGCTTCTGAGGGCCGAAAACGCGATATCGGCCGATTTTCGATCTGTCAGCAGATTCGGTTTCTGGGCAGTTTACATGTCGAACTGCACGGTAGAAACGATAAAACAGCTCCTCCGTGCAGTTTTCATACCGAGTCACCGTCCACTGGGCTCAGCGAGAAAACGCGATTTCGGCGCTTCTGAGGGCCGAAAACGCGATATCGGCCGATTTGCGATCTGTCAGCAGATTCGGTTTCTGGGCAGTTTACATGTCGAACTGCACGGTAGAAACGATAAAACAGCTCCTCCGTGCAGTTTTCATACCGAGTCACCGTCCACTGGGCTCAGCGAGAAAACGCGATTTCGGCGCTTCTGAGGGCCGAAAACGCGATATCGGCCGATTTTCGATCTGTCAGCAGATTCGGTTTCTGGGCAGTTTACATGTCGAACTGCACGGTAGAAACGATAAAACAGCTCCTCCGTGCAGTTTTCATACCGAGTCACCGTCCACTGGGCTCAGCGAGAAAACGCGATTTCGGCGCTTCTGAGGGCCGAAAACGCGATATCGGCCGATTTGCGATCTGTCAGCAGATTCGGTTTCTGGGCAGTTTACATGTCGAACTGCACGGTAGAAACGATAAAACAGCTCCTCCGTGCAGTTTTCATACCGAGTCACCGTCCACTGGGCTCAGCGAGAAAACGCGATTTCGGCGCTTCTGAGGGCCGAAAACGCGATATCGGCCGATTTGCGATCTGTCAGCAGATTCGGTTTCTGGGCAGTTTACATGTCGAACTGCACGGTAGAAACGATAAAACAGCTCCTCCGTGCAGTTTTCATACCGAGTCACCGTCCACTGGGCTCAGCGAGAAAACGCGATTTCGGCGCTTCTGAGGGCCGAAAACGCGATATCGGCCGATTTGCGATCTGTCAGCAGATTCGGTTTCTGGGCAGTTTACATGTCGAACTGCACGGTAGAAACGATAAAACAGCTCCTCCGTGCAGTTTTCATACCGAGTCACCGTCCACTGGGCTCAGCGAGAAAACGCGATTTCGGCGCTTCTGAGGGCCGAAAACGCGATATCGGCCGATTTTCGATCTGTCAGCAGATTCGGTTTCTGGGCAGTTTACATGTCGAACTGCACGGTAGAAACGATAAAACAGCTCCTCCGTGCAGTTTTCATACCGAGTCACCGTCCACTGGGCTCAGCGAGAAAACGCGATTTCGGCGCTTCTGAGGGCCGAAAACGCGATATCGGCCGATTTGCGATCTGTCAGCAGATTCGGTTTCTGGGCAGTTTACATGTCGAACTGCACGGTAGAAACGATAAAACAGCTCCTCCGTGCAGTTTTCATACCGAGTCACCGTCCACTCGGCTCAGCGAGAAAACGCGATTTCGGCGCTTCTGAGGGCCGAAAACGCGATATCGGCCGATTTTCGATCTGTCTTTCGGCGCTCCTGAGGGCCGAAAACGCGATATCGGCCGATTTGCGATCTGTCAGCAGATTCGGTTTCTGGGCAGTGTACATGTCGAACTGCACGGTAGAAACGATAAAACAGCTCCTCCGTGCAGTTTTCATACCGAGTCACCGTCCACTCGGCTCAGCGAGAAAACGCGATTTCGGCACTTCTGAGGGCCGAAAACGCGATATCGGCCGATTTTCGATCTGTCAGCAGATTCGGTTTCTGGGCAGTTTACATGTCGAACTGCACGGTAGAAACGATAAAACAGCTCCTCCGTGCAGTTTTCATACCGAGTCACCGTCCACTGGGCTCAGCGAGAAAACGCGATTTCGGCGCTTCTGAGGGCCGAAAACGCGATATCGGCCGATTTGCGATCTGTCAGCAGATTCGGTTTCTGGGCAGTTTACATGTCGAACTGCACGGTAGAAACGATAAAACAGCTCCTCCGTGCAGTTTTCATACCGAGTCACCGTCCACTGGGCTCAGCGAGAAAACGCGATTTCGGCGCTTCTGAGGGCCGAAAACGCGATATCGGCCGATTTGCGATCTGTCAGCAGATTCGGTTTCTGGGCAGTTTACATGTCGAACTGCACGGTAGAAACGATAAAACAGCTCCTCCGTGCAGTTTTCATACCGAGTCACCGTCCACTGGGCTCAGCGAGAAAACGCGATTTCGGCGCTTCTGAGGGCCGAAAACGCGATATCGGCCGATTTTCGATCTGTCAGCAGATTCGGTTTCTGGGCAGTTTACATGTCGAACTGCACGGTAGAAACGATAAAACAGCTCCTCCGTGCAGTTTTCATACCGAGTCACCGTCCACTGGGCTCAGCGAGAAAACGCGATTTCGGCGCTTCTGAGGGCCGAAAACGCGATATCGGCCGATTTTCGATCTGTCAGCAGATTCGGTTTCTGGGCAGTTTACATGTCGAACTGCACGGTAGAAACGATAAAACAGCTCCTCCGTGCAGTTTTCATACCGAGTCACCGTCCACTGGGCTCAGCGAGAAAACGCGATTTCGGCGCTTCTGAGGGCCGAAAACGCGATATCGGCCGATTTTCGATCTGTCAGCAGATTCGGTTTCTGGGCAGTTTACATGTCGAACTGCACGGTAGAAACGATAAAACAGCTCCTCCGTGCAGTTTTCATACCGAGTCACCGTCCACTGGGCTCAGCGAGAAAACGCGATTTCGGCGCTTCTGAGGGCCGAAAACGCGATATCGGCCGATTTGCGATCTGTCAGCAGATTCGGTTTCTGGGCAGTTTACATGTCGAACTGCACGGTAGAAACGATAAAACAGCTCCTCCGTGCAGTTTTCATACCGAGTCACCGTCCACTGGGCTCAGCGAGAAAACGCGATTTCGGCGCTTCTGAGGGCCGAAAACGCGATATCGGCCGATTTGCGATCTGTCAGCAGATTCGGTTTCTGGGCAGTTTACATGTCGAACTGCACGGTAGAAACGATAAAACAGCTCCTCCGTGCAGTTTTCATACCGAGTCACCGTCCACTGGGCTCAGCGAGAAAACGCGATTTCGGCGCTTCTGAGGGCCGAAAACGCGATATCGGCCGATTTTCGATCTGTCAGCAGATTCGGTTTCTGGGCAGTTTACATGTCGAACTGCACGGTAGAAACGATAAAACAGCTCCTCCGTGCAGTTTTCATACCGAGTCACCGTCCACTGGGCTCAGCGAGAAAACGCGATTTCGGCGCTTCTGAGGGCCGAAAACGCGATATCGGCCGATTTGCGATCTGTCAGCAGATTCGGTTTCTGGGCAGTTTACATGTCGAACTGCACGGTAGAAACGATAAAACAGCTCCTCCGTGCAGTTTTCATACCGAGTCACCGTCCACTGGGCTCAGCGAGAAAACGCGATTTCGGCGCTTCTGAGGGCCGAAAACGCGATATCGGCCGATTTGCGATCTGTCAGCAGATTCGGTTTCTGGGCAGTTTACATGTCGAACTGCACGGTAGAAACGATAAAACAGCTCCTCCGTGCAGTTTTCATACCGAGTCACCGTCCACTGGGCTCAGCGAGAAAACGCGATTTCGGCGCTTCTGAGGGCCGAAAACGCGATATCGGCCGATTTTCGATCTGTCAGCAGATTCGGTTTCTGGGCAGTTTACATGTCGAACTGCACGGTAGAAACGATAAAACAGCTCCTCCGTGCAGTTTTCATACCGAGTCACCGTCCACTGGGCTCAGCGAGAAAACGCGATTTCGGCGCTTCTGAGGGCCGAAAACGCGATATCGGCCGATTTTCGATCTGTCAGCAGATTCGGTTTCTGGGCAGTTTACATGTCGAACTGCACGGTAGAAACGATAAAACAGCTCCTCCGTGCAGTTTTCATACCGAGTCACCGTCCACTGGGCTCAGCGAGAAAACGCGATTTCGGCGCTTCTGAGGGCCGAAAACGCGATATCGGCCGATTTTCGATCTGTCAGCAGATTCGGTTTCTGGGCAGTTTACATGTCGAACTGCACGGTAGAAACGATAAAACAGCTCCTCCGTGCAGTTTTCATACCGAGTCACCGTCCACTGGGCTCAGCGAGAAAACGCGATTTCGGCGCTTCTGAGGGCCGAAAACGCGATATCGGCCGATTTGCGATCTGTCAGCAGATTCGGTTTCTGGGCAGTTTACATGTCGAACTGCACGGTAGAAACGATAAAACAGCTCCTCCGTGCAGTTTTCATACCGAGTCACCGTCCACTGGGCTCAGCGAGAAAACGCGATTTCGGCGCTTCTGAGGGCCGAAAACGCGATATCGGCCGATTTGCGATCTGTCAGCAGATTCGGTTTCTGGGCAGTTTACATGTCGAACTGCACGGTAGAAACGATAAAACAGCTCCTCCGTGCAGTTTTCATACCGAGTCACCGTCCACTGGGCTCAGCGAGAAAACGCGATTTCGGCGCTTCTGAGGGCCGAAAACGCGATATCGGCCGATTTGCGATCTGTCAGCAGATTCGGTTTCTGGGCAGTTTACATGTCGAACTGCACGGTAGAAACGATAAAACAGCTCCTCCGTGCAGTTTTCATACCGAGTCACCGTCCACTGGGCTCAGCGAGAAAACGCGATTTCGGCGCTTCTGAGGGCCGAAAACGCGATATCGGCCGATTTTCGATCTGTCAGCAGATTCGGTTTCTGGGCAGTTTACATGTCGAACTGCACGGTAGAAACGATAAAACAGCTCCTCCGTGCAGTTTTCATACCGAGTCACCGTCCACTGGGCTCAGCGAGAAAACGCGATTTCGGCGCTTCTGAGGGCCGAAAACGCGATATCGGCCGATTTTCGATCTGTCAGCAGATTCGGTTTCTGGGCAGTTTACATGTCGAACTGCACGGTAGAAACGATAAAACAGCTCCTCCGTGCAGTTTTCATACCGAGTCACCGTCCACTGGGCTCAGCGAGAAAACGCGATTTCGGCGCTTCTGAGGGCCGAAAACGCGATATCGGCCGATTTTCGATCTGTCAGCAGATTCGGTTTCTGGGCAGTTTACATGTCGAACTGCACGGTAGAAACGATAAAACAGCTCCTCCGTGCAGTTTTCATACCGAGTCACCGTCCACTGGGCTCAGCGAGAAAACGCGATTTCGGCGCTTCTGAGGGCCGAAAACGCGATATCGGCCGATTTTCGATCTGTCAGCAGATTCGGTTTCTGGGCAGTTTACATGTCGAACTGCACGGTAGAAACGATAAAACAGCTCCTCCGTGCAGTTTTCATACCGAGTCACCGTCCACTGGGCTCAGCGAGAAAACGCGATTTCGGCGCTTCTGAGGGCCGAAAACGCGATATCGGCCGATTTTCGATCTGTCAGCAGATTCGGTTTCTGGGCAGTTTACATGTCGAACTGCACGGTAACAGCTCCCCCGTGCAGTTTTCATACCGAGTCACCGTCCACTGGGCTCAGCGAGAAAACGCGATTTCGGCGTTCTGAGGGCCGAAAACGCGATATCGGCCGATTTGCGATCTGTCAGCAGATTCGGTTTCTGGGCAGTTTACATGTCGAACTGCACGGTAGAAACGATAAAACAGCTCCTCCGTGCAGTTTTCATACCGAGTCACCGTCCACTGGGCTCAGCGAGAAAACGCGATTTCGGCGCTTCTGAGGGCCGAAAACGCGATATCGGCCGATTTGCGATCTGTCAGCAGATTCGGTTTCTGGGCAGTTTACATGTCGAACTGCACGGTGAAAACGATAAAACAGCTCCTCCGTGCAGTTTTCATACCGAGTCACCGTCCACTGGGCTCAGCGAGAAAACGCGATTTCGGCGCTTCTGAGGGCCGAAAACGCGATATCGGCCGATTTTCGATCTGTCAGCAGATTCGGTTTCTGGGCAGTTTACATGTCGAACTGCACGGTAGAAACGATAAAACAGCTCCTCCGTGCAGTTTTCATACCGAGTCACCGTCCACTGCGCTCAGCGAGAAAACGCGATTTCGGCGCTTCTGAGGGCCGAAAACGCGATATCGGCCGATTTGCGATCTGTCAGCAGATTCGGTTTCTGGGCAGTTTACATGTCGAACTGCACGGTGAAAACGATAAAACAGCTCCTCCGTGCAGTTTTCATACCGAGTCACCGTCCACTCGGCTCAGCGAGAAAACGCGATTTCGGCGCTTCTGAGGGCCGAAAACGCGATATCGGCCGATTTTCGATCTGTCAGCAGATTCGGTTTCTTGGCAGTTTACATGTCGAACTGCACGGTAGAAACGATAAAACAGCTCCTCCGTGCAGTTTTCATACCGAGTCACCGTCCACTGGGCTCAGCGAGAAAACGCGATTTCGGCGCTCCTGAGGGCCGAAAACGCGATATCGGCCGATTTGCGATCTGTCAGCAGATTCGGTTTCTGGGCAGTGTACATGTCGAACTGCACGGTAGAAACGATAAAACAGCTCCTCCGTGCAGTTTTCATACCGAGTCACCGTCCACTCGGCTCAGCGAGAAAACGCGATTTCGGCACTTCTGAGGGCCGAAAACGCGATATCGGCCGATTTTCGATCTGTCAGCAGATTCGGTTTCTGGGCAGTTTACATGTCGAACTGCACGGTAGAAACGATAAAACAGCTCCTCCGTGCAGTTTTCATACCGAGTCACCGTCCACTGGGCTCAGCGAGAAAACGCGATTTCGGCGCTTCTGAGGGCCGAAAACGCGATATCGGCCGATTTGCGATCTGTCAGCAGATTCGGTTTCTGGGCAGTTTACATGTCGAACTGCACGGTAGAAACGATAAAACAGCTCCTCCGTGCAGTTTTCATACCGAGTCACCGTCCACTGGGCTCAGCGAGAAAACGCGATTTCGGCGCTTCTGAGGGCCGAAAACGCGATATCGGCCGATTTTGCGATCTGTCAGCAGATTCGGTTTCTGGGCAGTTTACATGTCGAACTGCACGGTAGAAACGATAAAACAGCTCCTCCGTGCAGTTTTCATACCGAGTCACCGTCCACTGGGCTCAGCGAGAAAACGCGATTTCGGCGCTTCTGAGGGCCGAAAACGCGATATCGGCCGATTTTCGATCTGTCAGCAGATTCGGTTTCTGGGCAGTTTACATGTCGAACTGCACGGTAGAAACGATAAAACAGCTCCTCCGTGCAGTTTTCATACCGAGTCACCGTCCACTGGGCTCAGCGAGAAAACGCGATTTCGGCGCTTCTGAGGGCCGAAAACGCGATATCGGCCGATTTTCGATCTGTCAGCAGATTCGGTTTCTGGGCAGTTTACATGTCGAACTGCACGGTAGAAACGATAAAACAGCTCCTCCGTGCAGTTTTCATACCGAGTCACCGTCCACTGGGCTCAGCGAGAAAACGCGATTTCGGCGCTTCTGAGGGCCGAAAACGCGATATCGGCCGATTTGCGATCTGTCAGCAGATTCGGTTTCTGGGCAGTTTACATGTCGAACTGCACGGTGAAAACGATAAAACAGCTCCTCCGTGCAGTTTTCATACCGAGTCACCGTCCACTGGGCTCAGCGAGAAAACGCGATTTCGGCGCTTCTGAGGGCCGAAAACGCGATATCGGCCGATTTTCGATCTGTCAGCAGATTCGGTTTCTGGGCAGTTTACATGTCGAACTGCACGGTAGAAACGATAAAACAGCTCCTCCGTGCAGTTTTCATACCGAGTCACCGTCCACTGGGCTCAGCGAGAAAACGCGATTTCGGCGCTTCTGAGGGCCGAAAACGCGATATCGGCCGATTTTCGATCTGTCAGCAGATTCGGTTTCTGGGCAGTTTACATGTCGAACTGCACGGTAGAAACGATAAAACAGCTCCTCCGTGCAGTTTTCATACCGAGTCACCGTCCACTGGGCTCAGCGAGAAAACGCGATTTCGGCGCTTCTGAGGGCCGAAAACGCGATATCGGCCGATTTGCGATCTGTCAGCAGATTCGGTTTCTGGGCAGTTTACATGTCGAACTGCACGGTAGAAACGATAAAACAGCTCCTCCGTGCAGTTTTCATACCGAGTCACCGTCCACTGGGCTCAGCGAGAAAACGCGATTTCGGCGCTTCTGAGGGCCGAAAACGCGATATCGGCCGATTTGCGATCTGTCAGCAGATTCGGTTTCTGGGCAGTTTACATGTCGAACTGCACGGTAGAAACGATAAAACAGCTCCTCCGTGCAGTTTTCATACCGAGTCACCGTCCACTGGGCTCAGCGAGAAAACGCGATTTCGGCGCTTCTGAGGGCCGAAAACGCGATATCGGCCGATTTTCGATCTGTCAGCAGATTCGGTTTCTGGGCAGTTTACATGTCGAACTGCACGGTAGAAACGATAAAACAGCTCCTCCGTGCAGTTTTCATACCGAGTCACCGTCCACTGGGCTCAGCGAGAAAACGCGATTTCGGCGCTTCTGAGGGCCGAAAACGCGATATCGGCCGATTTTCGATCTGTCAGCAGATTCGGTTTCTGGGCAGTTTACATGTCGAACTGCACGGTAGAAAACGATAAAACAGCTCCTCCGTGCAGTTTTCATACCGAGTCACCGTCCACTGGGCTCAGCGAGAAAACGCGATTTCGGCGCTTCTGAGGGCCGAAAACGCGATATCGGCCGATTTTCGATCTGTCAGCAGATTCGGTTTCTGGGCAGTTTACATGTCGAACTGCACGGTAGAAACGATAAAACAGCTCCTCCGTGCAGTTTTCATACCGAGTCACCGTCCACTGGGCTCAGCGAGAAAACGCGATTTCGGCGCTTCTGAGGGCCGAAAACGCGATATCGGCCGATTTTCGATCTGTCAGCAGATTCGGTTTCTGGGCAGTTTACATGTCGAACTGCACGGTAGAAACGATAAAACAGCTCCTCCGTGCAGTTTTCATACCGAGTCACCGTCCACTGGGCTCAGCGAGAAAACGCGATTTCGGCGCTTCTGAGGGCCGAAAACGCGATATCGGCCGATTTTCGATCTGTCAGCAGATTCGGTTTCTGGGCAGTTTACATGTCGAACTGCACGGTAGAAACGATAAAACAGCTCCTCCGTGCAGTTTTCATACCGAGTCACCGTCCACTGGGCTCAGCGAGAAAACGCGATTTCGGCGCTTCTGAGGGCCGAAAACGCGATATCGGCCGATTTTCGATCTGTCAGCAGATTCGGTTTCTGGGCAGTTTACATGTCGAACTGCACGGTAGAAACGATAAAACAGCTCCTCCGTGCAGTTTTCATACCGAGTCACCGTCCACTGGGCTCAGCGAGAAAACGCGATTTCGGCTTCTGAGGGCCGAAAACGCGATATCGGCCGATTTTCGATCTGTCAGCAGATTCGGTTTCTGGGCAGTTTACATGTCGAACTGCACGGTAGAAACGATAAAACAGCTCCTCCGTGCAGTTTTCATACCGAGTCACCGTCCACTGGGCTCAGCGAGAAAACGCGATTTCGGCGCTTCTGAGGGCCGAAAACGCGATATCGGCCGATTTTCGATCTGTCAGCAGATTCGGTTTCTGGGCAGTTTACATGTCGAACTGCACGGTAGAAACGATAAAACAGCTCCTCCGTGCAGTTTTCATACCGAGTCACCGTCCACTGGGCTCAGCGAGAAAACGCGATTTCGGCGCTTCTGAGGGCCGAAAACGCGATATCGGCCGATTTTCGATCTGTCAGCAGATTCGGTTTCTGGGCAGTTTACATGTCGAACTGCACGGTAGAAACGATAAAACAGCTCCTCCGTGCAGTTTTCATACCGAGTCACCGTCCACTGGGCTCAGCGAGAAAACGCGATTTCGGCGCTTCTGAGGGCCGAAAACGCGATATCGGCCGATTTTCGATCTGTCAGCAGATTCGGTTTCTGGGCAGTTTACATGTCGAACTGCACGGTAGAAACGATAAAACAGCTCCTCCGTGCAGTTTTCATACCGAGTCACCGTCCACTGGGCTCAGCGAGAAAACGCGATTTCGGCGCTTCTGAGGGCCGAAAACGCGATATCGGCCGATTTTCGATCTGTCAGCAGATTCGGTTTCTGGGCAGTTTACATGTCGAACTGCACGGTAGAAACGATAAAACAGCTCCTCCGTGCAGTTTTCATACCGAGTCACCGTCCACTGGGCTCAGCGAGAAAACGCGATTTCGGCGCTTCTGAGGGCCGAAAACGCGATATCGGCCGATTTTCGATCTGTCAGCAGATTCGGTTTCTGGGCAGTTTACATGTCGAACTGCACGGTAGAAACGATAAAACAGCTCCTCCGTGCAGTTTTCATACCGAGTCACCGTCCACTGGGCTCAGCGAGAAAACGCGATTTCGGCGCTTCTGAGGGCCGAAAACGCGATATCGGCCGATTTTCGATCTGTCAGCAGATTCGGTTTCTGGGCAGTTTACATGTCGAACTGCACGGTAGAAACGATAAAACAGCTCCTCCGTGCAGTTTTCATACCGAGTCACCGTCCACTGGGCTCAGCGAGAAAACGCGATTTCGGCGCTTCTGAGGGCCGAAAACGCGATATCGGCCGATTTGCGATCTGTCAGCAGATTCGGTTTCTGGGCAGTTTACATGTCGAACTGCACGGTAGAAACGATAAAACAGCTCCTCCGTGCAGTTTTCATACCGAGTCACCGTCCACTGGGCTCAGCGAGAAAACGCGATTTCGGCGCTTCTGAGGGCCGAAAACGCGATATCGGCCGATTTGCGATCTGTCAGCAGATTCGGTTTCTGGGCAGTTTACATGTCGAACTGCACGGTAGAAACGATAAAACAGCTCCTCCGTGCAGTTTTCATACCGAGTCACCGTCCACTGGGCTCAGCGAGAAAACGCGATTTCGGCGCTTCTGAGGGCCGAAAACGCGATATCGGCCGATTTTCGATCTGTCAGCAGATTCGGTTTCTGGGCAGTTTACATGTCGAACTGCACGGTAGAAACGATAAAACAGCTCCTCCGTGCAGTTTTCATACCGAGTCACCGTCCACTGGGCTCAGCGAGAAAACGCGATTTCGGCGCTTCTGAGGGCCGAAAACGCGATATCGGCCGATTTTCGATCTGTCAGCAGATTCGGTTTCTGGGCAGTTTACATGTCGAACTGCACGGTAGAAACGATAAAACAGCTCCTCCGTGCAGTTTTCATACCGAGTCACCGTCCACTGGGCTCAGCGAGAAAACGCGATTTCGGCGCTTCTGAGGGCCGAAAACGCGATATCGGCCGATTTTCGATCTGTCAGCAGATTCGGTTTCTGGGCAGTTTACATGTCGAACTGCACGGTAGAAACGATAAAACAGCTCCTCCGTGCAGTTTTCATACCGAGTCACCGTCCACTGGGCTCAGCGAGAAAACGCGATTTCGGCGCTTCTGAGGGCCGAAAACGCGATATCGGCCGATTTTCGATCTGTCAGCAGATTCGGTTTCTGGGCAGTTTACATGTCGAACTGCACGGTAGAAACGATAAAACAGCTCCTCCGTGCAGTTTTCATACCGAGTCACCGTCCACTGGGCTCAGCGAGAAAACGCGATTTCGGCGCTTCTGAGGGCCGAAAACGCGATATCGGCCGATTTGCGATCTGTCAGCAGATTCGGTTTCTGGGCAGTTTACATGTCGAACTGCACGGTAGAAACGATAAAACAGCTCCTCCGTGCAGTTTTCATACCGAGTCACCGTCCACTGGGCTCAGCGAGAAAACGCGATTTCGGCGCTTCTGAGGGCCGAAAACGCGATATCGGCCGATTTTCGATCTGTCAGCAGATTCGGTTTCTGGGCAGTTTACATGTCGAACTGCACGGTAGAAACGATAAAACAGCTCCTCCGTGCAGTTTTCATACCGAGTCACCGTCCACTGGGCTCAGCGAGAAAACGCGATTTCGGCGCTTCTGAGGGCCGAAAACGCGATATCGGCCGATTTTCGATCTGTCAGCAGATTCGGTTTCTGGGCAGTTTACATGTCGAACTGCACGGTAGAAACGATAAAACAGCTCCTCCGTGCAGTTTTCATACCGAGTCACCGTCCACTGGGCTCAGCGAGAAAACGCGATTTCGGCGCTTCTGAGGGCCGAAAACGCGATATCGGCCGTTTTTCGATCTGTCAGCAGATTCGGTTTCTGGGCAGTTTACATGTCGAACTGCACGGTAGAAACGATAAAACAGCTCCTCCGTGCAGTTTTCATACCGAGTCACCGTCCACTGGGCTCAGCGAGAAAACGCGATTTCGGCGCTTCTGAGGGCCGAAAACGCGATATCGGCCGATTTTCGATCTGTCAGCAGATTCGGTTTCTGGGCAGTTTACATGTCGAACTGCACGGTAGAAACGATAAAACAGCTCCTCCGTGCAGTTTTCATACCGAGTCACCGTCCACTGGGCTCAGCGAGAAAACGCGATTTCGGCGCTTCTGAGGGCCGAAAACGCGATATCGGCCGATTTTCGATCTGTCAGCAGATTCGGTTTCTGGGCAGTTTACATGTCGAACTGCACGGTAGAAACGATAAAACAGCTCCTCCGTGCAGTTTTCATACCGAGTCACCGTCCACTGGGCTCAGCGAGAAAACGCGATTTCGGCGCTTCTGAGGGCCGAAAACGCGCTGAGGCCGAAAACGCGATATCGGCCGATTTGCGATCTGTCAGCAGATTCGGTTTCTGGGCAGTTTACATGTCGAACTGCACGGTAGAAACGATAAAACAGCTCCCCCGTGCAGTTTTCATACCGCGAAAACGCGATATCGGCCGATTTTCGATCTGTCAGCAGATTCGGTTTCTGGGCAGTTTACATGTCGAACTGCACGGTAGAAACGATAAAACAGCTCCTCCGTGCAGTTTTCATACCGAGTCACCGTCCACTGGGCTCAGCGAGAAAACGCGATTTCGGCGCTTCTGAGGGCCGAAAACGCGATATCGGCCGATTTTCGATCTGTCAGCAGATTCGGTTTCTGGGCAGTTTACATGTCGAACTGCACGGTAGAAACGATAAAACAGCTCCTCCGTGCAGTTTTCATACCGAGTCACCGTCCACTGGGCTCAGCGAGAAAACGCGATTTCGGCGCTTCTGAGGGCCGAAAACGCGATATCGGCCGATTTGCGATCTGTCAGCAGATTCGGTTTCTGGGCAGTTTACATGTCGAACTGCACGGTAGAAACGATAAAACAGCTCCTCCGTGCAGTTTTCATACCGAGTCACCGTCCACTGGGCTCAGCGAGAAAACGCGATTTCGGCGCTTCTGAGGGCCGAAAACGCGATATCGGCCGATTTGCGATCTGTCAGCAGATTCGGTTTCTGGGCAGTTTACATGTCGAACTGCACGGTAGAAACGATAAAACAGCTCCTCCGTGCAGTTTTCATACCGAGTCACCGTCCACTGGGCTCAGCGAGAAAACGCGATTTCGGCGCTTCTGAGGGCCGAAAACGCGATATCGGCCGATTTTCGATCTGTCAGCAGATTCGGTTTCTGGGCAGTTTACATGTCGAACTGCACGGTAGAAACGATAAAACAGCTCCTCCGTGCAGTTTTCATACCGAGTCACCGTCCACTGGGCTCAGCGAGAAAACGCGATTTCGGCGCTTCTGAGGGCCGAAAACGCGATATCGGCCGATTTGCGATCTGTCAGCAGATTCGGTTTCTGGGCAGTTTACATGTCGAACTGCACGGTAGAAACGATAAAACAGCTCCTCCGTGCAGTTTTCATACCGAGTCACCGTCCACTGGGCTCAGCGAGAAAACGCGATTTCGGCGCTTCTGAGGGCCGAAAACGCGATATCGGCCGATTTTCGATCTGTCAGCAGATTCGGTTTCTGGGCAGTTTACATGTCGAACTGCACGGTAGAAACGATAAAACAGCTCCTCCGTGCAGTTTTCATACCGAGTCACCGTCCACTGGGCTCAGCGAGAAAACGCGATTTCGGCGCTTCTGAGGGCCGAAAACGCGATATCGGCCGATTTTCGATCTGTCAGCAGATTCGGTTTCTGGGCAGTTTACATGTCGAACTGCACGGTAGAAACGATAAAACAGCTCCTCCGTGCAGTTTTCATACCGAGTCACCGTCCACTGGGCTCAGCGAGAAAACGCGATTTCGGCGCTTCTGAGGGCCGAAAACGCGATATCGGCCGATTTTCGATCTGTCAGCAGATTCGGTTTCTGGGCAGTTTACATGTCGAACTGCACGGTAGAAACGATAAAACAGCTCCTCCGTGCAGTTTTCATACCGAGTCACCGTCCACTGGGCTCAGCGAGAAAACGCGATTTCGGCGCTTCTGAGGGCCGAAAACGCGATATCGGCCGATTTGCGATCTGTCAGCAGATTCGGTTTCTGGGCAGTTTACATGTCGAACTGCACGGTAGAAACGATAAAACAGCTCCTCCGTGCAGTTTTCATACCGAGTCACCGTCCACTGGGCTCAGCGAGAAAACGCGATTTCGGCGCTTCTGAGGGCCGAAAACGCGATATCGGCCGATTTTCGATCTGTCAGCAGATTCGGTTTCTGGGCAGTTTACATGTCGAACTGCACGGTAGAAACGATAAAACAGCTCCTCCGTGCAGTTTTCATACCGAGTCACCGTCCACTGGGCTCAGCGAGAAAACGCGATTTCGGCGCTTCTGAGGGCCGAAAACGCGATATCGGCCGATTTTCGATCTGTCAGCAGATTCGGTTTCTGGGCAGTTTACATGTCGAACTGCACGGTAGAAACGATAAAACAGCTCCTCCGTGCAGTTTTCATACCGAGTCACCGTCCACTGGGCTCAGCGAGAAAACGCGATTTCGGCGCTTCTGAGGGCCGAAAACGCGATATCGGCCGATTTTCGATCTGTCAGCAGATTCGGTTTCTGGGCAGTTTACATGTCGAACTGCACGGTAGAAACGATAAAACAGCTCCTCCGTGCAGTTTTCATACCGAGTCACCGTCCACTGGGCTCAGCGAGAAAACGCGATTTCGGCGCTTCTGAGGGCCGAAAACGCGATATCGGCCGATTTTCGATCTGTCAGCAGATTCGGTTTCTGGGCAGTTTACATGTCGAACTGCACGGTAGAAACGATAAAACAGCTCCTCCGTGCAGTTTTCATACCGAGTCACCGTCCACTGGGCTCAGCGAGAAAACGCGATTTCGGCGCTTCTGAGGGCCGAAAACGCGATATCGGCCGATTTTCGATCTGTCAGCAGATTCGGTTTCTGGGCAGTTTACATGTCGAACTGCACGGTAGAAACGATAAAACAGCTCCTCCGTGCAGTTTTCATACCGAGTCACCGTCCACTGGGCTCAGCGAGAAAACGCGATTTCGGCGCTTCTGAGGGCCGAAAACGCGATATCGGCCGATTTCGATCTGTCAGCAGATTCGGTTTCTGGGCAGTTTACATGTCGAACTGCACGGTAGAAACGATAAAACAGCTCCTCCGTGCAGTTTTCATACCGAGTCACCGTCCACTGGGCTCAGCGAGAAAACGCGATTTCGGCGCTTCTGAGGGCCGAAAACGCGATATCGGCCGATTTTCGATCTGTCAGCAGATTCGGTTTCTGGGCAGTTTACATGTCGAACTGCACGGTAGAAACGATAAAACAGCTCCTCCGTGCAGTTTTCATACCGAGTCACCGTCCACTGGGCTCAGCGAGAAAACGCGATTTCGGCGCTTCTGAGGCCGAAAACGTAGAAACGATAAAACAGCTCCTCCGTGCAGTTTTCATACCGAGTCACCGTCCACTCGGCTCAGCGAGAAAACGCGATTTCGGCGCTTCTGAGGGCCGAAAACGCGATATCGGCCGATTTGCGATCTGTCAGCAGATTCGGTTTCTGGGCAGTTTACATGTCGAACTGCACGGTAGAAACGATAAAACAGCTCCTCCGTGCAGTTTTCATACCGAGTCACCGTCCACTGGGCTCAGCGAGAAAACGCGATTTCGGCGCTTCTGAGGGCCGAAAACGCGATATCGGCCGATTTGCGATCTGTCAGCAGATTCGGTTTCTGGGCAGTTTACATGTCGAACTGCACGGTAGAAACGATAAAACAGCTCCTCCGTGCAGTTTTCATACCGAGTCACCGTCCACTGGGCTCAGCGAGAAAACGCGATTTCGGCGCTTCTGAGGGCCGAAAACGCGATATCGGCCGATTTGCGATCTGTCAGCAGATTCGGTTTCTGGGCAGTTTACATGTCGAACTGCACGGTAGAAACGATAAAACAGCTCCTCCGTGCAGTTTTCATACCGAGTCACCGTCCACTGGGCTCAGCGAGAAAACGCGATTTCGGCGCTTCTGAGGGCCGAAAACGCGATATCGGCCGATTTGCGATCTGTCAGCAGATTCGGTTTCTGGGCAGTTTACATGTCGAACTGCACGGTAGAAACGATAAAACAGCTCCTCCGTGCAGTTTTCATACCGAGTCACCGTCCACTGGGCTCAGCGAGAAAACGCGATTTCGGCGCTTCTGAGGGCCGAAAACGCGATATCGGCCGATTTGCGATCTGTCAGCAGATTCGGTTTCTGGGCAGTTTACATGTCGAACTGCACGGTAGAAACGATAAAACAGCTCCTCCGTGCAGTTTTCATACCGAGTCACCGTCCACTCGGCTCAGCGAGAAAACGCGATTTCGGCGCTTCTGAGGGCCGAAAACGCGATATCGGCCGATTTGCGATCTGTCAGCAGATTCGGTTTCTGGGCAGTTTACATGTCGAACTGCACGGTAGAAACGATAAAACAGCTCCTCCGTGCAGTTTTCATACCGAGTCACCGTCCACTGGGCTCAGCGAGAAAACGCGATTTCGGCGCTTCTGAGGGCCGAAAACGCGATATCGGCCGATTTGCGATCTGTCAGCAGATTCGGTTTCTGGGCAGTTTACATGTCGAACTGCACGGTAGAAACGATAAAACAGCTCCTCCGTGCAGTTTTCATACCGAGTCACCGTCCACTGGGCTCAGCGAGAAAACGCGATTTCGGCGCTTCTGAGGGCCGAAAACGCGATATCGGCCGATTTGCGATCTGTCAGCAGATTCGGTTTCTGGGCAGTTTACATGTCGAACTGCACGGTAGAAACGATAAAACAGCTCCTCCGTGCAGTTTTCATACCGAGTCACCGTCCACTCGGCTCAGCGAGAAAACGCGATTTCGGCGCTTCTGAGGGCCGAAAACGCGATATCGGCCGATTTGCGATCTGTCAGCAGATTCGGTTTCTGGGCAGTTTACATGTCGAACTGCACGGTAGAAACGATAAAACAGCTCCTCCGTGCAGTTTTCATACCGAGTCACCGTCCACTCGGCTCAGCGAGAAAACGCGATTTCGGCGCTTCTGAGGGCCGAAAACGCGATATCGGCCGATTTGCGATCTGTCAGCAGATTCGGTTTCTGGGCAGTTTACATGTCGAACTGCACGGTAGAAACGATAAAACAGCTCCTCCGTGCAGTTTTCATACCGAGTCACCGTCCACTCGGCTCAGCGAGAAAACGCGATTTCGGCGCTTCTGAGGGCCGAAAACGCGATATCGGCCGATTTGCGATCTGTCAGCAGATTCGGTTTCTGGGCAGTTTACATGTCGAACTGCACGGTAGAAACGATAAAACAGCTCCTCCGTGCAGTTTTCATACCGAGTCACCGTCCACTCGGCTCAGCGAGAAAACGCGATTTCGGCGCTTCTGAGGGCCGAAAACGCGATATCGGCCGATTTGCGATCTGTCAGCAGATTCGGTTTCTGGGCAGTTTACATGTCGAACTGCACGGTAGAAACGATAAAACAGCTCCTCCGTGCAGTTTTCATACCGAGTCACCGTCCACTCGGCTCAGCGAGAAAACGCGATTTCGGCGCTTCTGAGGGCCGAAAACGCGATATCGGCCGATTTGCGATCTGTCAGCAGATTCGGTTTCTGGGCAGTTTACATGTCGAACTGCACGGTAGAAACGATAAAACAGCTCCTCCGTGCAGTTTTCATACCGAGTCACCGTCCACTGGGCTCAGCGAGAAAACGCGATTTCGGCGCTTCTGAGGGCCGAAAACGCGATATCGGCCGATTTGCGATCTGTCAGCAGATTCGGTTTCTGGGCAGTTTACATGTCGAACTGCACGGTAGAAACGATAAAACAGCTCCTCCGTGCAGTTTTCATACCGAGTCACCGTCCACTCGGCTCAGCGAGAAAACGCGATTTCGGCGCTTCTGAGGGCCGAAAACGCGATATCGGCCGATTTGCGATCTGTCAGCAGATTCGGTTTCTGGGCAGTTTACATGTCGAACTGCACGGTAGAAACGATAAAACAGCTCCTCCGTGCAGTTTTCATACCGAGTCACCGTCCACTCGGCTCAGCGAGAAAACGCGATTTCGGCGCTTCTGAGGGCCGAAAACGCGATATCGGCCGATTTGCGATCTGTCAGCAGATTCGGTTTCTGGGCAGTTTACATGTCGAACTGCACGGTAGAAACGATAAAACAGCTCCTCCGTGCAGTTTTCATACCGAGTCACCGTCCACTGGGCTCAGCGAGAAAACGCGATTTCGGCGCTTCTGAGGGCCGAAAACGCGATATCGGCCGATTTGCGATCTGTCAGCAGATTCGGTTTCTGGGCAGTTTACATGTCGAACTGCACGGTAGAAACGATAAAACAGCTCCTCCGTGCAGTTTTCATACCGAGTCACCGTCCACTCGGCTCAGCGAGAAAACGCGATTTCGGCGCTTCTGAGGGCCGAAAACGCGATATCGGCCGATTTGCGATCTGTCAGCAGATTCGGTTTCTGGGCAGTTTACATGTCGAACTGCACGGTAGAAACGATAAAACAGCTCCTCCGTGCAGTTTTCATACCGAGTCACCGTCCACTCGGCTCAGCGAGAAAACGCGATTTCGGCGCTTCTGAGGGCCGAAAACGCGATATCGGCCGATTTGCGATCTGTCAGCAGATTCGGTTTCTGGGCAGTTTACATGTCGAACTGCACGGTAGAAACGATAAAACAGCTCCTCCGTGCAGTTTTCATACCGAGTCACCGTCCACTGGGCTCAGCGAGAAAACGCGATTTCGGCGCTTCTGAGGGCCGAAAACGCGATATCGGCCGATTTGCGATCTGTCAGCAGATTCGGTTTCTGGGCAGTTTACATGTCGAACTGCACGGTAGAAACGATAAAACAGCTCCTCCGTGCAGTTTTCATACCGAGTCACCGTCCACTCGGCTCAGCGAGAAAACGCGATTTCGGCGCTTCTGAGGGCCGAAAACGCGATATCGGCCGATTTGCGATCTGTCAGCAGATTCGGTTTCTGGGCAGTTTACATGTCGAACTGCACGGTAGAAACGATAAAACAGCTCCTCCGTGCAGTTTTCATACCGAGTCACCGTCCACTCGGCTCAGCGAGAAAACGCGATTTCGGCGCTTCTGAGGGCCGAAAACGCGATATCGGCCGATTTGCGATCTGTCAGCAGATTCGGTTTCTGGGCAGTTTACATGTCGAACTGCACGGTAGAAACGATAAAACAGCTCCTCCGTGCAGTTTTCATACCGAGTCACCGTCCACTGGGCTCAGCGAGAAAACGCGATTTCGGCGCTTCTGAGGGCCGAAAACGCGATATCGGCCGATTTGCGATCTGTCAGCAGATTCGGTTTCTGGGCAGTTTACATGTCGAACTGCACGGTAGAAACGATAAAACAGCTCCTCCGTGCAGTTTTCATACCGAGTCACCGTCCACTCGGCTCAGCGAGAAAACGCGATTTCGGCGCTTCTGAGGGCCGAAAACGCGATATCGGCCGATTTGCGATCTGTCAGCAGATTCGGTTTCTGGGCAGTTTACATGTCGAACTGCACGGTAGAAACGATAAAACAGCTCCTCCGTGCAGTTTTCATACCGAGTCACCGTCCACTCGGCTCAGCGAGAAAACGCGATTTCGGCGCTTCTGAGGGCCGAAAACGCGATATCGGCCGATTTGCGATCTGTCAGCAGATTCGGTTTCTGGGCAGTTTACATGTCGAACTGCACGGTAGAAACGATAAAACAGCTCCTCCGTGCAGTTTTCATACCGAGTCACCGTCCACTCGGCTCAGCGAGAAAACGCGATTTCGGCGCTTCTGAGGGCCGAAAACGCGATATCGGCCGATTTGCGATCTGTCAGCAGATTCGGTTTCTGGGCAGTTTACATGTCGAACTGCACGGTAGAAACGATAAAACAGCTCCTCCGTGCAGTTTTCATACCGAGTCACCGTCCACTCGGCTCAGCGAGAAAACGCGATTTCGGCGCTTCTGAGGGCCGAAAACGCGATATCGGCCGATTTGCGATCTGTCAGCAGATTCGGTTTCTGGGCAGTTTACATGTCGAACTGCACGGTAGAAACGATAAAACAGCTCCTCCGTGCAGTTTTCATACCGAGTCACCGTCCACTGGGCTCAGCGAGAAAACGCGATTTCGGCGCTTCTGAGGGCCGAAAACGCGATATCGGCCGATTTGCGATCTGTCAGCAGATTCGGTTTCTGGGCAGTTTACATGTCGAACTGCACGGTAGAAACGATAAAACAGCTCCTCCGTGCAGTTTTCATACCGAGTCACCGTCCACTCGGCTCAGCGAGAAAACGCGATTTCGGCGCTTCTGAGGGCCGAAAACGCGATATCGGCCGATTTGCGATCTGTCAGCAGATTCGGTTTCTGGGCAGTTTACATGTCGAACTGCACGGTAGAAACGATAAAACAGCTCCTCCGTGCAGTTTTCATACCGAGTCACCGTCCACTCGGCTCAGCGAGAAAACGCGATTTCGGCGCTTCTGAGGGCCGAAAACGCGATATCGGCCGATTTGCGATCTGTCAGCAGATTCGGTTTCTGGGCAGTTTACATGTCGAACTGCACGGTAGAAACGATAAAACAGCTCCTCCGTGCAGTTTTCATACCGAGTCACCGTCCACTGGGCTCAGCGAGAAAACGCGATTTCGGCGCTTCTGAGGGCCGAAAACGCGATATCGGCCGATTTGCGATCTGTCAGCAGATTCGGTTTCTGGGCAGTTTACATGTCGAACTGCACGGTAGAAACGATAAAACAGCTCCTCCGTGCAGTTTTCATACCGAGTCACCGTCCACTGGGCTCAGCGAGAAAACGCGATTTCGGCGCTTCTGAGGGCCGAAAACGCGATATCGGCCGATTTGCGATCTGTCAGCAGATTCGGTTTCTGGGCAGTTTACATGTCGAACTGCACGGTAGAAACGATAAAACAGCTCCTCCGTGCAGTTTTCATACCGAGTCACCGTCCACTGGGCTCAGCGAGAAAACGCGATTTCGGCGCTTCTGAGGGCCGAAAACGCGATATCGGCCGATTTGCGATCTGTCAGCAGATTCGGTTTCTGGGCAGTTTACATGTCGAACTGCACGGTAGAAACGATAAAACAGCTCCTCCGTGCAGTTTTCATACCGAGTCACCGTCCACTGGGCTCAGCGAGAAAACGCGATTTCGGCGCTTCTGAGGGCCGAAAACGCGATATCGGCCGATTTGCGATCTGTCAGCAGATTCGGTTTCTGGGCAGTTTACATGTCGAACTGCACGGTAGAAACGATAAAACAGCTCCTCCGTGCAGTTTTCATACCGAGTCACCGTCCACTGGGCTCAGCGAGAAAACGCGATTTCGGCGCTTCTGAGGGCCGAAAACGCGATATCGGCCGATTTGCGATCTGTCAGCAGATTCGGTTTCTGGGCAGTTTACATGTCGAACTGCACGGTAGAAACGATAAAACAGCTCCTCCGTGCAGTTTTCATACCGAGTCACCGTCCACTCGGCTCAGCGAGAAAACGCGATTTCGGCGCTTCTGAGGGCCGAAAACGCGATATCGGCCGATTTGCGATCTGTCAGCAGATTCGGTTTCTGGGCAGTTTACATGTCGAACTGCACGGTAGAAACGATAAAACAGCTCCTCCGTGCAGTTTTCATACCGAGTCACCGTCCACTCGGCTCAGCGAGAAAACGCGATTTCGGCGCTTCTGAGGGCCGAAAACGCGATATCGGCCGATTTGCGATCTGTCAGCAGATTCGGTTTCTGGGCAGTTTACATGTCGAACTGCACGGTAGAAACGATAAAACAGCTCCTCCGTGCAGTTTTCATACCGAGTCACCGTCCACTCGGCTCAGCGAGAAAACGCGATTTCGGCGCTTCTGAGGGCCGAAAACGCGATATCGGCCGATTTGCGATCTGTCAGCAGATTCGGTTTCTGGGCAGTTTACATGTCGAACTGCACGGTAGAAACGATAAAACAGCTCCTCCGTGCAGTTTTCATACCGAGTCACCGTCCACTCGGCTCAGCGAGAAAACGCGATTTCGGCGCTTCTGAGGGCCGAAAACGCGATATCGGCCGATTTGCGATCTGTCAGCAGATTCGGTTTCTGGGCAGTTTACATGTCGAACTGCACGGTAGAAACGATAAAACAGCTCCTCCGTGCAGTTTTCATACCGAGTCACCGTCCACTGGGCTCAGCGAGAAAACGCGATTTCGGCGCTTCTGAGGGCCGAAAACGCGATATCGGCCGATTTGCGATCTGTCAGCAGATTCGGTTTCTGGGCAGTTTACATGTCGAACTGCACGGTAGAAACGATAAAACAGCTCCTCCGTGCAGTTTTCATACCGAGTCACCGTCCACTGGGCTCAGCGAGAAAACGCGATTTCGGCGCTTCTGAGGGCCGAAAACGCGATATCGGCCGATTTGCGATCTGTCAGCAGATTCGGTTTCTGGGCAGTTTACATGTCGAACTGCACGGTAGAAACGATAAAACAGCTCCTCCGTGCAGTTTTCATACCGAGTCACCGTCCACTGGGCTCAGCGAGAAAACGCGATTTCGGCGCTTCTGAGGGCCGAAAACGCGATATCGGCCGATTTGCGATCTGTCAGCAGATTCGGTTTCTGGGCAGTTTACATGTCGAACTGCACGGTAGAAACGATAAAACAGCTCCTCCGTGCAGTTTTCATACCGAGTCACCGTCCACTGGGCTCAGCGAGAAAACGCGATTTCGGCGCTTCTGAGGGCCGAAAACGCGATATCGGCCGATTTGCGATCTGTCAGCAGATTCGGTTTCTGGGCAGTTTACATGTCGAACTGCACGGTAGAAACGATAAAACAGCTCCTCCGTGCAGTTTTCATACCGAGTCACCGTCCACTGGGCTCAGCGAGAAAACGCGATTTCGGCGCTTCTGAGGGCCGAAAACGCGATATCGGCCGATTTGCGATCTGTCAGCAGATTCGGTTTCTGGGCAGTTTACATGTCGAACTGCACGGTAGAAACGATAAAACAGCTCCTCCGTGCAGTTTTCATACCGAGTCACCGTCCACTGGGCTCAGCGAGAAAACGCGATTTCGGCGCTTCTGAGGGCCGAAAACGCGATATCGGCCGATTTGCGATCTGTCAGCAGATTCGGTTTCTGGGCAGTTTACATGTCGAACTGCACGGTAGAAACGATAAAACAGCTCCTCCGTGCAGTTTTCATACCGAGTCACCGTCCACTCGGCTCAGCGAGAAAACGCGATTTCGGCGCTTCTGAGGGCCGAAAACGCGATATCGGCCGATTTGCGATCTGTCAGCAGATTCGGTTTCTGGGCAGTTTACATGTCGAACTGCACGGTAGAAACGATAAAACAGCTCCTCCGTGCAGTTTTCATACCGAGTCACCGTCCACTCGGCTCAGCGAGAAAACGCGATTTCGGCGCTTCTGAGGGCCGAAAACGCGATATCGGCCGATTTTCGATCTGTCAGCAGATTCGGTTTCTGGGCAGTTTACATGTCGAACTGCACGGTAGAAACGATAAAACAGCTCCTCCGTGCAGTTTTCATACCGAGTCACCGTCCACTCGGCTCAGCGAGAAAACGCGATTTCGGCGCTTCTGAGGGCCGAAAACGCGATATCGGCCGATTTGCGATCTGTCAGCAGATTCGGTTTCTGGGCAGTTTACATGTCGAACTGCACGGTAGAAACGATAAAACAGCTCCTCCGTGCAGTTTTCATACCGAGTCACCGTCCACTCGGCTCAGCGAGAAAACGCGATTTCGGCGCTTCTGAGGGCCGAAAACGCGATATCGGCCGATTTGCGATCTGTCAGCAGATTCGGTTTCTGGGCAGTTTACATGTCGAACTGCACGGTAGAAACGATAAAACAGCTCCTCCGTGCAGTTTTCATACCGAGTCACCGTCCACTGGGCTCAGCGAGAAAACGCGATTTCGGCGCTTCTGAGGGCCGAAAACGCGATATCGGCCGATTTTCGATCTGTCAGCAGATTCGGTTTCTGGGCAGTTTACATGTCGAACTGCACGGTAGAAACGATAAAACAGCTCCTCCGTGCAGTTTTCATACCGAGTCACCGTCCACTGGGCTCAGCGAGAAAACGCGATTTCGGCGCTTCTGAGGGCCGAAAACGCGATATCGGCCGATTTGCGATCTGTCAGCAGATTCGGTTTCTGGGCAGTTTACATGTCGAACTGCACGGTAGAAACGATAAAACAGCTCCTCCGTGCAGTTTTCATACCGAGTCACCGTCCACTGGGCTCAGCGAGAAAACGCGATTTCGGCGCTTCTGAGGGCCGAAAACGCGATATCGGCCGATTTGCGATCTGTCAGCAGATTCGGTTTCTGGGCAGTTTACATGTCGAACTGCACGGTAGAAACGATAAAACAGCTCCTCCGTGCAGTTTTCATACCGAGTCACCGTCCACTGGGCTCAGCGAGAAAACGCGATTTCGGCGCTTCTGAGGGCCGAAAACGCGATATCGGCCGATTTGCGATCTGTCAGCAGATTCGGTTTCTGGGCAGTTTACATGTCGAACTGCACGGTAGAAACGATAAAACAGCTCCTCCGTGCAGTTTTCATACCGAGTCACCGTCCACTGGGCTCAGCGAGAAAACGCGATTTCGGCGCTTCTGAGGGCCGAAAACGCGATATCGGCCGATTTGCGATCTGTCAGCAGATTCGGTTTCTGGGCAGTTTACATGTCGAACTGCACGGTAGAAACGATAAAACAGCTCCTCCGTGCAGTTTTCATACCGAGTCACCGTCCACTCGGCTCAGCGAGAAAACGCGATTTCGGCGCTTCTGAGGGCCGAAAACGCGATATCGGCCGATTTTCGATCTGTCAGCAGATTCGGTTTCTGGGCAGTTTACATGTCGAACTGCACGGTAGAAACGATAAAACAGCTCCTCCGTGCAGTTTTCATACCGAGTCACCGTCCACTGGGCTCAGCGAGAAAACGCGATTTCGGCGCTTCTGAGGGCCGAAAACGCGATATCGGCCGATTTGCGATCTGTCAGCAGATTCGGTTTCTGGGCAGTTTACATGTCGAACTGCACGGTAGAAACGATAAAACAGCTCCTCCGTGCAGTTTTCATACCGAGTCACCGTCCACACTCGAGAAAACGCGATTTCGGCGCTTCTGAGGGCCGAAAACGCGATATCGGCCGATTTGCGATCTGTCAGCAGATTCGGTTTCTGGGCAGTTTACATGTCGAACTGCACGGTAGAAACGATAAAACAGCTCCTCCGTGCAGTTTTCATACCGAGTCACCGTCCACTCGGCTCAGCGAGAAAACGCGATTTCGGCGCTTCTGAGGGCCGAAAACGCGATATCGGCCGATTTTCGATCTGTCAGCAGATTCGGTTTCTGGGCAGTTTACATGTCGAACTGCACGGTAGAAACGATAAAACAGCTCCTCCGTGCAGTTTTCATACCGAGTCACCGTCCACTCGGCTCAGCGAGAAAACGCGATTTCGGCGCTTCTGAGGGCCGAAAACGCGATATCGGCCGATTTGCGATCTGTCAGCAGATTCGGTTTCTGGGCAGTTTACATGTCGAACTGCACGGTAGAAACGATAAAACAGCTCCTCCGTGCAGTTTTCATACCGAGTCACCGTCCACTCGGCTCAGCGAGAAAACGCGATTTCGGCGCTTCTGAGGGCCGAAAACGCGATATCGGCCGATTTGCGATCTGTCAGCAGATTCGGTTTCTGGGCAGTTTACATGTCGAACTGCACGGTAGAAACGATAAAACAGCTCCTCCGTGCAGTTTTCATACCGAGTCACCGTCCACTCGGCTCAGCGAGAAAACGCGATTTCGGCGCTTCTGAGGGCCGAAAACGCGATATCGGCCGATTTGCGATCTGTCAGCAGATTCGGTTTCTGGGCAGTTTACATGTCGAACTGCACGGTAGAAACGATAAAACAGCTCCTCCGTGCAGTTTTCATACCGAGTCACCGTCCACTCGGCTCAGCGAGAAAACGCGATTTCGGCGCTCCTGAGGGCCGAAAACGCGATATCGGCCGATTTGCGATCTGTCAGCAGATTCGGTTTCTGGGCAGTTTACATGTCGAACTGCACGGTAGAAACGATAAAACAGCTCCTCCGTGCAGTTTTCATACCGAGTCACCGTCCACTCGGCTCAGCGAGAAAACGCGATTTCGGCGCTTCTGAGGGCCGAAAACGCGATATCGGCCGATTTGCGATCTGTCAGCAGATTCGGTTTCTGGGCAGTTTACATGTCGAACTGCACGGTAGAAACGATAAAACAGCTCCTCCGTGCAGTTTTCATACCGAGTCACCGTCCACTGGGCTCAGCGAGAAAACGCGATTTCGGCGCTTCTGAGGGCCGAAAACGCGATATCGGCCGATTTGCGATCTGTCAGCAGATTCGGTTTCTGGGCAGTTTACATGTCGAACTGCACGGTAGAAACGATAAAACAGCTCCTCCGTGCAGTTTTCATACCGAGTCACCGTCCACTGGGCTCAGCGAGAAAACGCGATTTCGGCGCTTCTGAGGGCCGAAAACGCGATATCGGCCGATTTGCGATCTGTCAGCAGATTCGGTTTCTGGGCAGTTTACATGTCGAACTGCACGGTAGAAACGATAAAACAGCTCCTCCGTGCAGTTTTCATACCGAGTCACCGTCCACTGGGCTCAGCGAGAAAACGCGATTTCGGCGCTTCTGAGGGCCGAAAACGCGATATCGGCCGATTTGCGATCTGTCAGCAGATTCGGTTTCTGGGCAGTTTACATGTCGAACTGCACGGTAGAAACGATAAAACAGCTCCTCCGTGCAGTTTTCATACCGAGTCACCGTCCACTCGGCTCAGCGAGAAAACGCGATTTCGGCGCTTCTGAGGGCCGAAAACGCGATATCGGCCGATTTGCGATCTGTCAGCAGATTCGGTTTCTGGGCAGTTTACATGTCGAACTGCACGGTAGAAACGATAAAACAGCTCCTCCGTGCAGTTTTCATACCGAGTCACCGTCCACTGGGCTCAGCGAGAAAACGCGATTTCGGCGCTTCTGAGGGCCGAAAACGCGATATCGGCCGATTTTCGATCTGTCAGCAGATTCGGTTTCTGGGCAGTTTACATGTCGAACTGCACGGTAGAAACGATAAAACAGCTCCTCCGTGCAGTTTTCATACCGAGTCACCGTCCACTGGGCTCAGCGAGAAAACGCGATTTCGGCGCTTCTGAGGGCCGAAAACGCGATATCGGCCGATTTGCGATCTGTCAGCAGATTCGGTTTCTGGGCAGTTTACATGTCGAACTGCACGGTAGAAACGATAAAACAGCTCCTCCGTGCAGTTTTCATACCGAGTCACCGTCCACTCGGCTCAGCGAGAAAACGCGATTTCGGCGCTTCTGAGGGCCGAAAACGCGATATCGGCCGATTTGCGATCTGTCAGCAGATTCGGTTTCTGGGCAGTTTACATGTCGAACTGCACGGTAGAAACGATAAAACAGCTCCTCCGTGCAGTTTTCATACCGAGTCACCGTCCACTGGGCTCAGCGAGAAAACGCGATTTCGGCGCTTCTGAGGGCCGAAAACGCGATATCGGCCGATTTGCGATCTGTCAGCAGATTCGGTTTCTGGGCAGTTTACATGTCGAACTGCACGGTAGAAACGATAAAACAGCTCCTCCGTGCAGTTTTCATACCGAGTCACCGTCCACTGGGCTCAGCGAGAAAACGCGATTTCGGCGCTTCTGAGGGCCGAAAACGCGATATCGGCCGATTTGCGATCTGTCAGCAGATTCGGTTTCTGGGCAGTTTACATGTCGAACTGCACGGTAGAAACGATAAAACAGCTCCTCCGTGCAGTTTTCATACCGAGTCACCGTCCACTCGGCTCAGCGAGAAAACGCGATTTCGGCGCTTCTGAGGGCCGAAAACGCGATATCGGCCGATTTTCGATCTGTCAGCAGATTCGGTTTCTGGGCAGTTTACATGTCGAACTGCACGGTAGAAACGATAAAACAGCTCCTCCGTGCAGTTTTCATACCGAGTCACCGTCCACTGGGCTCAGCGAGAAAACGCGATTTCGGCGCTTCTGAGGGCCGAAAACGCGATATCGGCCGATTTGCGATCTGTCAGCAGATTCGGTTTCTGGGCAGTTTACATGTCGAACTGCACGGTAGAAACGATAAAACAGCTCCTCCGTGCAGTTTTCATACCGAGTCACCGTCCACTGGGCTCAGCGAGAAAACGCGATTTCGGCGCTTCTGAGGGCCGAAAACGCGATATCGGCCGATTTTCGATCTGTCAGCAGATTCGGTTTCTGGGCAGTTTACATGTCGAACTGCACGGTAGAAACGATAAAACAGCTCCTCCGTGCAGTTTTCATACCGAGTCACCGTCCACTGGGCTCAGCGAGAAAACGCGATTTCGGCGCTTCTGAGGGCCGAAAACGCGATATCGGCCGATTTGCGATCTGTCAGCAGATTCGGTTTCTGGGCAGTTTACATGTCGAACTGCACGGTAGAAACGATAAAACAGCTCCTCCGTGCAGTTTTCATACCGAGTCACCGTCCACTGGGCTCAGCGAGAAAACGCGATTTCGGCGCTTCTGAGGGCCGAAAACGCGATATCGGCCGATTTGCGATCTGTCAGCAGATTCGGTTTCTGGGCAGTTTACATGTCGAACTGCACGGTAGAAACGATAAAACAGCTCCTCCGTGCAGTTTTCATACCGAGTCACCGTCCACTGGGCTCAGCGAGAAAACGCGATTTCGGCGCTTCTGAGGGCCGAAAACGCGATATCGGCCGATTTTCGATCTGTCAGCAGATTCGGTTTCTGGGCAGTTTACATGTCGAACTGCACGGTAGAAACGATAAAACAGCTCCTCCGTGCAGTTTTCATACCGAGTCACCGTCCACTGGGCTCAGCGAGAAAACGCGATTTCGGCGCTTCTGAGGGCCGAAAACGCGATATCGGCCGATTTGCGATCTGTCAGCAGATTCGGTTTCTGGGCAGTTTACATGTCGAACTGCACGGTAGAAACGATAAAACAGCTCCTCCGTGCAGTTTTCATACCGAGTCACCGTCCACTCGGCTCAGCGAGAAAACGCGATTTCGGCGCTTCTGAGGGCCGAAAACGCGATATCGGCCGATTTGCGATCTGTCAGCAGATTCGGTTTCTGGGCAGTTTACATGTCGAACTGCACGGTAGAAACGATAAAACAGCTCCTCCGTGCAGTTTTCATACCGAGTCACCGTCCACTGGGCTCAGCGAGAAAACGCGATTTCGGCGCTTCTGAGGGCCGAAAACGCGATATCGGCCGATTTGCGATCTGTCAGCAGATTCGGTTTCTGGGCAGTTTACATGTCGAACTGCACGGTAGAAACGATAAAACAGCTCCTCCGTGCAGTTTTCATACCGAGTCACCGTCCACTGGGCTCAGCGAGAAAACGCGATTTCGGCGCTTCTGAGGGCCGAAAACGCGATATCGGCCGATTTGCGATCTGTCAGCAGATTCGGTTTCTGGGCAGTTTACATGTCGAACTGCACGGTAGAAACGATAAAACAGCTCCTCCGTGCAGTTTTCATACCGAGTCACCGTCCACTGGGCTCAGCGAGAAAACGCGATTTCGGCGCTTCTGAGGGCCGAAAACGCGATATCGGCCGATTTGCGATCTGTCAGCAGATTCGGTTTCTGGGCAGTTTACATGTCGAACTGCACGGTAGAAACGATAAAACAGCTCCTCCGTGCAGTTTTCATACCGAGTCACCGTCCACTGGGCTCAGCGAGAAAACGCGATTTCGGCGCTTCTGAGGGCCGAAAACGCGATATCGGCCGATTTTCGATCTGTCAGCAGATTCGGGTTTCTGGGCAGTTTACATGTCGAACTGCACGGTAGAAACGATAAAACAGCTCCTCCGTGCAGTTTTCATACCGAGTCACCGTCCACTGGGCTCAGCGAGAAAACGCGATTTCGGCGCTTCTGAGGGCCGAAAACGCGATATCGGCCGATTTGCGATCTGTCAGCAGATTCGGTTTCTGGGCAGTTTACATGTCGAACTGCACGGTAGAAACGATAAAACAGCTCCTCCGTGCAGTTTTCATACCGAGTCACCGTCCACTGGGCTCAGCGAGAAAACGCGATTTCGGCGCTTCTGAGGGCCGAAAACGCGATATCGGCCGATTTTCGATCTGTCAGCAGATTCGGTTTCTGGGCAGTTTACATGTCGAACTGCACGGTAGAAACGATAAAACAGCTCCTCCGTGCAGTTTTCATACCGAGTCACCGTCCACTGGGCTCAGCGAGAAAACGCGATTTCGGCGCTTCTGAGGGCCGAAAACGCGATATCGGCCGATTTTCGATCTGTCAGCAGATTCGGTTTCTGGGCAGTTTACATGTCGAACTGCACGGTAGAAACGATAAAACAGCTCCTCCGTGCAGTTTTCATACCGAGTCACCGTCCACTGGGCTCAGCGAGAAAACGCGATTTCGGCGCTTCTGAGGGCCGAAAACGCGATATCGGCCGATTTGCGATCTGTCAGCAGATTCGGTTTCTGGGCAGTTTACATGTCGAACTGCACGGTAGAAACGATAAAACAGCTCCTCCGTGCAGTTTTCATACCGAGTCACCGTCCACTGGGCTCAGCGAGAAAACGCGATTTCGGCGCTTCTGAGGGCCGAAAACGCGATATCGGCCGATTTGCGATCTGTCAGCAGATTCGGTTTCTGGGCAGTTTACATGTCGAACTGCACGGTAGAAACGATAAAACAGCTCCTCCGTGCAGTTTTCATACCGAGTCACCGTCCACTGGGCTCAGCGAGAAAACGCGATTTCGGCGCTTCTGAGGGCCGAAAACGCGATATCGGCCGATTTGCGATCTGTCAGCAGATTCGGTTTCTGGGCAGTTTACATGTCGAACTGCACGGTAGAAACGATAAAACAGCTCCTCCGTGCAGTTTTCATACCGAGTCACCGTCCACTGGGCTCAGCGAGAAAACGCGATTTCGGCGCTTCTGAGGGCCGAAAACGCGATATCGGCCGATTTGCGATCTGTCAGCAGATTCGGTTTCTGGGCAGTTTACATGTCGAACTGCACGGTAGAAACGATAAAACAGCTCCTCCGTGCAGTTTTCATACCGAGTCACCGTCCACTGGCTCAGCGAGAAAACGCGATTTCGGCGCTTCTGAGGGCCGAAAACGCGATATCGGCCGATTTTCGATCTGTCAGCAGATTCGGTTTCTGGGCAGTTTACATGTCGAACTGCACGGTAGAAACGATAAAACAGCTCCTCCGTGCAGTTTTCATACCGAGTCACCGTCCACTGGGCTCAGCGAGAAAACGCGATTTCGGCGCTTCTGAGGGCCGAAAACGCGATATCGGCCGATTTGCGATCTGTCAGCAGATTCGGTTTCTGGGCAGTTTACATGTCGAACTGCACGGTAGAAACGATAAAACAGCTCCTCCGTGCAGTTTTCATACCGAGTCACCGTCCACTGGGCTCAGCGAGAAAACGCGATTTCGGCGCTTCTGAGGGCCGAAAACGCGATATCGGCCGATTTTCGATCTGTCAGCAGATTCGGTTTCTGGGCAGTTTACATGTCGAACTGCACGGTAGAAACGATAAAACAGCTCCTCCGTGCAGTTTTCATACCGAGTCACCGTCCACTGGGCTCAGCGAGAAAACGCGATTTCGGCGCTTCTGAGGGCCGAAAACGCGATATCGGCCGATTTGCGATCTGTCAGCAGATTCGGTTTCTGGGCAGTTTACATGTCGAACTGCACGGTAGAAACGATAAAACAGCTCCTCCGTGCAGTTTTCATACCGAGTCACCGTCCACTGGGCTCAGCGAGAAAACGCGATTTCGGCGCTTCTGAGGGCCGAAAACGCGATATCGGCCGATTTGCGATCTGTCAGCAGATTCGGTTTCTGGGCAGTTTACATGTCGAACTGCACGGTAGAAACGATAAAACAGCTCCTCCGTGCAGTTTTCATACCGAGTCACCGTCCACTGGGCTCAGCGAGAAAACGCGATTTCGGCGCTTCTGAGGGCCGAAAACGCGATATCGGCCGATTTGCGATCTGTCAGCAGATTCGGTTTCTGGGCAGTTTACATGTCGAACTGCACGGTAGAAACGATAAAACAGCTCCTCCGTGCAGTTTTCATACCGAGTCACCGTCCACTGGGCTCAGCGAGAAAACGCGATTTCGGCGCTTCTGAGGGCCGAAAACGCGATATCGGCCGATTTTCGATCTGTCAGCAGATTCGGTTTCTGGGCAGTTTACATGTCGAACTGCACGGTAGAAACGATAAAACAGCTCCTCCGTGCAGTTTTCATACCGAGTCACCGTCCACTGGGCTCAGCGAGAAAACGCGATTTCGGCGCTTCTGAGGGCCGAAAACGCGATATCGGCCGATTTGCGATCTGTCAGCAGATTCGGTTTCTGGGCAGTTTACATGTCGAACTGCACGGTAGAAACGATAAAACAGCTCCTCCGTGCAGTTTTCATACCGAGTCACCGTCCACTGGGCTCAGCGAGAAAACGCGATTTCGGCGCTTCTGAGGGCCGAAAACGCGATATCGGCCGATTTTCGATCTGTCAGCAGATTCGGTTTCTGGGCAGTTTACATGTCGAACTGCACGGTAGAAACGATAAAACATCTCCTCCGTGCAGTTTTCATACCGAGTCACCGTCCACTGGGCTCAGCGAGAAAACGCGATTTCGGCGCTTCTGAGGGCCGAAAACGCGATATCGGCCGATTTGCGATCTGTCAGCAGATTCGGTTTCTGGGCAGTTTACATGTCGAACTGCACGGTAGAAACGATAAAACAGCTCCTCCGTGCAGTTTTCATACCGAGTCACCGTCCACTGGGCTCAGCGAGAAAACGCGATTTCGGCGCTTCTGAGGGCCGAAAACGCGATATCGGCCGATTTGCGATCTGTCAGCAGATTCGGTTTCTGGGCAGTTTACATGTCGAACTGCACGGTAGAAACGATAAAACAGCTCCTCCGTGCAGTTTTCATACCGAGTCACCGTCCACTGGGCTCAGCGAGAAAACGCGATTTCGGCGCTTCTGAGGGCCGAAAACGCGATATCGGCCGATTTGCGATCTGTCAGCAGATTCGGTTTCTGGGCAGTTTACATGTCGAACTGCACGGTAGAAACGATAAAACAGCTCCTCCGTGCAGTTTTCATACCGAGTCACCGTCCACTCGGCTCAGCGAGAAAACGCGATTTCGGCGCTTCTGAGGGCCGAAAACGCGATATCGGCCGATTTTCGATCTGTCAGCAGATTCGGTTTCTGGGCAGTTTACATGTCGAACTGCACGGTAGAAACGATAAAACAGCTCCTCCGTGCAGTTTTCATACCGAGTCACCGTCCACTCGGCTCAGCGAGAAAACGCGATTTCGGCGCTTCTGAGGGCCGAAAACGCGATATCGGCCGATTTGCGATCTGTCAGCAGATTCGGTTTCTGGGCAGTTTACATGTCGAACTGCACGGTAGAAACGATAAAACAGCTCCTCCGTGCAGTTTTCATACCGAGTCACCGTCCACTGGGCTCAGCGAGAAAACGCGATTTCGGCGCTTCTGAGGGCCGAAAACGCGATATCGGCCGATTTGCGATCTGTCAGCAGATTCGGTTTCTGGGCAGTTTACATGTCGAACTGCACGGTAGAAACGATAAAACAGCTCCTCCGTGCAGTTTTCATACCGAGTCACCGTCCACTCGGCTCAGCGAGAAAACGCGATTTCGGCGCTTCTGAGGGCCGAAAACGCGATATCGGCCGATTTGCGATCTGTCAGCAGATTCGGTTTCTGGGCAGTTTACATGTCGAACTGCACGGTAGAAACGATAAAACAGCTCCTCCGTGCAGTTTTCATACCGAGTCACCGTCCACTGGGCTCAGCGAGAAAACGCGATTTCGGCGCTTCTGAGGGCCGAAAACGCGATATCGGCCGATTTGCGATCTGTCAGCAGATTCGGTTTCTGGGCAGTTTACATGTCGAACTGCACGGTAGAAACGATAAAACAGCTCCTCCGTGCAGTTTTCATACCGAGTCACCGTCCACTCGGCTCAGCGAGAAAACGCGATTTCGGCGCTTCTGAGGGCCGAAAACGCGATATCGGCCGATTTGCGATCTGTCAGCAGATTCGGTTTCTGGGCAGTTTACATGTCGAACTGCACGGTAGAAACGATAAAACAGCTCCTCCGTGCAGTTTTCATACCGAGTCACCGTCCACTCGGCTCAGCGAGAAAACGCGATTTCGGCGCTTCTGAGGGCCGAAAACGCGATATCGGCCGATTTGCGATCTGTCAGCAGATTCGGTTTCTGGGCAGTTTACATGTCGAACTGCACGGTAGAAACGATAAAACAGCTCCTCCGTGCAGTTTTCATACCGAGTCACCGTCCACTGGGCTCAGCGAGAAAACGCGATTTCGGCGCTTCTGAGGGCCGAAAACGCGATATCGGCCGATTTGCGATCTGTCAGCAGATTCGGTTTCTGGGCAGTTTACATGTCGAACTGCACGGTAGAAACGATAAAACAGCTCCTCCGTGCAGTTTTCATACCGAGTCACCGTCCACTGGGCTCAGCGAGAAAACGCGATTTCGGCGCTTCTGAGGGCCGAAAACGCGATATCGGCCGATTTGCGATCTGTCAGCAGATTCGGTTTCTGGGCAGTTTACATGTCGAACTGCACGGTAGAAACGATAAAACAGCTCCTCCGTGCAGTTTTCATACCGAGTCACCGTCCACTGGGCTCAGCGAGAAAACGCGATTTCGGCGCTTCTGAGGGCCGAAAACGCGATATCGGCCGATTTGCGATCTGTCAGCAGATTCGGTTTCTGGGCAGTTTACATGTCGAACTGCACGGTAGAAACGATAAAACAGCTCCTCCGTGCAGTTTTCATACCGAGTCACCGTCCACTCGGCTCAGCGAGAAAACGCGATTTCGGCGCTTCTGAGGGCCGAAAACGCGATATCGGCCGATTTGCGATCTGTCAGCAGATTCGGTTTCTGGGCAGTTTACATGTCGAACTGCACGGTAGAAACGATAAAACAGCTCCTCCGTGCAGTTTTCATACCGAGTCACCGTCCACTGGGCTCAGCGAGAAAACGCGATTTCGGCGCTTCTGAGGGCCGAAAACGCGATATCGGCCGATTTGCGATCTGTCAGCAGATTCGGTTTCTGGGCAGTTTACATGTCGAACTGCACGGTAGAAACGATAAAACAGCTCCTCCGTGCAGTTTTCATACCGAGTCACCGTCCACTGGGCTCAGCGAGAAAACGCGATTTCGGCGCTTCTGAGGGCCGAAAACGCGATATCGGCCGATTTGCGATCTGTCAGCAGATTCGGTTTCTGGGCAGTTTACATGTCGAACTGCACGGTAGAAACGATAAAACAGCTCCTCCGTGCAGTTTTCATACCGAGTCACCGTCCACTGGGCTCAGCGAGAAAACGCGATTTCGGCGCTTCTGAGGGCCGAAAACGCGATATCGGCCGATTTGCGATCTGTCAGCAGATTCGGTTTCTGGGCAGTTTACATGTCGAACTGCACGGTAGAAACGATAAAACAGCTCCTCCGTGCAGTTTTCATACCGAGTCACCGTCCACTGGGCTCAGCGAGAAAACGCGATTTCGGCGCTTCTGAGGGCCGAAAACGCGATATCGGCCGATTTTCGATCTGTCAGCAGATTCGGTTTCTGGGCAGTTTACATGTCGAACTGCACGGTAGAAACGATAAAACAGCTCCTCCGTGCAGTTTTCATACCGAGTCACCGTCCACTGGGCTCAGCGAGAAAACGCGATTTCGGCGCTTCTGAGGGCCGAAAACGCGATATCGGCCGATTTGCGATCTGTCAGCAGATTCGGTTTCTGGGCAGTTTACATGTCGAACTGCACGGTAGAAACGATAAAACAGCTCCTCCGTGCAGTTTTCATACCGAGTCACCGTCCACTGGGCTCAGCGAGAAAACGCGATTTCGGCGCTTCTGAGGGCCGAAAACGCGATATCGGCCGATTTGCGATCTGTCAGCAGATTCGGTTTCTGGGCAGTTTACATGTCGAACTGCACGGTAGAAACGATAAAACAGCTCCTCCGTGCAGTTTTCATACCGAGTCACCGTCCACTGGGCTCAGCGAGAAAACGCGATTTCGGCGCTTCTGAGGGCCGAAAACGCGATATCGGCCGATTTGCGATCTGTCAGCAGATTCGGTTTCTGGGCAGTTTACATGTCGAACTGCACGGTAGAAACGATAAAACAGCTCCTCCGTGCAGTTTTCATACCGAGTCACCGTCCACTGGGCTCAGCGAGAAAACGCGATTTCGGCGCTTCTGAGGGCCGAAAACGCGATATCGGCCGATTTGCGATCTGTCAGCAGATTCGGTTTCTGGGCAGTTTACATGTCGAACTGCACGGTAGAAACGATAAAACAGCTCCTCCGTGCAGTTTTCATACCGAGTCACCGTCCACTCGGCTCAGCGAGAAAACGCGATTTCGGCGCTTCTGAGGGCCGAAAACGCGATATCGGCCGATTTGCGATCTGTCAGCAGATTCGGTTTCTGGGCAGTTTACATGTCGAACTGCACGGTAGAAACGATAAAACAGCTCCTCCGTGCAGTTTTCATACCGAGTCACCGTCCACTGGGCTCAGCGAGAAAACGCGATTTCGGCGCTTCTGAGGGCCGAAAACGCGATATCGGCCGATTTTCGATCTGTCAGCAGATTCGGTTTCTGGGCAGTTTACATGTCGAACTGCACGGTAGAAACGATAAAACAGCTCCTCCGTGCAGTTTTCATACCGAGTCACCGTCCACTGGGCTCAGCGAGAAAACGCGATTTCGGCGCTTCTGAGGGCCGAAAACGCGATATCGGCCGATTTGCGATCTGTCAGCAGATTCGGTTTCTGGGCAGTTTACATGTCGAACTGCACGGTAGAAACGATAAAACAGCTCCTCCGTGCAGTTTTCATACCGAGTCACCGTCCACTGGGCTCAGCGAGAAAACGCGATTTCGGCGCTTCTGAGGGCCGAAAACGCGATATCGGCCGATTTGCGATCTGTCAGCAGATTCGGTTTCTGGGCAGTTTACATGTCGAACTGCACGGTAGAAACGATAAAACAGCTCCTCCGTGCAGTTTTCATACCGAGTCACCGTCCACTGGGCTCAGCGAGAAAACGCGATTTCGGCGCTTCTGAGGGCCGAAAACGCGATATCGGCCGATTTTCGATCTGTCAGCAGATTCGGTTTCTGGGCAGTTTACATGTCGAACTGCACGGTAGAAACGATAAAACAGCTCCTCCGTGCAGTTTTCATACCGAGTCACCGTCCACTGGGCTCAGCGAGAAAACGCGATTTCGGCGCTTCTGAGGGCCGAAAACGCGATATCGGCCGATTTGCGATCTGTCAGCAGATTCGGTTTCTGGGCAGTTTACATGTCGAACTGCACGGTAGAAACGATAAAACAGCTCCTCCGTGCAGTTTTCATACCGAGTCACCGTCCACTGGGCTCAGCGAGAAAACGCGATTTCGGCGCTTCTGAGGGCCGAAAACGCGATATCGGCCGATTTGCGATCTGTCAGCAGATTCGGTTTCTGGGCAGTTTACATGTCGAACTGCACGGTAGAAACGATAAAACAGCTCCTCCGTGCAGTTTTCATACCGAGTCACCGTCCACTGGGCTCAGCGAGAAAACGCGATTTCGGCGCTTCTGAGGGCCGAAAACGCGATATCGGCCGATTTGCGATCTGTCAGCAGATTCGGTTTCTGGGCAGTTTACATGTCGAACTGCACGGTAGAAACGATAAAACAGCTCCTCCGTGCAGTTTTCATACCGAGTCACCGTCCACTGGGCTCAGCGAGAAAACGCGATTTCGGCGCTTCTGAGGGCCGAAAACGCGATATCGGCCGATTTGCGATCTGTCAGCAGATTCGGTTTCTAGGAACGATAAACAGCTCCTCCGTGCAGTTTTCATACCGAGTCACCGTCCACTGGGCTCAGCGAGAAAACGCGATTTCGGCGCTTCTGAGGGCCGAAAACGCGATATCGGCCGATTTGCGATCTGTCAGCAGATTCGGTTTCTGGGCAGTTTACATGTCGAACTGCACGGTAGAAACGATAAACAGCTCCTCCGTGCAGTTTTCATACCGAGTCACCGTCCACTGGGCTCAGCGAGAAAACGCGATTTCGGCGCTTCTGAGGGCCGAAAACGCGATATCGGCCGATTTCGATCTGTCAGCAGATTCGGTTTCTGGGCAGTTTACATGTCGAACTGCACGGTAGAAACGATAAAACAGCTCCTCCGTGCAGTTTTCATACCGAGTCACCGTCCACTGGGCTCAGCGAGAAAACGCGATTTCGGCGCTTCTGAGGGCCGAAAACGCGATATCGGCCGATTTTCGATCTGTCAGCAGATTCGGTTTCTGGGCAGTTTACATGTCGAACTGCACGGTAGAAACGATAAAACAGCTCCTCCGTGCAGTTTTCATACCGAGTCACCGTCCACTGGGCTCAGCGAGAAAACGCGATTTCGGCGCTTCTGAGGGCCGAAAACGCGATATCGGCCGATTTTCGATCTGTCAGCAGATTCGGTTTCTGGGCAGTTTACATGTCGAACTGCACGGTAGAAACGATAAAACAGCTCCTCCGTGCAGTTTTCATACCGAGTCACCGTCCACTGGGCTCAGCGAGAAAACGCAGTTTACATGTCGAACTGCACGGTAGAAACGATAAAACAGCTCCTCCGTGCAGTTTTCATACCGAGTCACCGTCCACTGGGCTCAGCGAGAAAACGCGATTTCGGCGCTTCTGAGGGCCGAAAACGCGATATCGGCCGATTTGCGATCTGTCAGCAGATTCGGTTTCTGGGCAGTTTACATGTCGAACTGCACGGTAGAAACGATAAAACAGCTCCTCCGTGCAGTTTTCATACCGAGTCACCGTCCACTGGGCTCAGCGAGAAAACGCGATTTCGGCGCTTCTGAGGGCCGAAAACGCGATATCGGCCGATTTGCGATCTGTCAGCAGATTCGGTTTCTGGGCAGTTTACATGTCGAACTGCACGGTAGAAACGATAAAACAGCTCCTCCGTGCAGTTTTCGAACCGAGTCACCGTCCAGCGAGAAAACGCGATTTCGGCGCTTCTGAGGGCCGAAAACGCGATATCGGCCGATTTGCGATCTGTCAGCAGATTCGGTTTGGGCAGTTTACATGTCGAACTGCACGGTAGAAACGATAAAACAGCTCCTCCGTGCAGTTTTCATACCGAGTCACCGTCCACTGGGCTCAGCGAGAAAACGCGATTTCGGCGCTTCTGAGGGCCGAAAACGCGATATCGGCCGATTTTCGATCTGTCAGCAGATTCGGTTTCTGGGCAGTTTACATGTCGAACTGCACGGTAGAAACGATAAAACAGCTCCTCCGTGCAGTTTTCATACCGAGTCACCGTCCACTGGGCTCAGCGAGAACGCGATTTCGGCGCTTCTGAGGGCCGAAAACGCGATATCGGCCGATTTGCGATCTGTCAGCAGATTCGGTTTCTGGGCAGTTTACATGTCGAACTGCACGGTAGAAACGATAAAACAGCGCCGCCGTGCAGTTTTCATACCGAGTCACCGTCCACTCGGCTCAGCGAGAAAACGCGATTTCGGCGCTTCTGAGGGCCGAAAACGCGATATCGGCCGATTTGCGATCTGTCAGCAGATTCGGTTTCTGGGCAGTTTACATGTCGAACTGCACGGTAGAAACGATAAAACAGCTCCTCCGTGCAGTTTTCATACCGAGTCACCGTCCACTGGGCTCAGCGAGAAAACGCGATTTCGGCGCTTCTGAGGGCCGAAAACGCGATATCGGCCGATTTGCGATCTGTCAGCAGATTCGGTTTCTGGGCAGTTTACATGTCGAACTGCACGGTAGAAACGATAAAACAGCTCCTCCGTGCAGTTTTCATACCGAGTCACCGTCCACTGGGCTCAGCGAGAAAACGCGATTTCGGCGCTTCTGAGGGCCGAAAACGCGATATCGGCCGATTTGCGATCTGTCAGCAGATTCGGTTTCTGGGCAGTTTACATGTCGAACTGCACGGTAGAAACGATAAAACAGCTCCTCCGTGCAGTTTTCATACCGAGTCACCGTCCACTGGGCTCAGCGAGAAAACGCGATTTCGGCGCTTCTGAGGGCCGAAAACGCGATATCGGCCGATTTGCGATCTGTCAGCAGATTCGGTTTCTGGGCAGTTTACATGTCGAACTGCACGGTAGAAACGATAAAACAGCTCCTCCGTGCAGTTTTCATACCGAGTCACCGTCCACTGGGCTCAGCGAGAAAACGCGATTTCGGCGCTTCTGAGGGCCGAAAACGCGATATCGGCCGATTTGCGATCTGTCAGCAGATTCGGTTTCTGGGCAGTTTACATGTCGAACTGCACGGTAGAAACGATAAAACAGCTCCTCCGTGCAGTTTTCAGTTTTCATAGAGAGTCACCGTCCACTCGGCTCAGCGAGAAAACGCGATTTCGGCGCTTCTGAGGGCCGAAAACGCGATATCGGCCGATTTGCGATCTGTCAGCAGATTCGGTTTCTGGGCAGTTTACATGTCGAACTGCACGGTAGAAACGATAAAACAGCTCCTCCGTGCAGTTTTCATACCGAGTCACCGTCCACAGGGCTCAGCGAGAAAACGCGATTTCGGCGCTTCTGAGGGCCGAAAACGCGATATCGGCCGATTTGCGATCTGTCAGCAGATTCGGTTTCCGAGTCACCGTCCACTGTGGCTCGAGTCACCGTCGAGAAAACGCGATTTCGGCGCTTCTGAGGGCCGAAAACGCGATATCGGCCGATTTGCGATCTGTCAGCAGATTCGGTTTCTGGGCAGTTTACATGTCGAACTGCACGGTAGAAACGATAAAACAGCTCCTCCGTGCAGTTTTCATACCGAGTCACCGTCCACTGGGCTCAGCGAGAAAACGCGATTTCGGCGCTTCTGAGGGCCGAAAACGCGATATCGGCCGATTTGCGATCTGTCAGCAGATTCGGTTTCTGGGCAGTTTACATGTCGAACTGCACGGTAGAAACGATAAAACAGCTCCTCCGTGCAGTTTTCATACCGAGTCACCGTCCACTCGGCTCAGCGAGAAAACGCGATTTCGGCGCTTCTGAGGGCCGAAAACGCGATATCGGCCGATTTGCGATCTGTCAGCAGATTCGGTTTCTGGGCAGTTTACATGTCGAACTGCACGGTAGAAACGATAAAACAGCTCCTCCGTGCAGTTTTCATACCGAGTCACCGTCCACTGGGCTCAGCGAGAAAACGCGATTTCGGCGCTTCTGAGGGCCGAAAACGCGATATCGGCCGATTTGCGATCTGTCAGCAGATTCGGTTTCTGGGCAGTTTACATGTCGAACTGCACGGTAGAAACGATAAAACAGCTCCTCCGTGCAGTTTTCATACCGAGTCACCGTCCACTCGGCTCAGCGAGAAAACGCGATTTCGGCGCTTCTGAGGGCCGAAAACGCGATATCGGCCGATTTGCGATCTGTCAGCAGATTCGGTTTCTGGGCAGTTTACATGTCGAACTGCACGGTAGAAACGATAAAACAGCTCCTCCGTGCAGTTTTCATACCGAGTCACCGTCCACTGGGCTCAGCGAGAAAACGCGATTTCGGCGCTTCTGAGGGCCGAAAACGCGATATCGGCCGATTTGCGATCTGTCAGCAGATTCGGTTTCTGGGCAGTTTACATGTCGAACTGCACGGTAGAAACGATAAAACAGCTCCTCCGTGCAGTTTTCATCGAGTCACCGAGTCACCGTCCACTCGGCTCAGCGAGAAAACGCGATTTCGGCGCTTCTGAGGGCCGAAAACGCGATATCGGCCGATTTGCGATCTGTCAGCAGATTCGGTTTCTGGGCAGTTTACATGTCGAACTGCACGGTAGAAACGATAAAACAGCTCCTCCGTGCAGTTTTCATACCGAGTCACCGTCCACTGGGCTCAGCGAGAAAACGCGATTTCGGCGCTTCTGAGGGCCGAAAACGCGATATCGGCCGATTTGCGATCTGTCAGCAGATTCGGTTTCTGGGCAGTTTACATGTCGAACTGCACGGTAGAAACGATAAAAAGCTCCTCCGTGCAGCGAGTCACCGTCCACCGTGCAGTTTTCAGGGCCGAAAACCGAGTCACCGTCCACTTGGGCTCAGCGAGAAAACGCGATTTCGGCGCTGGGCTTCTGAGGGCCGAAAACGCGATATCGGCCGATTTGCGATCTGTCAGCAGATTCGGTTTCTGGGCAGTTTACATGTCGAACTGCACGGTAGAAACGATAAAACAGCTCCTCCGTGCAGTTTTCATACCGAGTCACCGTCCACTGGGCTCAGCGAGAAAACGCGATTTCGGCGCTTCTGAGGGCCGAAAACGCGATATCGGCCGATTTGCGATCTGTCAGCAGATTCGGTTTCTGGGCAGTTTACATGTCGAACTGCACGGTAGAAACGATAAAACAGCTCCTCCGTGCAGTTTTCATACCGAGTCACCGTCCACTGGGCTCAGCGAGAAAACGCGATTTCGGCGCTTCTGAGGGCCGAAAACGCGATATCGGCCGATTTGCGATCTGTCAGCAGATTCGGTCTCTGGGCAGTTTACATGTCGAACTGCACGGTAGAAACGATAAAACAGCTCCTCCGTGCAGTTTTCATACCGAGTCACCGTCCACTGGGCTCAGCGAGAAAACGCGATTTCGGCGCTTCTGAGGGCCGAAAACGCGATATCGGCCGATTTGCGATCTGTCAGCAGATTCGGTTTCTGGGCAGTTTACATGTCGAACTGCACGGTAGAAACGATAAAACAGCTCCTCCGTGCAGTTTTCATACCGAGTCACCGTCCACTGGGCTCAGCGAGAAAACGCGATTTCGGCGCTTCTGAGGGCCGAAAACGCGATATCGGCCGATTTGCGATCTGTCAGCAGATTCGGTTTCTGGGCAGTTTACATGTCGAACTGCACGGTAGAAACGATAAAACAGCTCCTCCGTGCAGTTTTCATACCGAGTCACCGTCCACTCGGCTCAGCGAGAAAACGCGATTTCGGCGCTTCTGAGGGCCGAAAACGCGATATCGGCCGATTTGCGATGTCAGCAGATTCGGTTTCTGGGCAGTTTACATGTCGAACTGCACGGTAGAAACGATAAAACAGCTCCTCCGTGCAGTTTTCATACCGAGTCACCGTCCACTGGGCTCAGCGAGAAAACGCGATTTCGGCGCTTCTGAGGGCCGAAAACGCGATATCGGCCGATTTGCGATCTGTCAGCAGATTCGGTTTCTGGGCAGTTTACATGTCGAACTGCACGGTAGAAACGATAAAACAGCTCCTCCGTGCAGTTTTCATACCGAGTCACCGTCCACTGGGCTCAGCGAGAAAACGCGATTTCGGCGCTTCTGAGGGCCGAAAACGCGATATCGGCCGATTTGCGATCTGTCAGCAGATTCGGTTTCTGGGCAGTTTACATGTCGAACTGCACGGTAGAAACGATAAAACAGCTCCTCCGTGCAGTTTTCATACCGAGTCACCGTCCACTGGGCTCAGCGAGAAAACGCGATTTCGGCGCTTCTGAGGGCCGAAAACGCGATATCGGCCGATTTGCGATCTGTCAGCAGATTCGGTTTCTGGGCAGTTTACATGTCGAACTGCACGGTAGAAACGATAAAACAGCTCCTCCGTGCAGTTTTCATACCGAGTCACCGTCCACTGGGCTCAGCGAGAAAACGCGATTTCGGCGCTTCTGAGGGCCGAAAACGCGATATCGGCCGATTTGCGATCTGTCAGCAGATTCGGTTTCTGGGCAGTTTACATGTCGAACTGCACGGTAGAAACGATAAAACATGTCGAACTGCACGGTAGAAACGATAAAACAGCTCCTCCGTGCAGTTTTCATACCGAGTCACCGTCCACTGGGCTCAGCGAGAAAACGCGATTTCGGCGCTTCTGAGGGCCGAAAACGCGATATCGGCCGATTTGCGATCTGTCAGCAGATTCGGTTTCTGGGCAGTTTACATGTCGAACTGCACGGTAGAAACGATAAAACAGCTCCTCCGTGCAGTTTTCATACCGAGTCACCGTCCACTGGGCTCAGCGAGAAAACGCGATTTCGGCGCTTCTGAGGGCCGAAAACGCGATATCGGCCGATTTGCGATCTGTCAGCAGATTCGGTTTCTGGGCAGTTTACATGTCGAACTGCACGGTAGAAACGATAAAACAGCTCCTCCGTGCAGTTTTCATACCGAGTCACCGTCCACTGGGCTCAGCGAGAAAACGCGATTTCGGCGCTTCTGAGGGCCGAAAACGCGATATCGGCCGATTTGCGATCTGTCAGCAGATTCGGTTTCTGGGCAGTTTACATGTCGAACTGCACGGTAGAAACGATAAAACAGCTCCTCCGTGCAGTTTTCATACCGAGTCACCGTCCACTGGGCTCAGCGAGAAAACGCGATTTCGGCGCTTCTGAGGGCCGAAAACGCGATATCGGCCGATTTGCGATCTGTCAGCAGATTCGGTTTCTGGGCAGTTTACATGTCGAACTGCACGGTAGAAACGATAAAACAGCTCCTCCGTGCAGTTTTCATACCGAGTCACCGTCCACTGGGCTCAGCGAGAAAACGCGATTTCGGCGCTTCTGAGGGCCGAAAACGCGATATCGGCCGATTTGCGATCTGTCAGCAGATTCGGTTTCTGGGCAGTTTACATGTCGAACTGCACGGTAGAAACGATAAAACAGCTCCTCCGTGCAGTTTTCATACCGAGTCACCGTCCACTGGGCTCAGCGAGAAAACGCGATTTCGGCGCTTCTGAGGGCCGAAAACGCGATATCGGCCGATTTGCGATCTGTCAGCAGATTCGGTTTCTGGGCAGTTTACATGTCGAACTGCACGGTAGAAACGATAAAACAGCTCCTCCGTGCAGTTTTCATACCGAGTCACCGTCCACTGGGCTCAGCGAGAAAACGCGATTTCGGCGCTTCTGAGGGCCGAAAACGCGATATCGGCCGATTTTCGATCTGTCAGCAGATTCGGTTTCTGGGCAGTTTACATGTCGAACTGTCGGCGAGAAAACGCGATTTCGGCGCTTCTGAGGGCCGAAAAACGCGATATCAAAACAGCTCCTCCGTGCAGTTTTCATACCGAGTCACCGTCCACTGGGCTCAGCGAGAAAACGCGATTTCGGCGCTTCTGAGGGCCGAAAACGCGATATCGGCCGATTTTCGATCTGTCAGCAGATTCGGTTTCTGGGCAGTTTACATGTCGAACTGCACGGTAGAAACGATAAAACAGCTCCTCCGTGCAGTTTTCATACCGAGTCACCGTCCACTGGGCTCAGCGAGAAAACGCGATTTCGGCGCTTCTGAGGGCCGAAAACGCGATATCGGCCGATTTGCGATCTGTCAGCAGATTCGGTTTCTGGGCAGTTTACATGTCGAACTGCACGGTAGAAACGATAAAACAGCTCCTCCGTGCAGTTTTCATACCGAGTCACCGTCCACTGGGCTCAGCGAGAAAACGCGATTTCGGCGCTTCTGAGGGCCGAAAACGCGATATCGGCCGATTTGCGATCTGTCAGCAGATTCGGTTTCTGGGCAGTTTACATGTCGAACTGCACGGTAGAAACGATAAAACAGCTCCTCCGTGCAGTTTTCATACCGAGTCACCGTCCACTGGGCTCAGCGAGAAAACGCGATTTCGGCGCTTCTGAGGGCCGAAAACGCGATATCGGCCGATTTGCGATCTGTCAGCAGATTCGGTTTCTGGGCAGTTTACATGTCGAACTGCACGGTAGAAACGATAAAACAGCTCCTCCGTGCAGTTTTCATACCGAGTCACCGTCCACTGGGCTCAGCGAGAAAACGCGATTTCGGCGCTTCTGAGGGCCGAAAACGCGATATCGGCCGATTTGCGATCTGTCAGCAGATTCGGTTTCTGGGCAGTTTACATGTCGAACTGCACGGTAGAAACGATAAAACAGCTCCTCCGTGCAGTTTTCATACCGAGTCACCGTCCACTGGGCTCAGCGAGAAAACGCGATTTCGGCGCTTCTGAGGGCCGAAAACGCGATATCGGCCGATTTTCGATCTGTCAGCAGATTCGGTTTCTGGGCAGTTTACATGTCGAACTGCACGGTAGAAACGATAAAACAGCTCCTCCGTGCAGTTTTCATACCGAGTCACCGTCCACTGGGCTCAGCGAGAAAACGCGATTTCGGCGCTTCTGAGGGCCGAAAACGCGATATCGGCCGATTTGCGATCTGTCAGCAGATTCGGTTTCTGGGCAGTTTACATGTCGAACTGCACGGTAGAAACGATAAAACAGCTCCTCCGTGCAGTTTTCATACCGAGTCACCGTCCACTGGGCTCAGCGAGAAAACGCGATTTCGGCGCTTCTGAGGGCCGAAAACGCGATATCGGCCGATTTGCGATCTGTCAGCAGATTCGGTTTCTGGGCAGTTTACATGTCGAACTGCACGGTAGAAACGATAAAACAGCTCCTCCGTGCAGTTTTCATACCGAGTCACCGTCCACTGGGCTCAGCGAGAAAACGCGATTTCGGCGCTTCTGAGGGCCGAAAACGCGATATCGGCCGATTTGCGATCTGTCAGCAGATTCGGTTTCTGGGCAGTTTACATGTCGAACTGCACGGTAGAAACGATAAAACAGCTCCTCCGTGCAGTTTTCATACCGAGTCACCGTCCACTGGGCTCAGCGAGAAAACGCGATTTCGGCGCTTCTGAGGGCCGAAAACGCGATATCGGCCGATTTGCGATCTGTCAGCAGATTCGGTTTCTGGGCAGTTTACATGTCGAACTGCACGGTAGAAACGATAAAACAGCTCCTCCGTGCAGTTTTCATACCGAGTCACCGTCCACTGGGCTCAGCGAGAAAACGCGATTTCGGCGCTTCTGAGGGCCGAAAACGCGATATCGGCCGATTTGCGATCTGTCAGCAGATTCGGTTTCTGGGCAGTTTACATGTCGAACTGCACGGTAGAAACGATAAAACAGCTCCTCCGTGCAGTTTTCATACCGAGTCACCGTCCACTGGGCTCAGCGAGAAAACGCGATTTCGGCGCTTCTGAGGGCCGAAAACGCGATATCGGCCGATTTGCGATCTGTCAGCAGATTCGGTTTCTGGGCAGTTTACATGTCGAACTGCACGGTAGAAACGATAAAACAGCTCCTCCGTGCAGTTTTCATACCGAGTCACCGTCCACTGGGCTCAGCGAGAAAACGCGATTTCGGCGCTTCTGAGGGCCGAAAACGCGATATCGGCCGATTTGCGATCTGTCAGCAGATTCGGTTTCTGGGCAGTTTACATGTCGAACTGCACGGTAGAAACGATAAAACAGCTCCTCCGTGCAGTTTTCATACCGAGTCACCGTCCACTGGGCTCAGCGAGAAAACGCGATTTCGGCGCTTCTGAGGGCCGAAAACGCGATATCGGCCGATTTGCGATCTGTCAGCAGATTCGGTTTCTGGGCAGTTTACATGTCGAACTGCACGGTAGAAACGATAAAACAGCTCCTCCGTGCAGTTTTCATACCGAGTCACCGTCCACTGGGCTCAGCGAGAAAACGCGATTTCGGCGCTTCTGAGGGCCGAAAACGCGATATCGGCCGATTTGCGATCTGTCAGCAGATTCGGTTTCTGGGCAGTTTACATGTCGAACTGCACGGTAGAAACGATAAAACAGCTCCTCCGTGCAGTTTTCATACCGAGTCACCGTCCACTGGGCTCAGCGAGAAAACGCGATTTCGGCGCTTCTGAGGGCCGAAAACGCGATATCGGCCGATTTGCGATCTGTCAGCAGATTCGGTTTCTGGGCAGTTTACATGTCGAACTGCACGGTAGAAACGATAAAACAGCTCCTCCGTGCAGTTTTCATACCGAGTCACCGTCCACTGGGCTCAGCGAGAAAACGCGATTTCGGCGCTTCTGAGGGCCGAAAACGCGATATCGGCCGATTTTCGATCTGTCAGCAGATTCGGTTTCTGGGCAGTTTACATGTCGAACTGCACGGTAGAAACGATAAAACAGCTCCTCCGTGCAGTTTTCATACCGAGTCACCGTCCACTGGGCTCAGCGAGAAAACGCGATTTCGGCGCTTCTGAGGGCCGAAAACGCGATATCGGCCGATTTGCGATCTGTCAGCAGATTCGGTTTCTGGGCAGTTTACATGTCGAACTGCACGGTAGAAACGATAAAACAGCTCCTCCGTGCAGTTTTCATACCGAGTCACCGTCCACTGGGCTCAGCGAGAAAACGCGATTTCGGCGCTTCTGAGGGCCGAAAACGCGATATCGGCCGATTTGCGATCTGTCAGCAGATTCGGTTTCTGGGCAGTTTACATGTCGAACTGCACGGTAGAAACGATAAAACAGCTCCTCCGTGCAGTTTTCATACCGAGTCACCGTCCACTGGGCTCAGCGAGAAAACGCGATTTCGGCGCTTCTGAGGGCCGAAAACGCGATATCGGCCGATTTGCGATCTGTCAGCAGATTCGGTTTCTGGGCAGTTTACATGTCGAACTGCACGGTAGAAACGATAAAACAGCTCCTCCGTGCAGTTTTCATACCGAGTCACCGTCCACTGGGCTCAGCGAGAAAACGCGATTTCGGCGCTTCTGAGGGCCGAAAACGCGATATCGGCCGATTTGCGATCTGTCAGCAGATTCGGTTTCTGGGCAGTTTACATGTCGAACTGCACGGTAGAAACGATAAAACAGCTCCTCCGTGCAGTTTTCATACCGAGTCACCGTCCACTGGGCTCAGCGAGAAAACGCGATTTCGGCGCTTCTGAGGGCCGAAAACGCGATATCGGCCGATTTGCGATCTGTCAGCAGATTCGGTTTCTGGGCAGTTTACATGTCGAACTGCACGGTAGAAACGATAAAACAGCTCCTCCGTGCAGTTTTCATACCGAGTCACCGTCCACTGGGCTCAGCGAGAAAACGCGATTTCGGCGCTTCTGAGGGCCGAAAACGCGATATCGGCCGATTTGCGATCTGTCAGCAGATTCGGTTTCTGGGCAGTTTACATGTCGAACTGCACGGTAGAAACGATAAAACAGCTCCTCCGTGCAGTTTTCATACCGAGTCACCGTCCACTGGGCTCAGCGAGAAAACGCGATTTCGGCGCTTCTGAGGGCCGAAAACGCGATATCGGCCGATTTGCGATCTGTCAGCAGATTCGGTTTCTGGGCAGTTTACATGTCGAACTGCACGGTAGAAACGATAAAACAGCTCCTCCGTGCAGTTTTCATACCGAGTCACCGTCCACTGGGCTCAGCGAGAAAACGCGATTTCGGCGCTTCTGAGGGCCGAAAACGCGATATCGGCCGATTTGCGATCTGTCAGCAGATTCGGTTTCTGGGCAGTTTACATGTCGAACTGCACGGTAGAAACGATAAAACAGCTCCTCCGTGCAGTTTTCATACCGAGTCACCGTCCACTGGGCTCAGCGAGAAAACGCGATTTCGGCGCTTCTGAGGGCCGAAAACGCGATATCGGCCGATTTGCGATCTGTCAGCAGATTCGGTTTCTGGGCAGTTTACATGTCGAACTGCACGGTAGAAACGATAAAACAGCTCCTCCGTGCAGTTTTCATACCGAGTCACCGTCCACTGGGCTCAGCGAGAAAACGCGATTTCGGCGCTTCTGAGGGCCGAAAACGCGATATCGGCCGATTTGCGATCTGTCAGCAGATTCGGTTTCTGGGCAGTTTACATGTCGAACTGCACGGTAGAAACGATAAAACAGCTCCTCCGTGCAGTTTTCATACCGAGTCACCGTCCACTGGGCTCAGCGAGAAAACGCGATTTCGGCGCTTCTGAGGGCCGAAAACGCGATATCGGCCGATTTGCGATCTGTCAGCAGATTCGGTTTCTGGGCAGTTTACATGTCGAACTGCACGGTAGAAACGATAAAACAGCTCCTCCGTGCAGTTTTCATACCGAGTCACCGTCCACTGGGCTCAGCGAGAAAACGCGATTTCGGCGCTTCTGAGGGCCGAAAACGCGATATCGGCCGATTTGCGATCTGTCAGCAGATTCGGTTTCTGGGCAGTTTACATGTCGAACTGCACGGTAGAAACGATAAAACAGCTCCTCCGTGCAGTTTTCATACCGAGTCACCGTCCACTGGGCTCAGCGAGAAAACGCGATTTCGGCGCTTCTGAGGGCCGAAAACGCGATATCGGCCGATTTGCGATCTGTCAGCAGATTCGGTTTCTGGGCAGTTTACATGTCGAACTGCACGGTAGAAACGATAAAACAGCTCCTCCGTGCAGTTTTCATACCGAGTCACCGTCCACTGGGCTCAGCGAGAAAACGCGATTTCGGCGCTTCTGAGGGCCGAAAACGCGATATCGGCCGATTTGCGATCTGTCAGCAGATTCGGTTTCTGGGCAGTTTACATGTCGAACTGCACGGTAGAAACGATAAAACAGCTCCTCCGTGCAGTTTTCATACCGAGTCACCGTCCACTGGGCTCAGCGAGAAAACGCGATTTCGGCGCTTCTGAGGGCCGAAAACGCGATATCGGCCGATTTTCGATCTGTCAGCAGATTCGGTTTCTGGGCAGTTTACATGTCGAACTGCACGGTAGAAACGATAAAACAGCTCCTCCGTGCAGTTTTCATACCGAGTCACCGTCCACTGGGCTCAGCGAGAAAACGCGATTTCGGCGCTTCTGAGGGCCGAAAACGCGATATCGGCCGATTTGCGATCTGTCAGCAGATTCGGTTTCTGGGCAGTTTACATGTCGAACTGCACGGTAGAAACGATAAAACAGCTCCTCCGTGCAGTTTTCATACCGAGTCACCGTCCACTGGGCTCAGCGAGAAAACGCGATTTCGGCGCTTCTGAGGGCCGAAAACGCGATATCGGCCGATTTGCGATCTGTCAGCAGATTCGGTTTCTGGGCAGTTTACATGTCGAACTGCACGGTAGAAACGATAAAACAGCTCCTCCGTGCAGTTTTCATACCGAGTCACCGTCCACTGGGCTCAGCGAGAAAACGCGATTTCGGCGCTTCTGAGGGCCGAAAACGCGATATCGGCCGATTTGCGATCTGTCAGCAGATTCGGTTTCTGGGCAGTTTACATGTCGAACTGCACGGTAGAAACGATAAAACAGCTCCTCCGTGCAGTTTTCATACCGAGTCACCGTCCACTGGGCTCAGCGAGAAAACGCGATTTCGGCGCTTCTGAGGGCCGAAAACGCGATATCGGCCGATTTGCGATCTGTCAGCAGATTCGGTTTCTGGGCAGTTTACATGTCGAACTGCACGGTAGAAACGATAAAACAGCTCCTCCGTGCAGTTTTCATACCGAGTCACCGTCCACTGGGCTCAGCGAGAAAACGCGATTTCGGCGCTTCTGAGGGCCGAAAACGCGATATCGGCCGATTTGCGATCTGTCAGCAGATTCGGTTTCTGGGCAGTTTACATGTCGAACTGCACGGTAGAAACGATAAAACAGCTCCTCCGTGCAGTTTTCATACCGAGTCACCGTCCACTGGGCTCAGCGAGAAAACGCGATTTCGGCGCTTCTGAGGGCCGAAAACGCGATATCGGCCGATTTGCGATCTGTCAGCAGATTCGGTTTCTGGGCAGTTTACATGTCGAACTGCACGGTAGAAACGATAAAACAGCTCCTCCGTGCAGTTTTCATACCGAGTCACCGTCCACTGGGCTCAGCGAGAAAACGCGATTTCGGCGCTTCTGAGGGCCGAAAACGCGATATCGGCCGATTTGCGATCTGTCAGCAGATTCGGTTTCTGGGCAGTTTACATGTCGAACTGCACGGTAGAAACGATAAAACAGCTCCTCCGTGCAGTTTTCATACCGAGTCACCGTCCACTGGGCTCAGCGAGAAAACGCGATTTCGGCGCTTCTGAGGGCCGAAAACGCGATATCGGCCGATTTGCGATCTGTCAGCAGATTCGGTTTCTGGGCAGTTTACATGTCGAACTGCACGGTAGAAACGATAAAACAGCTCCTCCGTGCAGTTTTCATACCGAGTCACCGTCCACTGGGCTCAGCGAGAAAACGCGATTTCGGCGCTTCTGAGGGCCGAAAACGCGATATCGGCCGATTTGCGATCTGTCAGCAGATTCGGTTTCTGGGCAGTTTACATGTCGAACTGCACGGTAGAAACGATAAAACAGCTCCTCCGTGCAGTTTTCATACCGAGTCACCGTCCACTGGGCTCAGCGAGAAAACGCGATTTCGGCGCTTCTGAGGGCCGAAAACGCGATATCGGCCGATTTGCGATCTGTCAGCAGATTCGGTTTCTGGGCAGTTTACATGTCGAACTGCACGGTAGAAACGATAAAACAGCTCCTCCGTGCAGTTTTCATACCGAGTCACCGTCCACTGGGCTCAGCGAGAAAACGCGATTTCGGCGCTTCTGAGGGCCGAAAACGCGATATCGGCCGATTTGCGATCTGTCAGCAGATTCGGTTTCTGGGCAGTTTACATGTCGAACTGCACGGTAGAAACGATAAAACAGCTCCTCCGTGCAGTTTTCATACCGAGTCACCGTCCACTGGGCTCAGCGAGAAAACGCGATTTCGGCGCTTCTGAGGGCCGAAAACGCGATATCGGCCGATTTGCGATCTGTCAGCAGATTCGGTTTCTGGGCAGTTTACATGTCGAACTGCACGGTAGAAACGATAAAACAGCTCCTCCGTGCAGTTTTCATACCGAGTCACCGTCCACTGGGCTCAGCGAGAAAACGCGATTTCGGCGCTTCTGAGGGCCGAAAACGCGATATCGGCCGATTTGCGATCTGTCAGCAGATTCGGTTTCTGGGCAGTTTACATGTCGAACTGCACGGTAGAAACGATAAAACAGCTCCTCCGTGCAGTTTTCATACCGAGTCACCGTCCACTGGGCTCAGCGAGAAAACGCGATTTCGGCGCTTCTGAGGGCCGAAAACGCGATATCGGCCGATTTGCGATCTGTCAGCAGATTCGGTTTCTGGGCAGTTTACATGTCGAACTGCACGGTAGAAACGATAAAACAGCTCCTCCGTGCAGTTTTCATACCGAGTCACCGTCCACTGGGCTCAGCGAGAAAACGCGATTTCGGCGCTTCTGAGGGCCGAAAACGCGATATCGGCCGATTTGCGATCTGTCAGCAGATTCGGTTTCTGGGCAGTTTACATGTCGAACTGCACGGTAGAAACGATAAAACAGCTCCTCCGTGCAGTTTTCATACCGAGTCACCGTCCACTGGGCTCAGCGAGAAAACGCGATTTCGGCGCTTCTGAGGGCCGAAAACGCGATATCGGCCGATTTGCGATCTGTCAGCAGATTCGGTTTCTGGGCAGTTTACATGTCGAACTGCACGGTAGAAACGATAAAACAGCTCCTCCGTGCAGTTTTCATACCGAGTCACCGTCCACTGGGCTCAGCGAGAAAACGCGATTTCGGCGCTTCTGAGGGCCGAAAACGCGATATCGGCCGATTTGCGATCTGTCAGCAGATTCGGTTTCTGGGCAGTTTACATGTCGAACTGCACGGTAGAAACGATAAAACAGCTCCTCCGTGCAGTTTTCATACCGAGTCACCGTCCACTGGGCTCAGCGAGAAAACGCGATTTCGGCGCTTCTGAGGGCCGAAAACGCGATATCGGCCGATTTTCGATCTGTCAGCAGATTCGGTTTCTGGGCAGTTTACATGTCGAACTGCACGGTAGAAACGATAAAACAGCTCCTCCGTGCAGTTTTCATACCGAGTCACCGTCCACTGGGCTCAGCGAGAAAACGCGATTTCGGCGCTTCTGAGGGCCGAAAACGCGATATCGGCCGATTTGCGATCTGTCAGCAGATTCGGTTTCTGGGCAGTTTACATGTCGAACTGCACGGTAGAAACGATAAAACAGCTCCTCCGTGCAGTTTTCATACCGAGTCACCGTCCACTGGGCTCAGCGAGAAAACGCGATTTCGGCGCTTCTGAGGGCCGAAAACGCGATATCGGCCGATTTGCGATCTGTCAGCAGATTCGGTTTCTGGGCAGTTTACATGTCGAACTGCACGGTAGAAACGATAAAACAGCTCCTCCGTGCAGTTTTCATACCGAGTCACCGTCCACTGGGCTCAGCGAGAAAACGCGATTTCGGCGCTTCTGAGGGCCGAAAACGCGATATCGGCCGATTTGCGATCTGTCAGCAGATTCGGTTTCTGGGCAGTTTACATGTCGAACTGCACGGTAGAAACGATAAAACAGCTCCTCCGTGCAGTTTTCATACCGAGTCACCGTCCACTGGGCTCAGCGAGAAAACGCGATTTCGGCGCTTCTGAGGGCCGAAAACGCGATATCGGCCGATTTTCGATCTGTCAGCAGATTCGGTTTCTGGGCAGTTTACATGTCGAACTGCACGGTAGAAACGATAAAACAGCTCCTCCGTGCAGTTTTCATACCGAGTCACCGTCCACTGGGCTCAGCGAGAAAACGCGATTTCGGCGCTTCTGAGGGCCGAAAACGCGATATCGGCCGATTTTCGATCTGTCAGCAGATTCGGTTTCTGGGCAGTTTACATGTCGAACTGCACGGTAGAAACGATAAAACAGCTCCTCCGTGCAGTTTTCATACCGAGTCACCGTCCACTGGGCTCAGCGAGAAAACGCGATTTCGGCGCTTCTGAGGGCCGAAAACGCGATATCGGCCGATTTGCGATCTGTCAGCAGATTCGGTTTCTGGGCAGTTTACATGTCGAACTGCACGGTAGAAACGATAAAACAGCTCCTCCGTGCAGTTTTCATACCGAGTCACCGTCCACTGGGCTCAGCGAGAAAACGCGATTTCGGCGCTTCTGAGGGCCGAAAACGCGATATCGGCCGATTTGCGATCTGTCAGCAGATTCGGTTTCTGGGCAGTTTACATGTCGAACTGCACGGTAGAAACGATAAAACAGCTCCTCCGTGCAGTTTTCATACCGAGTCACCGTCCACTGGGCTCAGCGAGAAAACGCGATTTCGGCGCTTCTGAGGGCCGAAAACGCGATATCGGCCGATTTGCGATCTGTCAGCAGATTCGGTTTCTGGGCAGTTTACATGTCGAACTGCACGGTAGAAACGATAAAACAGCTCCTCCGTGCAGTTTTCATACCGAGTCACCGTCCACTGGGCTCAGCGAGAAAACGCGATTTCGGCGCTTCTGAGGGCCGAAAACGCGATATCGGCCGATTTGCGATCTGTCAGCAGATTCGGTTTCTGGGCAGTTTACATGTCGAACTGCACGGTAGAAACGATAAAACAGCTCCTCCGTGCAGTTTTCATACCGAGTCACCGTCCACTGGGCTCAGCGAGAAAACGCGATTTCGGCGCTTCTGAGGGCCGAAAACGCGATATCGGCCGATTTGCGATCTGTCAGCAGATTCGGTTTCTGGGCAGTTTACATGTCGAACTGCACGGTAGAAACGATAAAACAGCTCCTCCGTGCAGTTTTCATACCGAGTCACCGTCCACTGGGCTCAGCGAGAAAACGCGATTTCGGCGCTTCTGAGGGCCGAAAACGCGATATCGGCCGATTTGCGATCTGTCAGCAGATTCGGTTTCTGGGCAGTTTACATGTCGAACTGCACGGTAGAAACGATAAAACAGCTCCTCCGTGCAGTTTTCATACCGAGTCACCGTCCACTGGGCTCAGCGAGAAAACGCGATTTCGGCGCTTCTGAGGGCCGAAAACGCGATATCGGCCGATTTGCGATCTGTCAGCAGATTCGGTTTCTGGGCAGTTTACATGTCGAACTGCACGGTAGAAACGATAAAACAGCTCCTCCGTGCAGTTTTCATACCGAGTCACCGTCCACTGGGCTCAGCGAGAAAACGCGATTTCGGCGCTTCTGAGGGCCGAAAACGCGATATCGGCCGATTTGCGATCTGTCAGCAGATTCGGTTTCTGGGCAGTTTACATGTCGAACTGCACGGTAGAAACGATAAAACAGCTCCTCCGTGCAGTTTTCATACCGAGTCACCGTCCACTGGGCTCAGCGAGAAAACGCGATTTCGGCGCTTCTGAGGGCCGAAAACGCGATATCGGCCGATTTGCGATCTGTCAGCAGATTCGGTTTCTGGGCAGTTTACATGTCGAACTGCACGGTAGAAACGATAAAACAGCTCCTCCGTGCAGTTTTCATACCGAGTCACCGTCCACTGGGCTCAGCGAGAAAACGCGATTTCGGCGCTTCTGAGGGCCGAAAACGCGATATCGGCCGATTTGCGATCTGTCAGCAGATTCGGTTTCTGGGCAGTTTACATGTCGAACTGCACGGTAGAAACGATAAAACAGCTCCTCCGTGCAGTTTTCATACCGAGTCACCGTCCACTGGGCTCAGCGAGAAAACGCGATTTCGGCGCTTCTGAGGGCCGAAAACGCGATATCGGCCGATTTGCGATCTGTCAGCAGATTCGGTTTCTGGGCAGTTTACATGTCGAACTGCACGGTAGAAACGATAAAACAGCTCCTCCGTGCAGTTTTCATACCGAGTCACCGTCCACTGGGCTCAGCGAGAAAACGCGATTTCGGCGCTTCTGAGGGCCGAAAACGCGATATCGGCCGATTTGCGATCTGTCAGCAGATTCGGTTTCTGGGCAGTTTACATGTCGAACTGCACGGTAGAAACGATAAAACAGCTCCTCCGTGCAGTTTTCATACCGAGTCACCGTCCACTGGGCTCAGCGAGAAAACGCGATTTCGGCGCTTCTGAGGGCCGAAAACGCGATATCGGCCGATTTGCGATCTGTCAGCAGATTCGGTTTCTGGGCAGTTTACATGTCGAACTGCACGGTAGAAACGATAAAACAGCTCCTCCGTGCAGTTTTCATACCGAGTCACCGTCCACTGGGCTCAGCGAGAAAACGCGATTTCGGCGCTTCTGAGGGCCGAAAACGCGATATCGGCCGATTTGCGATCTGTCAGCAGATTCGGTTTCTGGGCAGTTTACATGTCGAACTGCACGGTAGAAACGATAAAACAGCTCCTCCGTGCAGTTTTCATACCGAGTCACCGTCCACTGGGCTCAGCGAGAAAACGCGATTTCGGCGCTTCTGAGGGCCGAAAACGCGATATCGGCCGATTTGCGATCTGTCAGCAGATTCGGTTTCTGGGCAGTTTACATGTCGAACTGCACGGTAGAAACGATAAAACAGCTCCTCCGTGCAGTTTTCATACCGAGTCACCGTCCACTGGGCTCAGCGAGAAAACGCGATTTCGGCGCTTCTGAGGGCCGAAAACGCGATATCGGCCGATTTGCGATCTGTCAGCAGATTCGGTTTCTGGGCAGTTTACATGTCGAACTGCACGGTAGAAACGATAAAACAGCTCCTCCGTGCAGTTTTCATACCGAGTCACCGTCCACTGGGCTCAGCGAGAAAACGCGATTTCGGCGCTTCTGAGGGCCGAAAACGCGATATCGGCCGATTTTCGATCTGTCAGCAGATTCGGTTTCTGGGCAGTTTACATGTCGAACTGCACGGTAGAAACGATAAAACAGCTCCTCCGTGCAGTTTTCATACCGAGTCACCGTCCACTGGGCTCAGCGAGAAAACGCGATTTCGGCGCTTCTGAGGGCCGAAAACGCGATATCGGCCGATTTGCGATCTGTCAGCAGATTCGGTTTCTGGGCAGTTTACATGTCGAACTGCACGGTAGAAACGATAAAACAGCTCCTCCGTGCAGTTTTCATACCGAGTCACCGTCCACTGGGCTCAGCGAGAAAACGCGATTTCGGCGCTTCTGAGGGCCGAAAACGCGATATCGGCCGATTTGCGATCTGTCAGCAGATTCGGTTTCTGGGCAGTTTACATGTCGAACTGCACGGTAGAAACGATAAAACAGCTCCTCCGTGCAGTTTTCATACCGAGTCACCGTCCACTGGGCTCAGCGAGAAAACGCGATTTCGGCGCTTCTGAGGGCCGAAAACGCGATATCGGCCGATTTGCGATCTGTCAGCAGATTCGGTTTCTGGGCAGTTTACATGTCGAACTGCACGGTAGAAACGATAAAACAGCTCCTCCGTGCAGTTTTCATACCGAGTCACCGTCCACTGGGCTCAGCGAGAAAACGCGATTTCGGCGCTTCTGAGGGCCGAAAACGCGATATCGGCCGATTTGCGATCTGTCAGCAGATTCGGTTTCTGGGCAGTTTACATGTCGAACTGCACGGTAGAAACGATAAAACAGCTCCTCCGTGCAGTTTTCATACCGAGTCACCGTCCACTGGGCTCAGCGAGAAAACGCGATTTCGGCGCTTCTGAGGGCCGAAAACGCGATATCGGCCGATTTGCGATCTGTCAGCAGATTCGGTTTCTGGGCAGTTTACATGTCGAACTGCACGGTAGAAACGATAAAACAGCTCCTCCGTGCAGTTTTCATACCGAGTCACCGTCCACTGGGCTCAGCGAGAAAACGCGATTTCGGCGCTTCTGAGGGCCGAAAACGCGATATCGGCCGATTTGCGATCTGTCAGCAGATTCGGTTTCTGGGCAGTTTACATGTCGAACTGCACGGTAGAAACGATAAAACAGCTCCTCCGTGCAGTTTTCATACCGAGTCACCGTCCACTGGGCTCAGCGAGAAAACGCGATTTCGGCGCTTCTGAGGGCCGAAAACGCGATATCGGCCGATTTTCGATCTGTCAGCAGATTCGGTTTCTGGGCAGTTTACATGTCGAACTGCACGGTAGAAACGATAAAACAGCTCCTCCGTGCAGTTTTCATACCGAGTCACCGTCCACTGGGCTCAGCGAGAAAACGCGATTTCGGCGCTTCTGAGGGCCGAAAACGCGATATCGGCCGATTTGCGATCTGTCAGCAGATTCGGTTTCTGGGCAGTTTACATGTCGAACTGCACGGTAGAAACGATAAAACAGCTCCTCCGTGCAGTTTTCATACCGAGTCACCGTCCACTGGGCTCAGCGAGAAAACGCGATTTCGGCGCTTCTGAGGGCCGAAAACGCGATATCGGCCGATTTGCGATCTGTCAGCAGATTCGGTTTCTGGGCAGTTTACATGTCGAACTGCACGGTAGAAACGATAAAACAGCTCCTCCGTGCAGTTTTCATACCGAGTCACCGTCCACTGGGCTCAGCGAGAAAACGCGATTTCGGCGCTTCTGAGGGCCGAAAACGCGATATCGGCCGATTTGCGATCTGTCAGCAGATTCGGTTTCTGGGCAGTTTACATGTCGAACTGCACGGTAGAAACGATAAAACAGCTCCTCCGTGCAGTTTTCATACCGAGTCACCGTCCACTGGGCTCAGCGAGAAAACGCGATTTCGGCGCTTCTGAGGGCCGAAAACGCGATATCGGCCGATTTGCGATCTGTCAGCAGATTCGGTTTCTGGGCAGTTTACATGTCGAACTGCACGGTAGAAACGATAAAACAGCTCCTCCGTGCAGTTTTCATACCGAGTCACCGTCCACTGGGCTCAGCGAGAAAACGCGATTTCGGCGCTTCTGAGGGCCGAAAACGCGATATCGGCCGATTTGCGATCTGTCAGCAGATTCGGTTTCTGGGCAGTTTACATGTCGAACTGCACGGTAGAAACGATAAAACAGCTCCTCCGTGCAGTTTTCATACCGAGTCACCGTCCACTGGGCTCAGCGAGAAAACGCGATTTCGGCGCTTCTGAGGGCCGAAAACGCGATATCGGCCGATTTTCGATCTGTCAGCAGATTCGGTTTCTGGGCAGTTTACATGTCGAACTGCACGGTAGAAACGATAAAACAGCTCCTCCGTGCAGTTTTCATACCGAGTCACCGTCCACTGGGCTCAGCGAGAAAACGCGATTTCGGCGCTTTGAGGGCCGAAAACGCGATATCGGCCGATTTGCGATCTGTCAGCAGATTCGGTTTCTGGGCAGTTTACATGTCGAACTGCACGGTAGAAACGATAAAACAGCTCCTCCGTGCAGTTTTCATACCGAGTCACCGTCCACTGGGCTCAGCGAGAAAACGCGATTTCGGCGCTTCTGAGGGCCGAAAACGCGATATCGGCCGATTTGCGATCTGTCAGCAGATTCGGTTTCTGGGCAGTTTACATGTCGAACTGCACGGTAGAAACGATAAAACAGCTCCTCCGTGCAGTTTTCATACCGAGTCACCGTCCACTGGGCTCAGCGAGAAAACGCGATTTCGGCGCTTCTGAGGGCCGAAAACGCGATATCGGCCGATTTGCGATCTGTCAGCAGATTCGGTTTCTGGGCAGTTTACATGTCGAACTGCACGGTAGAAACGATAAAACAGCTCCTCCGTGCAGTTTTCATACCGAGTCACCGTCCACTGGGCTCAGCGAGAAAACGCGATTTCGGCGCTTCTGAGGGCCGAAAACGCGATATCGGCCGATTTGCGATCTGTCAGCAGATTCGGTTTCTGGGCAGTTTACATGTCGAACTGCACGGTAGAAACGATAAAACAGCTCCTCCGTGCAGTTTTCATACCGAGTCACCGTCCACTGGGCTCAGCGAGAAAACGCGATTTCGGCGCTTCTGAGGGCCGAAAACGCGATATCGGCCGATTTGCGATCTGTCAGCAGATTCGGTTTCTGGGCAGTTTACATGTCGAACTGCACGGTAGAAACGATAAAACAGCTCCTCCGTGCAGTTTTCATACCGAGTCACCGTCCACTGGGCTCAGCGAGAAAACGCGATTTCGGCGCTTCTGAGGGCCGAAAACGCGATATCGGCCGATTTGCGATCTGTCAGCAGATTCGGTTTCTGGGCAGTTTACATGTCGAACTGCACGGTAGAAACGATAAAACAGCTCCTCCGTGCAGTTTTCATACCGAGTCACCGTCCACTGGGCTCAGCGAGAAAACGCGATTTCGGCGCTTCTGAGGGCCGAAAACGCGATATCGGCCGATTTGCGATCTGTCAGCAGATTCGGTTTCTGGGCAGTTTACATGTCGAACTGCACGGTAGAAACGATAAAACAGCTCCTCCGTGCAGTTTTCATACCGAGTCACCGTCCACTGGGCTCAGCGAGAAAACGCGATTTCGGCGCTTCTGAGGGCCGAAAACGCGATATCGGCCGATTTGCGATCTGTCAGCAGATTCGGTTTCTGGGCAGTTTACATGTCGAACTGCACGGTAGAAACGATAAAACAGCTCCTCCGTGCAGTTTTCATACCGAGTCACCGTCCACTGGGCTCAGCGAGAAAACGCGATTTCGGCGCTTCTGAGGGCCGAAAACGCGATATCGGCCGATTTGCGATCTGTCAGCAGATTCGGTTTCTGGGCAGTTTACATGTCGAACTGCACGGTAGAAACGATAAAACAGCTCCTCCGTGCAGTTTTCATACCGAGTCACCGTCCACTGGGCTCAGCGAGAAAACGCGATTTCGGCGCTTCTGAGGGCCGAAAACGCGATATCGGCCGATTTGCGATCTGTCAGCAGATTCGGTTTCTGGGCAGTTTACATGTCGAACTGCACGGTAGAAACGATAAAACAGCTCCTCCGTGCAGTTTTCATACCGAGTCACCGTCCACTGGGCTCAGCGAGAAAACGCGATTTCGGCGCTTCTGAGGGCCGAAAACGCGATATCGGCCGATTTGCGATCTGTCAGCAGATTCGGTTTCTGGGCAGTTTACATGTCGAACTGCACGGTAGAAACGATAAAACAGCTCCTCCGTGCAGTTTTCATACCGAGTCACCGTCCACTGGGCTCAGCGAGAAAACGCGATTTCGGCGCTTCTGAGGGCCGAAAACGCGATATCGGCCGATTTGCGATCTGTCAGCAGATTCGGTTTCTGGGCAGTTTACATGTCGAACTGCACGGTAGAAACGATAAAACAGCTCCTCCGTGCAGTTTTCATACCGAGTCACCGTCCACTGGGCTCAGCGAGAAAACGCGATTTCGGCGCTTCTGAGGGCCGAAAACGCGATATCGGCCGATTTGCGATCTGTCAGCAGATTCGGTTTCTGGGCAGTTTACATGTCGAACTGCACGGTAGAAACGATAAAACAGCTCCTCCGTGCAGTTTTCATACCGAGTCACCGTCCACTGGGCTCAGCGAGAAAACGCGATTTCGGCGCTTCTGAGGGCCGAAAACGCGATATCGGCCGATTTGCGATCTGTCAGCAGATTCGGTTTCTGGGCAGTTTACATGTCGAACTGCACGGTAGAAACGATAAAACAGCTCCTCCGTGCAGTTTTCATACCGAGTCACCGTCCACTGGGCTCAGCGAGAAAACGCGATTTCGGCGCTTCTGAGGGCCGAAAACGCGATATCGGCCGATTTGCGATCTGTCAGCAGATTCGGTTTCTGGGCAGTTTACATGTCGAACTGCACGGTAGAAACGATAAAACAGCTCCTCCGTGCAGTTTTCATACCGAGTCACCGTCCACTGGGCTCAGCGAGAAAACGCGATTTCGGCGCTTCTGAGGGCCGAAAACGCGATATCGGCCGATTTTGCGATCTGTCAGCAGATTCGGTTTCTGGGCAGTTTACATGTCGAACTGCACGGTAGAAACGATAAAACAGCTCCTCCGTGCAGTTTTCATACCGAGTCACCGTCCACTGGGCTCAGCGAGAAAACGCGATTTCGGCGCTTCTGAGGGCCGAAAACGCGATATCGGCCGATTTGCGATCTGTCAGCAGATTCGGTTTCTGGGCAGTTTACATGTCGAACTGCACGGTAGAAACGATAAAACAGCTCCTCCGTGCAGTTTTCATACCGAGTCACCGTCCACTGGGCTCAGCGAGAAAACGCGATTTCGGCGCTTCTGAGGGCCGAAAACGCGATATCGGCCGATTTGCGATCTGTCAGCAGATTCGGTTTCTGGGCAGTTTACATGTCGAACTGCACGGTAGAAACGATAAAACAGCTCCTCCGTGCAGTTTTCATACCGAGTCACCGTCCACTGGGCTCAGCGAGAAAACGCGATTTCGGCGCTTCTGAGGGCCGAAAACGCGATATCGGCCGATTTGCGATCTGTCAGCAGATTCGGTTTCTGGGCAGTTTACATGTCGAACTGCACGGTAGAAACGATAAAACAGCTCCTCCGTGCAGTTTTCATACCGAGTCACCGTCCACTGGGCTCAGCGAGAAAACGCGATTTCGGCGCTTCTGAGGGCCGAAAACGCGATATCGGCCGATTTGCGATCTGTCAGCAGATTCGGTTTCTGGGCAGTTTACATGTCGAACTGCACGGTAGAAACGATAAAACAGCTCCTCCGTGCAGTTTTCATACCGAGTCACCGTCCACTGGGCTCAGCGAGAAAACGCGATTTCGGCGCTTCTGAGGGCCGAAAACGCGATATCGGCCGATTTGCGATCTGTCAGCAGATTCGGTTTCTGGGCAGTTTACATGTCGAACTGCACGGTAGAAACGATAAAACAGCTCCTCCGTGCAGTTTTCATACCGAGTCACCGTCCACTGGGCTCAGCGAGAAAACGCGATTTCGGCGCTTCTGAGGGCCGAAAACGCGATATCGGCCGATTTGCGATCTGTCAGCAGATTCGGTTTCTGGGCAGTTTACATGTCGAACTGCACGGTAGAAACGATAAAACAGCTCCTCCGTGCAGTTTTCATACCGAGTCACCGTCCACTGGGCTCAGCGAGAAAACGCGATTTCGGCGCTTCTGAGGGCCGAAAACGCGATATCGGCCGATTTGCGATCTGTCAGCAGATTCGGTTTCTGGGCAGTTTACATGTCGAACTGCACGGTAGAAACGATAAAACAGCTCCTCCGTGCAGTTTTCATACCGAGTCACCGTCCACTGGGCTCAGCGAGAAAACGCGATTTCGGCGCTTCTGAGGGCCGAAAACGCGATATCGGCCGATTTGCGATCTGTCAGCAGATTCGGTTTCTGGGCAGTTTACATGTCGAACTGCACGGTAGAAACGATAAAACAGCTCCTCCGTGCAGTTTTCATACCGAGTCACCGTCCACTGGGCTCAGCGAGAAAACGCGATTTCGGCGCTTCTGAGGGCCGAAAACGCGATATCGGCCGATTTGCGATCTGTCAGCAGATTCGGTTTCTGGGCAGTTTACATGTCGAACTGCACGGTAGAAACGATAAAACAGCTCCTCCGTGCAGTTTTCATACCGAGTCACCGTCCACTGGGCTCAGCGAGAAAACGCGATTTCGGCGCTTCTGAGGGCCGAAAACGCGATATCGGCCGATTTGCGATCTGTCAGCAGATTCGGTTTCTGGGCAGTTTACATGTCGAACTGCACGGTAGAAACGATAAAACAGCTCCTCCGTGCAGTTTTCATACCGAGTCACCGTCCACTGGGCTCAGCGAGAAAACGCGATTTCGGCGCTTCTGAGGGCCGAAAACGCGATATCGGCCGATTTGCGATCTGTCAGCAGATTCGGTTTCTGGGCAGTTTACATGTCGAACTGCACGGTAGAAACGATAAAACAGCTCCTCCGTGCAGTTTTCATACCGAGTCACCGTCCACTGGGCTCAGCGAGAAAACGCGATTTCGGCGCTTCTGAGGGCCGAAAACGCGATATCGGCCGATTTGCGATCTGTCAGCAGATTCGGTTTCTGGGCAGTTTACATGTCGAACTGCACGGTAGAAACGATAAAACAGCTCCTCCGTGCAGTTTTCATACCGAGTCACCGTCCACTGGGCTCAGCGAGAAAACGCGATTTCGGCGCTTCTGAGGGCCGAAAACGCGATATCGGCCGATTTGCGATCTGTCAGCAGATTCGGTTTCTGGGCAGTTTACATGTCGAACTGCACGGTAGAAACGATAAAACAGCTCCTCCGTGCAGTTTTCATACCGAGTCACCGTCCACTGGGCTCAGCGAGAAAACGCGATTTCGGCGCTTCTGAGGGCCGAAAACGCGATATCGGCCGATTTGCGATCTGTCAGCAGATTCGGTTTCTGGGCAGTTTACATGTCGAACTGCACGGTAGAAACGATAAAACAGCTCCTCCGTGCAGTTTTCATACCGAGTCACCGTCCACTGGGCTCAGCGAGAAAACGCGATTTCGGCGCTTCTGAGGGCCGAAAACGCGATATCGGCCGATTTGCGATCTGTCAGCAGATTCGGTTTCTGGGCAGTTTACATGTCGAACTGCACGGTAGAAACGATAAAACAGCTCCTCCGTGCAGTTTTCATACCGAGTCACCGTCCACTGGGCTCAGCGAGAAAACGCGATTTCGGCGCTTCTGAGGGCCGAAAACGCGATATCGGCCGATTTGCGATCTGTCAGCAGATTCGGTTTCTGGGCAGTTTACATGTCGAACTGCACGGTAGAAACGATAAAACAGCTCCTCCGTGCAGTTTTCATACCGAGTCACCGTCCACTGGGCTCAGCGAGAAAACGCGATTTCGGCGCTTCTGAGGGCCGAAAACGCGATATCGGCCGATTTGCGATCTGTCAGCAGATTCGGTTTCTGGGCAGTTTACATGTCGAACTGCACGGTAGAAACGATAAAACAGCTCCTCCGTGCAGTTTTCATACCGAGTCACCGTCCACTGGGCTCAGCGAGAAAACGCGATTTCGGCGCTTCTGAGGGCCGAAAACGCGATATCGGCCGATTTGCGATCTGTCAGCAGATTCGGTTTCTGGGCAGTTTACATGTCGAACTGCACGGTAGAAACGATAAAACAGCTCCTCCGTGCAGTTTTCATACCGAGTCACCGTCCACTGGGCTCAGCGAGAAAACGCGATTTCGGCGCTTCTGAGGGCCGAAAACGCGATATCGGCCGATTTGCGATCTGTCAGCAGATTCGGTTTCTGGGCAGTTTACATGTCGAACTGCACGGTAGAAACGATAAAACAGCTCCTCCGTGCAGTTTTCATACCGAGTCACCGTCCACTGGGCTCAGCGAGAAAACGCGATTTCGGCGCTTCTGAGGGCCGAAAACGCGATATCGGCCGATTTGCGATCTGTCAGCAGATTCGGTTTCTGGGCAGTTTACATGTCGAACTGCACGGTAGAAACGATAAAACAGCTCCTCCGTGCAGTTTTCATACCGAGTCACCGTCCACTGGGCTCAGCGAGAAAACGCGATTTCGGCGCTTCTGAGGGCCGAAAACGCGATATCGGCCGATTTGCGATCTGTCAGCAGATTCGGTTTCTGGGCAGTTTACATGTCGAACTGCACGGTAGAAACGATAAAACAGCTCCTCCGTGCAGTTTTCATACCGAGTCACCGTCCACTGGGCTCAGCGAGAAAACGCGATTTCGGCGCTTCTGAGGGCCGAAAACGCGATATCGGCCGATTTGCGATCTGTCAGCAGATTCGGTTTCTGGGCAGTTTACATGTCGAACTGCACGGTAGAAACGATAAAACAGCTCCTCCGTGCAGTTTTCATACCGAGTCACCGTCCACTGGGCTCAGCGAGAAAACGCGATTTCGGCGCTTCTGAGGGCCGAAAACGCGATATCGGCCGATTTTCGATCTGTCAGCAGATTCGGTTTCTGGGCAGTTTACATGTCGAACTGCACGGTAGAAACGATAAAACAGCTCCTCCGTGCAGTTTTCATACCGAGTCACCGTCCACTGGGCTCAGCGAGAAAACGCGATTTCGGCGCTTCTGAGGGCCGAAAACGCGATATCGGCCGATTTGCGATCTGTCAGCAGATTCGGTTTCTGGGCAGTTTACATGTCGAACTGCACGGTAGAAACGATAAAACAGCTCCTCCGTGCAGTTTTCATACCGAGTCACCGTCCACTGGGCTCAGCGAGAAAACGCGATTTCGGCGCTTCTGAGGGCCGAAAACGCGATATCGGCCGATTTGCGATCTGTCAGCAGATTCGGTTTCTGGGCAGTTTACATGTCGAACTGCACGGTAGAAACGATAAAACAGCTCCTCCGTGCAGTTTTCATACCGAGTCACCGTCCACTGGGCTCAGCGAGAAAACGCGATTTCGGCGCTTCTGAGGGCCGAAAACGCGATATCGGCCGATTTGCGATCTGTCAGCAGATTCGGTTTCTGGGAGTTTACATGTCGAACTGCACGGTAGAAACGATAAAACAGCTCCTCCGTGCAGTTTTCATACCGAGTCACCGTCCACTGGGCTCAGCGAGAAAACGCGATTTCGGCGCTTCTGAGGGCCGAAAACGCGATATCGGCCGATTTGCGATCTGTCAGCAGATTCGGTTTCTGGGCAGTTTACATGTCGAACTGCACGGTAGAAACGATAAAACAGCTCCTCCGTGCAGTTTTCATACCGAGTCACCGTCCACTGGGCTCAGCGAGAAAACGCGATTTCGGCGCTTCTGAGGGCCGAAAACGCGATATCGGCCGATTTGCGATCTGTCAGCAGATTCGGTTTCTGGGCAGTTTACATGTCGAACTGCACGGTAGAAACGATAAAACAGCTCCTCCGTGCAGTTTTCATACCGAGTCACCGTCCACTGGGCTCAGCGAGAAAACGCGATTTCGGCGCTTCTGAGGGCCGAAAACGCGATATCGGCCGATTTGCGATCTGTCAGCAGATTCGGTTTCTGGGTACATGTCGAACTGCACGGTAGAAACGATAAAACAGCTCCTCCGTGCAGTTTTCATACCGAGTCACCGTCCACTGGGCTCAGCGAGAAAACGCGATTTCGGCGCTTCTGAGGGCCGAAAACGCGATATCGGCCGATTTGCGATCTGTCAGCAGATTCGGTTTCTGGGCAGTTTACATGTCGAACTGCACGGTAGAAACGATAAAACAGCTCCTCCGTGCAGTTTTCATACCGAGTCACCGTCCACTGGGCTCAGCGAGAAAACGCGATTTCGGCGCTTCTGAGGGCCGAAAACGCGATATCGGCCGATTTGCGATCTGTCAGCAGATTCGGTTTCTGGGCAGTTTACATGTCGAACTGCACGGTAGAAACGATAAAACAGCTCCTCCGTGCAGTTTTCATACCGAGTCACCGTCCACTGGGCTCAGCGAGAAAACGCGATTTCGGCGCTTCTGAGGGCCGAAAACGCGATATCGGCCGATTTGCGATCTGTCAGCAGATTCGGTTTCTGGGCAGTTTACATGTCGAACTGCACGGTAGAAACGATAAAACAGCTCCTCCGTGCAGTTTTCATACCGAGTCACCGTCCACTGGGCTCAGCGAGAAAACGCGATTTCGGCGCTTCTGAGGGCCGAAAACGCGATATCGGCCGATTTGCGATCTGTCAGCAGATTCGGTTTCTGGGCAGTTTACATGTCGAACTGCACGGTAGAAACGATAAAACAGCTCCTCCGTGCAGTTTTCATACCGAGTCACCGTCCACTGGGCTCAGCGAGAAAACGCGATTTCGGCGCTTCTGAGGGCCGAAAACGCGATATCGGCCGATTTGCGATCTGTCAGCAGATTCGGTTTCTGGGCAGTTTACATGTCGAACTGCACGGTAGAAACGATAAAACAGCTCCTCCGTGCAGTTTTCATACCGAGTCACCGTCCACTGGGCTCAGCGAGAAAACGCGATTTCGGCGCTTCTGAGGGCCGAAAACGCGATATCGGCCGATTTGCGATCTGTCAGCAGATTCGGTTTCTGGGCAGTTTACATGTCGAACTGCACGGTAGAAACGATAAAACAGCTCCTCCGTGCAGTTTTCATACCGAGTCACCGTCCACTGGGCTCAGCGAGAAAACGCGATTTCGGCGCTTCTGAGGGCCGAAAACGCGATATCGGCCGATTTGCGATCTGTCAGCAGATTCGGTTTCTGGGCAGTTTACATGTCGAACTGCACGGTAGAAACGATAAAACAGCTCCTCCGTGCAGTTTTCATACCGAGTCACCGTCCACTGGGCTCAGCGAGAAAACGCGATTTCGGCGCTTCTGAGGGCCGAAAACGCGATATCGGCCGATTTGCGATCTGTCAGCAGATTCGGTTTCTGGGCAGTTTACATGTCGAACTGCACGGTAGAAACGATAAAACAGCTCCTCCGTGCAGTTTTCATACCGAGTCACCGTCCACTGGGCTCAGCGAGAAAACGCGATTTCGGCGCTTCTGAGGGCCGAAAACGCGATATCGGCCGATTTGCGATCTGTCAGCAGATTCGGTTTCTGGGCAGTTTACATGTCGAACTGCACGGTAGAAACGATAAAACAGCTCCTCCGTGCAGTTTTCATACCGAGTCACCGTCCACTGGGCTCAGCGAGAAAACGCGATTTCGGCGCTTCTGAGGGCCGAAAACGCGATATCGGCCGATTTGCGATCTGTCAGCAGATTCGGTTTCTGGGCAGTTTACATGTCGAACTGCACGGTAGAAACGATAAAACAGCTCCTCCGTGCAGTTTTCATACCGAGTCACCGTCCACTGGGCTCAGCGAGAAAACGCGATTTCGGCGCTTCTGAGGGCCGAAAACGCGATATCGGCCGATTTGCGATCTGTCAGCAGATTCGGTTTCTGGGCAGTTTACATGTCGAACTGCACGGTAGAAACGATAAAACAGCTCCTCCGTGCAGTTTTCATACCGAGTCACCGTCCACTGGGCTCAGCGAGAAAACGCGATTTCGGCGCTTCTGAGGGCCGAAAACGCGATATCGGCCGATTTGCGATCTGTCAGCAGATTCGGTTTCTGGGCAGTTTACATGTCGAACTGCACGGTAGAAACGATAAAACAGCTCCTCCGTGCAGTTTTCATACCGAGTCACCGTCCACTGGGCTCAGCGAGAAAACGCGATTTCGGCGCTTCTGAGGGCCGAAAACGCGATATCGGCCGATTTGCGATCTGTCAGCAGATTCGGTTTCTGGGCAGTTTACATGTCGAACTGCACGGTAGAAACGATAAAACAGCTCCTCCGTGCAGTTTTCATACCGAGTCACCGTCCACTGGGCTCAGCGAGAAAACGCGATTTCGGCGCTTCTGAGGGCCGAAAACGCGATATCGGCCGATTTGCGATCTGTCAGCAGATTCGGTTTCTGGGCAGTTTACATGTCGAACTGCACGGTAGAAACGATAAAACAGCTCCTCCGTGCAGTTTTCATACCGAGTCACCGTCCACTGGGCTCAGCGAGAAAACGCGATTTCGGCGCTTCTGAGGGCCGAAAACGCGATATCGGCCGATTTGCGATCTGTCAGCAGATTCGGTTTCTGGGCAGTTTACATGTCGAACTGCACGGTAGAAACGATAAAACAGCTCCTCCGTGCAGTTTTCATACCGAGTCACCGTCCACTGGGCTCAGCGAGAAAACGCGATTTCGGCGCTTCTGAGGGCCGAAAACGCGATATCGGCCGATTTGCGATCTGTCAGCAGATTCGGTTTCTGGGCAGTTTACATGTCGAACTGCACGGTAGAAACGATAAAACAGCTCCTCCGTGCAGTTTTCATACCGAGTCACCGTCCACTGGGCTCAGCGAGAAAACGCGATTTCGGCGCTTCTGAGGGCCGAAAACGCGATATCGGCCGATTTGCGATCTGTCAGCAGATTCGGTTTCTGGGCAGTTTACATGTCGAACTGCACGGTAGAAACGATAAAACAGCTCCTCCGTGCAGTTTTCATACCGAGTCACCGTCCACTGGGCTCAGCGAGAAAACGCGATTTCGGCGCTTCTGAGGGCCGAAAACGCGATATCGGCCGATTTGCGATCTGTCAGCAGATTCGGTTTCTGGGCAGTTTACATGTCGAACTGCACGGTAGAAACGATAAAACAGCTCCTCCGTGCAGTTTTCATACCGAGTCACCGTCCACTGGGCTCAGCGAGAAAACGCGATTTCGGCGCTTCTGAGGGCCGAAAACGCGATATCGGCCGATTTGCGATCTGTCAGCAGATTCGGTTTCTGGGCAGTTTACATGTCGAACTGCACGGTAGAAACGATAAAACAGCTCCTCCGTGCAGTTTTCATACCGAGTCACCGTCCACTGGGCTCAGCGAGAAAACGCGATTTCGGCGCTTCTGAGGGCCGAAAACGCGATATCGGCCGATTTTCGATCTGTCAGCAGATTCGGTTTCTGGGCAGTTTACATGTCGAACTGCACGGTAGAAACGATAAAACAGCTCCTCCGTGCAGTTTTCATACCGAGTCACCGTCCACTGGGCTCAGCGAGAAAACGCGATTTCGGCGCTCTGAGGGCCGAAAACGCGATATCGGCCGATTTGCGATCTGTCAGCAGATTCGGTTTCTGGGCAGTTTACATGTCGAACTGCACGGTAGAAACGATAAAACAGCTCCTCCGTGCAGTTTTCATACCGAGTCACCGTCCACTGGGCTCAGCGAGAAAACGCGATTTCGGCGCTTCTGAGGGCCGAAAACGCGATATCGGCCGATTTGCGATCTGTCAGCAGATTCGGTTTCTGGGCAGTTTACATGTCGAACTGCACGGTAGAAACGATAAAACAGCTCCTCCGTGCAGTTTTCATACCGAGTCACCGTCCACTGGGCTCAGCGAGAAAACGCGATTTCGGCGCTTCTGAGGGCCGAAAACGCGATATCGGCCGATTTGCGATCTGTCAGCAGATTCGGTTTCTGGGCAGTTTACATGTCGAACTGCACGGTAGAAACGATAAAACAGCTCCTCCGTGCAGTTTTCATACCGAGTCACCGTCCACTGGGCTCAGCGAGAAAACGCGATTTCGGCGCTTCTGAGGGCCGAAAACGCGATATCGGCCGATTTGCGATCTGTCAGCAGATTCGGTTTCTGGGCAGTTTACATGTCGAACTGCACGGTAGAAACGATAAAACAGCTCCTCCGTGCAGTTTTCATACCGAGTCACCGTCCACTGGGCTCAGCGAGAAAACGCGATTTCGGCGCTTCTGAGGGCCGAAAACGCGATATCGGCCGATTTGCGATCTGTCAGCAGATTCGGTTTCTGGGCAGTTTACATGTCGAACTGCACGGTAGAAACGATAAAACAGCTCCTCCGTGCAGTTTTCATACCGAGTCACCGTCCACTGGGCTCAGCGAGAAAACGCGATTTCGGCGCTTCTGAGGGCCGAAAACGCGATATCGGCCGATTTGCGATCTGTCAGCAGATTCGGTTTCTGGGCAGTTTACATGTCGAACTGCACGGTAGAAACGATAAAACAGCTCCTCCGTGCAGTTTTCATACCGAGTCACCGTCCACTGGGCTCAGCGAGAAAACGCGATTTCGGCGCTTCTGAGGGCCGAAAACGCGATATCGGCCGATTTGCGATCTGTCAGCAGATTCGGTTTCTGGGCAGTTTACATGTCGAACTGCACGGTAGAAACGATAAAACAGCTCCTCCGTGCAGTTTTCATACCGAGTCACCGTCCACTGGGCTCAGCGAGAAAACGCGATTTCGGCGCTTCTGAGGGCCGAAAACGCGATATCGGCCGATTTGCGATCTGTCAGCAGATTCGGTTTCTGGGCAGTTTACATGTCGAACTGCACGGTAGAAACGATAAAACAGCTCCTCCGTGCAGTTTTCATACCGAGTCACCGTCCACTGGGCTCAGCGAGAAAACGCGATTTCGGCGCTTCTGAGGGCCGAAAACGCGATATCGGCCGATTTGCGATCTGTCAGCAGATTCGGTTTCTGGGCAGTTTACATGTCGAACTGCACGGTAGAAACGATAAAACAGCTCCTCCGTGCAGTTTTCATACCGAGTCACCGTCCACTGGGCTCAGCGAGAAAACGCGATTTCGGCGCTTCTGAGGGCCGAAAACGCGATATCGGCCGATTTGCGATCTGTCAGCAGATTCGGTTTCTGGGCAGTTTACATGTCGAACTGCACGGTAGAAACGATAAAACAGCTCCTCCGTGCAGTTTTCATACCGAGTCACCGTCCACTGGGCTCAGCGAGAAAACGCGATTTCGGCGCTTCTGAGGGCCGAAAACGCGATATCGGCCGATTTGCGATCTGTCAGCAGATTCGGTTTCTGGGCAGTTTACATGTCGAACTGCACGGTAGAAACGATAAAACAGCTCCTCCGTGCAGTTTTCATACCGAGTCACCGTCCACTGGGCTCAGCGAGAAAACGCGATTTCGGCGCTTCTGAGGGCCGAAAACGCGATATCGGCCGATTTGCGATCTGTCAGCAGATTCGGTTTCTGGGCAGTTTACATGTCGAACTGCACGGTAGAAACGATAAAACAGCTCCTCCGTGCAGTTTTCATACCGAGTCACCGTCCACTGGGCTCAGCGAGAAAACGCGATTTCGGCGCTTCTGAGGGCCGAAAACGCGATATCGGCCGATTTGCGATCTGTCAGCAGATTCGGTTTCTGGGCAGTTTACATGTCGAACTGCACGGTAGAAACGATAAAACAGCTCCTCCGTGCAGTTTTCATACCGAGTCACCGTCCACTGGGCTCAGCGAGAAAACGCGATTTCGGCGCTTCTGAGGGCCGAAAACGCGATATCGGCCGATTTGCGATCTGTCAGCAGATTCGGTTTCTGGGCAGTTTACATGTCGAACTGCACGGTAGAAACGATAAAACAGCTCCTCCGTGCAGTTTTCATACCGAGTCACCGTCCACTGGGCTCAGCGAGAAAACGCGATTTCGGCGCTTCTGAGGGCCGAAAACGCGATATCGGCCGATTTGCGATCTGTCAGCAGATTCGGTTTCTGGGCAGTTTACATGTCGAACTGCACGGTAGAAACGATAAAACAGCTCCTCCGTGCAGTTTTCATACCGAGTCACCGTCCACTGGGCTCAGCGAGAAAACGCGATTTCGGCGCTTCTGAGGGCCGAAAACGCGATATCGGCCGATTTGCGATCTGTCAGCAGATTCGGTTTCTGGGCAGTTTACATGTCGAACTGCACGGTAGAAACGATAAAACAGCTCCTCCGTGCAGTTTTCATACCGAGTCACCGTCCACTGGGCTCAGCGAGAAAACGCGATTTCGGCGCTTCTGAGGGCCGAAAACGCGATATCGGCCGATTTGCGATCTGTCAGCAGATTCGGTTTCTGGGCAGTTTACATGTCGAACTGCACGGTAGAAACGATAAAACAGCTCCTCCGTGCAGTTTTCATACCGAGTCACCGTCCACTGGGCTCAGCGAGAAAACGCGATTTCGGCGCTTCTGAGGGCCGAAAACGCGATATCGGCCGATTTGCGATCTGTCAGCAGATTCGGTTTCTGGGCAGTTTACATGTCGAACTGCACGGTAGAAACGATAAAACAGCTCCTCCGTGCAGTTTTCATACCGAGTCACCGTCCACTGGGCTCAGCGAGAAAACGCGATTTCGGCGCTTCTGAGGGCCGAAAACGCGATATCGGCCGATTTGCGATCTGTCAGCAGATTCGGTTTCTGGGCAGTTTACATGTCGAACTGCACGGTAGAAACGATAAAACAGCTCCTCCGTGCAGTTTTCATACCGAGTCACCGTCCACTGGGCTCAGCGAGAAAACGCGATTTCGGCGCTTCTGAGGGCCGAAAACGCGATATCGGCCGATTTGCGATCTGTCAGCAGATTCGGTTTCTGGGCAGTTTACATGTCGAACTGCACGGTAGAAACGATAAAACAGCTCCTCCGTGCAGTTTTCATACCGAGTCACCGTCCACTGGGCTCAGCGAGAAAACGCGATTTCGGCGCTTCTGAGGGCCGAAAACGCGATATCGGCCGAAATGCGATCTGTCAGCAGATTCGGTTTCTGGGCAGTTTACATGTCGAACTGCACGGTAGAAACGATAAAACAGCTCCTCCGTGCAGTTTTCATACCGAGTCACCGTCCACTGGGCTCAGCGAGAAAACGCGATTTCGGCGCTTCTGAGGGCCGAAAACGCGATATCGGCCGATTTGCGATCTGTCAGCAGATTCGGTTTCTGGGCAGTTTACATGTCGAACTGCACGGTAGAAACGATAAAACAGCTCCTCCGTGCAGTTTTCATACCGAGTCACCGTCCACTGGGCTCAGCGAGAAAACGCGATTTCGGCGCTTCTGAGGGCCGAAAACGCGATATCGGCCGATTTGCGATCTGTCAGCAGATTCGGTTTCTGGGCAGTTTACATGTCGAACTGCACGGTAGAAACGATAAAACAGCTCCTCCGTGCAGTTTTCATACCGAGTCACCGTCCACTGGGCTCAGCGAGAAAACGCGATTTCGGCGCTTCTGAGGGCCGAAAACGCGATATCGGCCGATTTGCGATCTGTCAGCAGATTCGGTTTCTGGGCAGTTTACATGTCGAACTGCACGGTAGAAACGATAAAACAGCTCCTCCGTGCAGCAGTTTTCATACCGAGTCACCGTCCACTGGGCTCAGCGAGAAAACGCGATTTCGGCGCTTCTGAGGGCCGAAAACGCGATATCGGCCGATTTGCGATCTGTCAGCAGATTCGGTTTCTGGGCAGTTTACATGTCGAACTGCACGGTAGAAACGATAAAACAGCTCCTCCGTGCAGTTTTCATACCGAGTCACCGTCCACTGGGCTCAGCGAGAAAACGCGATTTCGGCGCTTCTGAGGGCCGAAAACGCGATATCGGCCGATTTGCGATCTGTCAGCAGATTCGGTTTCTGGGCAGTTTACATGTCGAACTGCACGGTAGAAACGATAAAACAGCTCCTCCGTGCAGTTTTCATACCGAGTCACCGTCCACTGGGCTCAGCGAGAAAACGCGATTTCGGCGCTTCTGAGGGCCGAAAACGCGATATCGGCCGATTTGCGATCTGTCAGCAGATTCGGTTTCTGGGCAGTTTACATGTCGAACTGCACGGTAGAAACGATAAAACAGCTCCTCCGTGCAGTTTTCATACCGAGTCACCGTCCACTGGGCTCAGCGAGAAAACGCGATTTCGGCGCTTCTGAGGGCCGAAAACGCGATATCGGCCGATTTGCGATCTGTCAGCAGATTCGGTTTCTGGGCAGTTTACATGTCGAACTGCACGGTAGAAACGATAAAACAGCTCCTCCGTGCAGTTTTCATACCGAGTCACCGTCCACTGGGCTCAGCGAGAAAACGCGATTTCGGCGCTTCTGAGGGCCGAAAACGCGATATCGGCCGATTTGCGATCTGTCAGCAGATTCGGTTTCTGGGCAGTTTACATGTCGAACTGCACGGTAGAAACGATAAAACAGCTCCTCCGTGCAGTTTTCATACCGAGTCACCGTCCACTGGGCTCAGCGAGAAAACGCGATTTCGGCGCTTCTGAGGGCCGAAAACGCGATATCGGCCGATTTGCGATCTGTCAGCAGATTCGGTTTCTGGGCAGTTTACATGTCGAACTGCACGGTAGAAACGATAAAACAGCTCCTCCGTGCAGTTTTCATACCGAGTCACCGTCCACTGGGCTCAGCGAGAAAACGCGATTTCGGCGCTTCTGAGGGCCGAAAACGCGATATCGGCCGATTTGCGATCTGTCAGCAGATTCGGTTTCTGGGCAGTTTACATGTCGAACTGCACGGTAGAAACGATAAAACAGCTCCTCCGTGCAGTTTTCATACCGAGTCACCGTCCACTGGGCTCAGCGAGAAAACGCGATTTCGGCGCTTCTGAGGGCCGAAAACGCGATATCGGCCGATTTGCGATCTGTCAGCAGATTCGGTTTCTGGGCAGTTTACATGTCGAACTGCACGGTAGAAACGATAAAACAGCTCCTCCGTGCAGTTTTCATACCGAGTCACCGTCCACTGGGCTCAGCGAGAAAACGCGATTTCGGCGCTTCTGAGGGCCGAAAACGCGATATCGGCCGATTTGCGATCTGTCCTGGGCTTTTTACATGTCGAACTGCACGGTAGAAACGATAAAACAGCTCCTCCGTGCAGTTTTCATACCGAGTCACCGTCCACTGGGCTCAGCGAGAAAACGCGATTTCGGCGCTTCTGAGGGCCGAAAACGCGATATCGGCCGATTTGCGATCTGTCAGCAGATTCGGTTTCTGGGCAGTTTACATGTCGAACTGCACGGTAGAAACGATAAAACAGCTCCTCCGTGCAGTTTTCATACCGAGTCACCGTCCACTGGGCTCAGCGAGAAAACGCGATTTCGGCGCTTCTGAGGGCCGAAAACGCGATATCGGCCGATTTGCGATCTGTCAGCAGATTCGGTTTCTGGGCAGTTTACATGTCGAACTGCACGGTAGAAACGATAAAACAGCTCCTCCGTGCAGTTTTCATACCGAGTCACCGTCCACTGGGCTCAGCGAGAAAACGCGATTTCGGCGCTTCTGAGGGCCGAAAACGCGATATCGGCCGATTTTCGATCTGTCAGCAGATTCGGTTTCTGGGCAGTTTACATGTCGAACTGCACGGTAGAAACGATAAAACAGCTCCTCCGTGCAGTTTTCATACCGAGTCACCGTCCACTGGGCTCAGCGAGAAAACGCGATTTCGGCGCTTCTGAGGGCCGAAAACGCGATATCGGCCGATTTTCGATCTGTCAGCAGATTCGGTTTCTGGGCAAGACACATGTCGAACTGCACGGTAGAAACGATAAAACAGCTCCTCCGTGCAGTTTTCATACCGAGTCACCGTCCACTGGGCTCAGCGAGAAAACGCGATTTCGGCGCTTCTGAGGGCCGAAAACGCGATATCGGCTGATTTGCGATCTGTCAGCAGATTCGGTTTCTGGGCAGTTTACATGTCGAACTGCACGGTAGAAACGATAAAACAGCTCCTCCGTGCAGTTTTCATACCGAGTCACCGTCCACTGGGCTCAGCGAGAAAACGCGATTTCGGCGTTTCGAGGGCCGAAAACGCGATATCGGCCGATTTGCGATCTGTCAGCAGATTCGGTTTCTGGGCAGTTTACATGTCGAACTGCACGGTAGAAACGATAAAACAGCTCCTCCGTGCAGTTTTCATACCGAGTCACCGTCCACTGGGCTCAGCGAGAAAACGCGATTTCGGCACTCCTGAGGGCCGAAAACGCGATATCGGCCGATTTTCGATCTGTCAGCAGATTCGGTTTCTGGGCAGTTTACATGTCGAACTGCACGGTAGAAACGATAAAAAAGCTCCTCCGTGCAGTTTTCATACCGAGTCACCGTCCACTGGGCTCAGCGAGAAAACGCGATTTCGGCGCTTCTGAGGGCCGAAAACGCGATATCGGCCGATTTTCGATCTGTCAGCAGATTCGGTTTCTGGGCAGTTTACATGTCGAACTGCACGGTAGAAACGATAAAACAGCTCCTCCGTGCAGTTTTCATACCGAGTCACCGTCCACTGGGCTCAGCGAGAAAACGCGATTTCGGCGCTTCTGAGGGCCGAAAACGCGATATCGGCCGATTTTCGATCTGTCAGCAGATTCGGTTTCTGGGCAGTTTACATGTCGAACTGCACGGTAGAAACGATAAAACAGCTCCTCCGTGCAGTTTTCATACCGAGTCACCGTCCACTGGGCTCAGCGAGAAAACGCGATTTCGGCCCTTCTGAGGGCCGAAAACGCGATATCGGCCGATTTGCGATCTGTCAGCAGATTCGGTTTCTGGGCAGTTTACATGTCGAACTGCACGGTAGAAACGATAAAACAGCTCCTCCGTGCAGTTTTCATACCGAGTCACCGTCCACTGGGCTCAGCGAGAAAAAACGCGATTTCGGCGCTTCTGAGGGCCGAAAACGCGATATCGGCCGATTTGCGATCTGTCAGCAGATTCGGTTTCTGGGCAGTTTACATGTCGAACTGCACGGTAGAAACGATAAAACAGCTCCTCCGTGCAGTTTTCATACCGAGTCACCGTCCACTGGGCTCAGCGAGAAAACGCGATTTCGGCGCTTCTGAGGGCCGAAAACGCGATATCGGCCGATTTGCGATCTGTCAGCAGATTCGGTTTCTGGGCAGTTTACATGTCGAACTGCACGGTAGAAACGATAAAACAGCTCCCCCGTGCAGTTTTCATACCGAGTCACCGTCCACTGGGCTCAAGCGAGAAAACGCGATTTCGGCGCTTCTGAGGGCCGAAAACGCGATATCGGCCGATTTGCGATCTGTCAGCAGATTCGGTTTCTGGGCAGTTTACATGTCGAACTGCACGGTAGAAACGATAAAACAGCTCCTCCGGCAGTTTTCATACCGAGTCACCGTCCACTCGGCTCAGCGAGAAAACGCGATTTCGGCACTCCTGAGGGCCGAAAACGCGATATCGGCCGATTTTCGATCTGTCAGCAGATTCGGTTTCTGGGCAGTTTACATGTCGAACTGCACGGTAGAAACGATAAAACAGCTCCTCCGTGCAGTTTTCATACCGAGTCACCGTCCACTGGGCTCAGCGAGAAAACGCGATTTCGGCGCTTCTGAGGGCCGAAAACGCGATATCGGCCGATTTTCGATCTGTCAGCAGATTCGGTTTCTGGGCAGTTTACATGTCGAACTGCACGGTAGAAACGATAAAACAGCTCCTCCGTGCAGTTTTCATACCGAGTCACCGTCCACTGGGCTCAGCGAGAAAACGCGATTTCGGCGCTTCTGAGGGCCGAAAACGCGATATCGGCCGATTTTCGATCTGTCAGCAGATTCGGTTTCTGGGCAGTTTACATGTCGAACTGCACGGTAGAAACGATAAAACAGCTCCTCCGTGCAGTTTTCATACCGAGTCACCGTCCACTGGGCTCAGCGAGAAAACGCGATTTCGGCGCTTCTGAGGGCCGAAAACGCGATATCGGCCGATTTTCGATCTGTCAGCAGATTCGGTTTCTGGGCAGTTTACATGTCGAACTGCACGGTAGAAACGATAAAACAGCTCCTCCGTGCAGTTTTCATACCGAGTCACCGTCCACTGGGCTCAGCGAGAAAACGCGATTTCGGCGCTTCTGAGGGCCGAAAACGCGATATCGGCCGATTTGCGATCTGTCAGCAGATTCGGTTTCTGGGCAGTTTACATGTCGAACTGCACGGTAGAAACGATAAAACAGCTCCTCCGTGCAGTTTTCATACCGAGTCACCGTCCACTGGGCTCAGCGAGAAAACGCGATTTCGGCGCTTCTGAGGGCCGAAAACGCGATATCGGCCGATTTGCGATCTGTCAGCAGATTCGGTTTCTGGGCAGTTTACATGTCGAACTGCACGGTAGAAACGATAAAACAGCTCCTCCGTGCAGTTTTCATACCGAGTCACCGTCCACTCGGCTCAGCGAGAAAACGCGATTACGGCGCTTCTGAGGGCCGAAAACGCGATATCGGCCGATTTTCGATCTGTCAGCAGATTCGGTTTCTGGGCAGTTTACATGTCGAACTGCACGGTAGAAACGATAAAACAGCTCCTCCGTGCAGTTTTCATACCGAGTCACCGTCCACTGGGCTCAGCGAGAAAACGCGATTTCGGCGCTTCTGAGGGCCGAAAACGCGATATCGGCCGATTTGCGATCTGTCAGCAGATTCGGTTTCTGGGCAGTTTACATGTCGAACTGCACGGTAGAAACGATAAAACAGCTCCCCCGTGCAGTTTTCATACCGAGTCACCGTCCACTGGGCTCAGCGAGAAAACGCGATTTCGGCGCTTCTACAGCTCCCCCGTGCAGTTTTCATACCGAGTCACCGTCCACTGGGCTCAGCGAGAAAACGCGATTTCGGCGCTTCTGAGGGCCGAAAACGCGATATCGGCCGATTTGCGATCTGTCAGCAGATTCGGTTTCTGGGCAGTTTACATGTCGAACTGCACGGTAGAAACGATAAAACAGCTCCTCCGTGCAGTTTTCATACCGAGTCACCGTCCACTGGGCTCAGCGAGAAAACGCGATTTCGGCACTCCTGAGGGCCGAAAACGCGATATCGGCCGATTTTCGATCTGTCAGCAGATTCGGTTTCTGGGCAGTTTACATGTCGAACTGCACGGTAGAAACGATAAAACAGCTCCTCCGTGCAGTTTTCATACCGAGTCACCGTCCACTGGGCTCAGCGAGAAAACGCGATTTCGGCGCTTCTGAGGGCCGAAAACGCGATATCGGCCGATTTTCGATCTGTCAGCAGATTCGGTTTCTGGGCAGTTTACATGTCGAACTGCACGGTAGAAACGATAAAACAGCTCCTCCGTGCAGTTTTCATACCGAGTCACCGTCCACTGGGCTCAGCGAGAAAACGCGATTTCGGCGCTTCTGAGGGCCGAAAACGCGATATCGGCCGATTTTCGATCTGTCAGCAGATTCGGTTTCTGGGCAGTTTACATGTCGAACTGCACGGTAGAAACGATAAAACAGCTCCTCCGTGCAGTTTTCATACCGAGTCACCGTCCACTGGGCTCAGCGAGAAAACGCGATTTCGGCGCTTCTGAGGGCCGAAAACGCGATATCGGCCGATTTGCGATCTGTCAGCAGATTCGGTTTCTGGGCAGTTTACATGTCGAACTGCACGGTAGAAACGATAAAACAGCTCCTCCGTGCAGTTTTCATACCGAGTCACCGTCCACTGGGCTCAGCGAGAAAACGCGATTTCGGCGCTTCTGAGGGCCGAAAACGCGATATCGGCCGATTTTCGATCTGTCAGCAGATTCGGTTTCTGGGCAGTTTACATGTCGAACTGCACGGTAGAAACGATAAAACAGCTCCTCCGTGCAGTTTTCATACCGAGTCACCGTCCACTGGGCTCAGCGAGAAAACGCGATTTCGGCGCTTCTGAGGGCCGAAAACGCGATATCGGCCGATTTTCGATCTGTCAGCAGATTCGGTTTCTGGGCAGTTTACATGTCGAACTGCACGGTAGAAACGATAAAACAGCTCCTCCGTGCAGTTTTCATACCGAGTCACCGTCCACTGGGCTCAGCGAGAAAACGCGATTTCGGCGCTTCTGAGGGCCGAAAACGCGATATCGGCCGATTTGCGATCTGTCAGCAGATTCGGTTTCTGGGCAGTTTACATGTCGAACTGCACGGTAGAAACGATAAAACAGCTCCTCCGTGCAGTTTTCATACCGAGTCACCGTCCACTGGGCTCAGCGAGAAAACGCGATTTCGGCGCTTCTGAGGGCCGAAAACGCGATATCGGCCGATTTGCGATCTGTCCGACTAGGCTCAGCGAGAAAAACGCGATTTCGGCGCTTCTGAGGGCCGAAAACGCGATATCGGCCGATTTTCGATCTGTCAGCAGATTCGGTTTCTGGGCAGTTTACATGTCGAACTGCACGGTAGAAACGATAAAACAGCTCCTCCGTGCAGTTTTCATACCGAGTCACCGTCCACTGGGCTCAGCGAGGATAAAACAGCTCCCCCGTGCAGTTTTCATACCGAGTCACCGTCCACTGGGCTCAGCGAGAAAACGCGATTTCGGCGCTTCTGAGGGCCGAAAACGCGATATCGGCCGATTTGCGATCTGTCAGCAGATTCGGTTTCTGGGCAGTTTACATGTCGAACTGCACGGTAGAAACGATAAAACACCTCCTCCGTGCAGTTTTCATACCGAGTCACCGTCCACTGGGCTCAGCGAGAAAACGCGATTTCGGCACTCCTACTGCACGGTAGAAACGATAAAACAGCTCCTCCGTGCAGTTTTCATACCGAGTCACCGTCCACTGGGCTCAGCGAGAAAACGCGATTTCGGCGCTTCGGAGGGCCGAAAACGCGATATCGGCCGATTTTCGATCTGTCAGCAGATTCGGTTTCTGGGCAGTTTACATGTCGAACTGCACGGTAGAAACGATAAAACAGCTCCTCCGTGCAGTTTTCATACCGAGTCACCGTCCACTGGGCTCAGCGAGAAAACGCGATTTCGGCGCTTCTGAGGGCCGAAAACGCGATATCGGCCGATTTTCGATCTGTCAGCAGATTCGGTTTCTGGGCAGTTTACATGTCGAACTGCACGGTAGAAACGATAAAACAGCTCCTCCGTGCAGTTTTCATACCGAGTCACCGTCCACTGGGCTCAGCGAGAAAACGCGATTTCGGCGCTTCTGAGGGCCGAAAACGCGATATCGGCCGATTTGCGATCTGTCAGCAGATTCGGTTTCTGGGCAGTTTACATGTCGAACTGCACGGTAGAAACGATAAAACAGCTCCTCCGTGCAGTTTTCATACCGAGTCACCGTCCACTGGGCTCAGCGAGAAAACGCGATTTCGGCGCTTCTGAGGGCCGAAAACGCGATATCGGCCGATTTTCGATCTGTCAGCAGATTCGGTTTCTGGGCAGTTTACATGTCGAACTGCACGGTGAGAAACGATAAAACAGCTCCTCCGTGCAGTTTTCATACCGAGTCACCGTCCACTGGGCTCAGCGAGAAAACGCGATTTCGGCGCTTCTGAGGGCCGAAAACGCGATATCGGCCGATTTTCGATCTGTCAGCAGATTCGGTTTCTGGGCAGTTTACATGTCGAACTGCACGGTAGAAACGATAAAACAGCTCCTCCGTGCAGTTTTCATACCGAGTCACCGTCCACTGGGCTCAGCGAGAAAACGCGATTTCGGCGCTTCTGAGGGCCGAAAACGCGATATCGGCCGATTTGCGATCTGTCAGCAGATTCGGTTTCTGGGCAGTTTACATGTCGAACTGCACGGTAGAAACGATAAAACAGCTCCTCCGTGCAGCTAGAGTTTTCATACATGTCGACTGCACGGTAGAAACGATAAAACACCGCCTCCGTGCAGTTTTCATACCGAGTCACCGTCCACTCGGCTCAGCGAGAAAACGCGATTTCGGCACTTCTGAGGGCCGAAAACGCGATATCGGCCGATTTTCGATCTGTCAGCAGATTCGGTTTCTGGGCAGTTTACATGTCGAACTGCACGGTAGAAACGATAAAACAGCTCCTCCGTGCAGTTTTCATACCGAGTCACCGTCCACTGGGCTCAGCGAGAAAACGCGATTTCGGCGCTTCTGAGGGCCGAAAACGCGATATCGGCCGATTTTCGATCTGTCAGCAGATTCGGTTTCTGGGCAGTTTACATGTCGAACTGCACGGTAGAAACGATAAAACAGCTCCTCCGTGCAGTTTTCATACCGAGTCACCGTCCACTGGGCTCAGCGAGAAAACGCGATTTCGGCGCTTCTGAGGGCCGAAAACGCGATATCGGCCGATTTTCGATCTGTCAGCAGATTCGGTTTCTGGGCAGTTTACATGTCGAACTGCACGGTAGAAACGATAAAACAGCTCCTCCGTGCAGTTTTCATACCGAGTCACCGTCCACTGGGCTCAGCGAGAAAACGCGATTTCGGCGCTTCTGAGGGCCGAAAACGCGATATCGGCCGATTTTCGATCTGTCAGCAGATTCGGTTTCTGGGCAGTTTACATGTCGAACTGCACGGTAGAAACGATAAAACAGCTCCTCCGTGCAGTTTTCATACCGAGTCACCGTCCACTGGGCTCAGCGAGAAAACGCGATTTCGGCGCTTCTGAGGGCCGAAAACGCGATATCGGCCGATTTGCGATCTGTCAGCAGATTCGGTTTCTGGGCAGTTTACATGTCGAACTGCACGGTAGAAACGATAAAACAGCTCCTCCGTGCAGTTTTCATACCGAGTCACCGTCCACTGGGCTCAGCGAGAAAACGCGATTTCGGCTCTTCTGAGGGCCGAAAACGCGATATCGGCCGATTTTCGATCTGTCAGCAGATTCGGTTTCTGGGCAGTTTACATGTCGAACTGCACGGTAGAAACGATAAAACAGCTCCTCCGTGCAGTTTTCATACCGAGTCACCGTCCACTGGGCTCAGCGAGAAAACGCGATTTCGGCGCTTCTGAGGGCCGAAAACGCGATATCGGCCGATTTGCGATCTGTCAGCAGATTCGGTTTCTGGGCAGTTTACATGTCGAACTGCACGGTAGAAACGATAAAACAGCTCCCCCGTGCAGTTTTCATACCGAGTCACCGTCCACTGGGCTCAGCGGAAAACGCGATTTCGGCGCTTCTGAGGGCCGAAAACGCGATATCGGCCGATTTTCGATCTGTCAGCAGATTCGGTTTCTGGGCAGTTTACATGTCGAACTGCACGGTGAAAACGATAAACAGCTCCTCCGTGCAGTTTTCATACCGAGTCACCGGCCACTGGGCTCAGCGAGAAAACGCGATTTCGGCGCTTCTGAGGGCCGAAAAACGCGATATCGGCCGATTTGCGATCTGTCAGCAGATTCGGTTTCTGGGCAGTTTACATGTCGAACTGCACGGTGAAACGATAAAACAGCTCCTCCGTGCAGTTTTCATACCGAGTCACCGTCCACTCGGCTCAGCGAGAAAACGCGATTTCGGCGCTTCTGAGGGCCGAAAACGCGATATCGGCATTTTTCGATCTGTCAGCAGATTCGGTTTTCTTGGCAGTTTACATGTCGAACTGCACGGTAGAAACGATAAAACAGCTCCTCCGTGCAGTTTTCATACCGAGTCACCGTCCACTGGGCTCAGCGAGAAAACGCGATTTCGGCGCTACTGAGGGCCGAAAACGCGATATCGGCCGATTTGCGATCTGTCAGCAGATTCGGTTTCTGGGCAGTGTACAATGAACTGCACGGTAGAAACGATAAAACAGCTCCTCCGTGCAGTTTTCATACCGAGTCACCGTCCACTCGGCTCAGCGAGAAAACGCGATTTCGGCGCTTCTGAGGGCCGAAAACGCGATATCGGCCGATTTTGCGATCTGTCAGCAGATTCGGTTTCTGGGCAGTTTACATGTCGAACTGCACGGTAGAAACGATAAAACAGCTCCTCCGTGCAGTTTTCATACCGAGTCACCGTCCACTGGGCTCAGCGAGAAAACGCGATTTCGGCGCTTCTGAGGGCCGAAAACGCGATATCGGCCGATTTTCGATCTGTCAGCAGATTCGGTTTCTGGGCAGTTTACATGTCGAACTGCACGGTAGAAACGATAAAACAGCTCCTCCGTGCAGTTTTCATACCGAGTCACCGTCCACTGGGCTCAGCGAGAAAACGCGATTTCGGCGCTTCTGAGGGCCGAAAACGCGATATCGGCCGATTTTCGATCTGTCAGCAGATTCGGTTTCTGGGCAGTTTACATGTCGAACTGCACGGTAGAAACGATAAAACAGCTCCTCCGTGCAGTTTTCATACCGAGTCACCGTCCACTGGGCTCAGCGAGAAAACGCGATTTCGGCGCTTTGAGGGCCGAAAACGCGATATCGGCCGATTTTCGATCTGTCAGCAGATTCGGTTTCAGGGCAGTTTACATGTCGAACTGCACGGTAGAAACGATAAAACAGCTCCTCCGTGCAGTTTTCATACCGAGTCACCGTCCACTGGGCTCAGGGAGAAAACGTGATTTCGGCGCTTCTGAGGGCCGAAAACGCGATATCGGCCGATTTTCGATCTGTCAGCAGATTCGGTTTCTGGGCAGTTTACATGTCGAACTGCACGGTAGAAACGATAAAACAGCTCCTCCGTGCAGTTTTCATACCGAGTCACCGTCCACTGTGCTCAGCGAGAAAACGCGATTTCGGCGCTTCTGAGGGCCGAAAACGCGATATCGGCCGATTTGCGATCTGTCAGCAGATTCGTTTTCTGGGCAGTTTACATGTCGAACTGCACCGTAGAAACGATAAAACAGCTCCTCCGTGCAGTTTTCATACCGAGTCACCGTCCACTGCGCTCAGCGAGAAAACGCGATTTCGGCGCTTCTGAGGCCGAAAACGCGATATCGGCCGATTTGCGATCTGTCAGCAGATTCGGTTTCTGGGCAGTTTACATGTCGAACTGCACGGTAGAAACGATAAAACAGCTCCTCAGTGCAGTTTTCATTCCGAGTCACCGTCCACTGGGCTCAGCGAGAAAACTCGATTTCGGCGCTTCTGAGGGCCGAAAACGCGATATCGGCCGATTTGCGATCTGTCAGCAGATTCGGTTTCTGGGCAGTTTACATGTCGAACTGCACGGTAGAAACGATAAAACAGCTCCCCCGTGCAGTTTTCATGCCGAGTCACCGTCCACTGGGCTCAGCGAGAAAACGCGATTTCGGCGCTTCTGAGGGCCGAAAACGCGATATCGGCCGATTTGCGATCTGTCAGCAGATTCGGTTTCTGGGCAGTTTACACGAACTGCACGGTAGAAACGATAAAACAGCTCCTCCGTGCAGTTTTCATACCGAGTCACCGTCCACTGGGCTCAGCGAGAAAACGCGATTTCGGCACTCCTGAGGGCCGAAAACGCGATATCGGCCGATTTTCGATCTGTCAGCAGATTCGGTTTCTGGGCAGTTTACATGTCGAACTGCACGGTAGAAACGATAAAACAGCTCCTCCGTGCAGTTTTTCATACCGAGTCACCGTCCACTGGGCTCAGCGAGAAAACGCGATTTCGGCGCTTCTGAGGGCCGGAAACGCGATATTGGCCGATTTTCGATCTGTCAGCAGATTCGGTTTCTGGGCAGTTTACATGTCGAACTGCACGGTAGAAACGATAAAACAGCTCCTCCGTGCAGTTTTCATACCGAGTCACCGTCCACTGGGCTCAGCGAGAAAACGCGATTTCGGCGCTTCTGAGGGGCGAAAACGCGATATCGGCCGATTTTCGATCTGTCAGCAGATTCGGTTTCTGGGCAGTTTACATGTCGAACTGCACGGTAGAAACGATAAAACAGCTCCTCCGTGCAGTTTTCATACCGAGTCACCGTCTACTGGGCTCAGCGAGAAAACGCGATTTCGGCGCTCCTGAGGGCCGAAAACGCGATATCGGCCGATTTGCGATCTGTCAGCAGATTCGGTTTCTGGGCAGTTTACATGTCGAACTGCACGGTGAAAACGATAAAACAGCTCCTCCGTGCAGTTTTCATACCGAGTCACCGTCCACTCGGCTCAGCGAGAAAACGCGATTTCGGCGCTTCTGAGGGCAGAAAACGCGATATCGGCCGATTTGCGATCTGTCAGCAGATTCGGTGTCTTGGCAGTTTACATGTCGAACTGCACGGTAGAAACGATAAAACAGCTCTTCCGTGCAGTTTTCATACCGAGTCACCGTCCACTGGGCTCAGCGAGAAAACGCGATTTCGGCGCTTCTGAGGGCCGAAAACGCGATACCGGCCGATTTGCGATCTGTCAGCAGATTCGGTTTGTGGGCAGTTTACATGTCGAACTGCACGGTAGAAACGATAAAACAGCTCCTCCGTGCAGTTTTCATACAGAGTCACCGTCCACTGGGCTCAGCGAGAAAACGCGATTTCGGCGCTCCTGAGGGCCGAAAACGCGATATCGGCCGATTTGCGATCTGTCAGCAGATTCGGTTTCTGGGCAGTTTACATGTCGAACTGCACGGTAGAAACGATAAAACAGCTCCCCCGTGCAGTTTTCATACCGAGTCACCGTCCACTGGGCTCAGCGAGAAAACGCGATTTCGGCGCTTCTGAGGGCCGAAAACGCGATATCGACCGATTTGCGATCTGTCAGCAGATTCGGTTTCTGGGCAGTTTACATGTCGAACTGCACGAAACGATAAAACAGCTCCAGTTTTCAGTTTTCATCCGAGTCACCGTCCACTCGGCTCAGCGAGAAAACGCGATTTCGGCGCTTCTGAGGGCCGAAAACGCGATATCGGCCGATTTTCGATCTGTCAGCAGATTCGGTTTCTTGGCAGTTTACATGTCGAACTGCACGGTAGAAACGATAAAACAGCTCCCCCGTGCAGTTTTCATACCGAGTCACCGTCCACTGGGCTCAGCGAGAAAACGCGATTTCGGCACTACTGAGGGCCGAAAACGCGATATCGGCCGATTTTCGATCTGTCAGCAGATTCGGTTTGTGGGCAGTTTACATGTCGAACTGCACGGTAGAAACGATAAAACAGCTCCTCCGTGCTGTTTTCATACCGAGTCACCGTCCACTGGGCTCAGCGAGAAAACGCGATTTTGCGGCAACTGCGGGCCGAAAACGCGATATCGGCCGATTTGCGATCTGTCAGCAGATTCGGTTTCTGGGCAGTTTACATGTCGAACTGCACGGTAGAAACGATAAAACAGCTCCTCCGTGCAGTTTTCATACCGAGTCACCGTCCACTGGGCTCGGCGAGAAAACGCGATTTCGGCGATTCCTGAGGGGCCGTAGAAACGATAAACAGCTCCTCCGTGCAGTTTTCATACCGAGTCACCGTCCACTGGGCTCAGCGAGAAAACGCGATTTCGGCGCTTCTGAGGGCCGAAAACGCGATATCAGCCGATTTTCGCGAGAAAACGCGATTTCGGCGCTTCTGAGGGCCGAAAACGCGATATCGGCCGATTTGCGATCTGTCAGCAGATTCGGTTTCTGGGCAGTTACATGTCGAACTGCACGGTAGAAACGATAAAACAGCTCCTCCGTGCAGTTTTCATACCGAGTCACCGTCCACTGGGCTCAGCGAGAAAACGCGATTTCGGCGCTTCTGAGGGCCGAAAACGCGATATCGACCGATTTTCGATCTGTCAGCAGATTCGGTTTCTGGGCAGTTTACATGTCGAACTGCACGGTAGAAACGATAAAACAGCTCCTCCGTGCAGTTTTCATACCGAGTCACCGTCCACTGGGCTCAGCGAGAAAACGCGATTTCGGCGCTTCTGAGGGCCGAAAACGCGATATCGGCCGATTTTCGATCTGTCAGCAGATTCGGTTTCTGGGCAGTTTACATGTCGAACTGCACGGTAGAAACGATAAAACAGCTCCTCCGTGCAGTTTTTCATACCGAGTCACCGTCCACCGGGCTCAGCGAGAAAACGCGATTTCGGCGCTCCTGAGGGCCGAAAACGCGATATCGGCCGATTTTCGATCTGTCAGCAGATTCGGTTTCTGGGCAGTTTACATGTCGAACTGCACGGTAGAAACGATAAAACAGCTCCTCCGTGCAGTTTTCATACCGAGTCACCGTCCACTGGGCTCAGCGAGAAAACGCGATTTCGGCGCTGAGGGCCGAAAACGCGATATCTGTTTCGATTTTCGATCTGTCAGCAGATTCGGTTTCTGGGCAGTTTACATGTCGAACTGCTCGGTAGAAACGATAAAACAGCTCCTCCGTGCAGTTTTCATACCGAGTCACCGTCCACTGGGCTCAGCGAGAAAACGCGATTTCGGCGCTTCTGAGGGCCGAAAACGCGATATCGGCCGATTTTCGATCTGTCAGCAGATTCGGTTTCTGGGCAGTTTACATGTCGAACTGCACCGTAGAAACGATAAAACAGCTCCTCCGTGCAGTTTTCATACCGAGTCACCGTCCACTGGGATCAGCGAGAAAACGCGATTACGGAGCTTCTTAGGGCCGAAAACGCGATATCGGCTGATTTTCGATCTGTCAGCAGATTCGGTTTCTGGGCAGTTTACATGTCGAACTGCACGGTAGAAACGATAAAACAGCTCCTCCGTGCAGTTTTCATACCGAGTCACCGTCCACTGGGCTCAGCGAGAAAACGCGATTTCGGCGCTTCTGAGGGCCGAAAACGCGATATCGGCCGATTTTCGATCTGTCAGCAGATTCGGTTTCTGGGCAGTTTACATGTCGAACTGCACGGTAGAAACGATAAAACAGCTCCCCCGTGCAGTTTTCATACCGAGTCACCGTCCACTGGGCTCAGCGAGAAAACGCGATTTCGGCGCTTCTGAGGGCCGAAAACGCGATATCGGCCGATTTGCGATCTGTCAGCAGATTCGGTTTCTGGGCAGTTTACATGTCGAACTGCACGGTAGAAACGATAAAACAGCTCCTCCGTGCAGTTTTCATACCGAGTCACCGTCCACTGGGCTCAGCGAGAAAACGCGATTTCGGCGCTTCTGAGGGCCGAAAACGCGATATCGGCCGATTTTCGATCTGTCAGCAGATTCGGTTTCTTGGCAGTTTACATGTCGAACTGCACGGTAGAAACGATAAAACAGCTCCTCCGTGCAGTTTTCATACCGAGTCACCGTCCACTGGGCTCAGCGAGAAAACGCGATTTCGGCGCTTCTGAGGGCCGAAAACGCGATATCGGCTGATTTTCGATCTGTCAGCAGATTCGGTTTCTGGGCAGTTTACATGTCGAACTGCACGGTAGAAACGATAAAACAGCTCCTCCGTGCAGTTTTCATACCGAGTCACCGTCCACTGGGCTCAGCGAGAAAACGCGATTTCGGCGCTTCTGAGGGCCGAAAACGCGATATCGGCCGATTTTCGATCTGTCAGCAGATTCGGTTTCTGGGCAGTTTACATGTCGAACTGCACGGTAGAAACGATAAAACAGCTCCTCCGTGCAGTTTTCATACCGAGTCACCGTCCACTGGGCTCAGCGAGAAAACGCGATTTCGGCGCTTCTGAGGGCCGAAAACGCGATATCGGCCGATTTGCGATCTGTCAGCAGATTCGGTTTCTGGGCAGTTTACATGTCGAACTGCACGGTGAAAACGATAAAACAGCTCCTCCGTGCAGTTTTCATACCGAGTCACCGTCCACTCGGCTCAGCGAGAAAACGCGATTTCGGCGCTTCTGAGGGCCGAAAACGCGATATCGGCCGATTTTCGATCTGTCAGCAGATTCGGTTTCTTGGCAGTTTACATGTCGAACTGCACGGTAGAAACGATAAAACAGCTCCTCCGTGCAGTTTTCATACCGAGTCACCGTCCACTGGGCTCAGCGAGGACCGAAAAAACGCGATCTGTCAGCAGATTCGGTTTCTGGGATAAAACAGCTCCTCCGTGCAGTTTTTCATACCGAGTCACCGTCCACTGGGCTCAGCGAGAAAACGCGATTTCGGCGCTTCTGAGGGCCGAAAACGCGATATCGGCCGATTTGCGATCTGTCAGCAGATTCGGTTTCTGGGCAGTTTACATGTCGAACTGCACGGTAGAAACGATAAAACAGCTCCCCCGTGCAGTTTTCATACCGAGTCACCGTCCACTGGGCTCAGCGAGAAAACGCGATTTCGGCGCTTCTGAGGGCCGAAAACGCGATATCGGCCGATTTTCGATCTGTCAGCAGATTCGGTTTCTGGGCAGTTTACATGTCGAACTGCACGGTAGAAACGATAAAACAGCTCCTCCGTGCAGTTTTCATACCGAGTCACCGTCCACTGGGCTCAGCGAGAAAACGCGATTTCGGCGCTTCTGAGGGCCGAAAACGCGATATCGGCCGATTTGCGATCTGTCAGCAGATTCGGTTTCTGGGCAGTTTACATGTCGAACTGCACGGTGAGAAACGATAAAACAGCTCCTCCGTGCAGTTTTCATACCGAGTCACCGTCCACTGGGCTCAGCGAGAAAACGCGATTTCGGCGCTTCTGAGGGCCGAAAACGCGATATCGGCCGATTTTCGATCTGTCAGCAGATTCGGTTTCTGGGCAGTTTACATGTCGAACTGCACGGTAGAAACGATAAAACAGCTCCTCGTGCAGTTTTCATACCGAGTCACCGTCCACTGGGCTCAGCGAGAAAACGCGATTTCGGCGCTTCTGAGGGCCGAAAACGCGATATCGATTTTCGATCTGTCAGCAGATTCGGTTTCTGGGCAGTTTACATGTCGAACTGCACGGTGAAAACGATAAAACAGCTCCTCCGTGCAGTTTTCATACCGAGTCACCGTCCACTCGGCTCAGCGAGAAAACGCGATTTCGGCGCTTCTGAGGGCCGAAAACGCGATATCGGCCGATTTGCGATCTGTCAGCAGATTCGGTTTCTGGGCAGTTTACATGTCGAACTGCACGGTAGAAACGATAAAACAGCTCCTCCGTGCAGTTTTCATACCGAGTCACCGTCCACTGGGCTCAGCGAGAAAACGCGATTTCGGCGCTTCTGAGGGCCGAAAACGCGATATCGGCCGATTTTCGATCTGTCAGCAGATTCGGTTTCTGGGCAGTTTACATGTCGAACTGCACGGTAGAAACGATAAAACAGCTCCTCCGTGCAGTTTTCATACCGAGTCACCGTCCACTGGGCTCAGCGAGAAAACGCGATTTCGGCGCTTCTGAGGGCCGAAAACGCGATATCGGCCGATTTGCGATCTGTCAGCAGATTCGGTTTCTGGGCAGTTTACATGTCGAACTGCACGGTAGAAACGATAAAACAGCTCCCCCGTGCAGTTTTCATACCGAGTCACCGTCCACTGGGCTCAGCGAGAAAACGCGATTTCGGCGCTTCTGAGGGCCGAAAACGCGATATCGGCCGATTTGCGATCTGTCAGCAGATTCGGTTTCTGGGCAGTTTACATGTCGAACTGCACGGTAGAAACGATAAAACAGCTCCCCCGTGCAGTTTTCATACCGAGTCACCGTCCACTGGGCTCAGCGAGAAAACGCGATTTCGGCGCTTCTGAGGGCCGAAAACGCGATATCGGCCGATTTGCGATCTGTCAGCAGATTCGGTTTCTGGGCAGTTTACATGTCGAACTGCACGGTAGAAACGATAAAACAGCTCCCTCCGTGCAGTTTTCATACCGAGTCACCGTCCACTGGGCTCAGCGAGAAAACGCGATTTCGGCGCTTCTGAGGGCCGAAAACGCGATATCGGCCGATTTGCGATCTGTCAGCAGATTCGGTTTCTGGGCAGTTTACATGTCGAACTGCACGGTAGAAACGATAAAACAGCTCCTCCGTGCAGTTTTCATACCGAGTCACCGTCCACTGGGCTCAGCGAGAAAACGCGATTTCGGCGCTTCTGAGGGCCGAAAACGCGATATCGGCCGATTTTCGATCTGTCAGCAGATTCGGTTTCTGGGCAGTTTACATGTCGAACTGCACGGTAGAAACGATAAAACAGCTCCTCCGTGCAGTTTTCATACCGAGTCACCGTCCACTGGGCTCAGCGAGAAAACGCGATTTCGGCGCTTCTGAGGGCCGAAAACGCGATATCGGCCGATTTGCGATCTGTCAGCAGATTCGGTTTCTGGGCAGTTTACATGTCGAACTGCACGGTAGAAACGATAAAACAGCTCCTCCGTGCAGTTTTCATACCGAGTCACCGTCCACTGGGCTCAGCGAGAAAACGCGATTTCGGCGCTTCTGAGGGCCGAAAACGCGATATCGGCCGATTTGCGATCTGTCAGCAGATTCGGTTTCTGGGCAGTTTACATGTCGAACTGCACGGTAGAAACGATAAAACAGCTCCTCCGTGCAGTTTTCATACCGAGTCACCGTCCACTGGGCTCAGCGAGAAAACGCGATTTCGGCGCTTCTGAGGGCCGAAAACGCGATATCGGCCGATTTTCGATCTGTCAGCAGATTCGGTTTCTGGGCAGTTTACATGTCGAACTGCACGGTAGAAACGATAAAACAGCTCCTCCGTGCAGTTTTCATACCGAGTCACCGTCCACTGGGCTCAGCGAGAAAACGCGATTTCGGCGCTTCTGAGGGCCGAAAACGCGATATCGGCCGATTTTCGATCTGTCAGCAGATTCGGTTTCTGGGCAGTTTACATGTCGAACTGCACGGTAGAAACGATAAAACAGCTCCTCCGTGCAGTTTTCATACCGAGTCACCGTCCACTGGGCTCAGCGAGAAAACGCGATTTCGGCGCTTCTGAGGGCCGAAAACGCGATATCGGCCGATTTTCGATCTGTCAGCAGATTCGGTTTCTGGGCAGTTTACATGTCGAACTGCACGGTAGAAACGATAAAACAGCTCCTCCGTGCAGTTTTCATACCGAGTCACCGTCCACTGGGCTCAGCGAGAAAACGCGATTTCGGCGCTTCTGAGGGCCGAAAACGCGATATCGGCCGATTTTCGATCTGTCAGCAGATTCGGTTTCTGGGCAGTTTACATGTCGAACTGCACGGTAGAAACGATAAAACAGCTCCTCCGTGCAGTTTTCATACCGAGTCACCGTCCACTGGGCTCAGCGAGAAAACGCGATTTCGGCGCTTCTGAGGGCCGAAAACGCGATATCGGCCGATTTTCGATCTGTCAGCAGATTCGGTTTCTGGGCAGTTTACATGTCGAACTGCACGGTAGAAACGATAAAACAGCTCCTCCGTGCAGTTTTCATACCGAGTCACCGTCCACTGGGCTCAGCGAGAAAACGCGATTTCGGCGCTTCTGAGGGCCGAAAACGCGATATCGGCCGATTTGCGATCTGTCAGCAGATTCGGTTTCTGGGCAGTTTACATGTCGAACTGCACGGTAGAAACGATAAAACAGCTCCTCCGTGCAGTTTTCATACCGAGTCACCGTCCACTGGGCTCAGCGAGAAAACGCGATTTCGGCGCTTCTGAGGGCCGAAAACGCGATATCGGCCGATTTGCGATCTGTCAGCAGATTCGGTTTCTGGGCAGTTTACATGTCGAACTGCACGGTAGAAACGATAAAACAGCTCCTCCGTGCAGTTTTCATACCGAGTCACCGTCCACTGGGCTCAGCGAGAAAACGCGATTTCGGCGCTTCTGAGGGCCGAAAACGCGATATCGGCCGATTTTCGATCTGTCAGCAGATTCGGTTTCTGGGCAGTTTACATGTCGAACTGCACGGTAGAAACGATAAAACAGCTCCTCCGTGCAGTTTTCATACCGAGTCACCGTCCACTGGGCTCAGCGAGAAAACGCGATTTCGGCGCTTCTGAGGGCCGAAAACGCGATATCGGCCGATTTTCGATCTGTCAGCAGATTCGGTTTCTGGGCAGTTTACATGTCGAACTGCACGGTAGAAACGATAAAACAGCTCCTCCGTGCAGTTTTCATACCGAGTCACCGTCCACTGGGCTCAGCGAGAAAACGCGATTTCGAACGCGATATCGGTCGATTTTCGATCTGTCAGCAGATTCGGTTTCTGGGCAGTTTACATGTCGAACTGCACGGTAGAAACGATAAAACAGCTCCTCCGTGCAGTTTTCATACCGAGTCACCGTCCACTGGGCTCAGCGAGAAAACGCGATTTCGGCGCTTCTGAGGGCCGAAAACGCGATATCGGCCGATTTTCGATCTGTCAGCAGATTCGGTTTCTGGGCAGTTTACATGTCGAACTGCACGGTAGAAACGATAAAACAGCTCCTCCGTGCAGTTTTCATACCGAGTCACCGTCCACTGGGCTCAGCGAGAAAACGCGATTTCGGCGCTTCTGAGGGCCGAAAACGCGATATCGGCCGATTTGCGATCTGTCAGCAGATTCGGTTTCTGGGCAGTTTACATGTCGAACTGCACGGTAGAAACGATAAAACAGCTCCCCCGTGCAGTTTTCATACCGCTGGGCAGTTTACATGTCGAACTGCACGGTAGAAACGATAAAACAGCTCCTCCGTGCAGTTTTCATACCGAGTCACCGTCCACTGGGCTCAGCGAGAAAACGCGATTTCGGCGCTTCTGAGGGCCGAAAACGCGATATCGGCCGATTTTCGATCTGTCAGCAGATTCGGTTTCTGGGCAGTTTACATGTCGAACTGCACGGTAGAAACGATAAAACAGCTCCCCCGTGCAGTTTTCATACCGAGTCACCGTCCACTGGGCTCAGCGAGAGAACGCGATTTCGGCGCTTCTGAGGGCCGAAAACGCGATATCGGCTGATTTTCGATCTGTCAGCAGATTCGGTTTCTGGGCAGTTTACATGTCGAACTGCACGGTAGAAACGATAAAACAGCTCCTCCGTGCAGTTTTCATACCGAGTCACCGTCCACTGGGCTCAGCGAGAAAACGCGATTTCGGCACTCCTGAGGGCCGAAAACGCGATATCGGCCGATTTTCGATCTGTCAGCAGATTCGGTTTCTGGGCAGTTTACATGTCGAACTGCACGGTAGAAACGATAAAACAGCTCCTCCGTGCAGTTTTCATACCGAGTCACCGTCCACTGGGCTCAGCGAGAAAACGCGATTTCGGCGCTTCTGAGGGCCGAAAACGCGATATCGGCCGATTTTCGATCTGTCAGCAGATTCGGTTTCTGGGCAGTTTACATGTCGAACTGCACGGTAGAAACGATAAAACAGTTCCTCCGTGCAGTTTTCATACCGAGTCACCGTCCACTGGGCTCAGCGAGAAAACGCGATTTCGGCGCTTCTGAGGGCCGAAAAACGCGATATCGGCCGTTTTTCGATCTGTCAGCAGATTCGGTTTCTGGGCAGTTTACATGTCGAACTGCACGGTAGAAACGATAAAACAGCTCCTCCGTGCAGTTTTTCATACCGAGTCACCGTCCACTGGGCTCAGCGAGAAAACGCGATTTCGGCGCTTCTGAGGGCCGAAAACGCGATATCGGCCGATTTGCGATCTGTCAGCAGATTCGTTTTCTGGGCAGTTTACATGTCGAACTGCACGGTAGAAACGATAAAACAGCTCCTCCGTGCTGTTTTCATACCGAGTCACCGTCCACTGGGCTCAGCGAGAAAACGCGATTTCGGCGCTTCTGAGGGCCGAAAACGCGATATCGGCCGATTTTCGATCTGTCAGCAGATTCGGTTTCTGGGCAGTTTACATGTCGAACTGCACGGTGAAAACGATAAAACAGCTCCTCCGTGCAGTTTTCATACCGAGTCACCGTCCACTGGGCTCAGCGAGAAAACGCGATTTCGGCGCTTCTGAGGGCCGAAAACGCGATATCGATTTTCGATCTGTCAGCAGATTCGGTTTCTGGGCAGTTTACATGTCGAACTGCACGGTAGAAACGATAAAACAGCTCCCCCGTGCAGTTTTCATACCGAGTCACCGTCCACTGGGCTCAGCGAGAAAACGCGATTTCGGCGCTTCTGAGGGCCGAAAACGCGATATCGGCTGATTTGCGATCTGTCAGCAGATTCGGTTTCTGGGCAGTTTACATGTCGAACTGCACGGTAGAAACGATAAAACAGCTCCTCCGTGCAGTTTTCATACCGAGTCACCGTCCACTGGGCTCAGCGAGAAAACGCGATTTCGGCGCTCCTGAGGGCCGAAAACGCGATATCGGCGATTTTCGATCTGTCAGCAGATTCGGTTTCTGGGCAGTTTACATGTCGAACTGCACGGTAGAAACGATAAAACAGCTCCTCCGTGCAGTTTTCATACCGAGTCACCGTCCACTGGGCTCAGCGAGAAACGCGATTTCGGCGCTTCTGAGGGCCGAAAACGCGATATCGGCCGATTTGCGATCTGTCAGCAGATTCGTTTTCTGGGCAGTTTACATGTCGAACTGCACGGTAGAAACGATAAAACAGCTCCTCCGTGCAGTTTTCATACCGAGTCACCGTCCACTGGGCTCAGCGAGAAAACGCGATTTCGGCGCTTCTGAGGGCCGAAAACGCGATATCGGCCGATTTGCGATCTGTCAGCAGATTCGGTTTCTGGGCAGTTTACATGTCGAACTGCACGGTAGAAACGATAAAACAGCTCCCCCGTGCAGTTTTCATACCGAGTCACCGTCCACTGGGCTCAGCGAGAAAACGCGATTTCGGCGCTTCTGAGGGCCGAAAACGCGATATCGGCCGATTTTCGATCTGTCAGCAGATTCGGTTTCTGGGCAGTTTACATGTCGAACTGCACGGTAGAAACGATAAAACAGCTCCTCCGTGCAGTTTTCATACCGAGTCACCGTCCACTGGGCTCAGCGAGAAAACGCGATTTCGGCGCTTCTGAGGGCCGAAAACGCGATATCGGCCGATTTGCGATCTGTCAGCAGATTCGGTTTCTGGGCAGTTTACATGTCGAACTGCACGGTAGAAACGATAAAACAGCTCCTCCGTGCAGTTTTCATACCGAGTCACCGTCCACTGGGCTCAGCGAGAAACGCGATTTCGGCGCTTCGGAGGGCCGAAAACGCGATATCGGCCGATTTTCGATCTGTCAGCAGATTCGGTTTCTGGGCAGTTTACATGTCGAACTGCACGGTAGAAACGATAAAACAGCTCCTCCGTGCAGTTTTCATACCGAGTCACCGTCCACTGGGCTCAGCGAGAAAACGCGATTTCGGCGCTTCTGAGGGCCGAAAACGCGATATCGGCCGATTTGCGATCTGTCAGCAGATTCGGTTTCTGGGCAGTTTACATGTCGAACTGCACGGTAGAAACGATAAAACAGCTCCCCCGTGCAGTTTCATACCGAGTCACCGTCCACTCGGCTCAGCGAGAAAACGCGATTTCGGCGCTTCTGAGGGCCGAAAACGCGATATCGGCCGATTTTCGATCTGTCAGCAGATTCGGTTTCTGGGCAGTTTACATGTCGAACTGCACGGTAGAAACGATAAAACAGCTCCTCCGTGCAGTTTTCATACCGAGTCACCGTCCACTGGGCTCAGCGAGAAAACGCGATTTCGGCGCTTCTGAGGGCCGAAAACGCGATATCGGCCGATTTTCGATCTGTCAGCAGATTCGGTTTCTGGGCAGTTTACATGTCGAACTGCACGGTAGAAACGATAAAACAGCTCCTCCGTGCTGTTTTCATACCGAGTCACCGTCCACTGGGCTCAGCGAGAAAACGCGATTTCGGCGCTTCTGAGGGCCGAAAACGCGATATCGGCCGATTTGCGATCTGTCAGCAGATTCGTTTTCTGGGCAGTTTACATGTCGAACTGCACGGTAGAAACGATAAAACAGCTCCTCCGTGCAGTTTTCATACCGAGTCACCGTCCACTGGGCTCAGCGAGAAAACGCGATTTCGGCGCTTCTGAGGGCCGAAAACGCGATATCGCTTCGTTTGCGATCTGTCAGCAGATTCGGTTTCTGGGCAGTTTACATGTCGAACTGCACGGTGAAAACGATAAAACAGCTCCTCCGTGCAGTTTTCATACCGAGTCACCGTCCACTCGGCTCAGCGAGGAAACGCGATTTCGGCGCTTCTGAGGGCCGAAAACGCGATATCGGCTGATTTGCGATCTGTCAGCAGATTCGGTTTCTGGGCAGTTTACATGTCGAACTGCACGGTAGAAACGATAAAACAGCTCCTCCGTGCAGTTTTCATACCGAGTCACCGTCCACTGGGCTCAGCGAGAAAACGCGATTTCGGCGCTTCTGAGGGCCGAAAACGCGATATCGGCCGATTTGCGATCTGTCAGCAGATTCGGTTTCTGGGCAGTTTACATGTCGAACTGCACGGTAGAAACGATAAAACAGCTCCTCCGTGCAGTTTTCATACCGAGTCACCGTCCACTGGGCTCAGCGAGAAAACGCGATTTCGGCGCTTCTGAGGGCCGAAAACGCGATATCGGCCGATTTTCGATCTGTCAGCAGATTCGGTTTCTGGGCAGTTTACATGTCGAACTGCACGGTAGAAACGATAAAACAGCTCCTCCGTGCAGTGTTCATACCGAGTCACCGTCCACTGGGCTCAGCGAGAAAACGCGATTTCGGCGCTTCTGAGGGCCGAAAACGCGATATCGGCCGATTTGCGATCTGTCAGCAGATTCGTTTTCTGGGCGGTTTACATGTCGAACTGCACCGTAGAAACGATAAAACAGCTCCTCCGTGCAGTTTTCATACCGAGTCACCGTCCACTCGGCTCAGCGAGAAAAAACGCGATTTCGGCGCTTCAGAGGGCCGAAAACGCGATATCAGCCGATTTGCGATCTGTCAGCAGATTCGGTTTCTGGGCAGTTTACATGTCGAACTGCACGGTAGAGACGATAAAACAGCTCCTCCGTGCAGTTTCATACCGAGTCACCGTCCACTGGGCTCAGCGAGAAAACGCGATTTCGGCGCTTCTGAGGGCCGAAAACGCGATATCGGCCGATTTTCGATCTGTCAGCAGATTCGGTTTCTGGGCAGTTTACATGTCGAACTGCACGGTAGAAACGATAAAACAGCTCCTCCGTGCAGTTTTCATACCGAGTCACCGTCCACTGGGCTCAGCGAGAAAACGCGATTTCGGCGCTTCTGAGGGCCACGCGATATCGGACCGATTTTCGATCTGTCGCAGATTGGTTTCTGGGCAGTTTTACATGTCGAACTGCACGGTAGAAACGATAAAACAGCTCCTCCGTGCAGTTTTCATACCGAGTCACCGTCCACTGGGCTCAGCGAGAAAACGCGATTTCGGCGCTTCTGAGGGCCGAAAACGCGATATCGGCCGATTTTCGATCTGTTAAGCGGATTCGGTTTCTGGGCAGTTTACATGTCGAACTGCACGGTAGAAACGATAAACAGCTCCTCCGTGCAGTTTTCATACCGAGTCACCGTCCACTCGGCTCAGCGAGAAAACGCGATTTCGGCGCTTCTGAGGGCCGAAAACGCGATATCGGTCGATTTTCGATCTGTCAGCAGATTCGGTTTCTCGGCAGTTTACATGTCGAACTGCACGGTAGAAACGATAAAACAGCTCCCCCGTGCAGTTTTCATACCGAGTCACCGTCCACTGGGCTCAGCGAGAAAACGCGATTTCGGCGCTTCTGAGGGCCGAAAACGCGATATCGGCCGATTTGCGATCTGTCAGCAGATTCGGTTTCTGGGCAGTTTACATGTCGAACTGCACGGTAGAAACGATAAAACAGCTCCTCCGTGCAGTTTTCATACCGAGTCACCGTCCACTGGGCTCAGCGAGAAAACGCGATTTCGGCGCTTCTGAGGGCCGAAAACGCGATATCGACCGATTTGCGATCTGTCAGCAGATTCGGTTTCTGGGCAGTTTACATGTCGAACTGCACGGTAGAAACGATAAAACAGCTCCTCCGTGCAGTTTTCATACCGAGTCACCGTCCACTGGGCTCAGCGAGAAAACGCGATTTCGGCGCTTCTGAGGGCCGAAAACGCGATATCGGCCGATTTGCGATCTGTCAGCAGATTCGGTTTCTGGGCAGTTTACATGTCGAACTGCACGGTTAAAACGATAAAACAGCTCCTCCGTGCAGTTTTCATACCGAGTCACCGTCCACTGGGCTCAGCGAGAAAACGCGATTTCGGCGCTTCTGAGGGCCGAAAACGCGATATCGGCCGATTTGCGATCTGTCAGCAGATTCGGTTTCTGGGCAGTTTACATGTCGAACTGCACGGTAGAAACGATAAAACAGCTCCTCCGTGCAGTTTTCATACCGAGTCACCGTCCACTGGGCTCAGCGAGAAAACGCGATTTCGGCGCTTCTGAGGGCCGAAAACGCGATATCGGCCGATTTGCGATCTGTCAGCAGATTCGGTTTCTGGGCAGTTTACATGTCGAACTGCACGGTGAAAACGATAAAACAGCTCCTCCGTGCAGTTTTCATACCGAGTCACCGTCCACTCGGCTCAGCGAGAAAACGCGATTTCGGCGCTTCTGAGGGCCGAAAACGCGATATCGGCCGATTTTCGATCTGTCAGCAGATTCGGTTTCTTGGCAGTTTACATGTCGAACTGCACGGTAGAAACGATAAAACAGCTCCTCCGTGCAGTTTTCATACCGAGTCACCGTCCACTGGGCTCAGCGAGAAAACGCGATTTCGGCCTTCTGAGGGCCGAAAACGCGATATCGGCCGATTTGCGATCTGTCAGCAGATTCGGTTTCTGGGCAGTTTACATGTCGAACTGCACGGTGAGAACGATAAAACAGCTCCTCCGTGCAGTTTTTTCATACCGAGTCACCGTCCACTGGGCTCAGCGAGAAAACGCGATTTCGGCACTTCTGAGGGCCGAAAACGCGATATCGGCCGATTTTCGATCTGTCAGCAGATTCGGTTTCTGGGCAGTTTACATGTCGAACTGCACGGTAGAAACGATAAAACAGCTCCTCCGTGCAGTTTTCATACCGAGTCACCGTCCACTGGGCTCAGCGAGAAAACGCGATTTCGGCGCTTCTGAGGGCCGAAAACGCGATATCGGCCGATTTGCGATCTGTCAGCAGATTCGGTTTCTGGGCAGTTTACATGTCGAACTGCACGGTAGAAACGATAAAACAGCTCCCCCGTGCAGTTTTCATACCGAGTCACCGTCCACTGGGCTCAGCGAGAAAACGCGATTTCGGCGCTTCTGAGGGCCGAAAACGCGATATCGGCCGATTTGCGATCTGTCAGCAGATTCGGTTTCTGGGCAGTTTACATGTCGAACTGCACGGTAGAAACGATAAAACAGCTCCTCCGTGCAGTTTTCATACCGAGTCACCGTCCACTGGGCTCAGCGAGAAAACGCGATTTCGGCACTCCTGAGGGCCGAAAACGCGATATCGGCCGATTTTCGATCTGTCAGCAGATTCGGTTTCTGGGCAGTTTACATGTCGAACTGCACGGTAGAAACGATAAAACAGCTCCTCCGTGCAGTTTTCATACCGAGTCACCGTCCACTGGGCTCAGCGAGAAAACGCGATTTCGGCGCTTCTGAGGGCCGAAAACGCGATATCGGCCGATTTTCGATCTGTCAGCAGATTCGGTTTCTGGGCAGTTTACATGTCGAACTGCACGGTAGAAACGATAAAACAGCTCCTCCGTGCAGTTTTCATACCGAGTCACCGTCCACTGGGCTCAGCGAGAAAACGCGATTTCGGCGCTTCTGAGGGCCGAAAACGCGATATCGGCCGATTTTCGATCTGTCAGCAGATTCGGTTTCTGGGCAGTTTACATGTCGAACTGCACGGTAGAAACGATAAAACAGCTCCTCCGTGCAGTTTTCATACCGAGTCACCGTCCACTGGGCTCAGCGAGAAAACGCGATTTCGGCGCTTCTGAGGGCCGAAAACGCGATATCGGCCGATTTGCGATCTGTCAGCAGATTCGTTTTCTGGGCAGTTTACATGTCGAACTGCACCGTAGAAACGATAAAACAGCTCCTCCGTGCAGTTTTCATACCGAGTCACCGTCCACTGGGCTCAGCGAGAAAACGCGATTTCGGCGCTTCTGAGGGCCGAAAACGCGATATCGGCCGATTTGCGATCTGTCAGCAGATTCGGTTTCTGGGCAGTTTACATGTCGAACTGCACGGTAGAAACGATAAAACAGCTCCTCCGTGCAGTTTTCATACCGAGTCACCGTCCACTGGGCTCAGCGAGAAAACGCGATTTCGGCGCTTCTGAGGGCCGAAAACGCGATATCGGCCGATTTTCGATCTGTCAGCAGATTCGGTTTCTGGGCAGTTTACATGTCGAACTGCACGGTAGAAACGATAAAACAGCTCCTCCGTGCAGTTTTCATACCGAGTCACCGTCCACTGGGCTCAGCGAGAAAACGCGATTTCGGCGCTTCTGAGGGCCGAAAACGCGATATCGGCCGATTTGCGATCTGTCAGCAGATTCGGTTTCTGGGCAGTTTACATGTCGAACTGCACGGTAGAAACGATAAAACAGCTCCTCCGTGCAGTTTTCATACCGAGTCACCGTCCACTGGGCTCAGCGAGAAAACGCGATTTCGGCACTTCTGAGGGCCGAAAACGCGATATCGGCCGATTTTCGATCTGTCAGCAGATTCGGTTTCTGGGCAGTTTACATGTCGAACTGCACGGTAGAAACGATAAAACAGCTCCTCCGTGCAGTTTTCATACCGAGTCACCGTCCACTGGGCTCAGCGAGAAAACGCGATTTCGGCGCTTCTGAGGGCCGAAAACGCGATATCGGCTGATTTTCGATCTGTCAGCAGATTCGGTTTCTGGGCAGTTTACATGTCGAACTGCACGGTAGAAACGATAAAACAGCTCCTCCGTGCAGTTTTCATACCGAGTCACCGTCCACTGGGCTCAGCGAGAAAACGCGATTTCGGCGCTTCTGAGGGCCGAAAACGCGATATCGGCCGATTTTCGATCTGTCAGCAGATTCGGTTTCTGGGCAGTTTACATGTCGAACTGCACGGTAGAAACGATAAAACAGCTCCTCCGTGCAGTTTTCATACCGAGTCACCGTCCACTGGGCTCAGCGAGAAAACGCGATTTCGGCGCTTCTGAGGGCCGAAAACGCGATATCGGCCGATTTTCGATCTGTCAGCAGATTCGGTTTCTGGGCAGTTTACATGTCGAACTGCACGGTAGAAACGATAAAACAGCTCCTCCGTGCAGTTTTCATACCGAGTCACCGTCCACTGGGCTCAGCGAGAAAACGCGATTTCGGCGCTTCTGAGGGCCGAAAACGCGATATCGGCCGATTTGCGATCTGTCAGCAGATTCGGTTTCTGGGCAGTTTACATGTCGAACTGCACGGTAGAAACGATAAAACAGCTCCTCCGTGCAGTTTTCATACCGAGTCACCGTCCACTGGGCTCAGCGAGAAAACGCGATTTCGGCGCTTCTGAGGGCCGAAAACGCGATATCGGCCGATTTGCGATCTGTCAGCAGATTCGGTTTCTGGGCAGTTTACATGTCGAACTGCACGGTAGAAACGATAAAACCACTCTAGAAAACGATAAAACAGCTCCTCCGTGCAGTTTTCATACCGAGTCACCGTCCACTGGGCTCAGCGAGAAAACGCGATTTCGGCGCTTCTGAGGGCCGAAAACGCGATATCGGCCGATTTTCGATCTGTCAGCAGATTCGGTTTCTGGGCAGTTTACATGTCGAACTGCACGGTAGAAACGATAAAACAGCTCCTCCGTGCAGTTTTCATACCGAGTCACCGTCCACTGGGCTCAGCGAGAAAACGCGATTTCGGCGCTTCTGAGGGCCGAAAACGCGATATCGGCCGATTTGCGATCTGTCAGCAGATTCGGTTTCTGGGCAGTTTACATGTCGAACTGCACGGTGAAAACGATAAAACTCGAACTGCACGGTAGAAACGATAAAACAGCTCCTCCGTGCAGTTTTCATACCGAGTCACCGTCCACTGGGCTCAGCGAGAAAACGCGATTTCGGCGCTTCTGAGGGCCGAAAACGCGATATCGGCCGATTTTCGATCTGTCAGCAGATTCGGTTTCTGGGCAGTTTACATGTCGAACTGCACGGTAGAAACGATAAAACAGCTCCTCCGTGCAGTTTTCATACCGAGTCACCGTCCACTGGGCTCAGCGAGAAAACGCGATTTCGGCGCTTCTGAGGGCCGAAAACGCGATATCGGCCGATTTTCGATCTGTCAGCAGATTCGGTTTCTGGGCAGTTTACATGTCGAACTGCACGGTAGAAACGATAAAACAGCTCCTCCGTGCAGTTTTCATACCGAGTCACCGTCCACTGGGCTCAGCGAGAAAACGCGATTTCGGCGCTTCTGAGGGCCGAAAACGCGATATCGGCCGATTTGCGATCTGTCAGCAGATTCGGTTTCTGGGCAGTTTACATGTCGAACTGCACGGTAGAAACGATAAAACAGCTCCTCCGTGCAGTTTTCATACCGAGTCACCGTCCACTGGGCTCAGCGAGAAAACGCGATTTCGGCGCTTCTGAGGGCCGAAAACGCGATATCGGCCGATTTTCGATCTGTCAGCAGATTCGGTTTCTGGGCAGTTTACATGTCGAACTGCACGGTAGAAACGATAAAACAGCTCCTCCGTGCAGTTTTCATACCGAGTCACCGTCCACTGGGCTCAGCGAGAAAACGCGATTTCGGCGCTTCTGAGGGCCGAAAACGCGATATCGGCCGATTTGCGATCTGTCAGCAGATTCGGTTTCTGGGCAGTTTACATGTCGAACTGCACGGTAGAAACGATAAAACAGCTCCTCCGTGCAGTTTTCATACCGAGTCACCGTCCACTGGGCTCAGCGAGAAAACGCGATTTCGGCGCTTCTGAGGGCCGAAAACGCGATATCGGCCGATTTGCGATCTGTCAGCAGATTCGGTTTCTGGGCAGTTTACATGTCGAACTGCACGGTAGAAACGATAAAACAGCTCCTCCGTGCAGTTTTCATACCGAGTCACCGTCCACTGGGCTCAGCGAGAAAACGCGATTTCGGCGCTTCTGAGGGCCGAAAACGCGATATCGGCCGATTTGCGATCTGTCAGCAGATTCGGTTTCTGGGCAGTTTACATGTCGAACTGCACGGTAGAAACGATAAAACAGCTCCTCCGTGCAGTTTTCATACCGAGTCACCGTCCACTGGGCTCAGCGAGAAAACGCGATTTCGGCGCTTCTGAGGGCCGAAAACGCGATATCGGCCGATTTTCGATCTGTCAGCAGATTCGGTTTCTGGGCAGTTTACATGTCGAACTGCACGGTAGAAACGATAAAACAGCTCCTCCGTGCAGTTTTCATACCGAGTCACCGTCCACTGGGCTCAGCGAGAAAACGCGATTTCGGCGCTTCTGAGGGCCGAAAACGCGATATCGGCCGATTTTCGATCTGTCAGCAGATTCGGTTTCTGGGCAGTTTACATGTCGAACTGCACGGTAGAAACGATAAAACAGCTCCTCCGTGCAGTTTTCATACCGAGTCACCGTCCACTGGGCTCAGCGAGAAAACGCGATTTCGGCGCTTCTGAGGGCCGAAAACGCGATATCGGCCGATTTGCGATCTGTCAGCAGATTCGGTTTCTGGGCAGTTTACATGTCGAACTGCACGGTAGAAACGATAAAACAGCTCCTCCGTGCAGTTTTCATACCGAGTCACCGTCCACTGGGCTCAGCGAGAAAACGCGATTTCGGCGCTTCTGAGGGCCGAAAACGCGATATCGGCCGATTTGCGATCTGTCAGCAGATTCGGTTTCTGGGCAGTTTACATGTCGAACTGCACGGTAGAAACGATAAAACAGCTCCTCCGTGCAGTTTTCATACCGAGTCACCGTCCACTGGGCTCAGCGAGAAAACGCGATTTCGGCGCTTCTGAGGGCCGAAAACGCGATATCGGCCGATTTTCGATCTGTCAGCAGATTCGGTTTCTGGGCAGTTTACATGTCGAACTGCACGGTAGAAACGATAAAACAGCTCCTCCGTGCAGTTTTCATACCGAGTCACCGTCCACTGGGCTCAGCGAGAAACGCGATTTCGGCGCTCCTGAGGGCCGAAAAACGCGATATCGGCCGATTTTCGATCTGTCAGCAGATTCGGTTTCTGGGCAGTTTACATGTCGAACTGCACGGTAGAAACGATAAAACAGCTCCTCCGTGCAGTTTTCATACCGAGTCACCGTCCACTGGGCTCAGCGAGAAAACGCGATTTCGGCGCTTCTGAGGGCCGAAAACGCGATATCGGCCGATTTGCGATCTGTCAGCAGATTCGGTTTCTGGGCAGTTTACATGTCGAACTGCACGGTAGAAACGATAAAACAGCTCCTCCGTGCAGTTTTCATACCGAGTCACCGTCCACTGGGCTCAGCGAGAAAACGCGATTTCGGCGCTTCTGAGGGCCGAAAACGCGATATCGGCCGATTTGCGATCTGTCAGCAGATTCGGTTTCTGGGCAGTTTACATGTCGAACTGCACGGTAGAAACGATAAAACAGCTCCTCCGTGCAGTTTTCATACCGAGTCACCGTCCACTGGGCTCAGCGAGAAAACGCGATTTCGGCGCTTCTGAGGGCCGAAAACGCGATATCGGCCGATTTGCGATCTGTCAGCAGATTCGGTTTCTGGGCAGTTTACATGTCGAACTGCACGGTAGAAACGATAAAACAGCTCCTCCGTGCAGTTTTCATACCGAGTCACCGTCCACTGGGCTCAGCGAGAAAACGCGATTTCGGCGCTTCTGAGGGCCGAAAACGCGATATCGGCCGATTTTCGATCTGTCAGCAGATTCGGTTTCTGGGCAGTTTACATGTCGAACTGCACGGTAGAAACGATAAAACAGCTCCTCCGTGCAGTTTTCATACCGAGTCACCGTCCACTGGGCTCAGCGAGAAAACGCGATTTCGGCGCTCCTGAGGGCCGAAAACGCGATATCGGCCGATTTTCGATCTGTCAGCAGATTCGGTTTCTGGGCAGTTTACATGTCGAACTGCACGGTAGAAACGATAAAACAGCTCCTCCGTGCAGTTTTCATACCGAGTCACCGTCCACTGGGCTCAGCGAGAAAACGCGATTTCGGCGCTTCTGAGGGCCGAAAACGCGATATCGGCCGATTTTCGATCTGTCAGCAGATTCGGTTTCTGGGCAGTTTACATGTCGAACTGCACGGTAGAAACGATAAAACAGCTCCTCCGTGCAGTTTTCATACCGAGTCACCGTCCACTGGGCTCAGCGAGAAAACGCGATTTCGGCGCTTCTGAGGGCCGAAAACGCGATATCGGCCGATTTGCGATCTGTCAGCAGATTCGGTTTCTGGGCAGTTTACATGTCGAACTGCACGGTGAAAACGATAAAACAGCTCCTCCGTGCAGTTTTCATACCGAGTCACCGTCCACTCGGCTCAGCGAGAAAACGCGATTTCGGCGCTTCTGAGGGCCGAAAACGCGATATCGGCGATTTTCGATCTGTCAGCAGATTCGGTTTCTTGGCAGATTACATGTCGAACTCGAACTGCACGGTAGAAACGATAAAACAGCTCCTCCGTGCAGTTTTCATACCGAGTCACCGTCCACTGGGCTCAGCGAGAAAACGCGATTTCGGCGCTTCTGAGGGCCGAAAACGCGATATCGGCCGATTTTCGATCTGTCAGCAGATTCGGTTTCTGGGCAGTTTACATGTCGAACTGCACGGTAGAAACGATAAAACAGCTCCTCCGTGCAGTTTTCATACCGAGTCACCGTCCACTGGGCTCAGCGAGAAAACGCGATTTCGGCGCTTCTGAGGGCCGAAAACGCGATATCGGCCGATTTGCGATCTGTCAGCAGATTCGGTTTCTGGGCAGTTTACATGTCGAACTGCACGGTAGAAACGATAAAACAGCTCCTCCGTGCAGTTTTCATACCGAGTCACCGTCCACTGGGCTCAGCGAGAAAACGCGATTTCGGCGCTTCTGAGGGCCGAAAACGCGATATCGGCCGATTTGCGATCTGTCAGCAGATTCGGTTTCTGGGCAGTTTACATGTCGAACTGCACGGTAGAAACGATAAAACAGCTCCTCCGTGCAGTTTTCATACCGAGTCACCGTCCACTGGGCTCAGCGAGAAAACGCGATTTCGGCGCTTCTGAGGGCCGAAAACGCGATATCGGCCGATTTGCGATCTGTCAGCAGATTCGGTTTCTGGGCAGTTTACATGTCGAACTGCACGGTAGAAACGATAAAACAGCTCCTCCGTGCAGTTTTCATACCGAGTCACCGTCCACTGGGCTCAGCGAGAAAACGCGATTTCGGCGCTTCTGAGGGCCGAAAACGCGATATCGGCCGATTTGCGATCTGTCAGCAGATTCGGTTTCTGGGCAGTTTACATGTCGAACTGCACGGTAGAAACGATAAAACAGCTCCTCCGTGCAGTTTTCATACCGAGTCACCGTCCACTGGGCTCAGCGAGAAAACGCGATTTCGGCGCTTCTGAGGGCCGAAAACGCGATATCGGCCGATTTTCGATCTGTCAGCAGATTCGGTTTCTGGGCAGTTTACATGTCGAACTGCACGGTAGAAACGATAAAACAGCTCCTCCGTGCAGTTTTCATACCGAGTCACCGTCCACTGGGCTCAGCGAGAAAACGCGATTTCGGCGCTTCTGAGGGCCGAAAACGCGATATCGGCCGATTTGCGATCTGTCAGCAGATTCGGTTTCTGGGCAGTTTACATGTCGAACTGCACGGTAGAAACGATAAAACAGCTCCTCCGTGCAGTTTTCATACCGAGTCACCGTCCACTGGGCTCAGCGAGAAAACGCGATTTCGGCGCTTCTGAGGGCCGAAAACGCGATATCGGCCGATTTTCGATCTGTCAGCAGATTCGGTTTCTGGGCAGTTTACATGTCGAACTGCACGGTAGAAACGATAAAACAGCTCCTCCGTGCAGTTTTCATACCGAGTCACCGTCCACTGGGCTCAGCGAGAAAACGCGATTTCGGCGCTTCTGAGGGCCGAAAACGCGATATCGGCCGATTTGCGATGAACTGCACGGTGAAAACGATAAAACAGCTCCTCCGTGCAGTTTTCATACCGAGTCACCGTCCACTGGGCTCAGCGAGAAAACGCGATTTCGGCGCTTCTGAGGGCCGAAAACGCGATATCGGCCGATTTTCGATCTGTCAGCAGATTCGGTTTCTGGGCAGTTTACATGTCGAACTGCACGGTAGAAACGATAAAACAGCTCCTCCGTGCAGTTTTCATACCAAGTCACCGTCCGAAAATACGTAATTGAACTATCGTATTGACCGTCTATTGAAGATACGTAATTGAACAATTGCATTGATAAGTTGTCATTTTGTGAACGTCGTAACGACAGGCATTGTTTAGTTGTTGTTTGTGTAGTAGCATCAGACACTGTGTACTCAGGACAGCCACATTTAAATATTGAAAGCTGTAAGTTTTATCAGTAATTGAACCTTTGTGAACTGTGTGTGTTACCTTCGAAATGCCAAGAACGGAGAAAGAAATATTGAACGACTTGACTGTCCCTATTTTGAAAGACATCTTGCGACAAATCGGACAGTCCACAATGGGGACGAATTCAGAGCTAATAGTAGATTCATGTCAATTGAGGAAACCTTGCGGAGAGGAATCGCAGAGGAAGCCGTGCGTAAGAGAACAACGCAGGACCCATTTCTGCAGCACGTGGCGGCTGAGGTGCAGGGACCGCCATTGCACCCAAGCGAGGTGGCATCAGCCCCCTCCGACCATCTTGAGACTCTACTCAAAATGAGAGAGAGAGAGATCGACTTATTGCGACGCGAAAAAGATTTGCTGGAGAGAGAGGCCAATTTGCTACGGCTTGAAACAAGAGCGTCGCCCGGGACATCGAGCGGCATCGGCGAGAGCGTTCCAGAAACCAGGATAGATGTTCACACTATCGCCGGCCTCTTGGACGAGTTTCATGGAACCGCGACTAATTTCGACCGGTGGAAGGGACAACTGAATCTGCTGTCCGATACTTACCACCTCAGTGGAAACGCCATTCGTGTGTTGATCGGCTCCCGATTAAGAGGGAAAGCATTGAATTGGTTCCATTCGAAACTGGAACATGTAGCATTGAACACTACGCAATTGCTTCGGGAGATGCGAGATGCTTTTGACGATCGCCGGAGTAAATTGACACGCAGGAGGGAATTCGAGAAGCGTGTGTGGAAAAAGGACGAAACATTTTCAGAATATTGTCATGATAAAACCATCCTTGGAAATTCAGTGCTTATGGATCAAGAGGAACTGATCGAGTGTATCATCGATGGAATACCGAATGTAGCGATTCGAAGAGAGGCCAGGATGGCGAGATTTACGACGACGAAGGACTTGTTACAAGTGTTCCGGGGAATATCGTTGGATGATGAAGAGGTCAAGAATCCTGTGGAAAAGGAGCGGTACAGACGGAACGAGGGAGGAACGTTATCGAGACCTCAGAGCAGGAGTGGTGCCATACAGCGAAGTCAACCGATACGCTGTTATAATTGCAGTGAGACTGGTCATCTTTCGAGGGATTGTACGCAGAAGCCGAAACGTGAGAAGGGCTCTTGCTTTAATTGCGGAAGCAAGGAACATCGAATCGCCGATTGTCAGCGAAAAGGCCCACACCGGAGAATACAACAAACGTTATCCAGGCGGAATTGTCGAGAGCCCCGTATTTAACACCGCTCACTTATCATGTATCGGACGACATGGGTAACGAGTGCACGTATAGTCTTATGGCGATGATTGATTCGGGTTCACCGATAAGCCTTCTAAAGACCTCTTTTGTACCGATGCATGAATGTACACCAATAACACAGCGCCAGTCCTATCATGGTATTAACGGGACAGAATTGGAAATTTTGGAACGTTTTGAGAAGTCCGCTAAGATTAATGGTATCGCGATGAGTATTTCTTTTTTTGTGGTGCCGGATACGGCCATAAATTGCGCTGCGTTGTTGGGTAGGGATTTTACATCGTCGCCTGTTGTGAAGATAACGTTGGGAAAGGATGTTAATATCTTGAGAATAGATTCCGAATCGGTTGATAACGAATGTGCGGATTTTTCGAGACAAATACTACACATCGATTATGTTGAAAATCCGTTATCAGTAGCGGAGACTTTAAATATTGATCCGTGTCTTGACTCAAACACGAGGAAAGTTGTTGAACAATTGTATGAGAATGAATATGTTGCCGAGGTGGAGACGGAAAGCCCATCGACTGGGATAGAAATGACGATTAGTGTCACGCATGACCGGCCTATTAGTTTTGGACCGAGGAGACTTTCCTTTGCCGATAAAGAAAAATTGCGTGGTATACTCGATGAATTGTTGCAGAACCGGGTAATCCGACCAAGTAGCTCACCATATGCTTTTCCAATTGTATTTGTGCGCAAGAAGACTGGCGAAAGCCGTATGTGCGTCGACTATCGCGAGCTTAATAAAATAACGGTTAGAGATAACTTTCCGACGCCGTTGATTGATGATCACTTAGATCAATTGCGCGGCAAACTATATTTTTCGAGTCTTGATCTGCGCAATGGTTTCCACCATGTGAAGGTCGCCGACGCCTCGATAAGGTATACGTCTTTTGTGACACCGCTGGAACAATACGAGTATCTGCGGATGCCGTTTGGCTTAACAAATGCCCCACGTGTATTTCAGCGGTATATTGGTTCTATTTTCCGTGAGTTGATGGAGGCGAACAAATTATTGATATATCTTGACGACCTTTTATTGCGACTGAGGGCATTGACGAACATCTTGACACTTTGCAGCAGGTGTTTAACATAGCTAGACGACATAGGTTGCAATTTCGATTAGATAAATGCTCGTTTTTGTATCAGAAAATCACATATCTCGGTTATTTAATTGACAAAGAGGGTATCAGGCCAAGTGTAGCTAACACTGAGACCGTTGTCAATTACCCTATTCCGCGTAATGTAAGGGAAGCACATAGATTCGTTTGTCTTGCCAGTTATTTCCGACGGTTCATTCAAAACTTTTCGAGAATTGCCAAACCTCTGTATGATTTGATAAAAAAGGACGCGACCTTTCAATTTGGTGTTGAGGAAAATTGTGCGTTCGAAGCGTTAAAGAGGGCATTATCGTCGAAGCCCGTTTTGGCTATTTACGCACCGGGATTGGTCACGGAGCTGCATTGTGATGCTAGTGCCAGCGGATTTGGTGCTATCTTGATACAGAAACAGACGGACGGTACACTTCAACCCGTCTCATTTTTCAGTCGAAGAACAACACCGACGGAATCTAAATATCACAGCTTCGAACTCGAATGCTTATCGGTTGTGTATGCGATAAAGCGCTTCCGCGTATATTTGTCGGGCATTCCCTTTACTATTGTCACCGATTGCGATAGGTTCCGGCTTACCTTAAGTAAGAAAAACGTTAACCCACGTATTTCGCGTTGGGCAATGTTATTGCAGGACTACGATTACCAAATAGTACATCGACCGGGAAAGCGAATGTCACATGTGGACGCCTTGAGCCGTTGCAACACTATATTGGTGTTGGAGGGCAGTACGTTCGAGCAAACGCTGTCCATTAGGCAGGACCGGGTCAAAGATTGATTGAACGTTTACTTCTACTAGATTTAGTGTGTTTTACTCTAGTGTTCTTGTTTGTGTGATCGACTCTTTATATTGTGTGATGTGTGTGATTGTCAGTCGAGGTTGAGCATGGCCGAGACGGCCATAGTGTCAGGAAGGCCGAGTTGTAGGCGATTAATCGCCCTGCATCGAATTTTCGGTCGCAGTGTTTTATCAAGCGATGACGTAGTGACGAACCGTGCCGTCTTTTGTTTAGGACGTGCGACGCTGCGGACTGCACGGCGAGATAGGCAGTTGTTGGGCGAACATGGTGCTAACCTCATGTATCGAAATACATTTTCTTATTCTATCGACGTGGCTGTTATAATTGTCCTTTCCAGGAGGGAATTGTATAATTAATAGTTACCGCCCCTACAACATGTCGAACTGCACGGTAGACACGATAAAACAGCTCATCCGTGCAGTTTTGATACCGAGTCGCCATTCATTCGGCTCATTCGAAAACATGCGGTTTCGGCACTCCTGAGAGCCGAAAACGCGAAACCGTCCGATTTGCGATCTGAAAGCAGATTCGGGTTCTGGGCGTTTTACACGTCGAACTCCACGTTAGAGACGATAAAACAGCTCGTCCGTGCAATTTGGATACCGAGTCACCGTTCATTCGGCTCATCGAAATCACGCGATTTCGGCACTTCTGAAGGCCGAAAACACGAAATCGTCCGATTAGCGATCTGAAAGCAGATTCGGTTTCTGGGCGTTTTACACGTCGAACTACTCGTTAGAAACGCAAAAACAGCTCGTCCGTGCAGTTTTGATACCGAGTCACCCTTCATTCGGCTCATCGAAAACACGCGATTTCGGCACTTCTGAGGGCCGAAAACGCGATATCGGCCGATTTGCGATCTGAAAGCAGATTCGGTTTCTGGGCAGTTTACATGTCGAACTGCACGGTAGAAACGGTAAAACATCTCGTCTGTGCACTTTTGATACCTAGTCACCGTTCATTCGGATCATCCAAAACACGCGATTTCGGCGCTTCTGAGGGCCGAAAACGCGATATCGGCCGATTTTCGATCTGTCAGCAGATTCGGTTTCTGGGCAGTTTACATGTCGAACAGCACGGTAGAAACGATAAAACAGCTCGTTCGTGCAGTTTTGATACCGAGTCACCCTTCAATCTGCTCATCGAAAACACGCGATTTCGGCACTTCTGAGGGCCGAAAACCCGAAATCGTCCTATTTGCGATCTGAAAGCATATTCGGTTTCTGGGCGTTTTACACGTCGAACTGCACGGTAGAAACGGTAAAACAGCTCGTCCGTGCACTTTTGATACCGAGACACCGTTCATATGGCTCATCGAAAACACGCAATTTCGGCACTTCTGAGGGCCGAAAACGCGATATCGCCGATTTTCGATCTGTCAGCAGATTCGGTTTCTGGGCAGTTTACATGTCGAACTGCACGGTAAAAACGATAAAACAGCTCGTCCGTGCAGTTTTGATACCGAGTCACCGTTCATTCGGCTCATCGAAAACACGCGATTTCGGCACTTCTGAGGGCCGAAAACGCGAAATCGTCCGATTTGCGATCTGGAAGCAGATTCGGTTTCTGGGCGTTTTACACGTCGGAAGGCACGGTAGAAACAATAAAACAGCTCGTCCGTGCAGTTTTGATACAGAGTCAACGTTAAATCTGCTCATTAAAAACTCGGGATTTCGGCACGTCTGAGGGCCGAAAACACGAAACTTTCCGACTTGCGATTTGAAAACAGATTCGGTTTCTCGGCGTTTTATCCGTAGAACTACACGGTAGAAACGATAGAACAGTTCATCCGTGCAGTTTTGATACGGAGTCACCGTTCACTCGTCCCATCGAAATCACGCGATTTCGGCACTTGTGAGGGCCGAAAACGCGAAATCGGCCGATTTGCGATCTGTCAGCAGATTCGGTTCCTGGGCAGTTTACACGTCGAACTGCACGGTAGAAACGACAAAACAGCTCGTCCGTGCAGTTTTTATACCGATTCACCGTCCATTCGGCTCATCGAAAACGCGATTTCGGCACTTCTGAGGGCCGAAAACGCGATATCGGCCGATTTTCGATCTGTCAGCAGATTCGGTTTCTGGGCAGTTTACATGTCGAACTGCACGGTACAAACGATAAAACAGCTCCTCCCTGCAGTTTTGATATCGAGTGTCCCTTCATTCCGCTCATCGAACACTCGGGATTTCGGCCCTTCTGAGGGCCGTCTGACAACGCGAAATCTTCCATTTGCGATCTGAAAGCAGATTCGGTTTCTGGGCATTTCACACGTCCAACTGCACGATAGAAAAGATAAAACAGCTGGTTCGTGCAGTTTTGATACCAAGTCACCGTCCATTCGGCTCATCGAAAACATGCGATTTCGGCACTACAGATGCCCGAAAACACGAAATCGTCCGATTTGGGATCTGAAAACAGATTTGGTTTTTGGGCGTTCCACACGTCGAACTGCACTATAGAAACGATAAAACGGCTCGTCCGTGCAGTTTTGATACCGAGTCACCGTTCATTCGGCTCCTCGAAAACACGCGTTTCGGCACTTCTGAGGGCCGAAAACGCGATATCGGCCGATTTTCGATCTGTCAGCAGATTCGGTTTCTGGGCAGTTTACATGTCGAGCTGCACGGTAGAAACGATAAAACAACTTGTGCGTGCAGCATGGATACCGAGTCACCGTTCATTCGGTAAATCGAAGACACGCGATTTCGGCACTATTGAGGACCGAAAACGCGAAATGGTCCGATTTGCGATCTAAAAGCAGATTCGGTTCGTGGACGGTTTACACGACAAACTCCACGGTGGAAACAATGAAACAGCTCGCCCGTGCAGTTTCAATATCGAGTCACACTTCATTCGGCTCATCGAAGACACGCGATTTCGGCACTTTTGAGGGACGAAACCGCGAAATCGTCCGATGTGCGATCTGAAAGCAGATTCGGTTTCTGAGCGTTTTACACGTCGAACTGCACGGTAGAAACGATAAAACAGCTCGTCCGTGCAGTTTTGATATCAAGTAACCGTGCAATCGGCCCATCGGAAACACGCGATTTCGGCATTCCAGAGGGCCGGAAACGCGAAATCGACCGATTCGCGATCTGAAAGCAGATTCGGTTGCTGGGCGTTTGACACGTCGAACTGCACTGTAGAAACGATAAAACGGCTCGTCCGTTCCGTTTTGGTACCGAGTCACCCTTCACTCGGCTCAGCGAAAACACGCGATTTCGGCCCTCTTGGGGGGCGAAACCGCGAAAGCGTCTGATTGGGGAACTGAAAGCAGATTCGGTTTCTGGGCAGTTTACATGTCGAAATGCACGGTAGAAACGATAAAACAGCTCCTCCGTGCATTTTTCATACCGAGTCACCGTTCACTCGGCTCAGCGAGAAAACGCGATTTCGGCGCTTGTGAGGGCCGAAAACGCGATATCGGCCGATTTTCGATCTGTAAGCAGATTCGGTTTCTGGGCGTTTTACACGACGAACTGAACGGTAGAAACGATAAAACAGTTCGCCCGTGCAGTTTTGATACAGAGTCACCTTTCATTCGGCTCATTGAAAACGCGCGATTTCGGTACTTTTGAGGGCCGAAAAAGCGAAATCGTCCGATTGGCAATCTGAAAGTAGATTCGGTTTCTGGGCGTCTTGCACGTCGAACTGCACGGTAGAAACGATAAAACAGCTCGTCCGTGCAGTTTTGGTACCGAGGCACCGTTCATTCAGCGCGTCGAATCATGCGATTTCGGCACATCATAGGGCCGAAACGCGAAATTTTGCCATTTGCGATCTGAATGATGATTCGTTTTCTGTGCGTTTTATACGTCAATTTGCACTTTAGCACGATGAAACAGCTCTTTCATGCAGTTCTGGTACCGAGACACCGTTTATTCGGTTCGTCGAAACACGCGATTTCGGCATTTCTGAGGGCCGAAAACGCGAAATCGTGCCATTTGCGATCTGAAAGATGATTTGTTTTATGTGCGTTTTACACGTTGATTTGCACGGTGGACACGCTAAAACAACTCGTTCGTCCAGTTCTGGTACTGAGATCCCGTTCTTTCGGTTTATCGATAGCACGCTTGTTGTGACGCAATGGCGAAGCACATAGTTCGCACTTCTTTGAATTCCTCTCCCGCATTTCTTATCGGCTTATGTCCTTCTACGCCGAAAACCAACCCAAGTCATACCTTCAGCTGCCGTTTATATGGCCATCTTTTCATTCTCTCATTTCCGCGAAACCACTCGATTCCCAGAACCCACTCGACTACCCGAAAATCCCCACTCCTCAACCGAGGTGTCCTTAATAACGACATTACATTTCGTACTCAGTCTGCTTCGGCAACTCACCCAGAACACACACATTAAACAATACGAAAGTACTCATTCTGCAATGTCCATAGTAACAAACCACATCACACAGCACACGTACCAAGTTGAAATACACGCGTAATTTCATATAAGGCCTTGTTACTGACTACCTTCGTCTCAGCCGTCCCAATTCGGAGAAGAGTAGAGACGAACGTGTTGTCGACTTAACCGCAACTGTTACACATAATCGATTTCACAGAGCCTATCATACACGGCTCAACATTTGGTCTTTCGAGCCGGATCCAGATGCTGGATCCACACAATACAGCCCGGATCCATACGCCGTATCCACACATTACCGCCCAGGTCCAGAAACATCCACCAGTCAGACTCGTACCGGGTGAAAAGCAATTCATCCAGACGCATCCAACAGCAGATCCAGAGGCATCCACCACTCAGACGCATACCGGGTGAACAGCAAGTCATCGAGGGCAAAGCAGCCAAGGAAACACCAAAGCTCTGTGAGTCGTTCAGAATCACGTCATTCAATAAGTTTTCTATCCATACCTATTTCACCAACCCTATATGTTGGCTCCTGCCGCGGAAGACCGTGTTCGCGCATTGAAAGCTAAACGCGAATATTTCAAGGCCGACTTGAAAAACTTTGAAACATTCGTAAACTCACTATCGTCACAAACACGCATTACCGAAGTAAGCAACAAGCTACGGGAGATTGAGCTAGAATATGCCACGTTTTGTAAAACTCAACCCGACATAGACACCGCGGACGAAGACGGGTCATACGCGCGCGAACGCGTTGAAATATAATTTAATTACATAACAGCGATAAGCATTGCTCAGGATTTCATAACGGAAAATAACAAGGAATCCTCTCTTAACCGCGGACAATCGCTAACAACTCCATTAAATTCAACATCAACCGCATTACCTACTGAACACAATGCTCACTTAACTTCTTTACAACCGAATTCAGCCGTGTCAGAATTTGATGTAATTCTACAGTGTATAAATATGCCCAAATTCACCGGAATAGTAGAAGAATGACCAGGTTTTGCAGAACAGTTCAAATCTTCAGTCCACGACAACCAGAAGACTTCTCCATGCCAGAAACTCAATTATTTAAAATCATTCTTACGCGATGAACCATTGAAGACCATAGAATCACTAGCAATTTCCACAGCAAACCACGACATTGCGTGGTCTCTCCTAGAGTCCAGATACAACAAACCCGCAGTCATCGTCGCAAATCATTTGCAAGTGATCTTTGAGATAACGCCAGTAAATAATTCAACGCGCTTTTCGATACGCTCATTCCTCAATACAGTAGAATCTCACTACCGTGCAGTAAACACATGCCATCAAATCAACGTGGATACCGTGATTATTCATTTCTTTTTAACAGAACTTGACAAGGATACCGTGTCGCGATGGAGGGAACAAACACGTGGTATTACTTTTCCATCGATGGAAGAGTTCTTTTCTTTCTTAAATGATCGACAAGACATTCTAGATCCATTCGAATCCTCCATCGACCAATCAAATACCCTACGACGAAACGACATCACATTCCATATGAATAGAAGCATCGTGCGGACAAATTCAAAACCCATGCAAAACACACAACGCACGACACAAGTCTATAGATTACAACCAACAGTAAAATGCAGTTTTTGTAAGCAGGCTCATTTGACTTACCTTTGCAACAGTTTTAAGCAAGCTGATATAGCCGAACGGCAAAGATTAGTACAGGCCGCAAATCTGTGTATTAACTGTCTCAAACCAGGACACGCGGTAAATGACTGTAGATCGTCAAACTGCCGTAAATGCAACAAACGACACAATACATTGCTACATTACGATAAGACAACAGCCGTCATAAATAACTTTACCTGCCTCAATGTAAACGCAGCATCAGAAGTTTTGCTATCAAGCGCGATAGTTAACATCTTGGATAAGAACGGCGTACCACACAAATGTCGCGTATTACTCGATTCATGTCCCCAAGCAAACCTGATTTCTGAGTCTTTGGCCACAAAACTCGGACTACCAAGGAAAAACGTACACATTCCTCTAAGCGGTTCAAACAATATGGAATCTGAAATCGACCAACAGATAACAGCAACATTAAACTCGCGATTCATCAGCTATTCAGCAAAACTAACATTTTTAATCACACCACAGGTATCGGAACTAGTACTGCCAAAACGCATAAACACAGAAAATTTAGGAATTCCTACGGGCATTCATCTAGCAGATCCAAACTACTATTTACCCGCGGATACCGACGGTTTAATCGGTGCTCAGGTATTTTGGGACCTATTAAGCGTGGGTCACATTCCATTAAATTATAAACAAAGGAAACTTCGTAAAACCCTACTAGGTTGGGTCGTGGTTGGCGAAATCGCGGGAGAAACCTCAAGCCCGGTACTCCACATACGGACCACCACTGATCCGTTGGAGGAACAATTAGCAAAATTTTGGACCGTGGAAGAAGGGTCTCAGGTCACTTCATACTCACCGGAAGAACTCGAATGCGAAACACATTATAACAATACAATAAGACGGGATCTCGCGACGAGTCGCTACGAAGTACGGTTACATTTAAGCCGAACGCATACAATTTAGGGGACTCGTACAGAACCGCAATAAAACGTTTACATTCTTTAGAAAGAACCTTACAGAAGGACACGGACTTAAGAATACAGTACTACAACTTTATGCAAGAATACAAAACGCTAGGACACCTGACAGATATTACGGACCCGTCACATGACGGTTATTACCCGCCACACCATGCCGTGAAAAAGCTAGACAGTTTGATAACAAAGTCTCGTGCAATTTTCGACGATTCAGCACGCACATCAAATGGAATTTCTTTAAACAGCTTTCTCATGATCGGTCCAACCATACAGGATGACTTAGTTGGTATTATACATCGCTTCCGCACACAAAAATTCGTTCTGACCGCCGACATAACAAAGATGTACCGGCAAATCATGATTCACCCGGATGATCACAAATTTCAAAAAATCCTTTGGCGCGAAACACCTAACATGGAAATAAAGACCTACGCTCTTCGAACCGTGACGTACGGAATAGCATCCGCAACCTTCCTCGCAGTACGAACACTTAAGCAACTAGCAATTGACGAACATTCTACATTTCCTCGTGCCGCGGACATTCTCCCAAAAGACTTTTATGTCTATTGACAGGCGCGTCCACCTATTCAGAGGCCGGAGAATTACGCGACCAACTCATTCCCATTTGCAAGAGGGGAGGGTTTGAGCTCCAATAATGGACCTCAAATAATAAAAACCTTATCGACACCCTACCGGTAAATTCGTCAGACGAGAAACACATACGCCTAAACTTCACCGACACTAAACGAACACTAGGAATCGCATGGAAGCCGGAAACAGACACACACATTTACGACATAAAATTAGACGACACGACACAACAGAGTATAAAGCGAACCATTATATCCCAAATCGCGCAATTGTTTGATCCTCTAGGTTTGATAGGACCGTTAATTGTGCGCGCAAAAATGTTCATGCAACACCTTGGCATCTCCGCATAAGTTGGGATGAACACGTTCCGACCGCACTCCACGAAGAATGGAAACTTTTCCGTACAGGTTTGAATATCCTTAATCAGTTAGAAATACCGCGATGCGTTACTTTTCCCACTAACGACGTTCAGGTACATGGATTCTGTGACGCGAGCGAGCGGGCCTACGATGCATGTATTTACCTACGGTCGACTAATTCTCAAGCTCAAATAAAAGTTCAGTTATTATGCGCCAAATCGAACCGCTTCAAACACAAACATTACCACGCCTGAAATTGTGTGCTGCATTACTACTCAGCAATTTGCACATAAGGATCAGGGAAACATTACAGTTAAATGTGACCAAATTAGTACTCTAGACAGATTCAACTATCGTGTTACTTTGGTTAAAGACATCACCACATACCCTTAAAACCTTTGTAGCCAATCGAGTCCGCGACATTCAGAATCAAACCGAGTCATGCGAGTGGACACACGTACCGAGCAACGACAATCCGGCAGATTTGATATCGCGCGGCGCAGAAGCAAATGTTATTATTACACACCACTCATGGTTAGCCGGTCCGCAATGGCTAACTAACAGCGAACACACCTGGCCAACACAGATCATATCGACGCCGTCTGATGTACCAGAAAGGAAATCGCGACTCGTATTAAGCACAACCCTAACAATCGCGTCAACAATCATAGGTCGAATCTCATCATTCACGCTATTAATTAGAGTCACTGCCTTCTGCAGACGCTTTTTCAACGCACTCAAGCATAACCACCGGTCTGGACCTTTACAAACAGACGAATTACAGGACGCACTACACACAATCATTATACTAGTTCAAAACCCATATCGTCACACTCCTCAGTAAACCGTCAAACAGACTCACACCACTGCGACCTTTCATCGATACAACGGGAATAGTAGGCTTGGGAGGTCGTATCAAACACTCAGACGTTAGCTACGACCACAAGCATCCGATTTTTCTTCCCTATAGTCATCACTTTACTACACTTATAATTCAAGATTTTCATGTGCGTCATTTACACGCTGGTCCACAAGCCACATTGAACGCAATTCGACTACGTTACTGGCCGACTAAGGGGAAACTTGCGGTAAAACAAGTAATTCGAAAATGCATCACATGTAGGAGAGCAAGGCCCACACCAAGTAATTATATCATGTCAGATTGACCACGAGATCGAGTCACCTTTGCACGCCCTTTTCTGAGAACAGGTCACGATTACTGCGGACCCTTTTGTATCAAAGAAAAATGTCTACGAAACACCCGAAAGGTCAAAGCATACGTGGCAGTATTCATTTGTTTAACCACAAAGCAACACATCTCGAAACAGTGGGAGATTTAACAACAGAAGCATTTCTATTAGCATTGCGGAGATTCTTTACGCGACGTGGACTTTCAACAGACATGTATTCCGATAACGCGACAAACTTTGTTGGGGCCAATCGTGAATCACGGAAAACATTTACATCAACTTCGCACAACGAAATCGTTGCTGACCACTTAACTCAAAGCGGGGGTGAAATGGCACTTTATTCGTCCTCGATAACCGCACTTCGGCGGCGTCTAGGAGGCAGCTCTAAAAGCATGCAAAACTCATTTTTCGCGAACCGTGAAGGACAGCTTGTTAACCGTCGAAGCCTTCAACACCTACACAACCGAAATTGAAGGAGTTCTCAATTCCCGTCCTATTACACCAATCTCAGACGATCCAAACGATACCTCGGCCCTTACTCCTAGTCATTTCTGAATTGGTGACGTTATGACGAGCATACCAGAGCAGTCAATGGCTGACATACCGAGCAATCGGTTAAACGCCTGGCAGCGAATTCAACAGATGCGCCAACACTTCTGGAAGCGCTGGCATAAGGAGTATCTCCACCACCTCACCGTCAGGAAAAGGTGGCACCCCACGGACTGTGAGCTCATCAAGATCGGCGCATTAGTCATCCTATGGGAGGACAATGTTCCACCGCTACGCTGGCCATTAGGTCGCATCAGTGCCATATATCCAGGCATCGACGACATCGTGCGAGTGATTGACGTGAAAACCACAACGGGAACATACAGGCGCAATATCAAAAGACTTTCACCGTTATTTGCCGATTAAACCGTAGTAGTTACAAAACAGTACCTCTGTAAATACATTCAATTTCAAATATGTAAATATTATTAACTTACGTTTGTATATAACTGTAAACTTTGTAACTACACACATCACACATTACATACTCATTCACACACCACAACACACTGCTTGTCTTTTGAACAGGACTGATCAAAGGGGGCCGGGATGTTGCGACGCAATAGCGAAGCCCATAGTTCGCACTTCTTTGAATTCCTTTTCTGCATTCCTTATCGGCTTATGCCCTTCTGCGCCGAAAACCAAACCAAATCTCACCTTCAGCTGCTGTTTATATGGCCATCCTTTTCACTCTTTTATTTCCGCGAAACCATTCGATTCCCAGAACCCACTCGATTCCCCAAAAATCCCCACTCCTCAACCGAGACAACTCACCCAGAACACATCAAACACACACATTTTACACCATACGAAACTATTCATTCTGCATAATCCATAGTAACAGACCACATCACACAGCACACGTACCAAGTTGAAATACACACATAACTTCATATAAGGTCTTGTTACTGACTACCTTCGTCTCAGCCGTCCCAATTCAGGAAAAGAGTAGAGACAAACGTGAAGTCGACTTAACCGCAACGGTTACACATAGGAGTCACGGAGCCTATCATACACGGCTCAACAGACAGGTAAAAGTGTCTCTGTTGCCATGCGCTATTTCCTAAATTTCCTACAATCACACATCCCACATTTCAATTTCTGAAATATCTTCGCTTACTCTTGATAATAAAAGCAATTATATTGTGGTGGCTGCAGTATAATTAAATAATTATTTGCTTGGTGTGGAAGCTATTTTTTTTAGAGTTCCGACGTACTTATAAATTGCCGGCAACACTAGTGGTAACCTTTTGCTACTTCGACCGATTCTTAGGGAATTATAAATTCCATACGTATGCTTCCTTAGTATGCTGAGTTACTGTGACTGCTGGAAGTTTTAAATATATTGTTGAATGTAGTATCACTGTCATAAGTAACGCTAGGAAACAACTTACACATTCCTATGTTTAATTACAATATTCTTTCGGAGCAAGTAAATTATTCCTTAAGCATCTTTTTCCCCTTTTCCTGATCAAACACAATTGCATCCGAATCATACACAAAATACATATCTTGTCCGGAGTACGGGTCAAATGCAGAATATAAAATTCAGTGCTTAGAACGTAATAAGTGTCACGTAGGACTGATACTGAAAAATTAAAAAACAAAATCATAGACCATAAAATTGATGTGAATTAGTACATTATAGCTTACATAGCGTGACCACCATAAGTTTCATCCAACTAAATTGGAATTACGCAAAGGGGGGCGGATCTGTAAGAAACTTGGTGAGATACAAAATTGGCAAATGTGATAAGTAAACTGCTCCAATGCGGGAATATTTGCCGCAGTTACTACCCCAAAGCGGAGAAGAATTTTGCTAGTTACGTAAAAGAAATTTACAAACACAGATAAACTTTTGTGGTCTTCTGCAATACAGGTACAAGCATGTCACTGCTATTAGTATTGAACAGCACAGAAAACCCTGTCAAGATTATGGTTTCTTTCTGCCACGACGATCTAATTTGTCAGTTACATTTTCTACAAACTGTGCACTGATCTATCTCGTACTAAGGTAATTTGCCTCCACGAAATTCTAGTCTTCTTCAAAATTGTTGTTATATTGTACTACGATTTGGTAGGTATTTTAATTTTTATTACAGATAATTTACTTGGATGTCTTGAATGCCTTCTTACTCCCGTAATATGTTGTTACTACTGCATGGATTTGTTTTAGCAAAATTAATTATTTTTGCCAACCTACGTGTAAACGGAGGGTTTGTCGGTTGGGTCGGATCGGTAGTTCCTTCTTCTGTAAACGGCGGTCGATGGGCGTTCGGGTCTTCGGTGTAATGTGTAGGGATGTCGTTTATTCGGTGTAAGGTATAAATGAACTTATAACACGGTATTGGACGAAATAAAATAATTATCAACGTAAGGCGATTATCACACGGTCGGGATGCAGCGGCGGTCGTGTCCGTTTGGTTTCTCGATAACGAATGAATGTCTCAGGGCACTCGTTGTCCCTTCGCACTTCTCCCTGCTCGACGGTGTTTTGTATCAACCCGAGCGGATTCTTACGAGGCGGTTACACTCGGCCTTTCCTGAGTTTGAGGCGTCCCCGACTCCGCTTCGTCTTCCTCGTCCGAATTGGCGTCGTCCTCACAGATGTCAGGTATCGAGTCGCACCAAAGCTTCAACTTTTCTGTGGAAAAAACTGAACTAAAGTGCTTTTGAGTTCGTTGCATACCGTCAACGTCCTCGATAAGGTATCGGTCGCGGCCCAAGGACTTCTTGACGACATAAGGCCCTCGGTATCTAGGCTCCAGCTTCCGTGAGTCCCCGGTGGCGGCGGGTACGTTCTCTATCACCACGAGATCATCCTCTTGGTAGATAGGCGGCTTTCGATGGTGTGCATCGAAACGTATTTTCCATTTTCCCCGTTGTTCGAGGATCCTCGCTTCTGCTTCCTTTCTTTTCTCGGCGGTGGTCAGATCGGTCTTGTGGAACTCATCGTCGTGAAGAGCTTCCACTAGGCGGTTCGGGATCAGGTCCCGGAGGCGGAAGTCGAAAATTAATTCGTTTGGGGTAAATCCAGTGGTCTCGTTCCTTTGGGTGTTTAATACCCACTGCATCTCGCGGATTCGATCGTCCCACAATTTTACGTCCTCAGTACCACTCTTCAGATAGCCCAGGATGGTTCGATTGAAGCGCTCCACCTGTCCGTTGGCCCGCGGTGTGCGAACGGCATTTTTGATGTGCTGAATGTGGTTTTCTCGGCAATAACGTTCGAAATGCTGTGACGTATAGGCAGTACCCCGATCCGTGACGATGCGTCTCGGCAACCCAACAAACGCGGTCAGTTCGTTCAGCAGGTTAATTACGGGTTGTGTTTTCGCGTTTCGTACGGCACGCACGATGACAAACTTACTGAATGCGTCTACGGCGACAATCAGATAATTATTCTGTCTTTTCGATTTCGGAAACGGCCCAAGATGATCGACATGGAGTGTTGCGAATGGTATTGGGATCAACTCATCGACGTGCAACTCTCCCTCGGCTTTCCCACCTTTGCTTTTGTTGTAGCAGCACTCTAGGCAAGCGGCGACGTATCGTTTGATGAGCTTTCGCATACCCGGAAACCAAAAATCACGTCTTAGTCTCTGCAATGTTTTCTCAACGCCGTAGTGCCCCATCAAATCGTGGTAGTGCTGTAGCATTTTCCATCGTACGGTGGTCGGTAAGACAAATTTGAGGTCCGTTCCGTCTCTACGATATAGGCGATTCTTCCTGATTTCGTATTCCCTTTTAATTTGTTTCGATTGATCGGACGTCTTCGTTCCCTCGATGATATGGCGAATCTCTTGCAGTTTCGGGTCCCGCATCTGGAGAACGGTCAACCACTCATCCTGGGTGATTTCGACTCTGAAAATGTTCTCAGTGACGACGGTCGATTCGACTGGTTTCTCGAACGGGGCACGACTCAAAGAGTCGGCATGTTGGATTTTCTCGGCAGATCGATGAACCAATTCGTAGTTGTATTCCTGTAATTTTAAAAACCAGCGAGCAACTCTCGGAACAAGCGGTTTAGTGTTCTTTGCGCTGCTTACGGCAGAACAATCGGTGACGATACGGAAGTGTTTTCCCAACAGATACACGCGGAATCGTTCGAGCGATTCGGTAATCGCTAATACCTTCAGCTCGTAGCTGTGGTAAAGTCTTTCAGTGTCCGTACACTGTCGGCTATAATAGTACACTACTCGTAGACGGTTTTCATCGTCCCGTTGTAGCAAGACTCCGGCTAGTCCGTCCGAACACGCGTCGGTGTGGAGTTCGTGTTCGCGATTCGGGTCGTATAGTGCTAATATCGGCTCGGAGCACAGCAATGTCTTTAATTTTTCGAAAGCCTCGTCCTGTTCGGCGTTCCATTCAAAATTAAGTCCGGTCTTCGTTTTTAATAACTTCGTTAACGGTTGTCCGATTTGGGCGAAATCCTTGATGAACTTCCGGAAAAAACTGCAAAGTCCCAGGAATCTTCGGACAGAGTGTACGTCGTTCGGTTTCGGGAAATTTTTAATACACGCGACCTTCGCGGTTCCCGGTCTAATCCCGTTCTCGTTCACTTCGTGTCCCAGAAATTGCAATTTGGTGGTAAAGAAAACGCATTTATTCGGTCGCAACGTCAGACCCGCTTCGCGCAATAGTTTTAAGAGACGTTCCAATCGACCGAGGCCCTGTTGTACGGTGCGACTTGGGATCACTATATCGTCCAAATACGCGATAGCCTCTCCGGATGGCAATCGCCGTATCAGGTCGTTGATCATGCGTTGGAACACACTCGGGGCGTTCACTAATCCAAACGGCATTTTATTAAATTCATAGTGCCCATTGTGCGTGCTAAATGCGGTGTATGCTCGACTACTTTCTTCCACAGGCACCTGATAGTAGCCACTCATAAGGTCGAGCGATGTGTAATACGTGTTTCCGGAAAGAGACGCTAGCTGTTCCTCCACGATCGGCATAGGAAACGGCTGTTTCACGGTGACAGAGTTCACAAGGCGATAATCCACGCATAAACGATCTTCCCCGTTCTTTTTGGGTACGAGTACAACCGGTGACGAGTACGGCGAGTCGCTCGGTCTAACAATGTCGGTGTCGATTAGTTCTTGTACGATATCTTCCACGATTTGGCGCTTCGCGAACGGCACTCGGTATGGTCGACGATTTATCGGTTGCTCGGTTGTCAGACGAATCTGCATTTCCGCGGTACGACATCGACCCAATTGCGACAGTCTTTCCGCGAAACAATCGTTGTATTTCCGCACCATCGTATAAAAGTGTTCCCGTTCAACGTCGGAAAGTTCCGTCGGTACGGTCAATCGCTGCACGTCCACTCTCTCGAGACGACACTCGGACTCTTCGATGATTAGACGAGTTTTATCGCGGCAGAGGACATCGACTCCCAAAAGCAACGGTTCCGGTATCATGTCATCCTCGACGACACACAGTTCGCACTCTACCTCTTCCTCGTCGATGGCTAAGCGAACCCTGACGTTTTCGCGGCACTCGTATATTCCCCCGGCGAATCCTTTTAGACACACGGGTTCGTCCTCGCTCGATTTTTCTAACCCATTCGTGTCACTTCTGCGGATAAGCGATCGCGCGCTTCCCGGATCAATAATAGCGTTCATTTCAGTTCCGTCAATTTTCACGAGTTTTGTTATAGTTTTTGGTTCGGTTTGAGTAATTCGTCGGACTGGATTCGGCGGTTCGACAGATGGTGGTGTCGATCCAGTGCAGCTTTCTTCGGTATGGCCGCTTGAACGTCGGCTTCGATCAAAAAGTGTCTCCGTCTCTGTCGCTCGCGTCTGCATCTGCGTCGTGTGCTGTTCGTTGACAACGGCGTTTGTTTGTTCTCGAAACGACGGCTGGGAATGTAATTGTGCCTGCGCGAACGTCTTTATCATTTCTTTGAGCTCGGCAATTTCTGCGCGCAATGATCCGACGTCGATCATAGTCGTGCTCACTTCATCGTCGATCTCTTTTAGAATATCAGCCGGCACTTCTTCCGATCCGAAGTGTGCGATTAGACGTGCAAGGACTTGCGGTTTCATGCCCGTTTGTTTCAAGCCTTGACTCGAGCAGATATCTTTTAACGTAGGGAGTTTCAACTCACCGAATGTTCGCTGCATCTTCGTTTCTTACGTTCTTCGGTAAATGGCGACGATTGTGGATTGGGTTCGAACACAGTCTTGTGTATCCCACTTCTGAGATTTGTAAACGGAGGGTTTGTCGGTTGGGTCGGATCGGTAGTTCCTTCTTCTGTAAACGGCGGTCGATGGGCGTTCGGGTCTTCGGTGTAATGTGTAGCGATGTCGTTTATTCGGTGTAAGGTATAAATGAACTTATAACACGGTATTGGACGAAATAAAATAATTATCAGCGTAAGGCGATTATCACACGGTCGCGATGCAGCGGCGGTCGTGTCCGTTTGGTTTCTCGATAACGAATGAATGTCTCAGGGCACTCGTTGTCCCTTCGCACTTCTCCCTGCTCGACGGTGTTTTGTATCAACCCGAGCGGATTCTTACGAGGCGGTTACATATGTTTCTTTTATCTTCAGACATATAATTTCCTTAAACAATGTTTTCATTGCATTTGAATCTAAATTATTTGACAGACTATAAAATCGATCATATCAGTTAGATGTATTGAGCATTATTATCGCACCTGAGCTTTAATGATGCCTTAGATAAATTCTCCGTTTCCAGTCCCCAATTTAAATTCTCGAAAATAACGAGACACCCTCTCCTTCCGTGCAATGGAATGTTTACTCTGCTAATAAATAATGCTATACACCCGGTTGAATCTGGTGCAGCAACGAGTGTGTGGCTACCGCGTTTGCCATCATATGATAATCTGCGTCTTGGATACACCTTGCCGTACTTAACATTTATTTACCGCCCTCTATAGAAACGTGATTACCTAAATCCATTCCACTTCTTCTTTTATGTCCAATAAAACAAATTATTTTCATTTTCAGGCTATTTCCACATGATTTCTAAATAATTTGTCAACACTTTCTGCAAACGCAATTATTGCTTCTTATTTCCGCTCACGGATCTTCCTAATTTCTTACGGTAACAAAGTACGTATACTTAACTGTTATTCTTATGCGCCTAAACACACTATGTTGATGAATTTACACGTAACTCTATTCCTTTCCTGATTCTTATTCAGGAATTAACCAGCCCTCAAACATAACGATTTTTCATATAAAACGAGATTTTCGTATCTCATGAATATTGCATTGTCCTGTGGCACTAAAACCGACTTCTGTCGTTCCGTAAGAGGAAAAAGCATCACCCGGAACTGTGGTAAAGTATTTCCCCTGGAGATGACCCCAATTTGAACCACGTATTCTGGCGTTACTGTACCCCGCTATCACCGTGTCTCAGGGTCGTTTTTCCGTTTTGTTGTATTCGTTCCAGTAGCTGAGCAATGTGTCACAAACACAGCGCCTGTTTTATCACCGTTTTATTACACTTTTTATAGAATGTACAACATCATCTAAAGTTATCGTGTTTACGCTCAAATGGGCGCAGGTTGTCTATTGGAAAACAGCAAGCACAGCGTTACCTAAGTAATGTTCGCAGAACCGACAAGTTTATTATTTTTCAAATTTCATTTACATATGCTCGGAAACTTCCTCGTCCTCTCAAGCTTCGGTAAATTAATATTTCACTGCTCCGTTTGTTCGACGGTGCTATGGTTCGACGTGCTTCAGCAATGACATGTCTTCGATTCTCTAGAGACAGCAATATTCTATTCTTGAAATTCATGCGCTTCATTGCTGCATTACAGCTCTATCCATCAGTTCAATCTACTCTCCACTCACATGTCAGTTAACGGTAGTCTGGTCTGTACCGAGATTGCGCTAGACGATAGAACTCAGTGCCATCGAATGGGTCCTTTGGCATACTTATTTTGAACACGAATTCCGATTTCCATAATTACTTTATTTTTTAAGCCCCAGAATATTCAGAAAGAGCACATATCATCACTATTTGAACACTGTGTTTATGTTTAGCTTAATTGAAGACATTTCTGTAATTACCATATCCGGTTTACTTCCCGCCCGAATTGTATTCTCTCTGAAATTTCCCATGCAACTTGATTCGATGTGCACAAATGGATTGCATACGAAACAGCGGATAATCGTCTCACTGTACGTACGCAGCCCTGGTCGAGGCCTATCCCCATGTTGGTCATACAGAACAATGTTTTCGTTAATGCCGCTATTATAAGGCGAAGTGCGATTCTTGTGCTCCAAATTTGGATGTTATGGGTAGGCCTATACTCCTTGGGACGGTCGGTAAAATACGGACAAAGCCCTCCCATGCTTCATTCATGTATCACCTAACCGTCTGAATTCTACATCGACTAATGTCTCTAAGAGCACTAATTCCTGTAGGCCACCGAGAACTTTCCCTAAGGCTTCACCAACTTTCGAAAGACCGCATTTCTCACCGGCGAACTTCAATTATAAGGTCTCCGGCGGCTTTCCTTCAATAGCCTCATATATATATTACAACCGCTTTCAGATCAGCTTTTCCCCTTAAAGCTCTTGAAATGGTCGCGTGCGTATATCTTTCGCCAACTTTAATCGTGACAAAATCATATATCAATTTCGTTATGCAGCCAGTGTGGACCCAGGCGCACGGCTCCGAAGGACCATCTTTTCCTGGTATGACATTATCTGCGTTGTTAGCGTCCGACGGAATCCATATATGGTAGTTCGCCAGATACCGTGAAGTGGAAGGAATTAGACACATTGATGCAATTACGATCTCACGTACTGATAGTGCCTAGAAGTCATTATTGCCGAGTAACAGTGCGGGACATACGTAAATACATGGTGGGGTCCCATATTTCGAACTGCCTTCGTCGAACACTCGGTAAATAGATGAATGTACAACATTGTCAATATACGGGCACAAGGTTATCCGGATATGTAGTAGTTTGGGTTACTAATATTTCGAATTCCCTTGACTTCTTTCGCAGCCTGCCTATTGTATTTTCCCCGGATTAGAAGCAAATATTACGTCGGACGGGTATTTCCAAGCCGTAGTCCAGGCTTGTGAACAAGCTGGTTTGTTATTTTCTACCGTTACGTGGCATCTGTATCTTAGATTTAAACTCGGAGTAACACAGGTCTAGGCCGCGACGGCGCTCAAGCAATACCTGCCTCTATCGCGCAAAGGTTCGTCTTGTGTTCAACGTTTCACAGCAATTGTAACTGCAACAGCACCATTACGATAGCTGAAAACTGCGCTATTTACTGACCAGTCTCTCGGACCAACGTCTTCCGTTTACAGACGCATCTTAACATGCACAATCGCTTATAAGCGTAACTGGATAGCGCTTTATCTTCAGGTGTCAATCGTAGCCGGATATTTCGCGGACCGCCCTTGTGCATGTGTTATCTAGCCAAAGTGCGCCAGATTGGATCGATGGATCCATCTTAACCCACACGTCGACTAAGGATTTAAAAAATGTACCTCCGTATACCTCCGCCACAGATGGACAACCCACGTCTCTTCATTTTATTGATTTCTCCAGTTGTCTTCATTATCAATTTCTGCTGCCTCAATCCGGAAGACTATTACTCATCTTTGCACGGCTCGCGTATTAAGATAAGGCTTCAAAACTTCCAGGTTTTTGAAAACCAAGGAGTCCTACGCAGCAACCCAGATATGTATTTGTGACGTTCTTCTTTGCTTAAATGCTCAAGTGGTTACAAAGTCTACCTCTGTTGCTTTGCCTCTGTCCCATTTGTAATACCCTCTTCCAGAGTGCTGTTATGGGGTGGCGTCGATATGCCTGGGTCTCAAAATTACCAAGGTGCTCCGCCGTTTACTGATGCATGAATGTCTGCGAACAGCTCGTCTACTATTTCACTCACAAATGCTTCTTTATGGGCTAGCACATATTCTACGATACATATTTTCTGCGCAACATAAATGCGAAGCTTATATCCCAAGCCACCGTACGCGCCCTGAGAAAATCGGTTCTTACATTTCCCCATGCTGCACCGTATAAGCACGCTCAGAACCTTTCAGTTGGTTTGCACTCTTTCCGGACAAGGTCAAACTGATCTTTTTCTTGGGCTAAAACAGACGGTGCCTGCTGCATATATAGAAGACATTCCACTGCTATTTACTGCCATATTTGAAACAGTGGATTCGCTTCGAGTGGAAGTTTGGTATCTAGTGTTGCGGCATTCTTTGGTCGTGGGATTCTATAATAGTTATGTTTCCCTGCTGCACTGCCATTGATTACACGGTACATCCGGGCAGAGTATCTGCGAACTTACACATTTTCGTTTTGGAAAGCGCTCGCCAACGTCCCAGTGTTAATTTTCACCATATCAAATCCATCCAGTTCGATTTCAGTCTTCCCAAATACGCTGTCATTCGTTTCCAAATAGCACAACGCATTGACACAATTCGATGAGGATTAAAGTTCATCCACGTTGTCGGATACGATATCTGCCTTCGGAAGTGGAGAGTTTACGAACGCAAAACCTGTAGCTGATTCCTGTAGCCACCTGTAACAACCTGAACCTGCTTACCTCCCACTTGTCTATCAGCAGAAGCCGCAGCCGTGCAACCATGACAGCGATTTTGCCTGCCCCTATGTTATTGTGGTGCGAGGCCACATTAAGTGCCATACATGCGTCTCCACTTGCGACTCATTCGTCATAATTGCGACTTAATACGCTGACTGCCAACTACGAAGTAATCCGTAGTTCGCATTTATGTATAATAGTATATATAATTTGTACATAACAGTTATCTCGTATTTTACTTACCTGTCATACTTTTGCACCAACGATGAAATTCGTAATATATCAGCGCAACTATGAATAAAGAGCCTATGGAAAGAGAAAAAAATTAAGATTATCTTACATGAACAGAAAACTAAATAATAAATAGGCCAATGATTTAATCGTCCATAATGTTTTCAAAATGGAAAGCAAAAGTACGTTTTCTCAAAAAACACATTCTATAAGCTCCTTTATGATTACAACATCCTATAACTAGAAATTTTAATTGTATAATACGGATAAATTAAATTGGCCTCTTACACCGGAATATTAAAAATTACTCTGACAACCAACGTGTTAACATTAAAGTCTATGAAAACAATAGCCATCGGTGACATTCTATCAATTGTTCCACGTCATTTTTGCTTTGCCTAGAGTACCGATATTATTGTGCGATCAAACGAGCTCGCCGAAGGCGAGCGAAGTTCGATCGTGATTATATGTAGACGTCTCGTTCGAAGATGATAACAGGTAGTAGTGTCAGCTATGCTCAAATCCACAACGTTTAGAGTATTTCAATTTTTTAGCGTCGTCGGTCTTCCTAGCAACGTATGGCCTAGTAACACCTCATATCGTTTAGAGTTTTTTTTTATGTATTTATTCTTATTTGTTTATTTATTTTTTGATAAAAATTTAACACCCAAGATGATGATTACAGGCCGAAATTAGGGTACATTTTTTTTTTTTTTTTTGGGTAGGGAGGTTAATCATCTTCGAACGAGACGTCTACATACAATCACGATCGAACTTCGCTCGCCTTCGGCGAGCTCGTTTGATCGCACAATTATATTGTGAGGTCTCGTTCTCAATTATAACAGGTAGATGTTCAGAGATTGTGCTTCAATTTTTATCTAAACACCATTATTTAAAATCGAAACGTGCAGCAACATATTTATTAATTTTTAAGGATAGGAAAAGCAAATGTTTCATTTTTGCGTTTTGATATTGGCCTGTTATTGAATTTAGTAAAGGTTTTTGACCTTTTGACCAACCTTTTGTTTTCCTAATAGTGTCAATATCTACACCTTTGTGAACTGCTCTGGAAATTGCCGCGTGTTTCTTACTATAGGCTACAAAATTATTCATGTCGATACCTGCTTTCCTAAAAGCGATTTTACCCAGTGAGCCAGAGTCTGTGCAGTAACTGGTTTGTACAGTTTAACTGTACAAACAAAGAGATTTTCATGTTTTCTTCTGAGTTCTTTTGTATGCTCTACATATTGCAATACAGTTTCTGCTACACATCAATTTTTTCTTTCCTTCCTACGTTTATGTTTCTATATTAATTAATGCCATTGTTTGTAACCGTTGAATTGTGACCAATAATATCAGAGTAACAGTTTTTCTTGCCAGATCCTTAAATTTAAGTTTACTTATTGCAGATATCTTATCTACAGGATCAAAAGACCAGATCAATATCACTCGTACTTGAACACATTGCCCTTGAAGGACGTTTCTTAAAAACGCCGCGCATAAAACGGGATATTAATTTATCTTCTGAAAATTTCCCTGATGTAATTAGCGCAATTGCTGCTCTATCCGAGTTCAGCGTACCATATTTGGTACCATCATGAAAACGTTCCGTAAGAAATTCTATTATTTTAAAAGTATCAGTGTTGAATAAATCATAATTTTTCTTCTTTATAAAAAACCACCATTGCTTTAAAGAACATTCGTACTGTTTCCACCAGCGAAAGCATCTTTGTCAATGGGTGCTATTCTTTCTTACAAGGAGACAATAATAGATTTTTTCTTGGTTTAAAAATAATCGGAGTTCCTCTGAGCAGCATAGTAAATAAGGGATACCAGGGTTGACCTGTCCACTGTGGTACCACAATGACCCCCTTAGTTGTATCCGTAATGGATTTTCTTAAAGTTGGTAAAAATTAACGCAAATAAGGGAAAAGCATACGGTTTTTCATTTTTCCATAAGATGGTAAACACATCGACTCTAAATACATTTGGATTTGGAAACTGTGAACAAAATCTGTTAACTTTTTAATTTGAGAGTGTGGCAAATAGGTCAATACTAAAAAGACAAAACTTTTCGTTACTTTGATCAAACGCTTTGACTGACAGCTCCCACTCTGTATCGATATTTGTGATTCTCGAAGCAATGTCTGCAAGTACATTAGGTTTGAAGCAATATTAGATGCATGAATCCATATCCTAGGCTTTTCACACCACATCCAAATTTGTCTGGCTAATTCATTAAGAATTGGGAGCTGGATTCCTCCAGTTTTATTCACGTACGCAATTGCGGTAGTGTTATCCAATCTTAAGAGGATTTCGCAATTAAGCATATGCGCTGAGAAACATTTGAGAGCCATAAATGCTGCTAAGAGCACCAAGTCATTTATATGACGTTTTCTCTCTCTCTCATTTCACCAACCATTTGCTGATTTTCGGTTACAATGACAACCCCAGCCTGTTAATGATGCGTCAGAAAATATTTCAAGCGCATATTTTGTTTTAATTAGATGTTTCCCTATTTGGCACCGTCATTTTGGCTTCGTAATCTCAATCATTTATAACTAATGCAACAATTTTTCTCTCTCCAATTTTTTGCAGTACACTAGACCATATTCCACTGCAGGGCAGGCTGCGTTCAAGGCTCCTACTAAGGGTGCAAATTCCCTAATTTTACATTCATTTTCTACCTTAAATTTTGTTATCAATCTTTTTATTTGATTTTTCTTATTTCCATTTAATTCAATCGTATAATCAACTGAGTTAATTACAAATCATAGAAATTTGCAGTTTTGAGATGGGATTAAACTACTCTTTTCTTTATTGATAATAAAGCCCAACTTTTCTAAAAAATATTTTGATTCAGTACATTTTCTTTGCAATCCTTCGATTCTTTCCCAATATATAACATATCATCTAAATAAATGGTTGACATTAACCTGTAGCCCTCAATGCATTTATCACTGGTTTCATAATCTTTATGAAGACCTACGGACTTGTATATAAACCAAACGGAAGGCACCTGAATTGATATACTTGACCTTTAAAAGTAAATTGTAAATATTTTCTACTTGACTTATGAACTGGAACTAAAAAATAGGCATCCTTGAGGTCAATAGAAGACATAAATGCATTAGAAGTCAAAAGACTTTTGCCGATGTAATATCCTCCATTTTGAAATGAGGAGGTTTAATGAATTTATTTAACTTTTTTAAATTTTATGTAAACCTATATGAACCATCGGGTTTATGCACTAGAAAAATTGGAGAGATAAACCCATCTTTGCATTCTTCACATTCCTCTATAGCCTTTTTCGTTAAAAGTTTCTAAATCTCTAAATCCACTTGCTCGATTCCCCCTTTTTGCCATATTTGCTGCTCAAAGGATTTATATTGTATTGGGGTTTCTTTAAACGGAATTATGTATCCACTTATACAGTTTAATACGTAACAAACTGCCGTTAGTTTTCTCCACTCGTCTATAAAAGAACCTAATCTTCCTGCAAGATCGCCTACCTTATCTATTTTTTCGCTGCATCTTTCATCGGTCGATTCTTTTCCCGATTCATCAGGCTCGATCGATACTGTGGCCTCTGCTTGAAGCGAACAAATTGTTTTTTCGGATAACTGCCCGTCTGCCTTGAGCTTTAAGGTTTTGACAGGCCCTTTCAATGGTCTTTGCTTCCTTTATTTGTGTAGCCAAGTTTTGTCCATATAACCATTCGTCCGAGTGTAATGACTCAACCAGGGTTTTAATACTTTTCTTCATCACAGGTGTGATGAAAGACTTTCTAGCGATGGACTGTTGACAGAATACCTCTGATAGCAGTTTTCCAGTGTTGCTTAAGTATTGTAAAAACTTAATTTGGTCAACACGTTCCTCAGGATTATCAAGAAGCAGAGACACAGCAGCACCAAGGGATATGATTGCTGTTCCCACACATTCCTGATTTTCTACAAAATGCTGAAGTCTTTCGCAATCTCAGTTAGTGCGGCTAAGATCTCTAAATTAAATTTTGGGAGGTTCTGAATATAACTCGCCTTTACGTGGATATTTCTTTGTTAAGCCTTTTTTAAAGAAGAGAAAACCTTTAGGTTTGTCAGTCTTATTTTCATTTCATTCTCCGTATGGGAGTTTGACTGACGATCGCGTTTGTCAATAAGGTTTATAGGCACTTCTGTTTCATTCAAAACCTCATTTTCTTTGTTAGAATCAACCTCTGAAAAATGCATGATTTTTCTATTTTTTTTTTTCGTATGGAACTAATTATTTCAGTATCAATACTCGTGTGGAGCCTGTTGAACGTTGTTCGTATGGAACTATTTATTTCAATATCAGTACTCGTGTGGAGCCTGTTGAACGTTGTTCGTATGGAACTATTTATTTCAACATCAGTACTCGTGTGGAGCCTGTTGAACGTTGTTCGTATGGAACTATTTATTTCAACATCAGTACTCGTGTGGAGCCTGTTGAACATTGTTCGTATGGAACTGTTAATTTCAATATCAGTACTCGTGTGGAGCCTGTTGAACTTTGTTCGTTGACTTTTTGTCGTTATAGTCCTTGTTGGACGTGTATTATTCGTGTGGAACAACAATCTGCCTTTCGTGTGGAAAGTACAGATAAGGATGTAGAAAAGAAAAATATTATTGTCCTTGTTGGACGTGCATTATTCGTGTGGAATAAGCAATCTGCCTTTCATATGGAAAGTACAGATGAGGATGTAGAAAAAAATAATTTTTACCTGAGATTTGTTGAGATACCACATAACATTCTTCATCTTTTCCTTCCAATGCTTTCTCATCTCGTTGATTAACAAACTGCGTGAGAAGATTAGTAAGCTTATCTAACTGCGTTTGCATTTTTTGCAATTTCTCCTCAGTTTTCCTGTTCGCGCTTTCCTTAGAATGTGACCGAGAGCGCTTTCTTTTCTTTTCCTTTCCCAGTTTATTAAATAATTAATATCGATAAATTATATTAATAAATCCTTGCGCAGATTTACTCTTTACGTGTGAATCGTTTAGCACAACAAAACAATATGAGGTGTTACTAGGCCATACGTTGCTAGGAAGACCGACGACGCTAAAAAATTGAAATACTCTAAACGTTGTGGATTTGAGCATAGCTTACACTACTACCTGTTATCATTGAGAACGAGACCACACAATATAATAGTTTGGGAACAGGTAATTGTGAGTATTACCTCTTCAAAATCATTTGTGTAAGCATCGCATTTACATTGTGTGTTGTCGGCTATAAACAATAGATAATCACATTTAGCTAACTTTATGAACTTGTAGTCGTGTTTGGTGAAAGTATGAACTCAGAAATTGATGATCTGTAAGAGTACAGGTAACTGAGGTTCCTTCGCTCTTGTAACTGATTCTATCTGTGCGCGAATGAAGCAAGGCAATCGACTTTGAAAAATATGGTTTGCCTAAGCTCGTATACTTTCATCATTAGTTTCGTTCCAGCGTCACTAGACTGAAGAGAGATTTGCGAAGATAAAATTGGTTAAAGCTTCTCGACCGTTACCAATTATTTTGTTCAGCCTTAATCGAGAAAGATAAGATTTAGTCGGTCCCCGGGCGCAATTAGTTTCGCATTTCCTTCAAAATCAAAAACATAAGATAGCTGGACATAATAAGCGCACCATATAATAAAAAATATACTAGACCAGTCTAAATGCATTATAGATAGCCAAATGTAAAAGTATTACCTTTAATACTAAAATATAAAGGTTTACCGATTCGTAGGTTCACCAATTTGACTTCATGAAAATAAACCTTTCACTGCGTAAATCTTGTCTACGGCTTAACACAACTTTAGGAAAAGGTGACTTGCAAGTTTAGCGAGTATTCTTGCATCTTAATTTTTGTATTGGAATTCAAACTGTTTTTTATTCCTTCCTACCTTTTAGAATGCCAATGAAAAGAACAATATATTTAACATGATAATTATAAAATGTTGTTCCTTCTTAAATACCGTCCATGCGATATTTTTCTTACATATTCCGATATCATTAATTTGGAAACAAATTACGTTAAAGTATTTATAATGCAATGGACTCTACAGCTACGCGTAAGAACTTAATAAATTCATACCATTGCGGGCTCAAATTACACAATATATTCCGCCTTGAAATATTTTATAAAATTTGCTAAATGAAAACCAATAAGTTAATCCCCTGGAGCCTAGTTATTTATTGGATTTCGAAATGATTGTTTAAAAAGTGCCTTACAGCTGAGTTCCAATGGAATGAATTATAGCCACGGATACGTATAGTATGTAGCCGTCAAAAGAAACAGGCCAAATAAATTCAACACGTCCAAATTATCAAGATGAAAATCTAGCTGGAAGTGAAATTCTCCAAAGACATTCAGAATGAAAACGTTCCAAAAATGTATACATCTTATACCGCGACTTTAAGCTACTTTTGCTTAATAATCGGCATGTTGATAAAACAAACATACAGGTAACTCTGCTATAACACGATAGTTAGGTTCCTAGAAAATGCCGTGTTGTGTGAAACCGTGTTGCATGAGACCCAGATCCAGTACAAAAAAGGGGGTTACGTTCCAAAAACTTATTAAAAACAAATATTTTTTTTAATTCGACATAAACAACTTAATATTTATTAAAAATGTAAATGTATGTACAACACAAAGTAAAAAAAAAAATGTAATCTAACGCAACCATAATTTAATGAATTTATTCGTCGTCACTACTCAGTATAATCAACCGAGAACGTTTTTTCGGTGGAACGATATTGCCTTCACTTTCAGAACTTTTTTCTCTATTTAAAGTTTTTATATGTTTTCCCCTCTTAAAAAAATCTGTAATCGAACTTTGCTTGCTGGTTCTTACTAGGTCATTGTAAATTTCGCGGTATGGAGCTAAACAGTTTTGCAGCTCCCTTTTGAATCTTCGACTTCTTTCCGTGGAAGGGTCTGTATTCAAGAAAAATGACTCGAGATTTTCCGCTAAGCATAGGCCTTCTCGTATTTTTTTTAATGTTAAATTCTTAACTGCACAATCTTCATCAGAGCTAGCGTCCTCAAAATCGATTTGATTTTCATGTAGGGATGCCATTTCCATCAAATCCGCTTCGTCAACTTCATCTTCCACTAATGAATCTTGAATGTCTTTGGTAGCCATATCCACAAAACCTTCGCCTCCGATTGATTTAGCGACTTCTAATATGGCACCAATTTCATTTTCTGATGTTTCACGCATGATTTCTGTTTCAACTGAAGAGGGCCATATCTTCTTCCAACACGCATTTAAGATTGATGTTTTTATTTCTTTCAGCGACCAAGATATGTCCCCAACGTCCTACGGGGGACACAGGCCCCGATAAGAGGAACAACCGTGTTATAGGATGCCGTGTTGTAGGAGTGTTCCCGCAATTTACGAATCGTGTTAAAGCGAAACCGTGTTATAAGATACCGTGTTATAGGAGGGTTACCTGTATTAGCATATACTACATGAAGGAACAGTTTTATGGCGGTTTTCCGAATTTTTATTGCACTTTGCAAGGATTAACGGAGCGGGCTATGAAACAGAGTTTCCAAACATTTCGTTATCAGTATCGTTCATAATTTATTGATTGTATTTCGCAAACCTATTATTCAAAAAGGGGACTTCAGATTCACTAATTCATACTACGCTCCGTGCTGCTTTCCGTTGTCGCATCGCATTTCGAACTTTTCAGAAACACTTCTACTATTTCATTAATCTTTAAAGGGATTGCAATGCTAAAATCCCGCTGACGGACTGTATTATTTATTTACTGAAAATGTGATGCAACTGGTTTCATGATTTTCTTTACAGCAACCTCGTTCCTTATCGAAATCACTGCGTTACCATCTCTTACTATCATTAATGACTGAAAATTATCGTTCCTTGTCGCATCTTTAAAGTACGCACAAAATTCTCAGTTCCCCGTCCAGGATTCTTCCCGATTGAATATCTACAATAAAGTGACTTGGATGTTCTGCAGTAAGCATTTTGGCTACAGTATATCGTAACCTGCCAAATTGGGCGGATGTTACCTTGTTGCAAGGATATTGTGGACTTGATTCACTTGCTCCAACGTCCGGTGTCATTTTTGCAATCATACTACTGTGATCGAAACACAGTAAGAATCTTCAATTAAAACACAAACGGCTTTTGTAATTTATAAATTTCTTCCATGCTCTTCAAAGAAGTCCAAATTGGAAGTGATACACTTTTGCTATCGTTTCTTCCAATCTTCAAAACGACGATTAAATCCGAATTCCAAAATGGTTCTTCAAGGCGCGCAGCGATTCTCGTTGAATCTCTTCAATGGAATTAAAACGGTGAGCCCGAAGCGGTTTTTTAAGCCGACCGAATAGGCGGAAGTCACACGGAGCTAAATCCGGCAAATGCGGCGGTCGTGAAACGATATGGATCGAATTCTAGGCCACCTAATCAAGAATAACCAATGCAGTGTGCGATGGTGCATTATCGTGGCGTAAAAACCATGAATTGTCTCGCCACTGTTTCGGCCTCTTTTTGCGAATAACTTCACGCAAACGACACAACATTCAATAATAAATCTTGTTAACAGTTTAGCCCGACAGAAGAAATTCATAATGCACAACACCACGATAACGAATTATAACATACACTCATTCATGCAAACACCCAGTTCCATTGCAAGCAAACAAAGCGCAGTGTCTCTGGAAAGTGTCCGACGACACACTGTCATGGTCCGGCATTCAGAGAGTTTTCATAGACACTGCAATATACCTTGCAACTATCCATGTGGCCAGGAACGAGTACCCGGGTTATTTATGATGGGGTCTTGATTTATATCACTTTACTTGCAAGCAAGGACAAGAAGGACTACTATGGAGTGTCTCAATGTAGAACAACCGATCATGGGAGGACCCAATATGGGAGGCCCCAAGAAGCGTGGTTCCAACAGGGGGAGGAGAGATACTACTCATTCTACCACCAAACTTTGACACACTTTGTTTTGAACCACAAGACAACTCACTTCTCATTCAACCAACACACAAGTCACATCTGTTTTGACTCTGAAACAGTCCACACTCATCATCACAGTCGAGCAAAGTAAATCATATACACAGTAACAAAGTTCTATCATTCAACATCCTAAGTATCCGAAAGGGACTTAGGAACATCTCTCATCGCGCAATCCGCATATTGGCAATTTCCAATCGAACATTTACAACTTTCGGTAACGCGGTTAATTATTGGATTCGTCGTATCGGACGCAATACAACGAGAGAAACAATTATCATTATTTTTTATCGACTTTGGCCCGATATTTTTGATCTTGGGTCAAATTCGACACGATATTCACGTCGGCAGATTCACGTCTCATTAACCGTAATAATACGGCGCATGACCGGCTCGTAATCGGAAATCATTTCTTCATAGATGTTGACACACCGCCCTTTTTCGACCAAATTGGGTATTTTCGGATCCGAATGATATCCCGGCCATTACTACAATGTCTCCAATTGTTAATCGAATATTTTTGCGTACTAGATCTACAATTTCCTTAACGTGATTTCCATCGGTAAACATCGGAGGGCACTCAGGACCTTCCTAATCTTCAACGGGTTCTCTTCCTGCTTTGAATAATTTGTATTAATCAACAACACTTGCTCTGGAAAATGCATTGTCTCCAAAAGCATTTTTTAACATTTCCAATCTGTCGGAAGCGAAATTTCATTTTTGGGTTATAATAAACACGCATATCTCAACAACTACTAAAGATATTGACATGAAAATTGTGGCAGGCGTACCTTAGAGTACTACGAATCCAACAAAAAAAAACTAGTTCGAATATGCCTGCACGATTTAAATGGAAAAGTCTTACTATTTTTCTTACCACAGTAGTATATAAAACAGGTTTTGTATTTAATATATCTGGATGCATACAGATTTCTGTATAAGAGCAATTATTCCGTAAAAGTAGAGAATTCATTGCGACGACGTTGTGTATTGGCGATAGTAAATTTTATGTGGTGATTACTTGCGTATATGAAACTATAGGTTTTCTTAATTTGTGCAAATTTCTAGAAACCACAAAAGTTTAGGTATAATAGGGTGTCAACTGGTATCGGAAATTGATTATTTAGTGTAAACTATTTTATCACATCCGTTGTTTTGTGTACTTCAACGCCCAGAAAACCATACTCTCGTACACATCGCCGTTATGTGCAATGAATTATAGCGCCAATGTCGCACGAATGAATCTAAAAGTGTGGCAATCTGTGCAAATGTGGGAATCTTGTGTGGTAAAGTTTATGTCAAAATAGCTGATAATGAGGTGGGTCTGAACGTTTCTTGAATTTGGTATAAAGAATTGTTTTCCAGGAGGCATGTATCGGTCAAGTCGCAATTCAATTTATGCAAATATTTTGCAAACACAGAGCCGACGTTTCGACAAAATTATGTTTAATTCTGAGAAGAGGAAATAATAGTTAAGTTAGAGTATTTCGGCAAACTTAATATGTTACATGTATAATGTCACTGCCTCCATAAGACAACATACCATTACGTGTTCCAATTCATTGTAACATACCATGAAATTAAAAAAAAAACTAATGCTACATAATACTGGGAGAGGATGAGGAAAGTATTGAACCGTAGGATTCCAAAGTAAAGAAAAACGGGATATGTTACCGATATTTCTGAAATTTCGCGCTATTATTACTTTTTCGGAAATAATGTACACGTGGCTTATTAAAAGTTGTAAAATATGTAGTAAACGTAATCGTGCCGGAAGAATACTGTTCCCAATTTTATTTGGAACCATCGCTAGCAAAGTTGTTTTGACGGCATCATAAGCCTGGTAACGTTACTTCGTATGCGACAATACCTAAATAACTGTATCGACGATATTTTGTTGTTGACAACGAATTTCGGTTCGTCACGCTGACCATCTACATGAATCAGACAAAGAGATAGCGAAGCGAAAGGAGAAAGCTGTGCGAACGGATATCAGTCCTTTTATCAAAATCGATTCATAAAGTTCAACTGCAGTTTAAAAAATACGAAAATTTAGCATGTTCTTTGGGCACAGGAACTGAGATCCGTATTGCTTGCAAAAATCAACGAACGTGGTGCAAAAGAACGTCACAGGAATGAGGAGTACTTCACTTTGAACAAACCACCAAATTGAAGGATGCTCCCAAGAAACAGCGATGTATGAGATAAATCGGGGTATTTACAGTCAATAAATAATAGATTGTCGACTATCGGTCGCGCGGAAGAAAAATTTCTGATTTCGTGTAGATTGAGATGTTGCGAGAATTGGCAATTTCTGGGGTAAAACCGTACATTGAATCAATATTTAGATTTACAAATTTGCATTCTTAAACAAGACTGTTTAACCAACGACAACTATTTCATGAACATTAAGCGGTACAAGACGTTCCGACCAGGAAATTGGAATCAATGATACAAACTGATACTTGAGAAAAACATGGGTCACCATCAGTTAGCGGCAATATCCGATCTTTTCCACAAGAACTGTCAGAAACGTAGACCGATGAGGATATGAGTACCGCAGCAGTGACCGTTATAAGGTGTCCAGTCTGACGGAAAACCGACGGAGTAACTTATGTGACGACAAATGAAAGGACGTCCATTCATACACACCAACGATTTTTTCCCGAAAAATATTCGAAATTTTTTTATGATTGCAGGTACAGAATTGAGTCTTCTGTATCCCTATAATATGGCTGAATACTACTTCGCTTCCTCGGTGAATTGTAGATATTACTGTGACCTCCAGAAAATCCCGCAAATTTATTGGAGAAGAAAGGCAGGCGGAATATTTTAACAATCTGCAAAAACTTCGTTTGAAAAGACATTAAATTTTACTAAATGCGATTATCTTGCTTGGGTGAGTAGATCTGACTACATGAAACTAAAAATTCATTCTTGTGCTGAATGTAAGGTTGGGCACTTTACATGTGAGAATATCCCATTATAGAGTAGCATGTCGATAATTGGATGCTATCGTTTTTAGGCGTGAAGAAATTTATACTGAACATACTGCAAATTCTGTAGTTTAATTCGTGAAAACACGTGATATAAGCCAGCAAAAAAGTGCTACCAAAATTCATCATTTAGTGTAACAATAATTACCACAAACATTTATTTTACGCGTAAATCAAGTGCACATCCTGAACAAAGTGGCTCAAACAATTTGCAGTTGTAAGACAAATCTTTAATTGAGTGTACGCAGTGTTGCTTAAATAAACATTTTCAGTGTTTCATGATACATATCATTTGGTAAGTGCTATTTATAATTTAGTACGGGTTTCAGGATACAAACGTTATAAAGGTACAAATCAACAATTAGTAAATTTCGAGGTATACTTCATAAAATTGGTTAGAGATTAATACCTAATATGCTCTTTGGCTTGACCACATTTATGTTTCCATCTGTCGTGTAAGTCTTGATACAGAGATTACTTTAATTATAAGCTACAAAGTGCTATTGTGTTCCAAATGTCCCTACCAAGTTATAATACAGAAATAAAATGAATGTACGGCACACCTATGACGCTCGAGGTTCGCTGAATGTGGTCGGCTCATTCAGACGGATGAGTGTTCGCTTCTGCGATTTTTACCAATGAAAAATCTTAAAGGTGCGGCAGGCAGATTAAATCGGAATTGGTGCGCTTCTGTAGTGCCGTGGTACGGGCGCAATTGGAGGGAACTTCGGAAAAAGTTCCCTCTACGACGAAAAGTGCCGGAAAGTGGTGAGATGCAACGCGTCGGACACACCATTAGCGGTCTCACCAATTAAAAGACTTCGAAAACCCCTCCAGAGAAGTGACGTATCTCTGGAGAATATGAGCGGACGCGTGCATCGTGCATGCGTTTGACCAGTGCGCGCGGAACAGTACTTGCATATAAAAGTTGTTAGTTAATCCGACATCCCTGTGATATCGCATTTGGAGGTTAGGATTGATAACAACCAACCGCGGCGGCGCGCGCAACCGCAGGCTGAAGTGAGTCACATATCTGCCGATTTCGGCGAGGTGTACAAACGAACAACCGGTTTGAGCAAGTAACTTTTTCTTGAACTATTGTCGGTAGGGACAGACGACGCTGAAAGGTGAGGTCCGGTTCCGCGGAAGAAATTAATTAGACCGCGCTAATTAATTAGTGATTTTTTACGCGGACCCGGTGCGCGTGTGGGACTTAAAGTGGACACTTTCGCGGGAACGGACATGCGGACAAAGACAAAGTATGGCCCCGCGCGGGGCAAGTGATGAATCCGCCGAGGGAGTTTCCGGCGGATCAACGAACAAATATACGGGCGGTATTGGCCCGTCAATGAGGTTGCGAAATCGCAAGGACCTCATCTGGGGGTCGGATTCGGACCTCGAGGACACAAGCGGGCCAAGGATGAGCACGCGGGCACTCACCCGAGCTGACTCCGACGTGCAGTCAGTCACGGCCTTCGCGTCAACATATGCGGATGCGGCAAAACTGCCTTTCCGCAGGTCGAAGCCGCTGACGCGCAAACGTTCGGCACCGTCCTCTCCGGGAAGAGAGAGGACACGGTCGACAACCGGGGAGGTTGATCCCGACCCTGGGAGACCCTGCGCGGTCAAGAAAAAACATGCAGTGTGGGAAAACCCCCCCACGGACGCGGAATTGTCAGCGGTGACCGACAAATTGGGACCGCTGACAATTCAGCAGCGGAATCGAATCGACCGGGAGGCGATCGATAGCTTGCGGGCCCAGGCAAAAAGGTCAAACAACTTACAGTGCAGGTTGTTCAAATCTTCCGGGATAACATGGAGAAGATAGGAAGATCTTCTCCAAACCGCGAAGGTTGGTGACAGGACTGCCCAGGAATGCATGTTCCGCCAGAACGAAAAGATGGCGGGGCGCATTCAAGAGCTTGAGCGGGAGAGAGCGTCCCTCGCCGCCGAGCTGGGGCCAGTAGAAGAAGCGATGGTACCACAGCAGGACAAGCCGGTGCCCTCGCCGAGGAAGACGCAAGAAGAGCGCCGCACTGTGCGAACGCCTGTGTCGCCACACCACCGGTTGTCTCAACCACCAGGGAACCCCACCACCGTCACTGACGACATGGTGGGAGTCATGCGTGTCATGATGGCGGAATTCAGGAAGGAGTTCCGCGGGGCTATGTCCAGGCTCAAGGGAGTAGCCCAGGACGGATAAGAGCCGGCAACGAGGGAGCAACCCGCCACGTCACGGAAACCGTCGACGCCGTCGGGCCCAAAACCGGCGCAACGGGGGAGCATCTCTGCAATCCCGGACGTCGCTAACCGCAATCCGAGGAAGCCGGGAACGAGGAGCAGTGCGGGAAGGGGAGAGGCAAAAGGGGTGGTTTCTGGCATGACCAACGCCACCCCAAAGGTAAGTAGCACCCCACAACCCGAGACGTGGGCAACAGTGCTTGGCCGAAAGGCTAAGTGCGCGGGGCGAAAACTGCTGTGCGATCGGCACAGCAGCCGGTGACGAAGGGTGCAGCGGCGCCCTTGTCACAAGCGATACGTGCGAGCGCGCACAAGAAAGGGAAGGGAACGCGTGTTACCTTTCCCCCCGCGCGACAGCCGCAATCATCGGTGGTGGTATTCACTCTCCCTCCGGGGAGTGGGTACACATACACGGACTTGATGCGGAGGGCCAGGGAGAGAATTAACCTCTCAGACCTCGGCATTGCGAATGTGTCCCCGAGGTTCGCGATAACCGACCGACTCATTTTGACCATCACCGGAGCGAAGAGCGCAGCACCGGCTGACGCTCTCACCGGCTGGTTGCAGGAAAAACTTCGCGATATGGGGGTACGCATTGGGCGCCCCTGTCGGCAGGCCGAAGTGCGGTTGCGCGGATTGGACGCATCCGTCACCCCTGCCGATGTAAGTGCGGCCATTACGGCGGCAACGGGTTGCGCGACGGGAGAGGTGCGGACCGGGGAGGCTCGTGCCACCCCAAGAACGACCGGGACGGTTTGAGTGAAATGCCCGACCCCCGCTGCAAGGAAGTTGGCGGTGGACGAACGTCCCACCGTGGGATGGACTGCCGTCAGTTTTGATCCCCTGGCCAAGCGGCCGCTCCAATGTTTCAGGTGCCTACGTATTGCGCATGTGAGGCAAAACTGTCCCTCTGCGGTAGACAGGAGTGGCCGATACTTCAATTGGGGAGGCATCGGACACCTCGCCAGCGGCTGCACCGCACCGACGCGGTGCCCGCTATGCGCCGACCTGGGCAGGCCGTTGGGGCATAGGCTTGGTAGTCAAGCCTGCGCCCCGCCTGCGCCAAGGAAAGAAAGCAAAAAAACATCGAACTGTCGGTGGCGCCCGTGGCGGTGAACTTTAAAAAGCGCGCTCTCGACAGCAAGGGGAGTGATGGGAAATCGGCTACACCGACCCCAAAAGTTGTTGCAGTGGCACCGGCTCTTTCTGAGCAGCCGCTGGGAAGCGCTTGTCCGGAGCCGACTCCGGAAAGCGTCAAGGACGGCCAGGACGAGGCCATGGAGGCCCAGCCTTGATCCGCCTGAATCAGGCCAACCTCAACCGCTGCAGGCAGGCACAGGACAATCTTGTGAATGTCATGATGGAGCGGCACGAAGAAAACTCACCCCCTTGCTGGGTGGTTGAACACGGGGATGGGTACGCGATCATTAGGTGGGGGAGTTTTCCGGTGATAGGCGTTTACTCCTCCCCCAACCGCACCCTGGCTCAGTTCGAGGACTACCTGGACGAGCTGGGGCGACGTATAAACGGGCTGCCGGGAGCTTGCAGGAAAATTTTTATATTGGGTGACCCAAACGCACGATCACCTGCTTGGGGCAGCAGAGTTTCCTGCCATAGGGGAGAAGCCCTAAGTATCTGGACGGTTGGATTCGGATTCACGCCGCTCAGTACGAGCGAAGAATACACATGCCTGCGGTGGAACGGGGGGTCAGTGATCGTTGTGTCGCTGGCCAATCCTTCTGCCGCACGCTGTGTGAGAAGATGGCGTCTGGCAGCGGACCTTGAGTCTCTGTCAGACCATCTTCTCATAGAGATGGACATCTCCGTGGGGAACGAGATTGAGTCTCGTCCAACTTCGGGGAGGTGCCATCAAACCCCAAAGTTGGTACTACGTGGGATAGATGAGGACAAGATAGTCTCTGCCGCCCTCGTCGAAGAATGGAGCCCACACTCGCAAATGGCTGAGGAGGATCGCGATCCGGAAGTCATGGCTGTCGAATTCAAACGGGTCATGACGAGGATCTGCGACTCAGCCATGCGAAGAAGAGGACCACACCCGGGACTACGAACGGCGTACTGGTGGACGGACGAGACTGCGGACATACGAGCGGTCTGCATTGCGGCCCGACGTCGGTACGCCCACCATTTGCGCAGACGGCGGCGTGGGATGGCTGAAGAAGAACAGGATCGGAATGGTCGAGTGCTTTAAGACCCTTACAGTAGCGCGCGCAAGACCGTTCAGGAGGCGATCCAGAGCGCCAAGGACAGGACGTGGAAGAAGCTCAGGGAAACCATAGATCGGCATCACTGGGGTCGAACCTACAATATTGTCCTGCGCAAGCTCCAAGACGGGAGGCCTCGGGCTATCAGTAGACTGGAGCCGGTACTCCTGGAGCGGGTCATAGGTACCCTCTTCCCACCGGATGAGGATGGGGAGATTGGGCGTCCCGCCTGCCGTGAAAATCAAGTGGCGGCTGCCGAAAAGGAGTCAGGTGTGATCACCGATGAGGAGTGGCTCATTGCCACACGTAGACTTAGTGACAGGATAGTAGCCCCTGGGCCGGACGGCATGCCAGGGAAAGCCTCGGCGCTTGCCATTCCGGCTGTGGGTAGGAGGATCGTCGAGACGTACGACGCATGCCTCCGGAAGGGGGTCTTCCCTTCTGTGTGGAAGACCTCCAAATTAGTACTGCTCCCCAAGCATGGACGAACAGGGTGCACTGCCTCCGCTTACCGACCCATCTGCCTTCTGGACGAGGTCGGTAAGCTGTTCGGGCGGGTCCTGGTACACCGCCTTCTGCGGCATCTGTCCGAGGTGGGTTCCGATCTCAATGACGACAAATACGGTTTCCGTCGCGGCTGACTGACGATCGATGCGGTGAAGCGCGTGTGCGGCTTCACAGATAGATACACCATCGGTGGCGGTGTGGTATTTGCGGTGAGCCTCAACATCGTCAATGCCTTCAACACCCTACCCTGGGGGGTCATTCGAAGCGCCTTGGAATACCATGGCGTTCCGGCATACTTGCGGGCCGTCATCGGAGACTACTTCCCAGAGAGAAAGATTGCGTACATTAGCAGGGTCGAAGGCACCCACCTGCGCAGTGTGAACAGGAGGGTCCCGCAGGGGTCGGTCCTCGGACTGCTCCGGTGGGGCATCGTTTTCAACGCGGTATTGCGAACGGCGCACCCTCCAGGGGTGATTGTCGTGTGTTACTCAGACGACACATTCGTCCTCGCCAGGGGGAACTCCTGGAGGAGGGCCACTAACCTAGCGGAACGGACGGTGGCGTCTATCGTACGTGAGATCGAGGCACTGGTCCTGCAGACACCTCCGGAGAAGACCCAGGCCATGTGGTTTCATCCCCACAGGTTTCGGGGCTCCGGGCCCCCGGGCACCACGCTATCGATCGGCGAGGGCGTATCGATCGAGGTTGCGACCGAGGGCTACAAATAATCTCAGACCCTCAGACTCGATCCCAGATGGAAGTTCGACCGACACTTCCAAAACAACCTGAAAAGGTATAAATGTATGACTGCAGCTTTGGCAAGGTGCGCCGGTGTGGGCGCGCGATCTTTCGCGGGGTAGTCCTGTGGTGCTGGAATCGGTTCAGCGGCAGTTGGCTATCCGTATAGTCCGAGGGTACAGAACCGGCTCCCTCGAAGCGGCGAGGGCCCTGGAAGGCATCGTGCCTGTCGGCCTGCTTGCGCGTGAACAATCGGAGGTCTACAATCACCGTGCGGGAATGCGCGAGCGCGGTCACGATCCGACGGTGATCCTCAGTGGTGCCGTTCGGAGGGCTACGACGTGTCGCTCAATAGCGCAATGACGCCGGAGAGTAAGCGACCGCGCACACGCGAGTGAACGGCGATTAGACCGGTCTCGCGAACTCGCCGAGGAGCTCCTGCGGAACCCACATGAGTGGTTCAGCCGGAGCTATCTCATTTCGCCGGGGTTTCGCGACACGCAGATACTCACCGGACATGGTTGTTTCAGGGTTTATCTGTGGAGGACAGGGAGGGAACACAAAGCCAACTGTCAGCACTGCGGGGTGGGTAGCGAGGACACGGCGGCGCACACGCTCGAGGAGTGCCCGGCGTGGGCACGTGAACGCCAAGTCCTCGACGCGGTAGGCTAGGAACTCTCGCTTTCGGGCATCTTAACGTAGCTGCTCGAAAGCGGGGAGTTCCGACGTGCGTTTAACTCCTTCTGCGAGGACGTTATGTCCTAGAACTTGGTAGAATGGTGCACGTTGGCACTAGCAGGGGGTCGTCCAACCAAAAAGGTGCACAAGCGAGCGATGGCGGCGGGCAGATACCTAGCCCGTCGTCGAAAGTTACCGGGTATTAGTATGTAACATTATAAGCATATTTGAATGAGTGTGCCGTGTCTTTTTGTAAATAAAGGTGTGCGTATGTATGTGTTACATACCCCGGGTGGTCTATCGGGGATCCCTTCTGGATCTCCGTTGGAAATGTGCGAGTTCGATTCGTGGCGCCGGATGGGTTTCGGTGAAATTCTTAGGAGAACCCGAAGCCCATCAGAAATCGGTGTAGGGAAGTGGCAGCGGCGGGGTTTTAGTCGGTAAAAATCCGGCACTACCCCTGCACTTTCCCTTGGAAGTGCGGCGGTGTCTTACAGAAGATTTCCTGTTAAAGGTACATTTCTTAAAACGTTTCCCAACAATGCAGCATTCTTTGCCGCTTCGGCTAGCGCCACGGGTTCAATCCTGTAATTATTTCTTTGACCCTTTTTATACTCCACAGCAGGACATTGTTCATTTTAAGTGCATGAATAGGAGTTTCGCTACAATCCATTGTACATGACCAGAATTTTGATTGAACCTACTTACCATACTAATGATGTACGCTACATCAGGCAGAATACCAATTGCTGCATACATTAGATAACCTATGAGTGACTTATATTGTACTGATTTATTTTCAATTTTTGAGGCTCAGCCTACGTACACAACAATCCGGAAATTGTTTACCCTAAAATTTGACACTGTATTATCCTTAATGTATTGAACAAATTTTATTCCCAAACACAATCGGAGATATAAAAATTAATATCAAATTCAGTTTCTAACTGTTTCCTTAATACCATAAGTTATGGTTTGATTCTTTGCAATTATGCAGTATGTACAGGGTGCGTGGCCAAAATCCGGACAAATCAAACATTTTCTTGGAACATAATTTTTATTGCAATAATAGAAAAGTAAAAAATATTTTTTGTTACTGTATTGTTCGTTGGGTCATAAAGAAAACATTCACTCAATATAACCCCCCTCTGCTTCAATAACCGCCTCCATTCTCGGTCTAAATCTGTCGCAGGCCCGTTTTAACGAGCCTCGGTTCATATCGGCGTATGCCACTTCAATAGCGGCTCTTAATGATGACACGTTGGGATGTCTGGACTTATTGGTGACCCTTTCAATCACGCTGCATACATAATAGTCGAAAGGATTAAAATGTGGGCTGTTGGGAGGCAGAAAAGCAGTTTACAGCGTTCAACTCGCTTTGTCCTGGCAGCTTCGGAAAGCATCTGTCTCACTTTTATCGCATAAGACGCGCTAGCGGAGGTCCTCCTCGACGATTCGACGCACAGTTTTTTCGCTTACACCCTAAATCGGCGACAATTTTCGGATCGACTGCCGTGGATCCTGAAAAATGAGCTCCTGAGCCCGTTGAATGATTTCGGGCGTCCTAAAAACGCGCTCCTTCGAGTGACTTTTCCTGACCGGTGTTGCAAAACCTTCGCTGGACTTCTCAGACTCGTTATATCTCGCGACAACATCTTACACAGTCGATCTTGGGTATCCGAAGAATCGAATCATTTCTATCGCTGAGCGCCCAGCGCGAATACTTTCGACAACCGCGGCTCTTCGATTATACTCTGCACTTTGGTTTAACATAGTTACAGTTTCGAGGTTATTAATGTTCATTACATGCTTCAAATTATTTCGTTGCCAATAGCGACATCTCCAAGTGGTATAGAACGACGGGAAATTTAAATTGAATTTCGTCCGGATTTTGGCGACGCACCCTGTATATGTTGGCCCCAGTAGCGTGTTTCGGTTCCCCATTAGACATAAGCACTTATCTGGGTTTACTAACATCAGTACCATCTATCTCAAGTTAGTGTAATGTTTCATACAACGCTGTCTATCGAGCTGATTAATAAAATAAGATTAAAACTTTTTTGTCTGGTTTGCATTCGTTCTGTTTTTTTCGTTTGATTTTCCCAGGGAAATCACTAGTTATGTACACAATTTCTGCATCTAATTGTAATAGAAGCAAATTCCATTTGACAGCGAGCGCTACGCTAAGATTTAGGTTGCTCAATCCGGTTACTGGTGCATATGTATAGATGTGTATAAAACGTATGCCACGGTGTTGAGCAGAACCCTTCAAAGCCAGCCGTGGTATGCGTTTTTCCATTGTTCCAACGGTATCGTGTATTATTGGAGGGATCCAGCTGCATCCAATTGCATCTTTACTCTGTTTTCTTCCTGCATTTTGTACACGTACCACCACTTCTAAGAGTCCCGTTCCTTCAATGTAAAATTTTCTTCCTGCATCACATTTTCTTCGTGCTGAACAGGTACCAAATTTTATTGTTCCTCGGTAATCCCGCATATTTCCGTTGAAATTATTGTCGACCTTTCACTACCTATTTTGAATTCATGTACTTATGGACATTCATGGAAATTACCGCGTATACCTTCATTGGAATCGTCCTTACCATCGCCATCACAGTCATTATTGTCAACATCGTTGCTTTCAGTTTCTAATTATGTATCATTTGTTTTGGTTGTGGCATTTGTGCAGTGCTACTTCCAGTTCCCTGTTCCAGGTTATCGTCCAACATTCTTAGAACCTTGCCCATGATTACCTCCTGTGTTTCGGAATTCCTTTGTCGGTGCGTTTCATTTTCATCTGTATAACAGAAGAAAATATATGCTTGCGGCTCTGGTATTCATTTGTGCGAATTTATCACAATTTCGAGTACGTTTCTAGAACTTGATCCGAACGTGTAATTCACCAGGCTTCCTTTCGTACGAACATTCTTATGGTGTAACATCCACCAAGGTTTTTGTGGGAAGGCTATTCCTCATGTCCAATGAGGGATATATTGCGTTTGACGACAATTTCTTTGGTAGATTAGCACGTATTTGGGTGCATCGCGCTGTGAAAACGATGGTCCACCTTAATATTTCTGCGACGCCGTCCTATTGTGGTGAGTATGCGACCGTCCATGGACGTCTATTTCTCCATTCGCTTAAATCTCTGCTGGACTATACACCACAATGTTTTAGACACTTGGATATCTTAGCAGTTTACTTTTCTTCCCTGTTTTACTTTAAGGTGCAACTTCATATTCTGTAAACGTACCCCCCAAACTGTTGTTTTATTTTTACAAAAATATTGTCTTGCACGTCATTTGTCATCTATAGATCAGAACATACAATTTTCCGCGGCAATAAATGTGTTGGGCGCCACCAGGTACACGTCTGAATGCATTAATTCAAATTGTAATCTCATTTTATGATTCGCTGCAATGAATTGAGTCCCAACGTGCTACTCCTATTCAGGAATTGCACACATAGGAATTACATTATTCCAATTAGTTTACAGTTCAGAGTTATTGCGTTCACCGTTTTTTTTGTATGCCCACGATTTCTAATCCACTCCGTTGCAATGCTCACCTCATAAACGTAATAACCTATTTAAGGTTCCAGGAATGATTGCTGTTATCTTGCTCACGTCGTTCATACCTAATATAATTGTGTTCGACATGGGTTTCACAATACATAGGTTTCCAATATTTGAAACTACTTTCACTCTTTGACAATTTCTATTCTTTATCACAGCCTTATCGTCTATAGATATGACCTTCTCTACATTTTGAGCGACGCACGAATAATAAGTACTTCCTCAAACAAACACAAACATTACATGTTTGCATAAAACTTTAATGGGCTTCTTTCAGGTTGGTAGGGCAAGTTGCACTGTTTCAGTAATCATAATTTCCGTACCTGTTTTGTCTGTCAGTTCTACATCCTTCCTTGTGATCGCTTTTTTTCGCAGATAAGAAGGACTTACACTTGTACAAACCTCATGTTTTCCGCTCGCCACACATTCTTGTGAGTCGAGATAGCATGCAGTTCTGAAAATGCAAAAGTTTTTGAACGCTGTCGTGGGCAATACCGGACCTTTTGTGACCAAGGTTTTCAGAAGTGCACCTGTAATGCCCGCGTGTATTTTGAGTTCACACTTTTTGTTTGCCGGGTGTTTCTACATTCATTTTTCTGGTGTATCCATGATTCAAATTTCTATAATTTGCATAAACAGCAGCACGAATACTGCATTCCCAGGCCCTGCATATCTTAAAATCTTCGTTACTTCTACGAACATACCACAAGATAATAATCATTAATCCCTTAACCTACAAGTATGGGCGTAGCCAGCAGTAGATGATCCGACCAAACGCAAATATTACGGGCATAGCCCGTAGCAGATTATCGGGTTGAAAGTGAATATTACGTGCTATACCCGTAATACGATGATCGGGTAAAATGTAAATATTAGCGACGGCGCCCTCCTAAAATTATAAATATTTGTGGAATATGTGATAAGTAATTACAGCCTGATGTAATAATTGTAGTAGATGCATGTACTACAAAAAATTTATTTATACAAAAATCAGTAATACAAAATTAATAATTTGCACTGGTGTGGTACAATTCGGAACACTCTGATAGATGTAAGGGAACTTGGCACTCCTTACACTCCTACGTTGTTTCTCTACAGTTATTATTTTTTGGCAAACTCTGCAAGGTTTTGACGGTCTTAATTTTGATGCTGTTGAGTCAATGTGTTTTGCAAAATGAACCCAATGCTTCACGTGCAGTGTCTCTGCCATATCACCCAAAGGTAATTATCCTCGTTCTCTATAATTCGGTTTTGGCATATTCTCCAATAGTGATTCGGCTATGTTGATACTATAGTCTACGGAATATTGTGTCTTCCCCTTATTTATTTTGTGGCATAAAATGTATGAATTATAAATACCAATACAGAACAGATAAAAAATTTGTTTTATATCATTTCACGTATTTCCTCATTACTGGAAAGCATGCTGATATTTTAGTCTTGGAAATCAATTCCATTCACTCCCTTGTTATACTCTGTAATACAATTTGGTTTTGGAGTACGATTGGATCCTTCTATAGTCATTTCAACTGTTTTGCGTTTTGTCGTCATAATGTAAACATCTCGTTTGTCTTTCCATTTTATAGGGAGTATTCGGTTGCACCTTCTTATTGCGTATTCCCCCCTTTTTAATTTTACATTACACAAATCTTTTGGCATATGCTTCCTATTCCCTCGTACTGTGCCAATTACATTTGTTTTATAATTAAACGATAATGTGATTAACAATTTTGGGGAGGAATACCAGTTATCTGTATATAAAGGGTGTCCTCTGTGCAACACTGACTCAGAAAGCTCTTTGACACTTTCCGAAGCGCTATCATCACGGTTTATTTGATCGTGGCCTGTATATTCTTAACTTCATCGCAATAGCCTGAATCGGACTCACACAAATTATAAAATTTGACGCCAAACCTTGCCCTTTTTGAGGGGTTAAATCGCCTATAAGATAGGCGTCCCTCGAATTTCCTGAGCGATTCATTAATAGCAATGTCTTCTTTCATTATATATACTTCTTCAAATTTTTGTTTCAAAAAATTGATCACAGGTTTAATCTTGCTCAATTTATCTATATTGTTGATTTATTATTGAAATGCACGCACCTTGTCATTTGCAGATATATTTTCAAAAGCATTGATTTTCTAAATATCGGCGTTTCGATAACAGCCCTCTTCGACCAATTCACTTGTACATATTCTTGGTTTTTTACCTGTGCCATTATTAAGGACAATTCGAAATGGCTTTTAATTTTGTTAGAATCTACAGGAAACCATGTGTCGTCATTACTGTTACTTTCGTTAGCAAAATTATTTGCATAATTCCCGCTCAATGTGACCAAGAATAACTTCAAACTGATCAGGATACGAAGAGATAATAAGAATACATTACGAGCCTTGTCTGTCCTATTTGTGGTGAGACAAATTACAAACCGCGACCGTCGTACCATGAGGGATGCCCGTAATATTTACAATTGGCCCGATAATCGTACCAAACAAGTCGTGCGAATGGTTCGAAGGCTGCGCGAGCTTCCTTGCGTTTTCGACCCAAAATTGTCAAACGTAAATCGTAGCTTAAGGAGTTAATAGGTCAACAAGTGAAACTTCCATTTGCTTCAATTAGTCTAAAATATTGAATAGATTGTTTAAATTATCTCTAACGCTAATGAGTGTCGTGAAGAGTAGCGTCTACAACAAAGTCACTCTAATTGCTTGTCCATTAAAAGCGTATAACGTATGAAGCGTAGTCCAAGCGTACCTTGATATTTCTCGAGTTTTTAAGAGGCATGTTTCAAAAGGGTCCAGAGCGAAAACTCATGGCTTCTATCCTTATATCGCATCTTGCGCAATTATGAATAATTTCCGTATTCGTTTCGTCATCAGCTGATTTCGATATCGGTCCATCAATGGGGGTCCAAAGACCCCCTGCAAGAAGGATAAATTCTATTTGTCATTTCCATGGTTCATATTTAGGCTTAGTTATTTTTCAAGTTGAATGGATAAATTCATGATTAATACTTTATCTACCGCTATTGACTCAAGATGCTACTCACTAACAACCGACTCATTAGGATGCGGGTTCAACGCGAGTGCCGACTCTGATATCACGCAGGAATGTATGTGCCTATTTGTAAAGCTCTATATCCCAAAAATATCTGGTGTGTCGTTGAAAATCCTTCCGTTTCAAAGCAGTGTAATTTTATTGTCATTTGGAATTGTTATGATATCATTTGATACATATTTTATCTAATATAACCATTGACCACTGAAAAGCCAATTAATGGGCTACCGGTAATTAACAGTTGGAACCGAGGAGTCATTTAATTGGCTAGCGATCTATAAAGTGTTAATTGTGCTTTCAACTTTGAAGATTTGGCACTTTATACGTCATACAGGCGATTGGTACTCGGTGTCCCATATAATCGGAAATCTGCCCGCAAGGGGGCGGTGGCCTTAGTGGACTATCTTTATCCCCCCCCCCCCCCCCCCCGAAGGTTACCCCACCCTCTTGGAGAGTGACGACTCCACGGCCGTAGTTGATACAACAGTTTTACCGAGCCTGCAGGGGCGACCACTGGTAGTGGATTTATGATAACATGTCTATCGCTACCATGCTTCCACGGAGGTCTCACAAGAGACTGTGCGACTGGAATTTCACGCAGACTATGCCCTGCCCACGGTATAGCCGTTGGGTACGGCGCTCTTTAGGAGGTGTAATCCCACTGGCGTGGTGAGCCCTATCGTTGGAGTTAGATCTTCGACGGGGCTGTTGAAGAGAAAATAATACTGTTCCGGCACTGACCTGGATAGACACCAAAGGCGGGAAAATGCATCGCCTCGACATGTGGGCGTAGGGTCCTGAACCCTGAGCAAACTGGTAGCAAGGCTCTTCGTACTATGAATCGGGCCTGCGTGCGTATTGGGCGCAACTTAATGCTTCGCCTAAGAGGGCACTGTTGGTAAAGCCAGGTATAGGAGGTTAAACTACTGGACTTGAATAGCCTTGGCGTAATACGGATGATGAGTGCGAAGCGTGTTTCCAGACGAATCCTTAGAACCTAAAAAGTGACAATTATCCTTGGGCGATCCACGATGCGGCTGTGTTAACTGAAAGAAAAGTACATAGGTATTTAAGGGAAGAACATGGAAGACCTTTGAAAAAATAGGTGTGCCATCATCAAAAACAGTTGTACCTAAATGTGGAAATAAGGCTGGAGGGGTCGGATCTGTTCTGATCATAGCAGCAGGATTACCTCAACTTACTATATTAAGTGCTCTATGCCATCTCCTCAAATGTGTACCTGATGCTCTGCGAAATATCCAGAACATTAGTTCTGGAGTCTTTCTGACGTCTGAGTCGCAGAAGGTGTCGCCGAATTTGCATGATGTAAATGTAATGACCGTAGACACGAAGGAAACCAAATGTGGTAAGTAGACAAATAAATCTAAGGCCAAATTTTGCTTATTGCAAACTGGTATAGAATGTAGAAACTTAAATTTCGCGAAACCACGTGATTCAAGTCTGATATCCACAAAAATTAAATTTGTATCTTTTGGAGAAAATGGATCAAAGAAAAACTAAGTCATGTGCTGCCCCGATGGGGCCGTGAGTCCTTGTGGTACCCAGTACGGGAATCTCCAACTTGAGGTATTCACCCTCAAGATGTCCGGGAAGGCATTGAACACTCGAAGTGTGAAAGCACTGCAATGGGGAGTAGCAATACTGATTGTGTGACGGTGACCAGGATGTAATAAAACTAGTTTTACGGGTAACCGTGATTCCCAGGGATAGCAAACTTGCCCTTTGGTGTGTCAAATATTGGAATGCTGTGTATACCAAAAATAGTGTTATGGGGGTTAGCACTCGGTACACGAGACGAAATTATTTAATTTTTGGTAGGGGTTTCATAGTGATAAAACAGATGAATTTAACATTTACAAATCACTTAATGCTTATGGAACATGGATCACTGATATCGCGTTGCACCCAGAATGGAGACTTTTGAATATCGCGTTTCGGCGGGAATAATGGTATCACCATGCTTGTTCGCAGCACGCCGTGGTCTGATATATAAGCGGCAATCTGCATGCAGATGCAGCAATGAGTCTGCTGATTGGTTGATTATGTAGGTTCCCTGCGCCTACACGAATGCTGCGCACCGACGTACCGCGAAATGAGGCACGGTGCGAATTCTGTCCAGAATTTCAACATAACCGCAGCAAGTGTCATTCGGTACTAAAATGCTGCAAGAACTTGTCGCAATCGTGGCAGGAGCCGAAAGAATTCAGTCAATTTCATCGGTGGTTTGCGTCTTATTTCTGTAGTGTGGTGGTATGTGTTGTGTTACATATTGTCCTGTGTACAATCAGCACCGCTTTTCGGTTTGGGTTAGAAGTACAACCTCGTCTGGTGGTAGAATGAGTCCTGTTTTCCGTATCTTGTTTGAAAGCTCCTAAATGTCCGGTGGCATGATGAATTCTGTCCCTTCTCCCCCGCGCCCCCAACTTTTCAATATTTAATACATATGCATTATATATATATTCACTCATATATTCATTGATACGATTCATAAATATTCATTCGTATATATACGAGTATAATGATTCTCCCATATTGGTTTGGGGGTGAAATAGCAGATCCCAGGCCTGGTATATACTAGGTCCTCGTTGTCCTTGAATACAGATGAGGCAGCACATATCAGGACACCGGTCATAAATACCTTACCAAGACAGCGCCCACGGGCGACGAATTGGGATACGCCCAGTCAGCGGGCCTCCGCGAACGGAGACAACAAGTTCGCCCCACATTGCAGGTCTGGGTGCACCACTATTGAGCCGGGTTATTTTCCAAACCCTACCGGCTTAACAGGCTGGTGCCCGTGCAAATAAGGCTTTGCAGTCCCGCCTCGGTTCCCGGGGTGTAACTCCCGATGTTCGTAGCCAGCTTGCGGATTTCAACCATTGCCCCCGCGATTGCACCTTTCGTGGGCTTACCCATGATCGGGCCAGGTGTTAATATGAGGGCGGCCCGATCTCCGCGTTACCGATTTAGGCCACCGGTCGGACCTTTGTAACCAGAGGCTACTACCAATTCGGAGGCCTGTACCTCTAGCGTTGGTGACGCTAGCACATCAAGCGTGAGGATGCCCACTCCTCAATGACACATTCCGGATGACTGTCTCACAGGTACCCTGCTGTGTCCCATCGGCACTCCTCAGACTTACCACATTCATACTTGACGTTCGTAACTTATTTCGCCTTTCAAACATATATCCAACAAACTTATATTGCTTTTCCTAAGTTTCCTTACATGCTAACACACCACTCACACCGACGTTACAATCCTCACTCACATTTATATCAAGCGAATTTAAATCTGTCAAATCATTGTAGCACTCACACTCCACTAACACATGCTTCCAATTCTCAGCATGCATACCACATACACAGATCTCAGTTTCACTTAATTTCACATACTTGAATCAAACCAATTATTCATTGTCACGACAATCACATCACGTATATACTGATATGTCACCCGTCCATTCTAATTATGGTCCCATTTATTCCGCCAACAATTATATGTTAGATATATGTTAGATATAAGATATACTTTTGGCGTTACGACCCGAGCTATTGAACGATGATCGCACACCGTGAAGGTTCTGGGGTAAGTGTCCCGATTTCTGTCGCGATCCTCTTACCAGGTACTCGCGCCCCTCCACTGCGTGGCCAGATCCTTTTGTTTACGCTCATCGCAATCGTACACAACACGATGACCTCATTTACCAAGAACCCTCAATGTCACGGCGACGCCAGAAATGCGTCGAAGAACATGCGTTTGCTAACATATACAACCTCACGTTCAACATTTTCCTCCACTCTTTCAACGTTTTTCCTCGCACACATTCATCTGTCCCAGGCAAATACTCGCCCAATTTTGTTCAATTTTTAATTTTATGCAATAGACCTATCCGTCTGCATTCAAGGTCCCAATGAAATTCACCCATTGGCACCTGCATACACTCGGTAGACACGGTTCTGCATACATTTAAAGACGCATACAATACAAGCCTCTCCATACTTCATCATTGCGTCCACACACTCACACCATAGATCTCACATGCCACAAACAAACATTTGTACAGAACTCTCACAGCACGTTTTCTGAATCCCCATTCACACCGAAGCCCGCGTCTCGTAGATCCTGCGGCATTCAACATTTTTCCATACAAAACTATTCGAATGCTCTTTAAACTATATTCGCTTGTTCATCCACAAGCCAAGATAACACACACGTTCCACGTACTTAAACAATTTACCATTCATTCAAACACACGGTCACCGTATGTCAGCCAGTGGTCACTTTTGTAGCATCACGGCGGCTTTACTCTCATTCACACTGACACCAACATTCTTACCCCATTCATACACAATAACCATCCATTCCGCTTCCTTTCGCTATATATCCATCCGACTCTGTCCGTCAATTATTAAATAAAGATCTTCCGCGGATGCAATACACTTGCATTCATTCTGAGCAAGCTGCCAAAGGAGCCCGTTCATCATCAACTTCCAAATGAACGGACTGCAGACCGACCTCTGCGGGCAGTCGCGTTCCACATTTCTTCAAACGCTCTCATTCACACACCTCATGCACACTTTTCTGTGTCTAAAATAGTCCATCCATAAACCAATCTCTTTGCATTCAATTTCCCTTAACTTCTAGCACACTTACTGCCATTCCAAGTTGTCAAACGCACCCCCAAAGTCAAGAAACACATGTAGTAATTACTTACTCTTACTCCCACATACGTACTCTTTCATCCGCCATCACGCACTCTCTGTCGATCGGCCCCCTACCAACCAGTATTGTCCACCATTCACTCGCCCATTCTTCTTTCGCTTTAATCTACTCACTATTATCCGTTACAAAACTTTCGCGCAAACACACAACAAGCAATTAGGTCTCTATGACGAGGGGTCCAAACTCACTCTTTCCGGGGACTGTAGCAACACAAGTACACGAGCGCTTTCCCACATGCTGGAGAAGGTATTTGAAGTCAAAGACACATCATACATTCTTTCACCCACTCGGGACTCTCTGTCCACACTAGACAAAACATCTCTGCACTCACACCATCCATTCCATGTCGCTTTTCATAGCTTTAACATTCGTACGCCCTCATTGACTTCATCCCATGCAAAACAGTCCTATTAATTTCTACACTACAACCCATCTTGCTCATCACTCTGATTCCATCTAATCCTTCCCTTGAATTCATACCCTCTGCATATTTTGTGTACCGGACCTCATGGTTCCCGATTGCTTTCCATTCGCACGAATCGTTTCCAATTCTCCTCTTTCACTCTGCATAACCGCCTCCTATACTCATTCATACATTCCTTATGCTCCGTCTTCATTCGCGGCATGTTCACACTTTCTCTTCTTCTGGCTCCCTGATACATACGTCTACTCTTTCTCACTCTCCCTTTCAGTGTTCCTAATTCATTCGTCCACCAGAAACATTTCTTTTTATTCTCATATTTAATTTCTTTCAGTCTTCTTTCATGCACAGCCAGATTCCATTACCGCTTCAGCCATTCTATTCACATTTGTTTCATTCACCAATTCTAAACAACATCCATTCGCACTATCACTCAGATCATTCGTGTACTCGTCACAATCAACATTCTTCCACAACCACTTTTTACACAGTTCATTTCTTCTCACGTTAACATTCTTTTAACCCGTATCCCGATCACGTTATGGTCGCTGATACCTGGTTCACTCTTTATCATCCATTCTACATCATACACACCAAACACATTAATCACGACTGTCACATCAACATGATTCTGCCCATTCATTCCGGAAAACGTATAATACACACTCGGTACATTCACAACATTTAATTCTTTCGGCAAAATTCATTCTTCAAGAAACATTCCCCGCATCTCATTCATTCTACTCCGCCTTGCTATACTGTAAGGGTGACACTGCGTTCGCATCCATCCCTATCATCAAGCACCTACTATTCACATCAAGTGCTTTGTCCATGTACGTCAGGTACGGGTCAATATCTTGCCCATACCGGAAGTACACGGACACTATAGATATTTCGCCAACGTCTCCTCTCACGTATGCACATACACCATACTCAATTGTACTTTGACTCAAACATAAACTTTTCAGATGCACTTCATTCGCCGCAACTGCTGCCTAAACACACTCACCCACATTCGCAAACACACTCATACACGAAGCCAACCCCCTCACGCATCCATCAGACACATACTCTTCTTGCACAATTGCAACACTCTCTCTATTGACATTCATTACATTCCCCAAATCACACATTCCAGCATACGCTCTCTGACAATTACGCCGAATCACTTTCATGCAATACTCAGTCATGGCTAATTCTGATTCTCCCCCTCTCAAGCACCCTCACATATTCCGGACACTGTTCAAACAGAATCGAATGATTCCATTCAATCCCCCGGATTTTAAGTTTCTACACACACAAGCGTTCTAACATTTAGCTCGAACATGATCATTCTCAACACATTGCTGGCACAGACATCCTTTCATAAAACAATCTATCATCATGTGTCCGAACGCAAAACAATTATTCTATAACAATGCATGGCAAACATAAACTCTCGTATTTTAAACGACTTCCACTTCAAACCCCCCGAACATTTTCACGCACTATCTATTTCATCTGATTACTCATTTCTAAAATTACATTTCCAACATTCATACTTTTCTTACACGTTCCACTCAAAACACACACCCTAGCTTTGAACTCACTCTCAGTCACACATTCCTTTAGATTCTTCACACATAACTGATACACAAATACATCATTCGTTAACTCATTCTTGACATGCCATATTATTACCTTGGGACTTACCGTTTTTGGCAAGTCTACTTTGAATCCCACTCGTTCAACCTGCTTGGACTCACGCACTCTTTTCCACTCATTCTCAGACTCTGTTTCGATAACCGCACCACAACGTTTTGTTTTCGTCATTGTTTTCCATCCTACATCCAATCTTTTATTCATATAACTGAACACTTTCGCTTTCACTTGCTCACACATTATTTTCACACTTCCATCCCTTTTCCACAAAAATCACACAATTTTTCCCTTCAATCTTTCAAGTTTAACCAGCGCAATCTCAGACGCACTACTTTTTACGTACAATCCAGTCACACCAGCATACGATATTGGCATGGCCACATTCGCATTCACACGCTTCTCACATTCCTCTAACCTACCAATCAATCTCTCATTCTTATTGTTCATTCTCTCGAATTTTTCCTGGCATTCACTCACACTATTCAATATGAACTCACTCAAGTGATCTTCTTTCGATATCCCATTAGCTTCCGCTAATAAAAATTTACAAAGTTCGATACCAGTCATTCTAATTTTCCGCACTTCAATCTCACTATCATTCGCATAACTCTCATACACAGGTTCGTCTGCATTGATAACACTCTTTCCAGCTTCTTCAATCGTCCTCTTAATACGTTTACTTACCGCCAACGCAATCACTCTCGTACCAACGCCACCACACTAACTTTGACCGCTACTCATGGATTCGCGCCTAGATTCCCACAGCATATCTCCTTCAAACGACAACACTAGCCCCCCCCCCCCCCCCCCCCCCCCAAAGTTTTGGATTTCAAAGTACTCATTATTCCCACAAGAAAGGACGAACTAAATGTCACTTAGTGACGCTCGTTCCGGGGGAGAAGGCTCGATACGCTCTGAAGTCGCCAGGTATTCTGTGGTCGATCGCTAGCGACCAGTTTACGCATCAACTATCCATTCGCACGGCGAGCACGAAACATTGGGTATGAGGGTAATTTTTTATAGAGGTGTTTTTCCTCGTGGTCCGAGCGGTTAAGCCAAGACCCACCGGGCCCCATTGCCGGCAACGTTCCACCGCCGCGCCTTGTAGCAGTCGTTCAAACCGTCAAAGGGTCTACGGTATTAGGAGACGAACGGCGCTCACTCGCTACCAACTCAGGTACCCCGAATTCGCTTCGTCCATACTGAGGCCCCGAAAGACCTGCAGCCTCTGAAGAAGGGAATTCCTTGATTGCCGGACAATGACGGTGTATCGCCAGGGACTTTCCATACACACTGCGCTACTTTTGTTTGCGATCCATCACAGCCTGAAAGGCAGACGAAGTAAACATTTCGCGGACCGACGCCGCGACCGTACATTGGAGAGAATCGGCATCACAGTGATATCAACAGCTACCTGTTTAATTTTCCAAAATCCCATACCCACTACTACAGGGATATTATGCGAGGCGCTTGGGACTCTGCCGCGACGAAATATTCGACCAGCTTAAACATGACTGACTTGTTCGTAATTATGTGAATGATATGATTTCGATTTATTATGTCTTGCGGTATCAACGGATTTTACAAAGACGTCGATTGTGGACCTTTAGTCCAAATTTAACGTAGTCCAGTAAGCAGGTTTTCCGGGCTCCATAGGGAATATTTTAGCAGATACCAACATGGGTCACTTTCCACATGATACATTACCACAAATGGATTAACCGCTGGTTGCAGTTCCTATGTGCGCTGAAATATTAATCGTAGAGCACTTCAGCTAGGGACAGGTTTGTATTACGGATGGGTAGTGTCTGGACAGTAGATTGGCGTCGCATTTTGCAAAAGCAGGAAAACATTCGCGTAGCCGCAAAGGTGCAGCAAACATTACTATTTCAGAGAACAATGGCTTGGTACCAAATGTTTCGTACGTGATTTTGAACGTGACTGATTTAAGGCCAAATTAGTTGCCAATTGGGAATTTAATTGAAACGGCTATCGAGTACTGTAATCGGTTTAAATGTAATCAGTTACGTCAAGCTGCTGGCGCGCATTCTGGTAGGACCTCCACCATATTAAGACAGGGGGCGACGTCGCAGGGCAGGGCAAATCGCGGGACATCATGTTCGAGCTGAAAGCCCGGCATTAGCCGCTCGGACAATTATAAACTAGCGTTCATTAAATGGGCAACTCCAGGCTCACGAGAGTCCGCAGATTTAATTCCCGTATGCACCTCCTGGCTTCATGTGCCTGCTACTTTTTCTAGGCATTAGGATACGTCCAACAAGCCCGCAAACCGACGCATAGTATTAAACCGACTTGTTACCACTTTGGCCATCTGCTCGCAGGGAGTGCTTCTGTATTTCTACTGTCTATCCATGATTCCCAGTTGATATCCAGTAGTCATGGGTAACTGTACAATTTGGTATTAAGGGATATTTCCTCGATCAAGTGAAGTGGTTCTTGTGGTTTCATGTACATCAGATGATAATCGAATACTTAGCGGGTGATAACATTAAATTGTCCCATTCCATAAGTGGGAAGAATGTTCGAATCGCGGAATTGCCGAATGTCAGAATAACTACGGCATTGTCAAGAGACTCCTAATATCATATACAGCAGGACGAAACGATTATATGAAACTGACGGTTATTAGCTCGGTCGCGTTTTGAGCTGATACAAATCTGGCAGCAAATTGCGTGCCGAATCGCTGCCCGCTATGATCATTCAGTTGCGAAATTCTTTTTCTTAAGTGACTACGAAATCATCCTCATTGACACAATTTCTTACTTTTTAATGTAAAGTTTCTAATAAAAACAACACACCAAAGATATATTTTAGGATGGCTCACAAGAAATAATGTTCATCGGAGAATCCTATCGGTCAAACGAAAAAAGCCTGTCCCAAATAACAATACGAGGGACGAACACAGTATACGAAGACTTGCCTATAAATGCTCCATTCTTTCGCTTACCATGATTCGATTGAAATCTTTGTACTACATTTCCTAATTCATGCCCTTTAATACCTGCAATTTTGTACCCATATTGTATCCTTCTCTGTCCTTCTCTATTTTTTTCACAGTGATATGTGAAGTGAGCACAAGGGAGAATGACAGACGAAGTGAAAATGTCAGTATTTTCATATTTTAATGTAATTCAGACGCACATCGTTGATAATTGATTTGAACTATCGTGGACAGGTAATACTGAGGCACGGGATTCCCGAAGTATTTGGAACTCACATGCATAAACTTTTAAATTTTCAAACGAAAAAGTTTCTTTCAGGCATCTATTCTAAACACATTATGTAATTTGCAACCCATAAATCTGTCATTTGGCGAAAGAGGTTTGAAGAGATACTGAATTCGAACGTTTGGGAACTTTTTAAATCTCTTAGGCAGTGTATTGTAAAATGTGTTGAATACAAGGTTTCCACAGAGTCTAGTTTCCACATCACGTACCCAGAAAGTGAGATGCGAGCATTGGTCCCCACCACGTCTTTAGTTGCCCCTGTATCTGGGAGACTGCATAGGGTCATGTATCCAAATAACCCGATCTCTAACACTTCCCCTGGAGACACGATCCATAGGATTTTCTGTTGGGTTTTAGCGACGTTCTGTCAAACCCAACAGTTCCAAACATAACTATGCTTGGTTCCACTGAGTCCCATGGTCAATACTTCGGCTGCCATTTCACTCGTGGGTGCGTGCTCGACCTTCAGGAATCCCTCTTCCACGGTTTCTCGAACGAGGTGGTGCCGCATGTCGACGTGCCCAGTTCTGGCGTGATATATCGGGTTTTCCGCCGGTTTCAGATTTCCGTTATTGTCCCAGTACACCTCGATGTCGGTTAATTTGCCAAACCCGAATTCCAGGATGCATAGCTTCAAATGAATTGATTCCTTTGTGGCTTCGCTAAGAGCCATATATTCGGCCTCGGTCGATGATATTGCTACGGTTTTTTGTTTTCGCAATTCCCAAGAAATAGCGCTACCTGCCAGATTGAACGCATACCCAGTATAAAATTTCGTGTAAACTTGGCAGTTTACGCAATCAGCGTCGACGTACTCTACTAACTTCGGTTTTCCTGAAAAATAAACCATTGTGCTTCGTAGCCCGTAGGTATATCAGGACTTGTTTCGCGGCAGTTCAATTATCTGAGTCGTTGCAGTTGTTAAACTGACTCAGATAACTCGCCGCATGAGCAATATCCGGCCCTGTGCAAACCGCCACGTACATTCGTCTTCCGACGAGTTCTGTGTAAGGGAAACTCCGAAAACCTTTGCCTTTATCGCTTTCGTTCCTTGACGGATTTCTTCCCAATTCCAGCGGCGTAACGACCACCTTAGAGTCGGCCATTCCGTGGTGACATAAAAGATCCTCAATATATTGGTCTTGCCGTATAGTGATTCCCTCCTCCGTTCGGATGATCTCTACACCACACCAAAATCCTTGACCTCGAACACATGCGATAGACATTGCTTGACCTTGTTGATTTCGGCGGGATCTGTACAGGCAATAATTATGTTGTCCACAAAGAGAGCTGCAATAAGAATATTAGTGCCCGTGCCCTTGTATAATACGAATGAATCCGCGCTGGATTTGTTTAATCCGAACTTTTACAATTCGTAGGTCAGCTTCATGACCCAACTTCTTCCGACCTGACGCAGTTCATACAGCGCTTTCCTCAACAAGCATACATGGCCTTTCATTCTCAGCTCTTCAAGCATTTTGTATGTCTTCTTCCTGATCTCACTAGATTTTTGTTAGCTGCAAATAATCTCATTGTGCATTTCCTCCCTGTATCATAGAACCTCCATGGATACAGTTTCTTCCAGATGTGCGTTCAAGTATGCTTTCATAACATGTAACTGATGCATGGTTAAGTCGTACTGTGCCGCTAGGGCCGGCACCGTGCACATGGATCTAATGCGGACCACGGGTGTAAAGATCTCGTTGAAGTCTACACGGGGGCGTTGCGAAAATCCGTTTGCAACTATTCGGGCTCTTCTGCGTTCTAATGTTCCATCTCCAGAGTATTTGTCTCTCGGAACGACGCTGCTGCCGATGAGATTTCCATTTTTGGGACGGTCCACCAATATCGGATATGGACTTTAATGGACTTTAATTCTGGACTTCCTTACGGACTTTAATTCTGTTGCCATTGCTTTAATCTATTTATCACAATCTGGTCCGGTGACAGCTTCCTCTAGTGAAATTTCCGCGATATACGACGTTTCAACTGACTTTTCAGCAAAATTCGCAGGCTGACAAATCTTCCTGCGTTTTTCCCTCGATACGACCTATCCCTTTCTCCGAACCTGTGTCCTTCGATTTTCCCGCTGACGCCTCAATTTTAGACATCTTCGTGAGATTGACCGTATATAGGCTGAACGTGCTCACTTTCCTCTGCTGCGATATCCCTGATTCCGATTGTGTCGTTGGGTTCTCTCGCTGGATTCAGTATTATGTCAATTCCTTCGATTATAATTTCACTGGTGTTATCGATGACTGACCTCTCAAGTTCCTTTTTTTGTTTAGCTTTGACATTTTTCCCGAATCTCACACCGAGTGCTATGCCCAGATGTCTTTCGTCTGGAATCCATATCCTGCATGCCTTTGATTTCTCTCCATGTCCCTTCCTCGATTGTGGTCCAAGATTGCCTTTATTCGGGTCTCGGTTTAACAGGTAAGCTTCACAACCGAATTTTCGAAAGTAACTATGTTCGGCACTTTTCTCGTCCATACTTCGAAAGGTGTTTTGCCATCCTGACGGTTTTCGTACGGTCTTTACTGAACATCGCATTATGAGTATTATTTCGCGTCTCATTCCTTCGTGATTCCTGATACCTTAATGAAAGACGATACAGTAGCATCACGCTCGAAAGATCGGAGTTAATCTCGATTTCCATTTAATCTAATTTGTCCCCAGATATTCTGCCACGTCGTCGTGTACACCCATTTCGTATAGAGTAAACCGCTTCAGTAACGTAGCTTTCCTCCCTGGTCATCTCGATTGATACATCTCCTCAGGCTTTCTCCATACTTCCGTGGACGTTGTACATCCCTTAATCCGTTCGAGTTCGGAGGGATTTATAGACAATATGATGACGAACCTGGCCTTCCTATACTCCGTCTCCCATAACCTCCCGCTTCGATCGTCGATTGATCTCCATCGGCAATCTCTGGCTTCCTTTTCTCAAAAGTCACAAAACTCCTGGTGTCGTCCTTAAAGACAACTGCTTCCATTTGAATTTTCCATGTATTGAAATTTTCTTTGGTCAGTGGTTCTATCTTCACTGTTGACATGGCCATTTTTCCGCTGGAGCTGCATTGATACATAAGGGATGAACACGCGTAATTAATCTTGTTTTTTTCCAACACTATTTATTTCTGCAGAACTGGGCCCATAATCTGGCAGGCAATATATTACAAAACGTATTGACTACAAGGTTTCCACAGATATTGAAAAACGACGCGCAGATGTAACTCGAGTTGCCATCACGAACCAGAAAGCGGGATGCGGGCATGGGTCCCCACCATGTCCTTAGTTGTCTCTGGTGCTAGGAGACTGCATAGGACCACGTATCGGAATAATCCGACCTCTAACAAAATCCCACTACGGAGTCTTCTGAAGTAACTACTTCTACTATGGGAAGAATATTGCACATTTATCATTCAACTATATCTGGCAATTGTAATTAGCTCTCCCTTTATTACGTGTTCTTCCTAATACTGTCACCATCTCTGGTATATTCGAATCTCTCATATTTATCTCCGGTTTCACTTATGCTCCCTCTCTCTGGCGAAAAGCCGGCACGCACCTCATCACAGCAAGATTTGCTGTTTACGTTTATGCATCTGCAATTATAAATATATTATTCATTTTTTATTATTCGCAATTATTCTAAAATAAGTTGCTGGTAGTATATACTGGTACGTACTTATCGACAGTTCGTGAGAAACTTTTCCCCATATCTTTTCAATTTATTTTTCTCCTATGCGACCACATTTGTTCTAATAACAGCATATCTTGCAACTGAGTAATGTTCCATATTAAATATGTCCTTTGTCCCAATAAAATCAAAACGAGGTGTAGGAATCCGGACACCTGTACTGTGAATGTTTCTCTTCAGTTACCAATGATAATAGAGATACAATATCTCTGCACGCAATGTCGATGTTCAGTTTGTAGTTTTTCACATATTGTAGCACATTCCAACTGAACAAAAAATAAAGTGCACACAAAATGATTGCGTACAAAGATATGAATATTGCACCAATTTTTTACGGCGTTTCCTACATTTGGTACAAAATTTTTTTTTTTTAATAATCGAATGGGTAGATGCAAGAAATTATGCGGAGGATTATGCAATTGTAAGTCTCCTTTGTAGCGCTGCTTTCGACATTTTTTTTGTGTACCGAATAATCAAATACTATCTACTACATTGTACACTTATCAGAAAGGGGGTTATAGTGGAATAATCTGTTATCTAATAATCGAGTATCTAACCACGGATGAACACGCTGCGGTAAGGGAGTTTCCGATTATTTGGTAGGTTATTGTCCAGTCCCCGAAGGCGTTAAAGTTGCAAAATAATTTTCTCATGTGCCGCTAGTTGTTTAGAGAATTGCGTAATTGTGTTTCAATGTGTACAATTATACCATAATGTAACAAACAGTGTCAAACACTACTATAAACCAAACACCAAAATTATCCACTGATATGAGTCCATATATGCAGTAATGAAATAACAATTCTTTTTAAGGTTTGTTAAGCAGTATCAGTTTAGTAGCAGATGAAATTATTTTATATTTGGATAGTATTTGGCAAATGAATGTGCAAAACTTCCAAGGAAAATAAAATGGATTATAATATTTATATAGATATAATATAGATATATATATAGATATAATAATAATATTTTATAGAAATAGCAATTGAAGAAGCGTAGAACCCATAACCCCATGGCGATTAATTTCCCCCAATTAGCAGAATGATAGATATGACGAAAACAAGAATATCCGAAGATTCCATATCTCACAAAATCCCCTAAATATGTACTCCACCATGCACATGCAGAATTAAACAAACTTGAGAAGCATATCTCAAGACAGTTGCGACTACTATGCGTCGAATTGCATGTTCCATTAATTTGGAAACGGGTGTTACTTATGAATGAGCGGATGAATACATATTACCGTAGCAATCGAAAATTTTTCTATTTTTCGTTGGTTAAAGTCATTCACATTTGTTTGTTTTTAGTATCAAATGCAGTATTTTTTAGCCATGTAACTACTATGGTAGATGAATTTAGTAGAACATATTAACGTAGATATGTTGACAGAAATTTTTATAACCGTTTGCACAAGTTTCTCCATATAATTGACAGTGCGATCGTGGCTCACTTTCTAACGTAATGTCTCTTGATTTAGAAAGAAATTTGGCTGGCAATAATCAAAGTTTAAAAAATTGCAGACGGGGAGACCTGAAACAAATGTTCTTCATTTCCAGTCACTACCTTGCCGTTTGACATACTGAGCTGGGTTAAATTATGGGCTACGTTGCAGGATGCCTGAGTAAGTAGATAATATTTTACGCTATTTCCTAAAAAAAATTAATTACCTTTGGATAAAAAATCCAGGATGTTACCCGTCTCAGGGCGGCGTATAACATCTGAGTTTTACTTTAAGGGCCTTACGTACGTAATCGTTTGCGTCCCTTTGAAGTTGCTCCATTTTCGAGACGCTCTGCATATTTCCCATAATTAAATTTAACATCGCTGGCATTATCTGCTAGAATCATTTCCAACAACTTAAATTAAATAGTTAGGAAACAGGGTGCGGCCACGTTCGAAACTACTTTAAGCTTTTATATGCATTGGTATTTATAAAATGCGGATGATAATAATGACGACTTCGGGGTTTGACAGTCATTAAAGGAAGTCAAGTTTATAAAAACACTGGTTCAATATTAGATAAATAATGCGATGATATATGTAATGTACAACAACGCAATATTTTTTACTTTATTATGTGCACTACGTTACTGCAAATAGATACTAATTGTTATCAAAATCAAAAATATTTCACGAAACGAAGCAAATTCATGTTCATTGAATCAATTGAAATTTGAATTCTATGCCTATTATGTACATGGTGTCAAGTACTGAATTGCTCAGTACCAACCATTAAGCTGAATTCATCGCATCGATACGTAGATGACGATGATCAAATTTTTCATAATTTCCCCGGATATCATTTTATCCCTTGTTTCGAATTGGAAATATGGCACTGAACCTTGTATTGCAGCGAATGTTTTAATGTACCACGTGCAACTTTGTGAACCTCGTGGCAAATATAATATAATACCTGTCAGAAACCATCGCTCACACAAATTGAGTTATAGCGTACTCTTGCGGAATTGGTACACATTGTAATTATGTATACTGATTTCGTGCAATATTGTAAGTTTATTACCATTCGTAGTAGTTAATAACAGTTAATGTCTCCCATGTCAAATAACAGGTTTATAATATTGAAAAAATCCCAACATTTTTAATTGTAGTACGATAATTCAATCAACGGATCAAATTTGACATCAGTTTAAACATTTATTTAAGGTCTCAATCACCATAATTTTATTCATTGCTCTTATTATCGTCCGGTCAAATATAATTCGTTAATAATATTGGCCCCTGTTATATTTTTGATGTATACAAATCAATACCGTCCAGTACACATCATATTATCGTAAACATAGAATGAATACCGCTGTTCTCAATTCACGGAAAGTTTGATATGTCAACACAATTAAAAGTTGTTGCTGCATTGGAATTTGTATCTTCTCTCATGAACGAATGCAGAATTTTCACCTCGTTATTAACCTTGAAGTACAATCCCATCAAAAATATCAAACATATTGGGTATACAAATAAGTTCCGAGCGTTCTTTTATAAATTTGAAACTTTATCCGGAGAAATTGGAAGAATATATTTTATTCAAAATATTGTGCATCGTTAGCTAGGACTTTTCGCCATCTTTCAGGTAAAATATAGATTCCGCCTTTTGGGCTTCTTTGTAAGAAATGAAGTGCTGCTCGGCCAAGCCATGAGTCATCAACCGGAATAAGTGGAAGTCGGAAGGAGTACTATCTAGTGAATACGGCGGATGAGATATGACATCGCATTGAAGCGCTTCCAAAGTTTCCTGGACGTCTTTTTCTTCGGAGCAGTTGTCCGCAGGTGAAGAAATGGTGTTTGGCGTCTCTTAGCTTGATTTCATTCGGGACATAATTTCCTTGGGTTTGCACCATACCCATGACCTTGACACGCTTTGAAATTGCTTGTTGGGTCACTCCCAAAGTTTTAGCGAACTCCTTTTGAGTTTGACATGAATCTTGGTCCAATAACCCCCACAACTCAGAGTCTTCAAACTTTACTGGCCTTCCTTCGCGTTCTTTGTCGCTAGTGTCAAAATTGCCACTTTTAAAACACTGGGACAAGTACTCACATGTTTTATTAATGGAGCATACGCTACTCCCCATATGCTTCACACAGCAATCGATATCCATTGACATGGTTTGACCACAGCGAAAGTTTGTTGTTTACACTTCAGCGAAATAAAACAGACTGATTTTTAGAAGGAAAGAATGACGCTTTAACATGAATACACTTACAAGATTGTCCGATAAGATGCAATACTAGTAACGCCAGCTTACTTAAATCCCTCAAAACATATTTGTACACCCAATGATATAGTTCCCCACTGTGTACCAACCACAATGAATATTTACGAAATAAAATAAGAATGTCTGTAAAATGTAGACGTGTCCGAAATGTGCTATTTATCGGTCCTTACCTTTTTTTCGGTTTGTTGACGGTTCTGATGGCAAAACACACGTTTGGAATGATTTTTGAAATGGTAGTAGCGTCCTTCTGACGCGGTTTCCAGTCGAAGTCATTACTTTATGTGATTTCACACGTTTAATAATATTGTAACCCATTATTATTTCTTTCCTAACGTGTAATGACAACGATGAGTTCTCATTAGGAAAATAAAACATATTTCGTAGTTGACCATCTATGCGCAGATTTATTTTGTCAACGATGCTCGAGATTTATTTCATTTATGATCTTCTCGAATATTAACCCGCAAATGAAGACTTGCAGTATTTCAAGTATTCTATGTTATGGTTCAACTGATATAAAAAATTGGTCAGTTCAGTAAATAACCTTTCCTTTAATATAGGAAAAGAAATGTTTTGTTTACATCATGTTCTTAAAAACCTTTTGGAGTGGTAAAATTATCCCTTATTACAGCAGCAGTAATTGTATGGTAAGAGCTTTTATGGTTGCCGCTGGGGAAGAACTAAAATGGTTAAAACATACGAAACAGAAGTCATGCTACCGATTACTCAAATATACCGCCGAAAACCCCCTGTAATACGTTTTTGAATTACGACTTAAAGTTAAACTTAATGAAATTCGCAATTGTTGCGATTAAAAATTTCCAGGCTAAACGGACCACAAATCCGATAAATAACTTACACCACTGCGCGCAGGTCAAACGAATTGGACGAAATGTACACGCAAAGTGCGATCATTGCGGATTTCCTCTTCGAGCGCTTGTACGTACACATTAATTTCGAAAATTTCTATCATAACGCGGATCCTACTCCGCTCAGAAGTTTACGCTAAATTCTGAAACATTTTTTTTAAATGTATTAAAAAAGTATTACGGAAAACAGTTACTGGAATAAGAATACAAAACGAAAAATACAGAATTTATATTCGCACAATATCAACAATTAACACAGGATTGAACCGAAATCAATATGATGATTATAATATAAACGAAATTGTTTTGTAAGGAGAAGAAACATACGCGAAGACTAGAGCGAGTATCCGCAAGCCGCAGAATATAAATAAAGCAGCTCGATATCTCATAAACCCAATGGTATTGAATTTTTATAAAGTTGCATCCATTGGTACAGTACGAGTGATTAAACAAGATTTAGTATATGAAACTAATATAGGGATCGAAACGTATTAATGAAAATTGATAGCGGTATTTCAGCAAATGTTATCGCTAACCCGGGCAAGCAGTATGAGGGCCCTTGGAAGGAAAACTGTGACAAATTTGACACTGCTGACGATTCTGTGAGGAAAGAAAGGGATATGTGAGCAACTTTGAAACCGGAGAAGGGGCCTCGTAGTAGTGCACAGCACTGTATCCTGCACAATTTTAGGGGATCTGAAGGGTGTATGTTATCTATACAAGACTATTGTAATTACAAGGAATTTGTAACGAATGCAGATTTGTTTTCAAGCAGAAGATTTCATCAAGGTAGAAATCAATTTTGTGGTATTCAAATGCCACTGTAAACATTTGTGGTATAGATAAATTAAATTAGGGAACACAAGGAAAGTTGACCAGAATATAATGCATCATTAAAGACAAAGCAGGTGTGTAATTATTATGTATATGTTCGTAATAACCATGGATAATGATCTTGTACCTATTGCTAACGCAATTCTGTTATCTAATAATCTCGATGGTGTTCACACTTATGACTTTAAAACAACTGCTCTGTTGCCTTGTATTTTTACTCCTAACGTTATTAAATTGGTTGTCGTATACAAGTAACTCTTTGGTTATCGCTGTGTACCGATGAAATTTCGAGTTGAAGTTTCATGAATGTTCCTTCGGTACGGTTTGAAGTGTCGATGGGCCTATTCGAAGTAACAGCTTCTCCACGGAGTCTTATATAGTACTTCTCATTTGGAAAATATGAAAACACGATGTTTCGTATATTCGAAAAATGTGGATAAGAAAGACCTGGAAATTTTGAGAGGTCTGTAAACCATATTTTTTTAAAGTCCAAACTATATATTCCGGAAAACCCAAAATACAGGATAAGGGATCTAATCTTTCCAAAATTTTGTGGGTCACGATTAATCTCAATTTCGAATTGCCCCTTTCCCCAAAAATGGTTAATTTTGTATTTTTGTTTTTTGATGATAATAGAAATTACATCATATGAATAACCATTATTAAGTAAGACTCTTTCAATCAGTTTGATGTTTTTACGTCAAGCTTACTATGCGCTTGGAGAACCCAACGATAGACCATTCTTTAATTTGCCCCAAGTTGTGTTTAAGTAGGTTGGACTACAAATACAGTATGTGGCATTCAGGCTGGGAATATTTATTGTGCCACTGGTCAGTAAAACAACGCTTCTACTAATCGTTGTTAAAACAAGAAAAATAACGGGATTATTGTCCTCAATTACTATTGTAAACCATAAACCGATGATGTTCTGTGGCAAGTATATAATAAATGGTAAAATTGCGAGGTAATGTCTAAGTTATTGACAGAATTTACTTATCTTTTGTAAACATGGCGACGGTATTGCAATCCCCGTTTATGCATTTCTGCTGTAAATGTCCTGTTACAGCAATGGTAACGACTGGTAAGCATAGTAATGCCAACTTCTTGCGTTCGTCAAGTTTGTTTCTCAAAACACGTACTTTCTCGGTTGAATTATTCATATACAACATTGATTCCAATATTAGTGACATTTTTCGTTTGTACATAACTCCTGCTGACCTTTTCATTCACTTTAAATTTATTATAGATCTACGCACATCAAGTCCATCTTGTTCAAAAACTAAGTTCTTGGCGAAACAATACTACACTGCTGTCTCAATATCCACATATGCCTTTCTTTTACTTCGAGTTTCGCCTTCAGTGGCAGTTTCTCCAGAATTTTCCATGGAATGACTCTCATACTACTTGTGTGTGTTCCCTTCGTTCTTCCGTTTCTGCAGTCGGTATGAGAACATACTGTCCAAAGAGTATATTGCCCGACTTGGCGAATATATATTGTGGGATTGGGGATGAATGTGTGTCGAATTTACTAAATCAACGAAAATATATATCACTTGGTGTTACAATTGCGTTGTATATAAAAGAGTGACTACGAGCCACACCACGCGCGTCTTTCTCGATGTGTCCTCAACTCTTTGTTTCCTTTTGGAATGGGCAACGCAGCGCAGTTGCCCTTTCGGCAGCGTGTGAGTCATTCGTCACACGTCCGATTCCTACAGTATTGATATGACGTGGCGATGTCTCCGTATACATTCTCAAAATTTCCGTTTTTTAATATTCGTCAGGATATTTCTATCTCTTTATCAGTTCGGAAAGGGTGAATATGTATTGTATGAAAACCGCGATTCTATATGATGGACGGACCAGTCGCGAGTAGTTATGTATTGAACATACATGCGGATGATTACGCACCCGCGGAAAGGCGAGACAAAGGACGAACGTACGATCGTCCGTTGCGACACGCTGCATCATGATGCCCCACCCGGAAATGAAAGGGCATCACTACGCGTCTTGCGAAACCGAGACGCCACGAGGCCCTTCTTCTTCCTGCGACAACGAAAGCGTGCAGTCGATCTCAGTTGTTATAATTATTCTCATCTGTTGAATTGTAGAGCTTCCCGTTTGAAATTCTCTACAGTATAAAGATGTATTATCATTCTCAAGGAGTAACGACTATGAAAAAATTGTCTATTTCAACTAATTCATTTCAACAGAGATTACCAATTTTTCCCATTGTGCCTGCAGAAATTAAATGTTAACCGATAAAAAGAGTTAACATTGCAAACTTCTTCGCAATACTCTGAATAGCTCATGAAAGTTCGGAGAAATCAAAAACATGTTTCCAGGGGATGCCAACATGACCTTACCTTTTAATCATCTTATTATTAAAAATCCGAGGTGTAGCAAGTGTAATAAGACGAATTACATGAAAATGCCTATTTAATATCAGACAAGTTACAGCCCTACGCATGTATAATCCGACAAGACTAAATGGACATTCCTTTGGAACTTCCCAACTTTACCAATCTGAACGGGTTCGATTCTTAATATATTAAAAAATGAAATATCAGTTGTAAGTATCTCTCCAGTCGAAATAATTCTGATTTTTGTAATATATCTTGTACAATGTCTTGGGAAGAATAGGGTAAACTCGTGAAACTGTTTTCGGCCATTCCGCCCAGGCCCGCAACGGATCAGGTATCTTAAGGGAGGATTCCCGTCTAGAGGCGTGATTTTTAGGTAACTTTTAGAATTTTTTTTAGGAAAAACGATGAGGTCTTTCGGATTGCGCTTTTTTTCTACATATTAGTACACGTTTTAACTATTCAAAAATATTTTTTGTTCTCTCAAAATTATAAACATGAACGCCGTACGAGAGGTTTTATTAAACAAAAAAAAAAAAGTAGTTCCATGGTACCCATGATTCTGACCGTTCCGTTCATCAGAAACAAAAAAACAAAGAATATTATTAAAATATATGAGTATGGCTATCGTGTGAACTACGACGGAAAAAAAATCTTGAATATTAAAAAAAATAGCATGACTTTGAAAATTAAGTATCGATTTTATCACAATTTTTTCAGCTTTAAAGTATTGCAAAAATTGTTTAAATAAATATATCAATTTGATTGTAATTCACACTAAAGCAACATATGTGCTGAAGATGTGTGCGTTCTCTGAGCGCAATCGGTTCGATAGATTTTGTGATATCGTGGGTACCAATTGCGAAAATGTAGTTTCGAGAAAAACGCGTTTAAAGTTTCAGAAGAAATTACTCAGAGATAACACGCGAATAATTCCAGTTACATTCAATTTCCTATTCCGGGACCATAAAGAAGGCCTTCCTCTTCTTCGTACATGTCTTGCAGAGCCGATTTTTTGACTCTGAGTAGCACTCGTTTGTTTTGAGCGACATTGGACGACCGCTGCTCCGATCGGCTGACGCGAGTTTGGTTACGGGAGTGGGCGTATATTTCCGCTTGTTGGCCAATTGCAATTTCCATGAGGTTCATAACTTTTAAAATGGGTAAAAACCTTTCATTATACTTTATCACGGCCAAAAAGGTCGCGATTTCTATCGTTTTTGTAGCACAGTGCAGGTGTTTCGGAGCCATGGTCCAAATCAACGAATTCAATGATTCGTTGCTATTCTGCGTTTCTGCACCCAAACAACGTTCAAGCAACTCATCATTCGATAAATCCTTGTAAATAAGCTTTATAATTTCTAATACGTTATCATTGAGAGGCGGATTTTTGTGATGGAAGCCAGCAAGCGTGCCGGCGGCTTCGGCTTTGCGCCACTTACGCCAAGTGTCCTCACCCTCCGGACAGTTTTGATGCTGCGGGATTTCATCTGCGGAGCTTTTATGGTAGTATGCTGCCTATGTTTCTTTTCGCATATCTTCAATAGAATTTGGGTGCCTTCGAATAGCCAAGCCGTAGTATTTTGCGAGTTCGCCGATTATTTTGTCCGTCAGTTTCCCAGCACCCTTGCCGCCAATACCTTTGTTATTTTTCTTTGCATTTCGGAGTCTCGTCCCCATCTTTTTTTCGACGTGACCGACGCACTCTTTTTTAACAACTGTAACCTTGTTCTCATATGGATTAGCATCTAGAATGCCCTTGAAGGTTTTGCTATCGCCATCTCCAATGTACTTCACATAACGAACTCCGTGCTCCTCTTCCGATCTTAGAAACATTTCAGTTATACCGTCGATTTCCATGTTTACTGCACTTCCCTTATGGTTTATAGAGCAGTTTTCTTCGTGTGTCTCATACCATGCAATATACGCATCAATATCTTTAGTTTTTTTTATATTCCATAAGTTACATCCTTGACAAAAGCTACTTTTCACTACTGTATCAACAACTTTTTTTGAATATTTGCCAATAAGTGTCGACACACCGAATAAAGATGAGAACCCTCTTTTCTTCCAAGTTCCGTCACCAGATACCGTAAGATGATTTTCAACATATCCAGCTTCTTTATTTTTAATTTTCTCCTCTTCAACGGCACTTTTTAGAATCGTATTATACATTGAAGAACTTGCTATGTAAATGTTTTCTAGGCATGAATAATAAATATTTTTGCAGATGCCCTGACAAATGTCCATCAAAGCACAAAATAAGTTTATACCTCCTCTTGCAACACCCAAAAGACGGAAAACAAATACTATTCGACGGTTTATTTCATAAGCCTTGTTAACAATGGGCGATGAATTGATGAACGTTTCTTTACAGCTGCATTGTACGCGAATATTGAATCCTAAGCCTCGAGATGATGTCTGTGAAAATGTTATATCACTTTTGCACTGTTTACAAACTACAAGAGATGCAATTTTTGTAAAAACGATGAAAAAATTCACGATGCAATAACCAAATTCTTTCAAAACAGAACAATCAGTATTACTGGAAGTCAGTAATTTTTTTGCCGACGTACTCGTAAATTCCACATTTTGGTCAATTGTAAATCTATTGCCTGAGAATTTTCGTTTTTTATGACAATCTGAATGAACCCGATTTGCTCAGGAGTCTTTTTGATCAGAGCTGAAATATGATACGTAAACAATGCAGTGTTGCGCAGCCCGTAACAAAATACGAACGCATTTAGAGCGCGCGGCAGGAACATCTGCATATATGTGGCTACAACTTTGTTAATTTAAAGAATTTGGGGAAATTCTTTTGCTCACATATTCTCCATGTCATATACTTTAAAAATATATAAAAAAAATCGTTTTTTTTACCGTCTAGACGGGAATCCCCCCTTAAGGACACTTAACATACGTTGTTATTTTTCTGTATATTTCTCTATACCCCTTAGCTGAATTGACGGTGGTAATTGTTACATTCAAAATACACATATCTAAAAATTATTATGTCGGTAATTGCGGACCTCAAATCGGTCACAATTATCATACCAAGGCAAAATGTTCCCATTTATAAAATGTTACCTATTTCAATACCTATATTTTACGAACCATTTCGTCATTTATAAATGACTTCGATAGAATATTTATCAAAGTGTACACATCGTAATGTACACAATACTCACTTCTGTCAAATATGGAGACAAATATTGAAAGAGTTAGTGAAGACTAATGGACATTACTTCATCGTTTTACATACGTTTAGAATAAGGCTTCGACATACCAATGACTAACAGCTAAATACTAGACCTCGAAGTGGCCACTTTCCGCTTTGAATTAAAAATTGTCAAAGCGAAAGATATACAGTCAAAGCAAAAAATAATATGTCGCAAAGCTTTCTACAATATACTGATATCTCAATCACCACATTTTTACCGTTTTTCATCAGATCCGTTATAGCAAAAAATCTATGGCGAAATAAAAGGCCTACAAAAGGTTTTATGTGAAAGTGCCCAACTAGTAACGAAATACCAAAAATAATTACTCTATCTTGCCTTAACATAAACTGAGAAACATTAAGTAGAATCGTATAAATCCAATTCCAGTGTAAGTATTTTACCGGTAATATGACACTCGTGACAATAACCCTATCGGAGACGATCAAATTTGCCAAATGGTGTGAAGTTTTTAATAGCAGGGAATCTGTATCTAAAAATGTGCTTTGAGACTTCATAGCTGTAAATGCATTAGAAATTAGACGCTATTGTTTGGTTCTATTGTGGCCTTTATTCATTATATATATGGTTCGGGGCCGTGGAGGTTCCTCCCTTTGAAGTACACAATATTTTTAAATCTTTCAGTACATGCTGACAGTATTGGGTCCCCATGCGACAGCATTTTTAATTACATTTTGGCTTTAATTATGTGGTAGTGCTTTCCCCTGAGACAGCCGGCCTCTTGCGTTAGTCTCACGATCTGCACTTTGTTCTCGTTTTTAATGAATTTTACAAAATTCACTGAAATTGAGACGCCGACAGAAAATCTCTTGTAGTACGTATATATCATGTAGGCGCGTGTGCGTGTGTTCAGTTTACATTACCTCAGAGGTTTGTTTATACTTCATTGACACATCGATTCTAACTTCAGCTATATTTGTTGCGTATAACATGGAGCTGCATATTGCTTCTATATTGGGTTCACTGACTCTACCTGTTGTGTGTGAAACAATGGCTTATATAACCCTATCCTCTGGTTAGCCCCAGACCATAAGTTTCTAACCTACATAAAAGTAAAATCATGGTGACGTGGGTTTTGTACCAAGTGCGGGTGGTATTTGTATACTGGTCGCAAATCTGGTTATTTTCTTATGCGCCATTACGATTCTTCATATGCTGTTCCATTCATTCTTTATAAAATGTCTTTGCAATTAAGGCATTGAATCTCTTACTCACCAATATATGTTGCTTTAATCCTGGGAAAGTGTGTCGTTTTCATAAAGCTTTGGTTCTAAATGTGATTGGATGTTTTCTGCGTTTTCCTGTGGTATGCTTTTCTGAATTTTTCATACAGTTGATTTGTACAAGTTATCCTGAGGGCATTCGTACTGCTCCTGCATTGCCATTTTCTACTTTCATGTTATATGTAGCATTCACCCCAATTTGTATGCCCTCCATCATTTCGCATTTTGAGCAATTTTTGTTAAAGAGCTGCTTTTCTACATTTTTGAAACTGTCTGATCGTAATTTCAACTTCGCTTAAGTTCGGGATCCTATCTATTACATTATACGCAATGAAAACTTTTTAATTCATGTGATGGAGAGGTTCTGAGGTCATTTGGTTAGTGCGTTTTAATCTGATACTGCTACAATTTAAATTAATTAGCATTATGAAGATTTCATTCTCTGGTATTTTCAAAATGGTATTGTCAACGTGTTATTTTATGAACGCTGGCATGATTTGCACTCGCCTGTATAGGTCTCCACGTGCGTATTCAATGAATAAGTTATCTCATACTTCCGATAGTTATGAACCTATCGTTTTTTTACGTGTATTACATCGAGTCCGGACACACCAGAATACTGTGTAAGAGGTATTTATTGTCAATGATATTGAAGAATGGCTACCGAGGACTTCTTATGACTTCAATTTTTAGCTTCTTATCTGTCTTGACATGCGTAGATATTACATCTAAAGATACTCGTTTGCACTATCTCGGAATTGTAATTTGTCCTATGTTGTTGAACAGAGGCTTTCATATGGGGAATCCCAGCAACAATTTTAGAATCGGAATGCACGAATAAATACCGTGGGACGAGAGCATCATACAGTCAGCGCATATTCAAACAATTATTAACACATTTTCTGTAGTACGAGAATCTGTGTGTTCCAGAAACTTGTTGACATAACATATAAGGTTCACACTTCTATGGCAAGGTGGGGTACCATTTCTAATTCATGAAATGTACTCTGGAATTACATAGGTTACATAAAATTAAAGGTGAAGATCGGGGTGATCATTCGGGGGAAATAATGAATATTAAGGGAAATAATGAAGGTGTCATTCAATTGAAATTTACACCGCGAAATTGAAGCGAAATTATTGTGCATTGACAACACCTAAGTCGGTATTACATATGCATCGTGCGAGATTTAACGTACTTTCAGCATCGAGAGAGAAAGGGTAGCAAATTAATTGGACTAATGAACGTAAATTAATAATATTACAAACAGGCTAAGTCTTCAATGGCGACGTTAAAGTGACTCAAAATTTAATTGTTTATATGTAAAACATTGTGCTTCGTTGGGCACTGCTCATAGATATGTGCATATATACATAATAAATGAAATGTCGAAGGAATTTATTTTTGTTTGTATGTTAAATATTATTTCAGAAATTGGTTGCTTTTTGCTCTTGTACAGAATACTTATGGCTATCTCATAAGAATAGGCAAAGTAGTAACGGTAATTAAAAAATTATTATAAAAATCGAACTGGTATAAACAGCACAGCTGTATAGCCGCAGGCAGCTTTATTGCGTCTTGAAATTAATGGGTTATTAATCTGTGAAGTTAAACATTTTAAGGACATTATAAAGTAAAAATTTTAAGAAATACGTTATGGGGGGTATGTATTTCCAATATTCATTATTCATTTCAATGTTATAAATATCCGATATAGATTGGCGACATGCGATTGTAACGTAAAATTGGGTATGGAAATCTAGTCCGTTCGAGCTCTCAAGAGCGACTGGCGACCGTCGCAAAGGCCACGGGTGCCTTTGCCTAACCGCATTGACGATTCTCAATTATTTTGCCGTCCGGACTCTGTCGGTCGGGGAAGTTTGTTGGGTGACGTCATTCCTCCTTCCCAGAGTCCGAGAGGTACTTGACAACAGCAACGGCATTAAGACGTGCTCAAAAACACTTATGGAAATAATAGAGCAGATAGAAAACAGCGATTCAATTGTTCTGATCTGGATGCTCTTGGACAAATTCAATAACGAAGCCTGATATTTGCAATATTAGCACGATTCGTCTTTGTATAATTATCCTTAGTTAGGCAATATGTTTCGACGCTTCTGAGAGTGTATCAACGTCCCGAATTACAAGTTGAAATTCTCGTGCGTTGTAGTCGTTTTATATGCCACATTGTATATTAACATTTCCCGTAAAGCAATGAAAATTAAACGCCCTGCGACTCATGTAACAGAATAATAAGTACAAGTTTTATGAAAAATAACTCTTGTAAAAGAAGGCCATGAGAAATTTTGACGGAAGCCTGCCCTGGGAACAAAATGAAAGTGAATATTGTAGGAATCGCACGTGTTAGAAATAATAAAAGGCAATAACTCGCGAAATCTTTATAATACTCAGGTAATATGTCGCGGTACGAAGAAATGCGACGATCTCACACCCCTTCATTCCCCTTCCTTTTTTTCCAAACAAATATCCGTAGCGACGGAGGCCTCTAGCGACAGGTGCGCATCACAGATATTTTGATTATGACTCATCGCATTCCGCACAACAATGACTACTTCAGTGCCGGACAATCACCTAAGGCCCCTCTCAATTTCGCCTCAAAAATATTTTTCCGCTAACACACGTGTGACGCTGAGTCACACGCTGCCGAAAGGGCAGCTGCGCATTCCAGAAAGAACAATTGACGACTCATATCGGAAGACGTTCGAGAAAGATTGGTCAAGGTGGGGAAATGAACGCGTGAGATAGTGAGAGTCGACAGCGAGAAACGAGAGCGTGCGTACTGTTATGCTGTGATCGATAAATCTCAACTATTTCAAGAGCGGCCTGACTTTTTAGTCCTCTGACTCTGGACTAAATGTAGTTTAATTAAAGATAGGCTTGAGAGAACTGGTTTATTCAACTATACAAAACACAAAATATGCACTAACTCTAGTCGTTCCTAAATTATTACTAACCCGAAAAATCCCAAGCGGCCCTTAATATAGGCTTGAGGAAAAGTGGAAGGGATGAGAGTACGGGGTAAGGTTCAGAGGTGAAAACATATTTTTTGGGAATAACAAGTATGACAAAGGATCAAGGATTTTTGGGGTAGGACTGGACCATGACGCACTTGGGTCTGTGTTTACCTATGACTAGTAGACCTATGACTAAGACACTGTGGTAGGGCATAACAGTACGCATTAACGAGACGAAAAATTGCGAGACACCGAGCGTTATCTTTTTGTTTATTCCTGTTACTTTTCATCATAATAAAGCGTTTCAAAATAGATCTCTTCATAAAGACGTAACCAGTATGTGTATGAAGAGATCTCCCGTTATCCCAGCTCCTAAACCTACAAATTGGGGGCTCGAGCCGGGATATGAATAGAATACGAACGATTTTCGAGAGTGTAAATAATTAATTGTTTGACGTTGGAAGATCACGAGAGACGCGAGTGCGACATTGAAGTGAGAAATCAAGAGAAACTGCGTTGTTGAGTGAAAAACTTTTGCGTGTTGAGTGAGTGCGTTCAACGGACTATATCGACATGGAAGAAACGTATAAATCGCCGAGCGATTTTTCTTTGCAACAATTAAAAGAGAACTTACGTGGTTTGGGCCTTCCGACGAGCGGTGATAAACACGAAGTAATTGCTAGACTGATGAAAGCCGATCCTGAAGCCATGTGGATGAATAAGACGACAAAAGAAACACCTACTATCGAACACGAAAATGTGGTGACACACGAAGACGAAGACACCACATCGAGTGCGAGAGAAGATGCAATGCTTCGCGGAGAAAGAGAGCTTCTTGAGAGAGAGAATAGGTTGATACAGGGAGAACTTGATTTTGCGCTTCGCGAAAATCAACCTTTGAGAGAGACGCGTGCTCGGTCTTCGCCGGTGGATTCACTGACGGAAACTCGTGACGCATCACGCATCAACGTAAAATCAGTAGCGGATTTATTAAATCTTTTGGATGGAAATAGTGAAGTTTATGTAATATGGGCGAAACAGGTGACATTTTTAAGAGCTACGTACAAATTGACTGATGATGAAATGAGGATTATCATAGGAATGCGACAGAAGAGCAGAGCGTTAGAATGGATGCATTCAAAGCCGGAATACATCAATATGCCTGTTGATGACTTACTTAAGGAGTTGAAAAATATGTTTTATCATCAACCGAGCAAAATCGCGATTCGTCGGCAGTTTGAAAATTGCGTATGGCGGAAAGACGAAACGTTCACCGAATATGTGCATAAGAAGGTCATTATGGGGAATGGAGTCCCGATCGAGAACGACGAATTGATCGATTATGTTATTGAAGGCATCCCTGATCCGGCATTAAGAGATCAATCGCATATTCAAAGACTGTGAGATGTTATAATTGTGGTCAACAAAATCATTATAGCGCAAATTGCCCATTGAAACTGTAACGACAGCCGATGTAACCCCCTCCATAGGACCCAAAACTAAGGGTCCTGGCAGTATAAAGGCTCACGCCCACACGACCCAGGAGCCAGTTAGTCAGTTTTCGTCCTTTGACCTTTTTTACGTTCCTAGAGTGACCACGGTCACTCCATTATAATCGTATTAAGCCTATTGTAAGAATAAAAGTCACGAAGTGATTGCCACGGCAATCCTAAAGTTTTTAAAAAACCATTTTAAATCTTTTCCCCGTGACATTTTGGCGATCCTGCCAGGATAGTCTCTCACGACGTTATTCCGTCAAGAAAATTCCTCACTGAACGCTCTGCGTTATACGACACCAGCGGACCCTGAACGATCAAAAGGAGCTATCCTCGAAATCGGACCTAAGGAACTTAACTGGCGAAGAAATTAAATAAAGGTAAAGTGAAGTGAACTAAATCCGTGGGACTGAGCCCGCGAGCCCAGATCTCTCGTCAATAAAAAACGAAACGGTACCTGCATATCCCAGTAGGTTTGTAAGCAGCCTATGCGGATTGCACGGTAATAAAGGTAAAGGCAGGGGGCAAGGCTAACACCAACCACTGTCCAACATAACTAAATACAAAAAGAAAAAAACTGACATTTTCAAGTTATCGCGTAAAATATGACTACACCACAGAAGATATCTCGGATACCGAAATAATTAAGAAAACGCAGTGCATCCATCAGGACGTGAAGAAAATGCCGCGAACCACGTCGCCTACGCGGTCCTTTCACAAAAGGGACGCAATGATGATGATCCTCCAGCAAATGGAACGGCTGGAAGCCAAATTGGAAGCATCCACGTCGGCCATACGAATATTAGGGGAGGAAAACAAGAAGAGATCGGAAGAAAGCAGGGACCTGTGGAAGCACATAGGGATGCAGGTCACAGAAGACGAATCTGTCGAACGGCAAGGTAGATTACGGGACAAACCAACCGTCGTACCCTCTAGGCACGATAGTTCACGGGATCATAGCCTGGATAGACCAAGCGGTAGTCACCAGTCTACTCGCGATAGTGAACTTGCACCGGCCAGGAAAATTATACGTATCGTACGGTCGATAAAGGGACATGATGACGCGGGGGTAGAAGAGTTCATTTCTTCAGTAAAACGGGCACGACTTCAATGTAGCGAACCCGGTCGCCTGCTAGATTTTATTATGAACGAAAAAATCACCGATAACGCAGAACGCGCCATCCGTTTCATTCCTACAAATACGTACGAGGACCTATACCAAGCACTACGACAAAATCTAGCGGGTACGACCTCGTATGAGCTAGCACGTGCAAAACTAGCACAAACGAAACAGTTGAACGGCGAAAATGTGCAGGCCTACAGTCACCGGTTTCGCGAGAAGCTAAATGAACTGAAATATGCCCTTCAAAACGAAGCACGTGCAACGGAACGACGAGTGGCCATAAAAATGGAAGAACGAAATGCAGTAAAATCCTACATAATGGGACTACGCGACGACATTGGGATTCAGGTTCGAAGCTTGAGACCTATTGACCTGAATGAAGCACAAACAGATGCTATGGAAACCGAGGTCTGGCTACGAGAGAAAGCAAGCCGTAGCACACCCCCAACACAGGTACCACGCACACCCTTCAATGGAAGCAATAGAACACATGACCGTCGAGCTAACGAACGAGAACTTTTCCATTTCCGAAGGACAAGCAGTGGCCACCCACCAAACCATAATAGGCCACTTAACGAACGCATGAAGTTGAGCTGCAATCATTGCAAAAGAATAGGTCACACAGAAGAACAGTGTTACCGTAAGGCGAATTTTCGCGAGGACTTCCACCAAAAACGACCACCTCAAAGAATAAACCGGATGCAGGACAATTGGAACGAAGAAATAGACGACGACCACATGGACCAACTACAAGAGGAGTACATGACCGAGTTACAGCAATCGCTACCCGACTACAGTCCTGCCAATGGAAGCTGGGAGGAACAGCAAGATCAGGAAGATACCTTATCGACAGCGGTTCCTCGATAAATATCATTAAGGAATCATTGGTACCACCTGAGGCAACACGAAACGAAGAAACCAAAGAATTTATGATGGGTAACGACAGACACGTGCCCACCCATTCGGCTAACCTAAGATTACACCGAAAAATCCACAAGTCCCATATAGTACAACAAGATTTTCCAATACCAGAGGACGGCATAGCCGGACTACCGTTACTTCAAACATTTAAGTACAATTTAAGCAACGAAGTACTTTCATTAGATGGCGTCAAGGATAAACTATACGACGACGGATATTACATCCCAGCACGCACAACCCGCGTCCTCAGCATCCAATGTGACCCCAAGCGAGGACACGTGGCCATATTTGACCTCCCCAACATCATGGACTCTGTACACAAAGTTAACAACCATACAATAAGCGTACCCGTCACAAATAACTCCACAGAAGGAATACACCTGAAGCACCATGAAATCGGGCTATATCCTGTAGAAGTGCGGAAAGAGCGAATCAATCAAATAACACCAACTGAAGTCAGCCGCAGGATCCAACTCCTGTTGGGAAACACACGTCTCGACCACACGGACGGTGAACACCGTGAGATGCTGTGGAAAATCATATCCCATTATCACGACGTTTTTACGCTACCAGGAGATCCGCTGCCATGCACTAAAAGCGCAGAACACATAATCACCCTAAAGGATGACAAACCGATAAACAACGCCTCGTACAAACCGCCCGAATGCCATCGCCAAGAAATATCAAGACAGGTCAACGAAATGTTGAATAAAAGAATTATTAGACACTCAAAATCCCCGTATAATTCACCCATATGGGTAGTACCCAAGAAAGCCGGCGCATCACAAAAAAAGAAGTGGAGAATCGTTATTGATTTCCGAAAGATAAACGAGAAAACGGCTCAGGACGCATATCCATTGCCCGTAATAGAAGATATCCTAGATCACCTGGGAAAAGCAAAGTTCTTCTCAGCTTTCGATCTAAGTTCGGGATTCCATCAGATTCCCATGGAGGAAAATTCAAAAAAATTCACGCCGTTCTCGACACCGGAAGGGCATTTCGAATATACAAGAATGCCGTTTGGACTGAAGAATGCACCCGCCACCTTCCAAAGAATGATAGACACAGCACTGCAGGGGTTAATAGGGAAGACATGCTTCGCGTACCTCGATGATATAGTGGCGTTCGGCTCAACATTAAAAGAACACAACGAAAATCTCATAATATTACTCGAACGGCTACGTTCAACTGGACTAAAGTTACAACCCGACAAGTACGAATATCTTCGACCTGAATTGGAATACCTGGGCCACCTAATCACTGAAAACGGAGTCAAACCAAACCCAGCCAAGCTGGAAGCAATAAAAGCTTTCAAGCAACCACAGACCCCAAAAGAAGTCAAATCCTTCCTGGGCTTGGCCGGTTACTATAGGAAATTTATAAAATACTTCGCGACCATCGGGAAGCCTCTCACTGAACTTACAAAAAAGGACAAGGAGTTTGCATGGACAACCGAGTGCCAGACGTCATTCGACACTCTGAAAGATAAATTATGCACCTCACCAGTACTTCAGTACCCAAACTACGAGAAAGAATTCACCCTAACAACAGACGCATCGAACGTAGGCCTGGGGGCAGTCCTTTCACAAGACGGACACCCCTGCTGTTACATGTCGAGGACACTAAACGCACCCGAAAGAAATTACAGCACTACAGAAAAGGAACTCCTAGCCATAGTATGGGGCATCAATGGGCTAAGACAATACCTCCTAGGACGAAGGTTCAAAATACAAACGGACCATAAAGCCCTTGTATGGCTGTTTAATGTAAAAGACCCGTCGTCAAGACTTCTTCGCTGGAGACTCAAGCTTGAAGAATACGAATACATTATAGAATATGTTAAAGGGAAGGAAAATCAAGCCGCTGATGCTTTATCAAGGGTACTACCAACACGAGACATACTCCACGACGCAGTAATGCTGTCGGGAATAAATTCACCGCCTGAGGAAGAAATACTACCGCTAACAAACATTTACGAAGAGTACACGATGTGGGGCCAAATGACACACAACAACGACAAGATAAAAGTTCTGCAATCCATGAACAAAGGACACTGGATGGAAATTACAAAGAACATCACCGATGAGGGTAACGTCGCTTCACTAGGACCCTATAATGAGGAGAAATGGATAGACGAGCTGGGATTAGCTACAGAATTTCTGCAAGCATACGGAAACAATAATCTTCAATTCAACTTTAATGATCCCACCATTACCAAATGGGAAAAAGAAGTCCTGCTGGATATGCTGAATTTCCTCGGAAATAAACACCAAACAGTCGTCAAGATATGCTTCACGTCCCAGGGCAAACTATCGATAGAACAAAAGGAACAGCTGTTGGCGGAATGTCATGGTAATACCGCCACCCACCATTTTGGAGAAAATCGTTCCATCAAACGACTCAAGGAGGCCCACGAATGGACAAACATGGAGCAAGACATGATAGACTATATCCGAAACTGCGAACAATGCCAGAAAGAAAAGCTGGTAGGGATCAGGCACAAAGCACCGGCCATCATACCAGACACACCGTCAGCTCCTAACGACAAAATCGCACTCGACATTTTCGGACCGCTTCCCATCTCCCAAAAGAAAAACAGATACGTTCTCACTATACAGGACACACTGACGAAGTACCTCATGTTATGCCCCTTGAAAGGTATCACTTCAGAAGAAGTATTTACGGCCCTCTTGGAACTTTACATCTACATTTTTTCCACACCGAAAAACGTACTCACAGACCAAGGAACCAATTTCATATCAGAAACGATGAAAGAATTCGAGCGAGTTTTTAAAATCACGCACATTAAAACCACCGCATACCATCCACAAGGAAACGGGAGCATAGAAAGGGCACACGCTGTAATAAGGGACCTTATCAAAACAAGCTTAGAAAGCACCGAAAGAAATCGTTACTGGGACGAAGTGCTACAAGCAATCGCCTTTGCTTATAACACTTCAGTGCACGAAAGCCACGGATATACACCCTTCGAACTCGCCTTCGGGAGGAAAGTTAACCTACCATCCGCCCTTGCGGAAGCACCAACTGTTACATACAATAGTCTAATAGAGAAATGGAAGAATAGACATAATTTTAACCTGCAGCGAGCCAAAGAAAAATTAACAATTGCCAAAGAAAAATTTAAAAAAACAACAAGACTCGAAAATTACACGAACCCACCAATTATATAAGATAGGAGATCTAATACTGCTGCACAACGAAAGGAAATTAAAGAAACTGGACAGCGAGTGGCTAGGACCTTTCGCTATAACAGAACTGCATGAAAATAATAACGTAACTCTCGCCCAGAACAACAAGCGAGTCAGAGTACACATTGACAGAACGAAACCATACTATCAACCTATTACAAATGAGGAGCCTACTACTCTTGCTGCTGGCGATCATGTACCAACCGATTCAAGGAACGCTTCGGCTGACACCTCTGAATAAAACTACTATATACTCAGAATACCTGGGACAAGCAAAGATTTTCCATACATACTGGAAGCTAATTATATCGATCGATACCACCGACCTCCAACCACGATACCAGAAATTATGGAACTTCCTTGCGGACGCAGAGAAACTCTGTAACGGTAAATGCGCAGAGCTCATCGAGCTCAGAATGCTCAAGACCCGTGTTAAAAGAGTCTATGGGCAAATTCAAATCCTTCAACATATCACACGGAGCACAACCGGCACGCGGAAACGACGAGGAATCATAAATGGGCTAGGCACGTTGTCCAAAACCTTATTCGGAACACTGGACGCAAACGATTTAGATTATATTAATGGAGAACTAGACAGACTGTACACGCATCAAAACTCACTAGCTAACAGCCTCACAAATCAAACTAACATTATTAAAGTCATCCTAAACACGGTTCAACAAGATCTAGAACGACTGTCCAAAGAAGGAGAGGTCAATTTTAAAGCAGGCGATAGAATTCTCAATACCGTAAATAACAACGCACAAAACATTTACATTTCCAACCATATTGCAATTTGCTACATGACCTTGATCGAATTGAACGAAAATGTTAACACTCTTTTGAACGCAATAGGGGAAGGAAGACACGGGATAATACACCCTCAGGTCTTATTACCCACGACCCTCATAACCGGAATCAAACACTTTGAAGACCATTTTAATACCAAATACCCTATACCATTAAAAATCGAGAACTATCAAAAAATATTGGACGTCAGCGAGAAATCGATTAACTTAATAAATAACAAATTAATATATATTCTACAAATTCCTTTACTAGAACCTGACGATTACGAAATCCGACGACTCATTCCCATCCCTTTCAAACATGGAAATAACTTCATCGCCATTATACCGGAATCTGAAATCCTTTTGGTTAACAAACAACACGTCCACTATCTTCCAGCTGACCAAGAGTACATTCGCAATTGCAGAACGACAGGCCTCATACGAATATGTAAACGCACACAACCTACTCTGCTAATGACAAAAACCGACTCATGTGACAACCAAATCCTACACAAACAAATCAACCTAGTTTCCTATCCCAAGTGCCAAACCTCGCTATTTTCCATTGGAGGAATAGCATACCTGACGCTCAGTGACGAAAAAGGGTACATAGCCATCCCGGAACATGCAATGACCTTCAACACCGTCTGTTCCAACAAAGGGGAGAAATCAACTTCAATACAGCTACCCTGATAGAAGCCGATGAGGACTGCATGCTTAGTGGTGCAGGAGCCACGATTAAGCTTAGCCATTCGACCAACCATTCGCTAGACGTCAAATACGGAAAGAATATCTCCCTACAGATCCCCGAAGGAGATCTCAACCTTATTTCGGCACAACTCATTCCTCTACAGCACCATATCTACCCCGAAGAACTACGAGGGCTGAACCACAACTTAAACGATATACAGGCGGCCATAGACAGTGTAAAGAACGCGCATCGTACACGCAGCTGGACGGAAAACACCATCAGCACCTTTACCTACCTGAGTTACGCATCCTTGGGACTGATTATATTATGGGCTCTCAACAAAACTGGAATATGCGACTGCATTTGCAAATGTGTACCGAAGCTATGCTTTAAGATTTGTTGTAACAAGCAAATTAACATACAACAAACCCACAACTGCGACCACCAGATCGAAGACATCGAATTAACCACCAGCGAACCCCTGGTACAGCAGATTAAACGGATTAAGCCACGTCTTCCAGGAGTAAGACAAGTCTAACCCGGGGGGTGTAACGACAGCCGATGCAACCCCCTCCATAGGACCCAAAACTAAGGGTCCTGGCAGTATAAAGGCTCACGCCCACACGACCCAGGAGCCAGTTAGTCAGTTTTCGTCCTTTGACCTTTTTTACGTTCCTAGAGTGACCACGGTCACTCCATTATAATTGTATTAAGCCTATTGTAAGAATGAAAGTCACGAAGTGATTGCCACGACAATCCTAAAGTTTTTAAAAAACCATTTTAAATCTTTTCCCCGTGACAAAACATAAAGGCACGAAGGGTTTTAAATGTAAGGAATTCGGTCATGTAGCAGCGAAATGCCCATCGGCCGCGATCGAAATCAAGTCGAGTTACAATGTCACGCGTTTTGAACGAACGAAAGCATGTAAGTATGAGATCCCTTTTTCCCAGCTCCTAAACCTACAATTGGGGGCTCGTCCGGGATCTAAGAACGCAAAAACCTACAATATGGATCAGAAACCACTTTCAGAAAAGACATTCACATGTAATCGGCGCTACGATAGATCGGCCGCACATATTTGCGAATATAATTTAGGTTCTTAATGTAATTGAAATAGGAAGAGAGCATAAAAGGCATGAGGTACCAATAAAACTGTGATACGTGTTTCAATACTGCTAATCGTCCGAGAACGTTTCTGGTATGAAAAGTTCGGCGGCACTGCCGCACTTACTAAATGGCGTGCCGGAGGGAAGTGAAAAGAATTCGCGTGGCGCAGGTCAAAGAATTTCGTCCAAATTCTCCGGTTCTTCGCTCTGTTATGCTCCCACCGGTATCACATACCATAGGTAATAGTTTATGTTTAGATTAAGGCGTACAGATAACCAATTGCCTTCGCCGAATCGAGCAAGAGCGATAAGTGATTGTGGGAACATAAAGACAAAGCGACGACAAAGCGGTGGACCAGCTATGATCGGGTTATAAGCTTACTCTCGTTCCGACTTCCGAAGTGTAACGACGCGTTACTTTATAATAAAGTTCATTCTTTGTACTTATCCCTCGACTTATCCCTAACTAATATAACGCATCTCGCAAACGAGTGCGTCCTCCGACATAACAGGAGAAGTTTTTGGTGGCAGCGGTGGGATAAGTGGGAGGGAATATATATATATTTGGAAGTTTTCTCTGAGGAGATATCCATCGAGGTGGACGAAACGGCAGAGTCCTGTGTAACAAATTTAAGAAGGCGCGTCGCAACAGCGACGTGTTTCCACGCCTGAGGGACATCGCAAGGCCCCGTGCAATGGGGCCTGGGCGTCTGGCGTCTACTTATAAAAAGGGCTAACAGGATGACGTCATTTTGGGCGATAAGCGAGTGTTTGGGCGTCTAACGATGCTCAAAACTTCGCCCGAGTGGCATTCCAATGCGAGCGAGCGAGTAGTGCAGGCAGAATAGATTGAATATTCTTCGAACCGCATTTTCGTTTTTGCGTAATATCTTACAATTTTCAGTACAAAAAAATGCACCTAGTAACTGATTTCGATGGAAAGAATATTTCCGTAGAGACTTTTATTTGGGAAATTAAACAGATTATGAAAGGTTTCGAAGGAAGAAACAGACAAAGATTACTGCGGCTAATTTTAACACAAAAAATTATAAAAGAAGCGCGTACAGCAATTGATGGAATTGAAATTCATGAAGCAGATGATTTATTTGCGATATTGAGAAATGAATTCGGGACAGTAAAAAATTATGATTTTATGTCGCTTGAAAGAATTCAGTGCTATCAAGGTCAAGAAATGGTTAAGGAATACAGTAAGCGATTTATTAGAATACACCGTGACGTAAAAAGGGCTCTTGCAAATGATACTTCTATTCCGAACGAAAATAGGAAAATATTATTTGCTAATGAAGATAGAATCGCTTTGCCTCAATATATAAGGGGATTAGATCTGAAACTTCGAATTAGAATACAGGGAATGCGACCACAAACTATTAAAGAGGCGCAAGACTTTGCTATGGAATTAGAAAGAGAAGACGCAATGACGCGAGAGATAGATAGACGCTACGGTAATAGATACATAATAGATACATAATAAATGGTAGATCAGGACAACACGAATCACGAACGACACCTACGAGTATGAACAACGCGTGCTATAATTGTGGATCAAATCAACACTTTGCAAGGGATTGTCCAAAACCACGCTCATCAAACCGGGATTTTTATCCGCGAGCCCATCCTTCAGTACCTCCGGGCCAAATAAAATATACCATGTCTCAACAGAACGAAGCGAACTCGCAACCTTGCACGTCAGATTGAAAAACGGACGTTGCGGAAAATTCCTCGCAGATACCGGTGCACCCGTAAACGTTATAAAAGAAACAGTCGCAAAACATTTATACGTATCGACGAAACATGAGCCGTTTACAAGGAATACATCCAAAAGAAATAATCTCCGACAAAGAAGCCAAAATTACTGTTGAAAATCGAGAACATGTATTTGCGATAGTAGACGATACATTCCCAATAGAAGCTGACGGTATTATAGGAATGCCCTTTTTGGAAAAGGAACGAGCTACTATAGATACGAATAGCAAGAAAATAATATTTAAAAAAAAACCGCAATCACATAAAATTTCTCATATTAAAATAAATCCCGATCGAAGCAAATTATTACGCGAAAATACTAGACTTGACCATGTACTAGATCGAAAATCAAAAGAAGATTTATGGAACATTATTAATCAATATCAGAACATATTCTATCTAGACGGAGATGCATTACTTTGTATAAATCTTACGGAGCACACAATAGATACTTGTGATAATAAACCTGTTAATGTCAAACAATATAGATATCCGCCAATACATCAAGAGGAGATTCAGAAGCAAGTGACTGAAATGTTGGACAAGGAAATTATTGCTGAGAGTAATTTACCGTACAACTCCCCTCTATGGGTAGTGCCTTAGAAAAGTGACGCAAGCAGTAAGAAAAACTGGCGAATAGTAGTTGACTTTCGCCAACTTAATAATAAAACTGACCAAGACGCGTACCCATTACCGAATGTTGAAGAGATTTTAGATCAATTAGGGCGAGCTAGATATTTCAGTGCGCTGGATTTAGCTAGTGGGTTCCACCAGATCCCTATGGAAAAGGATAGTAGAAAAAAAACTGCTTTTTCTACTCCAGGCGGCTATTACGAGTTTTTAAGAATGCCATTTGGATTGAAGAATGCGCCTGCGACATTCCAGAGGATGATGGATCAAACACTAAAAGGATTGATTGGTAAAGGATGCTTTGTATACTTGGACGACATCGTCGTTTACGGAGAAAGTTTGGAAGAACATAATGCAAAACTTAAAATTCTGTTTGAACGACTTTTACAATTAAACCTAAAACTTTAACCAGATAAGTGTGAATATATCAAGCCCAAACTACAATATTTGGGACACATAATTACAAACGAGGGGGTTAAACCAAATCCCGAAAAATTAAAAGCTGTTCGAAAATTTCCACGCCCAAAGAATGCAAAAAACATTAAGCAATTGCTAGGTTTAACAGGATATTATAGAAGATTTATAAAATATTTCAGCAAAAAGGCAAAACCGCTAACCACTCTATTAAAAAAAGGATATCATTTTTAACTTTGGAACAGATCAGCAAGCAGCCTTTGAAATTCTAAAAAATGAATTATGTAATGAGCCTCTGTTACAGTATCCTGATTTCTCGCGAGAATTTATTCTCACGTCTGATGCTAGCAATGACGCGATTGGCGCTATTCTTTCGCAGGGTAAACCTGGAGAAGATAAACCCATAGCTTATGCTAGTCGTACACTCGATTCAGCTGAAAGAAATTACAGTGTCACGGAAAAAGAACTCGCTATTAAATGGGCAACTAAACATTTCAGACCTTATCTCTATGGTAGAGAATTCAAAATTATTACGGACCACCAACCTTTGAAATGGTTCATGAACGTCAAAGATCCATCTTCTCGGCTTATGAGGTGGCAAATTGCTTTAGAAGAATACGAATACGAAATTGTTTACAAAAAGGGTACCCTGAATGGAAATGCGGATGCACTTTCCCGAAATCCTGTGCTAATGATTGAACAAGCACCATTACAAAAATGGGGTAGGAATTTGGAGTTTGTTTTAGAAGTACCAGAAACCGCAATACCCGTTTACGTAACTCATGCAGATAAATCTGGAATACTGTATAATAATGATGAAGACTTAGCTAACATAATTATTCAATTTTCTGGACGAGAAAACTTAGATGATTATCACAATTATCTGGAAGAGATTAGAGATTTTGCAATGACACACGAATTAGGCGAACTTACTGTTTGCATGAGATGTTGCAGATTTACAGAGAATTTTTCCTGGACAAACCATTAAACTAAAAAATATAATACAAGAACTTTTTACTGGCAGCAACATTAAAGTCTATCTAAGGGCAAAACCAATAAAAATTCCAGAAACATTAGAAGAAATACAAACTATACTACGAGAAAATCATAATAGAGCAATTGGAGGACATGGCGGATATAAACGAACATTACGGCGAATAATTGTAAACTATCAATGGCCAAATATGTACCATGATATATTAAATTATGTAAAATGTTGCCAGGAATGCCAGAGACAGAAAGTTAATCGCAAACCCACAAAAATGCCTTTATGCATCACAGACACTCCAGCGTCTTTTAATGATAAAATTGCAATGGACATCGTAGGACCTTTGGTCGAATCCCGTAAAGAAAACAAATATATTCTAACGATACAGGACCAACTAACAAAATTTTTAATGGCAAGACCTATCACGGATCAGAAAGCATCAACTATCATCGAGACATTTACAAAATCTTATATTGGCATCTTTGGACCACCAAGAAACATATTAACCGACAACGGTACTAATTTTACGGGACAACTAATGAAAGAATTCAACGATTGGATGAAAGTAAAACATGTAACCACGACGGCATTTCATCCTGAAAGTAATGGCTCTTTAGAACGCAGCCATCAGGTTATAAAGGAATACTTGAAAACCATCTGTGAAGACACCGATTCCTGGGACGACTACGTAGAAATGGCGTGCTATAGCTACAATTCCGCAGTTCATGAAGCAACTGGATATGCGCCATACGAATTAGTATATGGTGTCAAACCGCGTAATTTGACAAGTACTAATAGATTACCAGGTAAACTCTATTCTGAATATCTAGAGGAGCTGAAAAGGAGAATGGAGTATGTCACGAGAACAGCAAAACAAGAAATTAACAAAGCTAAAAAAAAAGTTAAAGAAAGATATGATAGATTTTGTAGGATAGCAGAATTCAGGCCGGGAGATTTTGTATGGTTAACGAGAGAGACTCGTGATAGAAACTCTGGTTTGTATGTCCCATATGAGGGACCTTATGAAGTAATAGATAAAATAGGTGACGCAGACTATAAGATTAGAAAAAACAACAAGGACATAGTTATTCACGCAAATCGATTAAAATACGCTAATATGAATTTGTTTCACGATTATGCTGGCCCTTCTAGGCTTAGGTAAAAGCTCACAGATAGAATACTTTAAACAGTTACCAAATTTCTTCTTCGAAGACCTAGGCGAGACTAGATTGTTCCACGAAGATTGGAAATTAGTTTCTTACATCGACCTTGAAGAAAACTTGGTAATAGAACGAAATTTAGAGATCGCTGTCAGCAAACTGAGTAGGTCATGCATGCAATTCAACAATACCGGTTGTAAAACAAATGCGTTAGCCTTAAACAGAAGATTAAGTCGTATTACCAGTGATAGAAAGCGTTTATATTCTAGCTTAGGATACACGTATCATAAAAAAACACGGAAAGAGGCATTTTTGACTTTATTGGTGAGATTAGTAAAATATTATTTGGAACCATGAGCGCATCCGATGCAGAATACTATAATTCCGAAATAGATAAAGTATACGCAGATAATAAAAAATTAACTACAATTATTAATAATCAAACACAAATATTGAAGTTATCTATTCAAAATACTGAAAATTTAGTGAAAGATATGAAACATAAAATACTAGAAGTTGACAATATCACTGCAATTTTGAATAAGAACTTGAACAAAGTTGAGTTCACGATCGAACACAATAGAAAATTCATAGAGTTAATTGAAATAGCAGAATACATTGAAATCTGCTTAACTGAATACAGTCACTCAGTAGAAACCTTGACCAATAGTGTACTAGCAGCTCTCTCAGGACAGATCAATCCACAATTATTAGAACCGGGTGATCTCAAAACAAGTCTAGAACACATGAATAGTATTTTAGGAATATCGCACATGCCTTTACCTGTTGATGAAACACACTTTTTTGAATATTTAAGAATAAGCGAAATTTCAGTAGTGGTTGTTACTAATAAATTAATATTTGAAATTAGGTTACCATTAGTAGAGGTAGATAGTTACGACGCTTACAGAATTATTCCGTTACCAAGGGAAATTAAACAGCATATATTCCAATACATTACTGTTCCGCACGACTACGTTTTTGTAGATAAGCACCATTTAGTATATACTCCTACAGATTATGTGTTCCTCCAAATTTGTAAAAGAGTTAAATCAAACCGTATATGTAGACGACAATATCCAAAATATTATGTCATAGCTCAAGATCCTTGCTTAAATGTCGCAATGAATGCACTGTATAAAGATCAAAGTTCTTATTGACAAAACGCTCTGATTAATATAACAAGAACTAGCTGGATACAGTTACTTGGTAACCATAGATGGATATTTATTGCGAAAACACCTGAAATTATACATATTAGTTGTAAAAACCAGACACATACATTTTTAATTGAACGAGTGAGACTATTGACATTGGAACCAGGCTGTTTAGCAATTACCCCTGATACAACTTTACAATCAGATCGAACAATAGAAGTACTGCCAGAGCGACACTATGAAAGTCCATTTTCATACAAATTTAATACAAGTGCATTTGATGAACCTGCGTTTAAACTTGATTTAGTACAAATACCAAGGTTATCACAAGTATACACAAATCCTGCAGCATTGCAGACGGCTGGCAAACGATTAGACGAACTTGCGCGAGAAGCTGAAAATATCAGCAAACACGAACGAACAATGGCAACCTTAGAAAAAACCTGGTTCTGGTTAAAATATGCTGGGTGGGGATTATTTGGATTTATTATATTTTACGTGTTACTTAAATTTGTATTATACAGACGCTGACTCGTTGGCTTATAAAACAGACTCGCACAATAATATTCAATAACTGTTTTAATTCTGGCGGGCGAAATTCATGTAATCAGGAAGCTGTAAACAGGGAAGTGCATTTTCGTGATTATCCTTCAGAATCAATTAGACTACGGATTCCTTCTGCTGTAGATAGAAGAAAGAAAAGACCTCGAAAAAGTACTTCGCCTGTATTGGATGACTTAATATGAAATTTCGTGATTTTTATATAAAACCCCAAAATTTCATCTAAGCCGGGGTGTTATACTCTCACCGGTATCACATACCATAGGTAATAATTTATGTTTAGATTAAGGCGTACAGATAACCAATTCCCTTCGCCGAATCGAGCAAGAGCGATAAGCGATTGTGGGAACTTAAAGACAAAGCGACGACAAAGCGGTGGACCAGCTATGACCGGGTTATAAGCTCACTCTCGTTCCGACTTCCGAAGTGTAAAGACACGTTACTTTATAATAAAGTTCATTCTTTGTACTTATCCCTAACTGATATAACGCATCTCGCAAACGAGTGCGTCCTCCGGCATAACAGCTCGAAGGGCGAAAGTGAGCTTCGAAATGAATGTCTCCGTCCAGAAGCGTGCTCCTTATCATATGGGAACGGAATGAGTTTAAATTTTAATATCCAAAGTGAAATCCAGATTCCGATAAAGAAGTTGCCCTGCAATACCACGAGAATATAGCCGTATCTACTTTCGCACAGTAGGCGCCCTTCTCATAGCAACTAATGATTGTTATCAGAAAAACTAATTACTGTGATAATCGATTTTGGTGAACCTCATGGATGTAAAGTCTCGCATTCAAACGCCTAACAAAAATTAAGGAAATTTTCTCCCCGGATGTCACCATCTGTTGGCGGACTTGGACGATAAAGATTCCGGTGTCTATAATGAAGCCTTAACCCTGTTAACCAAATTTGGACGCCATTGTGGAGCATGGTATTTCGGCACGATAGTAAATAGGTATTGCATCATATATGCAGGATGTGAAGGGGATGTATGCACTTCATCCTTTGCAATTTTTTACTGTAATAAATTTAACGTGAAGAGAAAATTCACGTTGTCGCCCCGCTATCACCCTTGGTCACCTTGACAAATGATATTGCAGACTTCGTTCAATTTTAGCTTACCACCCATTCGCGACCAGGCAGAGAAATCCTTTGATGCCCGTAAGTCATCGTATATCATAGCATTCTCATAATTTACATTGTTACCAATACATGAGCATGCTTAAGCGGAGAAACTGTCCGGATCCGGCCAAGTCCGAGTGACACTGGTGAGACCTGTCCACTGCGACGGTTAAATCCCTCACGAAACCCAGAAGGTAGCGGAACAATTGCCTTAAATGTTCGCCGTAGGGTACATCCAAAAACTTTTCAGTCTGCTGCCACGCATAGTGATTGCTGCCCCTGCATGCAAACTGCCGGGCATGTGTCATTAGCGCAAGGCGATTTAAACGTGCATTGTTTTATCATCAGGTCAGCCGAACTGCGGCATACATGAGTCTCTAGACATGCCGAAGTCTTAGACAACTCGTCCGTGTTTCGTAAGCATGAAGTCATTCAAATGATTCCGGTTTTGCTTTATTATCATTATGCACGCCATAACGTTCAATAAAAAATTTTTTTGTCTGTTGAGTTCAAGAGGAGGTATTCCATTTTTGGTATACGGTGCGTTTTATCATTGACCGCGCCACACAGCAAATATGCTACGCTTGCCAAGCACTCTTAAATATAGGAGTAGCTTGTTCACATTCTCGTCTACTTCGATCACAGACGAGCATTTACACTGCCAATTTCAGCCGCTTCCTTCGTGTCGAGAATAAAGTGGACTTCCGCACTGCATGGCAGTATGTTTGACTCGGGTACGCCGTGTTTGCCTTCCCCGTAATGGACCTCACAGGTATCCGCAGCCCCTGAGGGCACGTAGTACCAGACAATTGTGAAATTTCACATCGCTACTTTTCCTGGAGCGGTCCACATTTGTCAGAGAATTAGCTTTCCTCGTCTGTTTAGGTCGTGTAGTTTATGGGCTTCGTCAGAATACATTACAGTAAATTGTGGTATCCAACAGTATCCGAGACTTTGGAAGACATTGAGAATACATGTGGTTCAGTGACTTTTAAAATGATTTCATGGTTGTAAATCATTTCTCCAGTCAATTTGATGAACATCAGTAACGAATCATCGGGTTGTTGTTTTTGTATAAATGATATCCAGTTAATAAATCTTTACCAATAGGCGGACATTACGATACATTTTATCACATTAGATTCACAAGGGGTGAAACGCATCTATAATATTAAACGGATTGAAGCCTTAAATTTATTGTTTAAAATTACCTACACTACATTTACGTATTTTACTTCGACAAGGAGTCACAGACACCACGTGAAACTCAAAGTTCCAAAAGAATACCAGGTTGTTCAATAAGTTTTGTTTTGTTTTGTTGAGGGCGTTGCTACTAGTCCAAATTTGTTTTTGTTTTGTTGGTTCACTCTTCTTATCAACGTATGTGAAGGTTCATTTCAATCAGTCAATTCATTCTTTGTTTACAAGCCATTTAGTGTCGCCGTGTCACAGTATTTTCGACAATGGAAAAAATTGAGTATCGTGCAGTGATAAAATTCTTATTTTTGGAAGGTGTAGCACCCAAAGAAATTCACGAACGAATGTTAAGAGTGCATAATGAACGTTCACCTTCAATTAGAACAGTAGAAAGATGGGTTGCTGAATTTGAACGTGGTCGTACAAGCCTTGGAGACGATCCACGTGAAGGACGTCCAAAAACCGCATCAACACCAGAAAACGTAGTCAAAGTACAGGATATGGTTTTGGAAGATCGTCGATTGACTGAGAGGGATTTAGTAGAGGCTCTACACATCTCATTAGGCAGTGTGAGTCATATTTTAAATGAAATTTTGAGTTTTAAAAAGCTGTGTACACAATGGGTGCCGCATTCGCTAACAATTGCACAACAACACATTCGAATGCGACTTTCTCAACGACATTTGGAGCGTTTTAAAAAGGATAAAGTGGATTTTGTGCGTCGATTCATCACTATGGATGAGACTTGGGTCTATCACCATGATTCTAAATCAAAACAAGAGGCTAAAGAGTGGTGTGAACCTGGTTGTTCGGCTTCGAAACGAGTTCGTGTCCAGAAATCGGCCAAGAAGGTTCTGGCATCAGTTTTTTGGGATGCGAAAGGAATTTTATTTGTGGATTACTTGCAAACTGGTAAAACAATTAATTCTGAATATTATTGCAACCTTTTGGACCAGTTGAAGGAAAAAATTCGTGAAAAAGACCCGGTTTGCAGAAGAAAAAAATCCTTTTTCATCAGGACAACGCACCGTGTCACAAGAGCATTTTGACAATGGCTAAAATCCATGAATTAAAGTTCGAATTGTTGGAGCATCCGCCGTATTCACCAGATTTGGCCCCCAGCGACTTCCATTTGTTTCCAGAACTCAAAAATTTATGCGTGGCACGCGTTTTTCGTCAAATGAAGAGGTCATAACGGCTGTTGAAGCGTATTTTGCAGACCTTCCGGAATCTCACTTCAGGGATGGGATCCACAGATTGGAGGATCGTTGGAGCAAGTGCATTAATGTTCAGGGAGATTATACTGAATAATAAAGGGTATTTTGAACCATAACATTGTGTTTTTCTTATCGAACGACAAAACTTATTGAACAACCATTCACTCTTCTATCGGCAAGCTGTAAATTGATTACAAATTTGAATGTAAAAATAGTATGGTTGTGTAATATGGATAAGGATGTTGTTCCCAAATGTGCAGTATTCTGATACACGATACAATTCATTCTAATGAGTCCGGCGAGGAGAAGGAGATGATAGAGATTGTGATACGCCAATAGGCTGAAGATATTTTAATGGTACATTTTAAGCCAAGCAAATTATTCCGATAAATGTGAAGATTCGTTTCGAATATGATACGGAAGTATGACCCAGTAGGTAAATTGAGTGGACGACACTTCCGTGTTGAGATGAGTGTGTATAGACGACGGTGGTGGAATCATGTCGAAAGGAGTGAATTTGGTTATTTTTACATACTACAATGTTATGAAAACACAATAAAATAAGTTCTAAGTAAAACGCGGAAAATGAGTGATAAGTATTTTCGTGAATAAGTGCAATGTTTAAGATGTTGTTTAATTGGGCAGAAACCGATAGAATAATAGAGAGTGGTCTATTTTACCAAATTGCGGGACAATAAATGTGTAAACGCTTGGACGGAATATTAATGAACTACTAATCATTGTACGTCGTAGTTGTATTTATTGTATGATATTGATTTTGTAAGGTTGCGTCTATTGAGGAAAATTATAAATACGAGCCGATATGGTTCTTACCAACACCAGTCAATTTTAATTTCACAATTATGGGAGAATGAGCAGTGTATGATAATTGCCGTCACACTTCTCTTTATATTATCACATGTACTGCTTTCAACATTTTATAGCCATAATGGTCAAAGATATATTCGCAGTCTCAATTTCGTGTTGAACAACACCTGCACTAACGTAATTCATTGCGGAAAGCGGAACACTGTCCCACCGTCGCGAAATACATTGAGCCGCGAGGAATATTGAAAAGGCTGTTGTCAATATCCAAGTCAGAGCGCACTTCAGGCCAAAGTTGCGAATTAGTCAAGTTTTGTGTTGGCAGGTTAAAATGTTTAATCGGTAAAGCTCGTCTAACGTCTTCGATTCAGGTATTAACGAATTTGGAATCAACAGACTAAAATCCCATGCTAACATGCTGTTGTTATGGAACGAAACATCAATCTCTCACATATTTTACAGAGTTACGCACTAATTTGGGTAAGCAAAGCAATGGTGCTTTATGCATTTCCGGTTTATCAACTGCTTCAAGTTTCTCGAACCCAGTCTCGATATTGTTATCGTAGACGGAAATTGGTCATTTTTGCACGTCGACGGTAGTGTTCTACTACACATTTAATAGGAAATTTGTTTTCTAAAGTATTACCTAGCAGCTATTCACAACAGCACTGGCAGGTAATTAACACTTCGTAAATAATTTCATACTCAACTGAGTGACAAAATAGTATTCATGGATGCGCAGAATTATGTGAGGAATGCATATACGAGGGCAGTCCGAGAAGTACTTAGCCTCACCGCCTAATGGCGCCACTATCGTAGAAAAAAAAATACTATCGTGTAATACATTCTCGTAGACGATTACTGTCAAAGTTTCAGCCATATTGGATTTGTAGTTTTGTTTTGATCGCGTCTGAAAGCCGGCGTGTCCGCGGATTTTGCAAAAATGGAAAAAGAGCAATATCGGTCGGTGATTCGATTCTTGTTTTTGGAAGGGAAATCGCGCAGCGAAATCAAAGAGCGCTTGGATGCTGTGTACGGTGACTCTTCTCCTTCAATGGCGACCGTCAAAAATTGGTTTAACGAGTTTCAACGTGGTCGCACTTCAGTTTTTGATAAGCCACGCCCAGGTACCCCAAAAACAGCTACCACGGAGGATAACGTGACAAAAGTCCACGATCTCGTATTGGCAGACCGCCGACTGAAGGTGCGCGAGATAGCTGAGACAGTAGGCATTTCAAAAGACCGCGTGAATTATATCCTGCATGAAATATTGGGCATGAGAAAGCTTTCTGCTCGATGGGTGCCGCGTTTGCTTACTCCGGATGTCAAACGCATCCGTGAGACCACTTCAGAGCAGTCTTTGACACAGTTTAAGGGCAATCCGAAAGAGTTTCTACGTCGTTTTGTGACTGTCGACGAAACGTGGATCCACTGGTACACACCAGAGACCAAGGGACAGTCGAAACAGTAGACTGCGCCCGGCGAATGTGCTCCGAAAAAGGCGAAGACTGTCCTACCGGCCGGAAAGGTGATGGCCACCGTGTTCTGGGATTCACAAGGTGTGATCTATATAGTCTACCTGGAGAAGGGCAAAACAGTCACAGGGCTGTACTATGCCAAATTATTGAGTCGATTCGGCGCCGAATTAAGGAAAAAACGGCCCCATTTGGCGAAGAAAAAGGTGCTCTTTCACCACGATAACGCACCGGCTCACACCTCTGCCCAAGCTACAGCCAAATTCGTTGAATTAGGCTACGAACAGCTGCCCCATCCATCGTATTCTCCAGATTTGGCCCCGTGTGACTTCTTTTTGTTCCCAAACTTGAAAAAGTCACTCGCTGGGCAGAAATTTGAGTCGAATGAGGAGGTTATCGCCGCCACGGAGGCCTACTTTGCAGATCTCCAGAAAACGTATTTTTCAGACGGGTTGAAGAAGTTGGAGCATCGCTGGATCAAGTGTATCGAGTTAAAAGGAGACTATGTTGAAAAATAAATCGTCAATTTTCCAAAATTTTCGTTTTTCTTTTGTAGGCTAAGTACTTATCGGACTGCCCTCGTACATGTGTCAGTATGTACAACCTACTAAATTACCGCTATTCCTGTTTATGAGCCTTCATTACATTGAAATTGACGTATTTCGTTGATGGATCATTTTGCCAACATCGAAAACGATTACGTTACAAATTACACGTCGTGTCCTGGTCAATACTGTGCTCCACTCGATGCCCCGTGAGTCGTGAAGTACGAACACATAGTTGTTCACCTCGATTTTCTGAGGGACTTTTACAAGTCCTTTCGTCAAGACCGTAGCATATGTGGTGTAGTAACACGATATTTGGACACGTGAATATGTACTATCAATAAGAATTTTCCCTCTAACGATTCCTAGGTACCTCATAAATTTGCGAAGTGTTTGGATGTAATTAATTGTTCTCAAGATTAAAAGCCTGGATTAATAGTCCAGAGCAGCTGACATAAATTCAATTTAAGACATGCTCCACAAAGAAATAGTTCTTGGATGTTAATTTTGGTAGTCCTCGGAAGATCCACGATTCGCGTCCGCCGGTACGAACGAGTTTAATTGAAGACTGAATATTTTCAGAGGTGCGACATTTTCACAATATCTAATAGCGATTCAAATGAATGGGGATGCAATAATATAATAATTAAAAGCACGGTCATACGTAGTATATCGTAGTATATGGAACAACGTAACCTGAGAGCAGAAATTCAATGTATCAAGTGTAAGGTTATCACACGGTAATGCTTTATAATCGATAGAAATAATTAATAATTAATCCAGAATCAAGTTGATAAAACTCGGAAGCTCTTTATATGACGTGGCGTTTACTGTATTTCGAAAAAAAATTAGTATATAATATAAGAACCGCTATATCATCAAAAATTCAATAAGCACAGATCCGACGGATCACTACAAAATATTTGCAACTGGGTGAAGCGGAAAGAGCACAATTTCCATCAGAATATTTAAACATTATTTGTACAACACAATGCAATTTATCGCCGTTTTTATTTGTGTACTTAATGTGGGAAGGAACAAATATAAACCACCCACATTCGGCATAATTTCTTCCTTGCGTATTATCTCTCACTCCAAATGTACGCCTGTAATTGAGCTAGCATGTTACTAGGTCACTCGTCTCGTTATTCGTATCTTACGCACTTTATACTCCTCAGTAGCTCAGTAAGAATTGTATCTCTGTCTCATTACCGTAAACCGATAACAGGACTGGTTTCTAACTTTGCAGGCTTATGCGAGCGGGTTTCGTTTTAATGAAACAATGTGTGCTATTGAAATAATATTCCATCGCTCTCGACAGTATATTGGAGCACGATAATTATTGCGCCCCAAAACGGCTTCCCCATTTGTATCCCCGACCTTAAGATTGAATTGTCCGCCGTGAATGCTTCTAAGATGCTAAAGCTCGAGCGGCAAATGGTTGCGATTGTGCTCTCGGAAATTTATTTTGATAACTTTCCTCCGCACGCATATTCGGGTTTTTGACTGATATTATCCGTACCACAGAGTTCTGTTCGATTATGACATCTTGAGCTCCAATTATCTAAACGTATTCGATTGAAACGTATATGGCTGCCTCAATTTACCACTTTGTTACTGCGCCTGCTCTTTTGTGAAAGTTATGTGAAAAAGTAATTTCGCCATCTCAACGCTTTCTATTGAAAATGGTTTCGTTTTTGTAATTCAAGTAGCGATCGGCGATTTTTTCTTTGGGCAAGCAAAAATATTATAATCCGTCTGCCATCACGCGTCTGTGTCTGATGAATTTGCCAGCCGCTGCACGTGACCCTCCAATAAATATTTCTAATGTAGTAGAATTAGAATATTTGTCGTGGTACGTAATTAAGCGGGTGAATATCGATTCCTCAACTATCCCTCAAACACTCGTGGTTGCTACAGTGCGCGGGATTGCTCCTTCTTCAAGGATCTAATAACCCATTAGCTGCTACAATCCCCATTTAGGGATTTTGGAATTTTACGTACACCACTCGGCGCCAAAAATGTATCTGGTACGCCTAACAGTTTAGTTCCATTCTATACTTATCAGACAATATTGTGTGTAGCAGAAAGTGTGTATTCTGTGCTTAGTTTCTTTACAAAAACCGAACCAATGGCGAAATTCGTCTGTAAGTTAACGGGACAGAATTGTCATATTTGTAGCATTATATATTTGGTTTGGTTTTTATATTACAATAAAACACCATAGATAAATATATATATATAATTTATAGGTTACAGTAACGATCTGTTACTTACTCAGTGTTTTGTTTTTCATTGAGATGATTTTATTGATCATTTAAAACGATACCCACCTGTAGATTGTGGCTGGCAACAAGCTTTTTTCTGTCTTATAGAGATTATTTACATTTGATGAAAAATAGGTAATAGAAAATTTTTCACGCTTGCTGAATTAGACGACACTGTAAACGACCCTAATTTCTTTGAAAATGTCGGTGATGGTGCTACTGTTGATAGTTTTGGACTTTCACCTGATAAAGTCGATATTGTCTCGAATATCGAAGATGTTGATGATAATTCATTAAAAGATAGCTGTCCCAGAGATGTTCCTGGCAGAATAGAAGTTCATTCGAGTTCCCGGAATATAGCTTCTACCATCACAGACCCAATAGACAATAATGCAACTAGAATTGTACAGAAACCAAAACATATGAAAAAAACTAATAGCAAAGAGTCGGGAAACAAATTCAGATTGGCAAACAGTAAGATACGACTCTGTAAAAATACATGGAAGTGATAATGACATTAAGAATGTTCCATCACAAATAAAGAAGTCATTATGGGAAGACACCTGTTGATGTTTTTGAAACTGTATTTGATGATGAGATAATGATTTATATAGTCAGACAGAGTGTCACATACGCCGCTCAAAATAACAGACACAGTTTTACTTTTTCAACACACTGTGTAAGAACATTTGTAGGCTTTTTATTACTTACTTGATACCATTCATTAGCACGTGAACAAATGTATTGGTGTGAAGATGAAGACTTACGCCTTAAAGTTGTAAGAAAATGTTTCTTTAGAAATTTATATTTGGAACTAAAAAGAAATCTTCGTTTCAATCATAACTCCCGGCGCATCAGTAATAAGACAGCAGATGCGCGTTTCAAAACAAGTTCATTAATACAGGTATTGGACCAACGATATCTTGAATTTCGTGTTTTTATTCGAAAATATAAGTGTTGACGAGCAAATGCAAAATTATTATTTCAACTAGTTCATTAGGGGGGAGCCAATTCAATTTGGATACAAACAATGGACAATGTGCTGTGGAGAAATGGTTTACTGTTATCACACTCAGTTATATACAGGGGAAAAAAAATGAAAACTGTGAATTACAAGGTCTGGTTAAATCCGTTATAATGAAGGGTATAGAGCTTCTCGAAAATGCTTCGAATCATGTATTTTACTTTAATAACTTTTTTACTAGTTCACAACTAATGAAAACTTTATGGCAGAAAAATGTATTAGTTTCCGGAACAGTTCGAGCATATCGTGTGAACAAGTGCCTTCTAAAATCGGACTATGAATTCAAGAACGTACGAAGTTTACGAAACTGAAAATATTAAGCCAAGGAATTTTTTTTTAGTCAGAATCAGATACGTTAATTTTGTTGAATATAAAGATGCCCACCCATTTCTGAAGGTGCATAAGGACCACAAATGCACAAATATCACACGATTTTTTTCAGACTAATTTTTTCATCTGCAGTTTCTCTTCAAGCACGTATTTTGCCATTCATTCGAAAGTGAGGTCTTCCCGCGACAGTTTTGCCTGATATCAAACTATATCTTACTTTCTCCATATATAAAGTACGTTATCAAAGTACTACCTCCTCGGTGAGAAATTAATTTATCTCCCTGAAAATGGCAGATCATTTTCCAGGAAGAAGTACTAACCGACGACTCAATGATCGACTTCGAACCATAAGCTTTATGAGGATTATCGAAATTCGGTATTTCCTTATATGTGTTGAACTACTCTATCCGATGTGAACGAACAAATCTGGCATGATCCCCGTATATAATATTTATGTAATTTGAATATAATGGCGAGGCGTTGCCAAACACAGATCGACGATAAATATAAGGGTAAACTGGAAAGTTTTAAGCTTCAGCAGAATTGTATTAATTTACTCTGCCACACTGCATAGGTAGCCCATGATCAGAAAGCCGAAAATGCTGTTTATTGTGAATTTCCAAATAACGTATTTTCCAACACAGTACGAAACATAAATTGGCAATAAGGAACCTCATTGCAAACCATTGTTCCTTGTTAACATGTTTCGTGCCATGTGTACCACTGGTGTTACATGTTAAACTTGATCTTCAGGCCACGTGTACAACCGGTGGTACACCAGACATATTTATTAAATGCGTTGAAAATATATGTTTATGACAAATTTATTTTTATAAAAAATATTTATATTAAAAGACTGAGACATTATACAAAATGCAGTATAAAACAAAGCACATACATTTTTTGTTACACTTAGAATAAATAATTATTAAATGTAAAGGTTGATTTTGTTAAAGCAAGAGATACATAAAAACCGCTTTTTCCGGTAATCGCTACAAAACGACATTATCCTTGTAATTTTTAGTCTTGCTACTTCAGTACCAAATTTGTTTACATTTTGTTTATAGTAAGAACTGCAACGTTATGTAGCTGTTCTCGCCTTACCCTCCTGTTTTTTAATTTCATATCGTTTGAAGGTGTTTGTTGCAATTTCAGAAGACGAGTTGTTGTTTTCATCCTCACAGTAACATTAATCATTACCTAATAGTTTTCCAAATTCTACTATTAACATAGGACTCCGTTGTTGAATATTATGTAATATCCAAACATTTATAACTGATGTGTTTAGGAGTAGCTTAAATGCTATTTTTTTTATGCCATTTGACAGTTTTGCGTAATGGACTGCTGTATTCTGTCGTTTCATCAGAAATGTCAATGGAACTCTTGGGTTTATTGTAATCAGTCACAATTTTCGGTTGTACGATATCATGTCCTTTTTGTTCTAACAATGGTCGTCTATACAGAATGTTTGGTAGACAATAGTAGAACATCGCGTTTATCCTTCCATTCCATCAATATTATTACATTTCCATTTTCCTCTGCGAATATTTCTCCTCGTTGTAATTTTGTTGCACCAATTCTTCCGAAATTCTACGACGATGTAGTGAACTGTTTATGTAGTCGCGCGGGACGGTACCGGGAAAAGATAATTCCAAAAGAATAAAGGGCGCTCTATGAAATTGTGGAGAGCCCGGACTGTCGCCGCGCGATAGCCATAATATAAACTGAGACATTGGCGGAGGCGCCGATGCCTAAACAAAAGAGGTCGGAAAACGTTTACGGCCTCGCGGCAGAGCCGAAACTGTAGGCTCGTCAGAAGGGCTCGATCCTCAGAGTGAGTAGCATCGGAAATAAAAGAATACACAAAATACATCTACCACAGAAAACCCCACAATATCCCTTCAACTGGTGACCTACGACGCGAGCATAGTGCGCGTAAAACCAAGTATCGTGTTTCAACTCCAGTAGTAGTGAATAAGTGCCGAAATGGACGCGCGGGGAGAAAACGCGGGTGAAATGGAACAGCCGATCGCAGCTGCACCCAAAGAGATCGCCGGAATCGTCGGCGTCACCATGAGGGTTCCCGCGTCACTATCCACGAACCCCAAGCTGTGGTTCGCGCTGCTGGAAGGCCAATTCGTGTTAGCCGGCGTCGTGTTAGATGATATCAAGTTCTTCCATACCATGTCCAACCCGGATGCCGCACAGGCGGAGGAAGTAATGGACGTACTCACGAATCCCCGAGCGCAAGGCAAGTATGAAGCGCTAAAAAGGGAGCTAACAGCTCGGTTATCTCCGTCGGAAGAGCGAAAATTGAAGCGACTGCTCGAGGACGAAGAAATGGGCGATCGAACACCGTCGCAGTTTCTACGCCATCTACGCAGGTTAGCGAACGACAGCGTGTCGGACGAGCTCCTGCGGACTTTGTGGACAAGAAGACTGCCAGCGAGTGTCCAGCCCGTCCTCGTAACAGTCACAGAGCCGCAGCTGGACAAGGTAGCTATCGTAGCCGACAAGGTGTACGAATCTATAGCAGGTACGCGAGTCGCAAGCGTCGCGAGTACTTCGATAGATTCCGTGGTAGACGCGCTGCGACAAGAGATTAGCGAGCTCAGAAACCGTATGAGCCGAGAACATGTGCGGCGGCAGCCTGCCGGACAACGACGAAGAAGCCGATCGTGGAACTCGCGACCCAACTTCGACCCGAAGGATGGTGTGTGCTGGTTCCATTGGCGGTTCAAGGAACGGTCCACACGATGCCAACAGCCGTGTAACTGGAAGCCGGGAAACGGGGAACCCCGTCACTGATCGACGCGGTCGGTGACGGTCCAGCGAATACGAGCAGACTATTTGTGACCGACGAGAAGACGAGGACATCATTTCTAGTCGACACCGGGGCGCACTTATGTGTTTTTCCGCGTTCGCGAATCCCGGGAAAGCGACCGAAGTGCACGTACGAACTATACGCGGCGAACGGTACAACGATCGCGACGTACGGCACTACATTGTTGTCCCTCGATCTAAAGCTGCGTCGAAATTTTACGTGGCGATTCGTCGTCGCGGAAGTGGACCATCCGATTATCGGGGCAGATTTTTTGGCCCATTATGGTCTGTTAGTCGACATTCGGAACAAGTGCCTGAAAGACAGTGTCACGACACTAAGGATCGCGGGTCGCGCGGCAAAAAAAATCGTCGGGTCGATACGGACAATAGGGCAAGATACGAGATATCATCGGTTACTCGCCGAGTATCCCGAGATCTGCCGCCCGACGGGGGTGAGCCGCGAAATAAAACACGGCGTCAGGCATCACATCGAAACGACGCCTGGCCCTCCAATATTTTGCCGCCCGCGACGATTAGCTCCGGATCGCTACAAAATTATTAGGGCAGAATTCGACGAAATGCTGCAACAAGGCATTGTGCGGCCCTCGAAAAGCCCTTCGGCCACGGCGTTACATGTCGTGCCCAAGAAAGACAATAGCCTCCGACCGTGCGGGGATTACCGGGCCCTAAACGCGCGAACTGTGCCGGATAGGTACCGCGTGCCGCATATCGAAGATTTCGCGCAAACGCTCGCCGGTAAGACAATTTTCACGACGATCGATTTAGTGCGCGCGTATTATCAGATTCCCGTCGCGGAGGAGCACATTATTAAAACAGCCGTGACGACGCTGTTCGGGTTGTTTGAATTTCCACGCATGCCATTTGGTTTGCGGAACGCGGCACAAACTTTCCAACGCTTTATCGACGAAGTGCTTCGAGGCCTGGATTTTGTGTACGCGTATATAGACGACCTCCTGGTTGCGTCATCAAACGAAGAGGAGCACCAGGAACACTTAAAGACGTTATTTACACGCTTAAGTGAATACGGCGTCGTCGTAGATCCCGCGAAGTGCACGTTCCGGCAACGCGAGGTGAAATTTTTAGGCTACGGCGTGAGTGAGCGGGGAACGCGACCGTTGCAGGACCGCGTCGAAGCCATAACGAACTTTCCAAAACCCGGAACAATAAAAGAAATCAGACGGTTTCTCGGGATGATAAACTTTTATCGACGATTTATCCCCCGAGCCGCTGAATTGCAACATCCGTTGAATTCTCTGTTAGTGGAACAGAAGGAAAGCGGGAATGCCCCAGTCAAGTGGACCGACGAGGCCGAAAAAGTATTTTCGGAGATAAAAGACGGTCTCGCACACGCGGTGCTTCTCGCGCACCCAAAACAAAACGCGCCGATCTGCTTAATGGTCGACGCTTCGGACGTCGCGATAGGCGCGACGCTACAACAGCTGACAGACGGTGCGTGGCAACCGCTTGGCTTCTATACAAAGACGTTGTCGACCGCACAACGCAAGTATAGAGCGTACGATCGGGAACTGTACGCCGCGTATGCAGCGGTCAAACTATTTAGACATTCGGTGGAAGGACGAAGGTTTACGATCTTTACAGATCAAAAGCCACTAACATTCGCCTTCCACCAAAAATTAGAAAAATGTTCGCCGCGACAATTTAGGTACCTAGATTTTATAGGACAATTTACAACAGACGTCCGGCACATCAGTGGACGAGACAACACCGCTGCCGACGCCCTATCGAGAATCGAAGCCGTGACGGCAGCCGTACGGTTCGAGGATCTCGCGGCAGCACAACAGGAGGACGACGAGCTACAGACGTTGCTGCAAACCGACACGCACGCCTTGAGACTTCGGAAGTTGGCGTGGCCTGAAACCGGCGTGCAAATTTATTGCCACATTTCAGAAAGAGCAGTACATCCGTTCGTCCCAACAAGTATGCGTCAACGAGTGTTCGACAGCCTCCATGGATTATCGCATCCAGGAGTATGAGCAACTCGAAAACTTCTTACGCAACGTTTCGTCTGGCCTTCAATCAGGGTGGACTGCGCACGATGGTCCAAGGGCTGCATCCCGTGCCAGCGCTCGAAGGTGACGAGGCACGTGTCTACCGCCCCAGGAAATTTTGGGACGAAAAGCGGCCGTTTCGACCACGTGCACATCGACATCGTGGGACCGTTACCGGCATCCCGGGGATTTCGATACTGCCTGACGTGTGTTGACAGGTTCACCCGATGGCCGGAGGCAATCCCAATTGCAGAAGTCACTGCCGAATCCGTGGCACGCGCCCTCTTGGAGGGATGGATTGCCAGATATGGGGTGCCTGGAACAATAACAACAGACCAAGGCAGGCAATTTGAGTCGTACCTGTTCAAGGAACTCACACAATTGGCAGGTACGACTCATCTAAGAACGACGGCGTACCACCCCGCAGCTAACGGGATGGTAGAGAGGCTGCACCGCCAAATGAAAGCGGCAATAAAATGCCACAACACCGAGGCATGGGCCGAAATTTTGCCCATGATCATGCTTGGCATCAGGACGGCGTGGAAGGAAGATCTGCAAGCTACCCCAGCAGAGATGCTATACGGGACAAGCATCCGCCTACCAGGCGAATTCTGGGAAGCAGGAAAAGCCACGACAACTTCCGCGTTTGTCACGCAATTGAAAGATAGGATGAAGAAGCTCCAACCCACACCAGCGAGTCGGCATGGCTCACGCAATAATTTGATTTTCAAGGAACTGAGCACGTGCCCATACGTTTTCGTACGTCACAACGCAGTCCGAAAACCTCTGCAACCGACGTACGACGGACCATACATGGTCCTCGAACGTTCGAAAAAGACTTTTAAAATAGCAACGAGCAGAGGACCGTCGACAATATCCATCGAACGGCTGAAACCAGCCCATGGGATCAACGGGAGCCTACCTGTGGAACCTTGAAGTAACGACACAACACCCGTCGACGATGCGACGATAGTGTATCGCACCGTATGCACTCCGGCAGCCGACAACAACCCTGGACAGGGGCAGAGAGAGGAAGCATTGCAGCCGCAATGCGCGCAGGAAGCGCAAAGACGCAGCCCGCGTCCTCGGCGGCAACTACGTTTTCCGGATCGGTACCAGGCCGGATTTAACTATTCTCATATAAAAAATGCGTGTAAATATAGTAAATACGATGCACAGACATTTAGGAGTAAGACTACTAAAATTTTTTTTTTTTGCGCAAACATGTGAGATAATTAAGTAACCACCACCTCGTTACAGTTGTAAAATTAGCGTTGTCACTGGCGAGGGGGTGATGTAGCGAACTGTTTATGTAGTCGCGCGGGACGGTACCGAGAAAAGATAATTCCAAAAGAATAAAGGGCGCTCTATGAAATTGTGGAGAGCCTGGACGAATCGGCGGAGGCGCCGATGCCTAAACAAAAGAGGTCGGAAAACGTTTACGGCCTCGCGACAGAGCCGAAACTGTAGGCTCGTCAGAAGGGCTCGATCTTCAGAGTGAGTAGCATCGGAAATAAAAGAATACGCAAAATACATCTACCACGGAAAACCCCACAATATCCCTTCAACGATTTCATCGAATCGATCCTATTACATGAGTGTTCCTCGCAATAAATTCTTCTGCTAAATCTCTGCTAGAATACCAGTTACCAATACAAAGGATGTGCCCCTTATCAACAATATTTTGACAAAGTGACACAGCAACCGCTATAGGCATCGTTTTCTCGTTGCCAGATTGTTGACCGCAGTAAATTTCATAAATGTACGTATATCCTGGTTTGAAGCATAGATTGAATAACTTTACACCATACGTGTGCTGCTTGTGTGTTATGTATTGTCTAAAAACGACCGGCCGCGAAGTGGTACATCAAGACATATTATTTCTGGTGGATCATAATATTTTCCATAATTTTCTTCTAGTTTCTCAATAATTGGTTTGATTTTAAAGAGACGGTCTCCAACACTTGCATTTTCATTGTTCACGACACATTTAAATTTAAATAATTGGAAAGTTACCAATCGATATGTTACAATGTATTCTTTGTGTATTTACCTACTCCCTTTTTGGAAAAAACTTTATCTTCCTCGTTTTCTACTTAAACCAAATTCGAATGCATCAGATTCTTTAGTAGTCGATATTTTTCGAACGGATTGACTTTTACAATCGAACTGATCGCAGGGCCATGTGTATCACAAGTGGTACACGACGCAATAACGACTCTAAACAAGGTAACTGGATATCGATTGATGACGTAATGAAATATTATGGGATAAGATATAAATCTTTAGTCTAGATATCAAGTGGCCTGAACGACAAGTGAGGCAAAAAGAGCTTGGCGCGGAACGTGTTAAATATCCACCATCACCTATTTTGTATAGCATGTTTTTACGATCATTTGAACTCTGATGTGAATAGGGAACGATCTGAGTTAATCCGGGAAACACACAACAAATTGTGTGAGTTTCCTAACAAATATCATGATGGACTTTCAAACAACGCAGCCATTTATCTTTCCTAGCTTTTGTCGTTATACACTAGTATCGGCAAGACATATCACCAAAATTTAGAATTTGGGTGTCGGAAGGAGCTCAAACATTCCACAAGAACCCATTATTTTATGGCAGGGTATGTGCCGTGGAGAATGACACGGCAAGAATGATTGTGCAAAGTGTGGCTTAAAATCATTGGTTTCATAATATATATTTCGTGATAAAAAAAAAACTAAAGAAAAAACTGTTCAATGTTTAAATTCTTCCTAAACAGTAGAGTCTGTTTACACGAGTACAGTGATAAAGAATATATATAAGAGGAGAAGTGTACCATAAAATCATGATTGGCTACTACACCACAACTGTATTTTCTACATGACGTAGTCGATTAAAAACTCAATGCGTTCGTCCACTACTCATACGTAATTGAGGCAGGAATCGTACGTTTTCAGACTGCAATGATAGAAATAAATAATTAAACGTGGATACAGATATTAATATATCTTTTTGTGTAACAGGTGATTAAGACGAGGGTTTCTACAAAAAAAAAACATCAAAGAAAAATAAGTTTTCATTAGGTAGCACTCACTTAAACCAATTTATTCCTGGCAATAGGAAATAGCGAATGTGTCACAGAGGGTGTGTACTCTGAAATGGCTATTGGTGATGTTTATGGTAACGATGTAGTGTATTGTATGTCAATATTGTGGGAATTGTCTTAAGGTGGTAATAAAGATTCGTGAAAAATAAAATGTGTATTTGTATATGGAAAAAGAGGAAGAAACGAACAATCTGAAATGCAACACGCACAACGCAAAACTACGTAAGAACTCGCTCGCGGACACACCCACTGATACTCTCAAGATTCGCCAAAAGAAGAAGAAGATTCGCTCTTTTCTCGGTCCTCCTTATATACTGTTTTCGTCTTCATAACAACAGTTTTGTTCGAAAACCTTCTCGTTACCACATACATACTCATGCATACGTTTTATAGGAAAATATCAGACAGTCGGCCCGAACTGTTAGGCCCGGCGCCCCTCTTTTCTTTCATCATGCATTCTCTCTCTCTCTCTCTCTCTCTCTCTCTCTCTCTCTCTCTCTCTCTCTCTCTCTCTCATACGTACACTCTTTCGTTGCTTATTCACACTGAATCATACATCCCACTATATGCGAATGCCGAACAACCCGCATAATTTATTTAAGCTTCACTGATATAAACGATGTCAACGATCCCGAAAGGTGCACAAATAAATGGAAAGATAACTTTATTGTAGTTGAAATAGTAGGATAAGTATACCCTAGTTGATATAGTAGAATAACATTACAGTAGTTGTTCCAAACACCCGTGATTTAAAAAATTACGATACCGGTTAGCTTATGCCCCGGTCAGCAAGTTATAAATGCCTCATGTAATTTGGACATCCATTCTGGTTGTATGCATTCAAATTTGGTTGAAATCTATAACATTGTGCGGACCGATATAATTGAATTCGCATTATGCACTATAGGTTTGAAATCCATTATCTGCATGACGATTGAAAATTTAGAATATGCTCGGTTAATTGTCACAGAACAAACAATTATCTAGAAAATTAGTTTGTCAAGAAAGTATTTATAAAATTACGGTATTCGCGTAGCTCCACAATTCAGTAGACATTGCAGTATACACTCACATCAAACCGAACCGTGAATAATTACATATTGCGCAAAAATTTACTATAAAATTGAAACTTCGACTAAGCGGAGAATATCGTCAAGACAGGCTGGAAACCAATTATATTGTGATGTCTCCTCAATGATTACAGGTAGTAGTGTCACCTATGCACAAATTCACACCGTTTAGAGTATTTTAATTTTTTTAGCGTCGTCGGTCTTCCTAGCAACGTATGGCCTAGTAACGTCTCATATTGTTTTGTTGTGCTGAACGATTCACACGTAAAGAGTAAATCTGCGCAAGGATTTATTGATATAATTTATCGATATAAATTATTTAACAAAATGTGCAAGGAAGAGAAAAGAAAGCGCTCTCGGTCATATTCTAAGGAAAGCGAGGACAGGAAAACTGAGGAGAAATTGCAAAAAATGCAAACTCAGTTAGATAACCTTACTAATCTTCTCACTCAGTTTGTTAATCAACGAAATGAGAAAGCATTGGAAGGAAAAGATGAAGAATGTTATGTGGTATCTCAACAAATCTCAGGTAAAAATTATTTTTTCTGCATCCTCATCTGTACTTTCCATATGAAAGGCAGATTGCTGATTCCACACGCATAATGCACGTCAACAAGGACAATAATATTTTTTTTCTACATCCTCATCTGTACTTTCAACACGAAAGGCAGATTGCTTATTCCACACGAATAATGCACGTCCAACAAGGACAATAACGACAAAAAGTCAACGAACAAAGTTTAATAGACTCCACATGAGTACTGATATTGAAATCAATAGTTCCATACGAACAATGTTCAACAGGCTCCACACGAGTACTGGTATTGAAATAAATAGTTCCATACGAACAAAAAAAAAATAGAAAAATCATGTCTTTTTCAGAGGTTGATTCTAACAAAGAAAATGAGGTTTTGAATGAAACAGAAGTGCCTATAAACCTTATTGACAAACGCGATCGTCAGTCAAACTCCCATACGGAGAATGAAATGAAAATGAGACTGACAAACCTAAAGGTTTCTCTTCTTTAAAAAAGGCTTAACAAAGAAATATCCACGTAAAGGCGAGTTATGTTCAGAATTTAATTTAATTTAGAGATCTTAGCCGTACTAACTGAGATTGTAAAAGACTTCAGCATTTTGTAGAAAATCAGGAATGTGTGGGAACAACAATCATATCCCTTGGTGCTGCTGTGTCTCTACTTCTTCATAACCCTGAGGAAGGTGTTGACCAAATGAAGCTTTTAGAATACTTATGCGACACTGCAAATCTGCTATCAGAGGTATTCTATCAACAGCCCAACGCTAGAAAGTCTTTCATCACACCTGTGATGAAGAAAAGTGTTCAAACCCTAGTTGAGTCATTACACTCGGACGAATGGTTATATTGACAAAACTTGGACACCAGGGTCAGGGAAACTGGGAAGGCCCGTCTATTCGTTACAGGCAGACGGGCAGTTATCCGAAAAAACAATTTGTTCGCTTTAAGCAGAGGCCACAGTATCGATCGACCCTGATGAATCGGGAAAAGAATCGATCGATGGAAGATGCAGCGAAAAAATAGATAAGGTAGGCGATCTTGCAGGAAGATTAGGTTCTTTTATAGACGAGTGGAGAAAACTACCGACAGATTGTTACGTATTAAACTGTATAAGTAGATACATAATTCCGTTTAAAGAAACCCCAATACAATATAAATCCTTTGAGTAGCAAATATGGCAAAAAGGGAGAATCGAGCAAATGGATTTAGAGATTAAGAAACTTTTAACGAAAAAGGCTATAGAGAAATGTGAAGAATGCAAAGATGGGTTTATCTCTCCATTTTTTCTAGTGCAGAAACCCGATGGTTCATATAGGTTTATATAACATTTAAAAAAGTTAAATAAATTCATTAAACCTCCTCATTTCAAAATGGAGGATATTAGATCGGCAAAAGTCTTTTGACTCCTAATGCATTTATGTCTTCTATTGATTTCGAGGATGCCTATTTTTTAGTTCCAGTTCATAACTCAAGTAGAAAATATTTACAATTTACTTTTAAAGGTCAAGTATATCAATTCAGGTGCCTTCCGTTTGGTTTATGTACAAGTCCGTAGGTTTTCATAAAGGTTATGAAACCGGTGATAAATGCATTGGGGCCTACAGGTTTATGTCAACGATTTATCTAGATGATATGTTATATATTGGGAAAGAATCGAAGGATTGCAAAGAAAATGTACTGAATCAAAATATTTTTTAGAAAAGTTGGGCTTTATTATCAATAAAGAAAAGAGTAGTATAATTCCATCTCAAAACTGCAAATTTCTAGGATTTGTAATTAACTCAATTCATTATACAATTGAATTAAATAGAAAAAAGAAAAATCAAATAAAAAGAGTGATAACAAAATTTAAGGTAGAAAATGAATGTAAAATTAGGGAATTTGCACGCTTAGTAGGAGTCTTGAACGCAGCCTGCCCTGCAGTGGAATATGGTCTAGTGTACTGCAAAAAATTGGAGAGAGAAAAATTTGTTGCATTAGTTATAAATGATTGAGATTACGAAGCCAAAATGACGGTACCAAATAGGGAAAAATCTAATTAAAACAAAATATGCGCGTGAAATATTCTCTGACGCATCCCTAACAGGCTGGGGTTGTCATTGTAACAGAAAATCAGCAAATGGCTGGTGAAATGGGAGAGAGAGAAAACGTCATATCAATTACTTGGAGCTCTTAGTAGCATTTATGGCTCTCAAATGTTTTTGCAGCGCATATGCATAATTGCGAAATCCTCTTAAGATTGGATACAATTACCGTAATTGCGTACGTGAATAAAACTGGAGGAATCCAGCTCCCAATTCTTAATGAATTAAGCAGACAAATTTGGATGTGGTTTGAAAAGCGCAAGGATATGGATTCATGCATCTTATGTTGCTTCAAACCTAATGTACTTGCAGACATTGCTTCGAGAATCACAAATATCGATACAGAGTGGGAGCTGTCAGTCAAAGCGTTTGACCAAATTAACGAAAAGTTTGGTCTTTTTAGTATTGACCTATTTGCCACACTCTCCAATTAAAAAGTTAACAGATTTTGTTTACAGTTTTCAAATCCAAATGTATTTAGAGTCGATGCGTTTACCATCTTATGGAAAAATGAAAAACCATATGCTTTTCCCTCATTTGCGTTAATTTTTACCAACTTTAAGAAAATCCATTACGGATAAAACTGAGGGGGTCATTGTGGTACCACAGTGGACAGATCAATCCTGGTATCCCTTATTTACTATGCTGCTCAGAGGAACTCCGATCATTTTTAAACCAAGAAAAATCAATCAAAATTATTGTCTCCTTGTAAGAAAGAATAGCACCCATTGACAAAGATGCTTTCGCTGGTGGCAACAGTACGAATGTTCTTTAACACGTTCACGCCGGCGTGACCCACCGGGGGGTCACGCTCGACAGTCCCATCGGGCGTGAACATTTGTTTACATACCGCTCACCATAAAAAATATAGTTCGTTTAGTAAGTGGACAACATTGCCATATAGTTGAAGGTTTAAATAATTGAATTTCAAATAATTGAAACAAGCAACAATCGTGCGTCACCAAATGAAGTGCTACATGAATTCGAGCGCCGCCTCACAGCGAAAAACATGAAAATCGGCCCCGGCGTGAACGTGTTAAGGCAATGGTCGTTTTTTATAAAGAAGAAAAATTATGATTTATTTAACACTGATACTTTTAAAATAATAGAATTTCTTACGGAACGTTTTCATGATGGTACCAAATATGGTACGTTGAACTCGGATAGAGCAGCAATTGCGCTAATTACATCAGGGAAATTTTCAGAAGAAAAATTAATATCCCATTTTATGCGCGGTGTTTTTAAGAAACGTCTTTCAAGGGCAATGTATTCAAGTACGAGTGATATTGATCTGGTCTTTTGATTCTATAGATAAGATATCTGCAATAAGTAAACTTCAATTTAAGGATCTGGCAGAAAAAAACTGTTACTCTGATATTATTGGTCACAATTCAACGGTTACAAACAATGGCATTAATTAATATAGAAACATAAAAGTAGGAAGGAAAGAAAAAATTGATGTGTAGCAGAAACTGTATTGCAATATATAGAACATACAAAAGAACTCAGAAGAAAACATGAAAATCTCTTTGTTTCTACAGTTAAACTGTGCAAACCAGTTACTGCACAGACTCTGGCTCACTGGGTAAAATCGCTTTTAGGAAAGCAGGTATCGACACGAATAATTTTGTAGCCTATAGTAAGAAACACGCGGCAATTTCCAGGGCAGTTCACAAAGGTGTAGATATTGACACTATTAGGAAAACAAAAGGTTGGTCAAAAGGTCAAAAACCTTTACTAAATTCAATAACAGGCCAGTATCAAAACGCGAAAATGAAACATTTGCTTTTTCTATCCTTAAAAATTAATAAATATGTTGCTGCACGTTTCTATTTTAAATAATGGTGTTTAGATAAAAATTGAAGCACAATCTCTGAACATCTACCTGTTATCATTGAGAACGAGACGTCACAATATAATTGTGCGATCAAACGAGGTCGCCGAAAGCGAGTGGTGCCAGCAGTGGGCCAGAGTCTGTGCAGAAACTGGTTTGTACAGTTTAACTGTAGAAACAAAGAGATTTTCATGTTTTCTTCTGAGTTCTTTTGTATGTTCTACATATTACAATAGAGTTTCTGCTACACATCAATTTTTTCTTTCCTTCTTACTTTTATGTTTCTATATTAATTAATGCCATTGTTTGTAACCGTTGAATTGTGACCAATAATATCAGAGTAACAGTTTTTTCTGCCAGTTCCTTAAATTTAAGTTTACTTATTGCAGATATCTTATCTATAGAATCAAAAGACCAGATCAATATCACTCGTACTTGAATACATTGTGCTTGAAGGACGTTTCTTAAAAACGCCGCGCAGAAAAACGGGATATTAATTTATCTTCTGAAAATTTCCCTGATGTAATTAGCGCAATTGCTGCTCTATCCGAGTTCAACGTACCATATTTGGTACCATCATGAACACGTTCCGTAAGAAATTCTATTATTTTAAAAGTATCAGTGTTAAATAAATCATAATTTTTCTTCTTTATAAAAAACCACCATTGCTTTAAAGAGCATTCGTACTGTTTCCACCAGCGAAAGCATCTTTGTCAATGGGTGCTATTCTTTCTTACAAGGAGACAATAATAGATTTTTTCTTGGTTTAAAAATGATCGGAGTTCCTCTGAGCAGCATAGTAAATAAGGGATACCAGGATTGACCTGTCCACTGTGGTACCACAATGACCCCCTCAGTTTTATCCGTAATGAATTTTCTTAAAGTTGGTAAAATTAACGCAAATGAGGGAAAAACATATGGTTTTTCATTTTTCCATAAGATGGTAAACGCATCGACTCTAAATACATTTGGATTTGGAAACTGTGAACAAAATCTGTTAACTTTTTAATTTGAGAGTATGGCAAATAGGTCAACTCTAAAAAGACCAAACTTTTCGTTTATTTGGTCAAATGTTTTGACTGACAGCTCCCACTCTGTATCGGTATTTGTGATTCTCGAAGCAATGTCTGCAAGTACATTAGGTTTGAAGCAATATAAGATGCATGAATCCATATCCTTGCGCTTTTCAAACCACATCCAAATTTGTCTGCTTAATTCATTAAGAATTGGGAGCTGGATTCCTCCAGTTTTATTCACGTACGCAATTGCGGTAATGTTATCCAATCTTAAGAGGATTTCGCAATTATGCATATGCGCTAAAAAAACATTTGAGAGCCATAAATGCTACTAAGAGCTCCAAGTAATTGATATGACGTTTTCTCTCTCTCCCATTTCACCAGCCATTTGCTGATTTTCTGTTACAATGACAAGCCCAGCCTGTTACGGATGCGTCAGAGAATATTGCAAGCGCATATTTTATTTTAATTAGATTTTTCCCTATTTGGCACCGTCATTTTGGCTTCGTAATCTCAATCATTTATAACTAATGCAACAAATTTTTCACTCTCCAATTTTTGGCAGTTTTGAGATGGGATTAAACTACTCTTTTCTTTATTTATAATAAAGCCCAACTTTTCTAAAAAATATTTTGATTTAGTACATTTTCTTTGCAATCTTCGATTTTTTCCCAATATATAACATATCATCTAAATAAATCGATGACATAAACCTGTAGCCCTCAATGCATTTATCACCGATTTTATAACCTTTATGAAGACCTACGGACTTGTATATAAACCAAACGGAAGGCATCTGAATTGATATACTTGACCTTTAAAAGTAAATCGTAAATATTTTCTATTTGACCTATGAACTGGAACTAAAAAGTAGGCATCCTTGAGGTCAATAGAAGACATAAATGCATTAGGAGTCAAAAGACTTTTGCCGATCTAATATCCTCCATTTTGAAATAAGGAGGTTTAATGAATTTATTTAACTTTTTTAAATTTTATGTAAACCTATATGAATCATCGGGTTTCTGCACTAGAAAAATTGGAGAGATAAACCCACCTTTGCATTCTTCACATTTCTCTATAGCCTTTTTCGTTAAAAGTTTCTAAATCTCTAAATCCATTTGCTCGATTCCCCCTTTTTGCCATATTTGTTGCTCAAAGGATTTATATTGTATTGAGGTTTCTTTAAATGGAATTATGTATCCACTTATACAGTTTAATACCTGTGGTTAGTTTTCTCCACTAGTCTATAAAAGAACCTAATCTTTCTGCAAGATCGCCTACCTTATCTATATTTTCGCTGCATCTTTCATCGATCGATTCTTTTCCCGATTCATCAGGCTTGATTGATACTGTAGCCTCTGCTTATAGCGAACAAATTGTTTTTTCGGATAAGTGCCCGTCTGCCTGTGACGAATAGACGGGCCTTTCCAGTTTCCCTGACCCTGGTGTCCAAGTTTTGTCCATATAACCATTCGTCCGAGTGTAATGACTCAACCAGGGTTTGAACACTTTTCTTCATCACAGGTGTGATGAAAGACTTTCTAGCGTTGGGCTGTTGATAGAATACCTCTGATAGCAGATTTGCAGTGTCGCATAAGTATTCTAAAAGCTTCATTTGGTCAACACCTTCCTCAGGGTTATGAAGAAGTAGAGACACAGCAGCACCAAGGGATATGATTGTTGTTCCCACACATTGCTGATTTTCTACAAAATGCTGAAGTCTTTTACAATCTCAGTTAGTACGGCTAAGATCTCTAAATTAAATTAAATTCTGAACATAACTCGCCTTTACGTGGATATTTCTTTGTTAAGCCTTTTTTAAAGAAGAAAAAACCTTTAGGTTTGTCAGTCTCATTTTCATTTCATTCTCCATATGGGAGTTTGACTGACGATCGCGTTTGTCAATAAGGTTTATAGGCACTTCTGTTTCATTCAAAACCTCATTTTCTTTGTTAGAATCAACCTCTGAAAAAGACATGATTTTTCTATTTTTTTTTTTGTTCGTATGGAACTATTTATTTCAATATCAGTACTCGTGTGGAGCCTGTTGAACGTTGTTCGTATGGAACTATTGATTTCAATATCAATACTCGTGTGGAGCCTGTTGAACGCTGTTCGTACGGAACTACTTATTTCAACATCAGTACTCGTGTGGAGTCTGTTGAACGTTGTTCGTACGGAACTATTTATTTCAACATCAGTACTCGTGTGGAGCCTGCTCAACGTTGTTCGTATGGAACTATTGATTTCAATATCAGTACTCGTGTGGAGCCTATTGAACTTTGTTCGTTGACTTTTTGTCGTTATTGTCCTTGCTGGACGTGCATTATTCGTGTGGAATAAGCAATCTGCCTTTCGTGTGGAAAGTACAGATGAGGATGTAGAAAACAAATATTATTGTCCTTGTTGGACGTGCATTATTCGTGTGGAATAAGCAATCTGCCTTTCGTGTGGAAAGTACAGATGAGAATGTAGGAAAAAACAATATTATTGTCCTTGTTGGACGTGCATTATTCGTGTGGAATAGGCAATCTGCCTTTCATATGAAAAGTACAGATGAGGATGTAGAGAAAATAATTTTTACCTGAGATTTGTTGAGATACCACATAACATTCTTCATCTTTTCCTTCCAATGCTTTCTCATTTCGTCGATTAACAAACTGAGTGAGAAGATTAGTAAGGTTATCTAATTGAGTTTGCATTTTTTGCAATTGCTCCTCAGATTTCCTGTCCTCGCTTTCCTTAGAATGTGACCGAGAGCACTTTCTTCTCTTTTTCTTTCACATTTTGTTAAATAATTTATATCGATAAATTATATCAATAAATCCTTGCGCAGATTTACTCTTTACGTGTGAATCGTTCAGCACAACAAAACAATATGAGGTGTTACTAGGTCATACGTTGCTAGGAAGACCGACGACGCTAAAAAATTAAAATACTCTAAACCTTGTGCTCTAAACAATACTCTGCTCCTGTATTGACATGCCGAGCTCTAATAAGCAGATTCACGATACGATATCAACATGTAATTTCCTACATCGAAACGGAAATATCTTAAAAATCCATTGTATCCATTGATGAAATATGACCATATATTTTAATTTTAGAGATATTATCAAATGCAGAATTTATTTGGTAATTCTGAATTTCTGTACTGAAAGATGTTTAATGTTTTCCAGTCTCAGAGTAGCGTGTAATACACCGTAATGCAGTAACATAATGTCGAATGCACGTTTATCAGGTAATCACTTCATATTGGGGCCATTAAATTGACCTTACATGCAAAAGTGTCCAATATATGATTTTATCAATTGAACGTTCCTGCTATATTGAATGCTCCATTTATTCGGAAAAAACACTGCGGAACTTGTTTTTTCGTCTATCCGTTTGTACGTCAATAACATGTGCTGTATTAACTAATGTTAGTATCTACTAAATAGTTTTTTTTATCGCGATCGTTGTGATTATGTCGAAGTGATTATTAAAATTAATTTTTTTGTTTAATGCAATCATTTCAACGTACTTTATCAAGTGCATTTAGCTTAAGTTTCAAATCAAAAACAAGGACTTTGGTTTGACAAATACCATTTCGATATTGATTATGGTTTCTGGGTATGTTATTCATGATAATTTTATTAACCCTTACTTAGAACCAAATTCTTTGTCTCCACAATTTTTATTGCCATTACTGCCAAAATTCATCTATGCATATTTTCTGAAATTTAAGTGCCTTCATCGAAATCACAAAATTAAAATTCCATACTCTAAGAGAGTCCAATTAACAGACGAGATTGAACTGAAATATCCAAAAGCTGTCAATTTCAACAAATTGCTAAATACAACACAACAGATAACCTAATACCAGTATCTTAGTGTGAAATTAACCGTAATTGTAATAACATGAATGAGTTTTATATGATAACATATAATTTGTTATTGGGTACATTTGCTAGTAAACCTTAGAAGTGGACATGTATGGAGGATATTAACACTAAGTTTATGGGACCTGTCAATTTGACGGATTTCAAACTGAAATGAAACACGCAAAAAACCATAGCAATAATTTTAACTACTTTGCATCGTAAATTCATAACTTCATTAAAAGAGTTTATAAACAAAATTATTATTTCCTTAAGTTTTCTAAATTTTGAAATTTGTACGTGGTATACCTATCTCTATGAAACCCGTCAAATTGACGGGTTAGCTGATTACGTGAACAATCCTTATATATTTGCTTCGTTTGTAAAATTATTCCTCCAATAGTAAATATAAGAGTGAAAGAAAAGTCTAAGATGCCCCCAACTGATTATCTCAATAACGTCTCGATAATGTAACAAAGCGAATTGTTTGGCCCGGGTGTCATGTTACTTCGTATTGAACGAACTCGCTTACCAGAGTGATCCTCGCGTCATTCGAAACTCAAAGCATACAGCAGACTAAATGTCGTATCGAAAAGATATTCGGAAAAAAATCTTGACTTATTAATATTTTATTTTATATGAATATTTTATTTGTATGTGAAGCCTTATATTATTCAACTCAGACTTAGTTTGAATAAATTGATGTTTTCATGTAAATACGTATATTGACTTACCCGTCAATTTGACGGGTGCTCGTAGAGATAGGTATACATATAAGAAATGCCCGTAAACCTAGTGTTAACAAGAAACATTAAATAAAACTGAACTTCAAGTGGAAAAGAAATTAATTTTCGTTTGCTGATATGCACTGGCTTAGTGTCATAATCCGGCAGAAATCCAGTAAAATCTGTAAACATTATTATATTTACACATTACTCATACTTGTAAATTTCAAGCTAATTCTGTCAAGCCATTCAAAAACGCACTCCCGACGCGCAGGCACTCTAATGTGCATAATTTTTTCATTGTACCAAAAATCGAATTTATTGATGCTATATAAATATACTCTATTGCACCTTTATTGGCCACTATGTTGAATTTAGAGGTTCATTATATTGTAACTAAACGTGTGTTATTCCTGCTTTAATATTTCTACATTTCTCTAAATAATTTTGGATTAGCGATATTATTACTGACTTCTGTGGTCTAAGTTTCGATGCTTCCCTTATAGAACCAAGTGTCAACTATCAGTCAAGTACCAAGAAGTGTAATATGCATTCTTAACGGAAATAGAGTTCCAGTCGAATTTTATTCTACCTCCATGTTCAAAAAGAAGCATAGCATAACTGAAACAAATATATGTTAAACCATACTTAGTTCCCTCCGACCAATATAAGTGAACTCCCTTTGAATACGTAACACCAAAAAGATATTCAATGCATACGCCAAAAAGTTAAGGTGAGAATGTACAGAGTTCTAATACAAAGAACTATTTGCATAATGCTCAAATGGTTGTTGCATGTGATAGGACAATACAGCTTGTAGCTGAGAACAATCTGCAAGCAGGACAGGTTATACTCTTGTTATCGGGTAGAAGGCACAGCGTTACGAACCATGCTGATCCTTATTAACAAATCCTTCTGCCTGGACTCCTTTTGCGTCCTTTAACAATGCATGCACACTTGCAATCCTGACACCCTCAGAAAATAATCCCTCAATACATTGATAACGGCTTCACCAATTGATTCCCTAATCTTCAGTGACTATGTTTGAGCACGTTCACATCTTCTATTCCCGCAGTGCAACTTCTCATCATAAACCTTCCTTTAATCATGAGCACGCATTTGTCCTCAAGTAAAGACATGCAGCAGGCTCATGTGGCCTCACTCACCAGCAAAAAAATAGAAATTTCCTACTTTCCGCAATGAGTTGGGTTCATTAACTTTCAATAATCATTCAACAGCCATATCAAAAAACTACCCCGATTTGCAGAGTCCTCTCTTTTCCCACCAACCTTTCACCCAGCCCTTGTTCCTCGCAAACAGACGTCACACGAGACTACACATCACAGTTCGACTCAACAAGAGACTTGCACTCGATCCGTCGACGTTTGTTGTATTTTTGAAAGATAATATACTTTAGTTAACACCATGATGCGTCTAACATTCATGACCCACCGACAGCAAAATAATTCTTATCACCGCAAAAGGTCTTGAGAAAGCGACCAGGGCTCAAATGGCACAGCGCGACGAGAACTTAGAACCTTCGTTGAATCGACGACCAAACATGATTCGCATTCGAGTGGTGCGTATAATACACAGACTCAATATTGAGTGTGTCTACTCCCAATCGATCCAAAGAGCACGGTAAACCAATAGATACAATAATTATACTTAACTGGATTATTGGATTATTGGTACTGTTTGTGCGCCGCTCACACTTCTCTAATACCACGTTACGAATTGGTGGGACTTACTATTCGCGGAGTGTTTACTTTAACCTCACTTTATATTAACATATATCTTGTGGTTGTATTTGAATCGCTGTTGCTTGGCATTGTGGATCCACACAATCTGTTATTGTCACACAATGTAATTCTGTTACAGTTGTAACCACTGATGGGATCGGTATATATATTTCTACCTTCTTATAATTTCAAGACATTAATTTGTGTTGGACCTTCTTGTACCATTTTATATAAATCTCGATTATTGTCGGATTCCGAACTAGTGTTACCATTTTCCCGCTCCAACAATATTATTTAATGTAATTTTGCTCATCTTTCAGCTGTGCATCTATTCATAAATGTCCCCATTCATGGTCACTTATTTTTTTTTGTTCCTCCTCCTTTACTGTGAACTACTAAGTTTATTTGTCAAAATAACTGGTCAACCCCGTAAGTATGGTTTGTTTACTTTGTGACAATATTACCTTCATCATATTTGTGGGATAATATTTTCTCCAGAGCATATAGACCTTGGTTGTCTCATTCACATCTTATCCTAACATTTAAGTATATATGCATTTGTTTCTATTCCTTTATGACTGCAAAACTTTTTCCGTTAATAGACGTACTGGAATATTTTCTGTTTTGATTGCTTTTTCCTTCATAATTCCGAGATTTTTATTACATTCGTTACCCTTCATCTTGTCCTCCAGCCCTTGGTTTTGCTTCGTTCGTTCCATGTAAAATGTTCTTCGAGATTCAGTCTTTAGGAACATTTTGTGCAATGTTTGTTGTACCAGTTTTGTCAATTCTTTAAGGTGGTTTTCTTTAACGCTTCTTTTAGCTCACCGATTGTTTTATGAATAAGGATGCTGGATTGAGTGTTTTTCGGATCTTTGTCAACCAGCTTAGATAATACCATATGAGCTTCACTCTTGTGGTGCCCCCTATTTGCTCCGTGTTCTCCAGATGATTATTTTTCCTCTTTGTGATACAATGCTTAGAGGTGCCCCATTAAACCTTCAGGATGTACTTGAGAAAGAGTAAGATCAAATTAAAAATGAGAAGTCATGGTCACATGTATTTGTGTGAGCTTGAGTAGAATGTGGTTACTCGCCGGGCATTGGAAATGGATTGCTCGATTTGTTTCTATTCTGTAATGACCATAAGAATCCGCTTGACATTTCTTTGCATTACCTTTTACTTTTCGTGTAGTAACAGCCTCATGTACCTATTTATTCTGGTTCTTATAGGTTTAGCAATATCGTCAGAATCTATACTAAGATGCGAACCTTTTACACCTAAATCTCGTTATACTATATTCGGTTGAAGCAAAAACGCTAACATTTACAGTATGATCAGAAAGTACCCGGAATTTGTAATTAAAACACATTATTTTAATTTTCAGATAAATTTATCTTGTCGCCTTCGAAATAACATCCATCTGAAGCGACACACATATGCCAACGCTTAACCCAGTCCTCCATACACTTTTCATAACCCGATGAAGAGATTGCCTTCAGCTCCTTCGTCGCATTTTGTTTTATGTGTTCTACAGTTTCAAATCTCTTTCCTCGAAGAGGTAATTTGAGTCTAGGGAAAAGAAAAAGGTCACATGGTGCCAAATCTGGTGAATACGGTGCTTGTTCGATGGTATTTGTTCGATGTTTCGCCAAATAATCCAGCACAATGCGTGCTTTGTGAGACAGCACGTTATCGTGGTGCAACATCCACAAATTGTCTTCCCATAAATCCGGTCGTTTTCTACGCACAGCATCCCTCAAATGCTTCAAAACGGATAGGTAATACTCCTTGTTGACTGTTCGACCCTCTGGCAAGAATTCATAGTAGACTACACCTCGATAATTGAAGAAAACTGTGAGCATGTCTTTGATTTTGGACTGACTATGGCGCGGTTTTTTGGGTTTCGGCTCATTTTTCAGGCGCCACTCGGACGACTGTTGGCTTGTTTGCACGTCATACTCGTAAACCCACGTCTCATCGCCGGTAATTATCCGTTTCATGAAGGTTGGATCATTTCTTGCATCAGAAATCATCTCTTCCGCCACTTTCTTGCGATGCTCTTTTTCAACGAAATTCAGCTCTTTTGGCACCGCGCCGCACTGCAACGCGTCGCATGCCTAAAATATCCACTACAATGTGCTGAGCGGTTCCATATGAAATGTTGACGATTTTCGAGTACAATTTTTTTCACTTTTTCCACATTTTCTTCGGTATTTGATGTCGAAGGGCAACCAGAACGAGACAAATCTTCAACAATATCACGTCCACTCTTGAATAACTTATACCATTCGTATGTCTGTGTTTTTGAGAGAGCAGACTCCCCAAATGATTTTTGCAACGTTTTCAACGATTGGGCACATGAAATTTCGTTGGAAACACAAAACTTCAAACAAATTCTTTGTTCGATAGAATTAGCCATTATAAAAACGACGATGCACAAAAACTTGCTCGATATAAACAAATGCCAAACAACTACTAGTGATCAGAATCTTTTGAAACTTGGCACAGATGTCTCTCACAGGTACCCCAGGGACCGTGGATCAGCTGTGGTCCGCGGTACAGGTGTGGCGAACCCGGGGTGCCCTACCTGGGGATGGATGAACGCCATCCAACTCCTAACTCCGTAAGTTCCTTGGCGGCTTCAACGACCATCACAGGGCGTAGTGGTGGAACGTTGCCGTCAGAGGACCCGGAGGGCTTGCCTTCACCGGCTGGCCTGCGAGGAAGAAAACCTCTATAAAAAATTACCCCTCCCTGAACGGTATGGTGTTAGCCTAGTAGGGGCGCATGCGGATGATCGTAAGTGACGCATGCGGGGCCATGGGTTAGTTGGCCACCTAGAGACCAACCCCCGAGGAATGGCCGAACCTCGGGGCGTATTAGGCTTACCCGGGGTGGGGCTGTGACCCCGGGTCGACACTCATTTTCCCCGCTCTTATTGGAGGCCGGGGGAGGCTTAGGCCGAACCTGGCCGCATAGGAAAATGAATAGCCAAAACAAGAATTCCAAAAAAACGCAAAAGAGAACCGATACCCTCCGTACTGGTGGAACATCGCCGGATACCCAAGAAATAATGTACGATAGCGTGGAGAGCCTGGAGTCCACGCACGGAGAAATATCGACTAGGAAGCCAATGCCGAGGGGGTCGAGGAATTCCACCCCTCCATCCCCGGCGCGGGAGTACTCGTCACCAGCACGAGATATGGAAGCCTTCATGACACCTAGAGGCACATCTCCGGGGACGGCGCCTTCAGGCGGCAAGCGCTCACCCCCTGTGGATGAAACATATATCCTGTTCCATCTAATGGAGGAAGCGTTGGAGAAGCTCATCGGCGTGTGCGAGAGCATGGCAGTTGAGTTTCGCGGGAACGAGACCATTGACCCTGGAATGGCAAGGAAAAACTCCCAGGCCATACGTGGGGCCAAAGATGTAAAAGATCTTCTTACTGGAGCGATACAGGTTCATTCGCTATCATGTAATACCCTGAGAGAATCCACGCTGGTTGGTCGATCTCTGAACATGGTTGAGACGACCACAGTGGGGACGGAGATGATTCCTCCCAGGGAACCCCAACATATAGAGAAACGGTCTGTTGGCACTCAAACTGAATCCGCCACCTCGGAGCAGTTACAGATACCGAGGAGGGTAAGGAAACCACTGAAAGTTTCTCCGGCTGTTGGGAAAAGGAAAGTCTCCTCTCCCCTAGATGGAGATGCTCAGAAAAAACCTAAGCACACCACTTACGCCAACGTGGCGGCTGGTGAAACGCTGAGTGAGAGAGAGTGCGACACGGTCGATACTGAATATACCGCCGTTACTAGGAAGAGGCGTCCAAGGAAGGCACCCACCGACCCAGACGACCCTAAAAGAAAGTCCGCTAACCCAACCTCGAAGCAAGAACTTTCCAGGAAGAGAGTGAACCCAAGGAATAGACCTGGGGCCCTGTTGATAAAAGTGGAGAAGGGTGGAAACTATTTGGATACATATAAAGATGTGGCCTTAAAGGGGAGGGATATCCTCCGAGATACAAAGGGTGTTCGGAGAACCCGCGACGGTCATATCCTTATAGAATGTACCGCAAAATCGGACACACCCAAAATGGCGAAGGAGCTGAGGAAAGCACTTAGGCGGGAAGACGCGGTACTATCCCTACAGGAAACGTGTTCCATCGAAATCAGGAACATAGACCCTCTAGTTACGGGAGAGGACCTGATTAAAGATACGCTCACAGCCATCGGACGGGATGAAGCGGCAGCGCTAAGGATAAGAGTGCTCAGAATGACTCCCGGGGGCAACCAATACTCGATTATGGAGGTGCCGTCGAGTATGTATCCGAAATCCGCGGAACTCCTGAGAATAAGGACCGGATTTTCGGTTGCACATGCACGCCTACTACCTAAAGTTATTAGGTGTTTCCGATGCCACGGGATCGGGCACCTCGCAAGGGACTGTACGGTGGTGGCCCCGGGCGCCGAGATATGTAGGAAGTGTGGGGCTGGGGACCACACAATGCGAGATTGCGCGGGGACACCTCGGTGCAGATTATGCGCCGCGCAGGGTATGGAAGGCGCCCGGCTGCAGCACGTTACGGCATCACTGGGATGCATAACTTATCGGATGCACTTGAAAGGAGCGGTTCAAGGAAACGGAAAAAAAAATGGTTAAGATAGCCCAAATTAATCTAAATAGGTGCAAATTAGCACAGCAAATGGTGCCGAAATACGCAGCCGACAACAACATCGACATCGTAGTGATATCGGAACCGCATAAGCCTTTGAAGGGGTGGATTAACGACCCGACATTGCTATCGTCAATATGGGTCACAGGGTATAATGGCCTACTTCCCCTTCAAGGTTCGATAAGTACCCTGCCGGGGTTGGCTTCCGTCGAAGTAGATGGTTTAATAGTTATTGGAGGCTACTCCTCACCTAACATTTCGAAGCAAGATTTCCAGGCGTTCCTGGGAATGCTGGAATCCGAGATAATACGGATAACTCAGCCCGGCAAAGCCCTTATTGTTCTGGGGGACTTCAATGCGAAATCCCCTGCATGGGGTGGAACCAGGAACGATTATCGCGGTACGGCTCTCCTAAACCTGATTACCAGGTTAGATCTTCTTCCCGCAACAATGCACGAGGCCTATACTTTTGACCACGCTGGCAAAGGAGGAAACCGAAATAGAACGTTCTTGGACATCCTTTCAATGAATCGAAGAGCGGAGGCCAGATATCGAGGTGGCAAAGTCATGAAAATATTTTCGGGATCTGACCACCTATATGTGTTTTATCAATTCGACTCCACCACTAAACGTATAGGACGACAAGTATGGGCCCCGTATGTATTGAAGCATGCCGATGACAAGAAAATCCTAAGGTGCTTTGAGAGTCTTCTCGTGAGGGAGGACTATGTTGAGGACAAACCTCGCCTAGGGATGGCAACAACTATACAGAGGGCGGTAGAGGAAGTCTGTCTGACACTCCTCAAGAAGAAGCAAGCCCCACTAGGTACAAGGAAGGCAAACTTTTGGTGGAATAACGAAATAGCCGGGATGCGCAGAAAGACTATTAAGGCACGACGCATATTCCTTAGAGCCAGGAGAAAGAAGAAACCCGACGCCTCGACACTAGAGGAGGTGTATAAAAAATTCCGGAAAGAATATTATATCTCAATATTGAGGAGCAAGGAGAAGATGTGGAGGGAGTTTTGTGCCACACTTGATAAAGACCCGTGGGGACGACCCTATCGCGTGGTAATGGCAAACCTCAGGAGGAACCCAATCACCTGTGAACTGTCAGAGGCCCAAATTATAAATATAGTGGATACACTTTCTGTCACAACCCCAAATTGGATGGAAGATCCTAACCGTGGTGGGGGTGCATTGGTACATCCTAGAGAGGACGATTCCGATTCATCGGTGAATATAAATATGGTCAGGAGTGCAGTCGCGAAACTAAAGCCTGGAAAAGCAGCTGGTGACGACGCAGTCCCCCCAGACCTGATCATATTTCTTGCGAAGAAGAGACCTGAAATATTGATGGAAATGTGCCAAAATATAATCAGGAAGGGAGAGATCCCTAGGGCCTGGAAGACCGCAAGGGTCATCCTTATCCCAAAACCCGGCAAGGACCCCGGATCCCCGAGTGCGTATAGGCCCATAAGCATACTTCCGGCGATTAGTAAACTCTTTGAGTACGTACTCAAAGATTTAATCGAAATACAAATTGGACAGGACCCATTCCATAAAACGCAGTATGGCTTTAGAAAGGGACTGGGGACGGTGGAAGCCATAGAGAGGGTCACGGCATATGCGGAGTCATGTAGGAGAAAAGGCAATATCTGTGTTCTAGTAACAGTCGATGTCCGAAATGCCTTTAACACGTTGCAGGGGGGCCTGGCTGTCAAAGAAATTAAAAAACGCGGAGCATCGGTAGCCATAACAAATCTCCTGGAAGACTACTTCTTGGACAGGATAGTGAAGGTGTATACCACGACCGGATGTATCAGCAGGCAAATTTATGCCGGGGTTCCGCAAGGGGCTGTCTTAGGGCCCTTCTTATGGAATATTGTTTACGATGGTATCTTAAAAATGTTAGAAAGGACACCTAATGTAGAAGCGGTGGCGTATGCTGGCGATCTAGCGCTAATCTTATCGGCCAAATCGATCCAAAACATACAATCCGCCCTCCAAACAGCAATGGGATTGGTCAAGGAATGGTTTGATGCCAATAACTTGGAGATAGCTGTTAACAAGACAGAAGTGATCCTACTAACGGCTAAAAGAGTCCCCAAAATAATAACAGTTAAAATAGAGGATGAGGAACTGCTGACCAGGGCGGAGGTGAAATACCTGGGGATCATATTAGATAACTCTAGAAAGTACAAGCCCCACATAGTAACCACTACACTAAAAGCTGAGAAAACCTTAGGTGCACTCGCAAGACTGCTACCGAATGCGCGAGGCCCCTCTCGCCGTGCCCGGAACCTGTACTACAGAGTTTGGGAATCGGTGGTTTTATACGCCACTCCAATATGGACAACTGCCCTAAACCGAACAGCAAATAGGGATACCCTGAGAAGAGCACAGCGGGCAGCCCTTATTCGTACCACAACCGCCTATAGGACTGTTGCGTATGAGGCGCTGTGCGTCCTAGCAGGGAGAATGCCCCTGTTTTTTAAAATTGGAATGATAGCAGAAATGTACGAATTAAGAAGAAACCACAAGGGACAGTCCCCAGAAGTAACAGATCCGGAGGAGTACAGGCAAGCTAAGAAAGAGGTAGTTCAAAAATATATGCGACGTTGGCAAGAGTCCTGGGACAGGTATAACGCTGAGAACTGGACACGGCGAATAGTAAAGAGAGTCGATAATTTTATGTACAGAAATTCCGTCCTCAATCAAGATTATTGCACGATGCAACTGCTCTCAGGGCATGGGATTTTTAACACATATAGATTTAGGATTAAGAAAAGTGAAACGATAAAATGTTGGGACTGCGGCGCAGAAAAAGACGATGCGGAGCACGTAATATTCCATTGCCCCAAGTGGGCGCGGGAGAGAACCGACCTTGTAAAGGGATTGGCCAATGGAGTAACGGTTGGCGACCTGATTGAAAAAGTAACCGCCACGGGAGACACGTGGAACACCTTCCAAAGTTTCGCGCACAAAATAATGAAAAGTAGAGAAGAAACCGAAAGGAGACTGGAAATAATCAAAAGATCCGAGGGAAAGATAATATGAGTTTATTGGAAGCAAATACGTATTTAATCTTGTATATATCTAATATTTATTTATTTATTTATTCATTTATATACTTATTTATTGATCTAGTTACAAGAAGTACTAGACACAGTTATTTATTTACCTACTAAATCTACTAATGTAGGTATTTACGAAAGTAGTTAAATTTAATAACTTATATGGCCGAAACTACGGGAAGTAGATAAACATAGAGGGATCCAATGATAGAAGAGGACCATAGATACCTTTCGGAAACGGCACCCCCAACGGAAAGGGTGGTTTCCAACACGTATGTGAAGGGCGCTGGAGATACCTCGCCAGGCGAAGAAATACAATAGTAGTCCCGCGGGGTGCAGGGATATGCCTAGATGGAGGAGGTACAGAGGAGGTGGTTTTTTAGTGGGTAGTGCCGCAAGGCGAGCCTCACATAACCCGATGACACCTTGGGTATGCGTAAAAGCATTTTTCCCCTCCTCTTTAAAAAAAAAAAAAAAAAAAAAAAAAGATGTCTCTCACAGGTGTACAAATTTCAGAAAAAAAAAAATTTACTGTGTATGTCAACGGCGGTTTTTTTAAATTACAAATTCCGGGTACTTTCTGATATACTGTATGTCTGTTGCTTCTTCTTCTACACTGCCAAATGTTAATTTTCTCTAATACTTTGTTTCTTTGTTCTTTTTTCTCTTTGTTTATTTTCATTACAAAATACCCTCGTACCGTGCACTATTTACCAGGAAATTTCCAATTTCTTAAGGTAAATCAACTGTTCTTCCTAGTTGGTCAATTCGACGACATTGCTTATTGTCCCATGTTTAATTATTTTTTAAATATTCTACAAAATATTTGGTTGCCTAATCCTCTTTGCAAGTAAAAATTACCATTCTAAGTAGCTCCATTTCCAGATATCGGTTTTGGAGGTAGTTTCGTACTGCATGCAGTATACCCTGCAGTCACTTTGAATCGTTTCAACAACAATATTCTTGTCTAGATGTCCGAACCTTGTCTCTTCGATTTATAAGGAAGGCTTTGTCATTTACAATAATGCTATTTTTTATAGTTTTCCTGAAGTATGTTTGCACATCATTTGGGTGTCCTAGTCTTTTTACATTTTCCTACGTTGCATTTAATGCCAGAATAAACTGCCTTCTTTCCCATAGTTATTTGCTTCTAATTAGTTTTCAGTAACTCACACGCTGACTCTGAACTGTATTGCGCACGGTCACAAAATCTTCAAAGAGAATACATTTAAACAAACTAAAAACCTTATATCAAAACGGAATTTGAAACAAATCTAAATATCTATTGAAACAAGGAAGTGAAGCAGGTTTACATAAAAAAAAGAGAGAAAATTTGGCATATAATATAAGATTATATAAAATATATATGTAAACCAGGAAACGAAGTTAAAGATTTCGTGAAAAGAGCGAAATAATGAAGAAAATTAACCCTTTGCACTCGGGACCTTTTTCGCGCGGCGCACCAGCAACTCGAGACGTTTCGCAGCCTTTTTGACGCATTTCTTACCAGTAACTTAAAATCATTACACATACACTAATTAACGTATAAAATTTTTATATTTTAACATTTTATATATCTTCACACCTTCATAAACATAATTTATTAAATATTAGTCTCTGTCATTTTTCTGTGTGTATTTCATGTAACAATTGCCAAGATGCATGCCCGGCTTGTCGAGGCAAGTATTACAATAATATGTCGTTTGATGCCTTTTCTCGGGTTTATTTCTCTGAGAACAGACTTTGCAGTTCTTCCTAACTCCTGTTAGAATATTATGTAGCTTTCAATTCAAGCGGATATCTTCGGAATCGGAGGTTGAAGTCGAGACTCGATCGCGTGGCTGGTGAAAATCTCCAGTCAATTAGTGGACTAATGTTTTCAAATATCGCAAGTGACTAAGCGGCTGTTCGCTTCTCTGCTGTTTAACGGCTTTATATAAAATATATGAATTTATTGAACAAAATTCTAAATCCCAAAAAAACAGTTTACGCCACCACTTTAGCAATTTTCTTAAGAAACAATACGTTGAGGCATACTGATGTGGACGATCGACACCGCCCATATGTTTTATATAATCTATTACTACGTTAGATTTCTTGACAGTAACTTCTACTCCACCTCGTAAAATTCGTTTCACAGGCGTCATTCCTGCATTGTTCCAGTTAGTCAAGTATGTGACAACCCTCTTGTCCTTCCATGCTAAAACTAATGTATCTCTTTTCCGGTATGCTACTGTTAATTTTTTTCCGAGTTTTGTTCTTTTTATTTGTTCTGGTATATGCTTTCTGTTTGTTAATATAGTTCCTGTGAGGTGGCATTTCAATTTCAATAATTCTGCAGCCAAGATATAGCTCGTATAGTAACGATCAGTGAACATGTGATATCCTTGAGCACCAGGTATTTTTTCCAGTAGCATTGCATAAAGATGCATTGGTATTCTCGTTGATACCGGAAGGTCGGGCCTTATCAACTTGTCCGTTGTTAAACTTCCATGATAACGAAGAATGCCACAGATGTAACCAGTATTACCGGGTTACGTCGGAACTCTTCTTGGGTCCGTTAGGTCGGACCAGAAAGTCTTATCTCCATTTGAAGGGGTGGCATATTACACTTTATAAGATTATACACAAAGAGCTTCGGAATTCATTTGAAAGAAACTAAACATCAATAGTCATTGCCGCGCATCGAGTTACCGCAGCAAACCAAGTGCTCAGCGAGAGTCACCTCTCGAGTGCAAAGGGTTAAATACTTATACATGTAAAAATGTCAGCATGATGCTTGAATTACAGTTAAATCTGATTCAAAGATACCACCGGTTTCCAGATCACACCTTCGTGGAGGTTGCTACATCTGGTGATTCATGCCAACAATGTAATTTCAGTGTTAAATACGATTACCCAAAATATTTTACCTTGAAAGGTGTTAAAAAATATTTACATAAGTAGAATTCTTATTGAACATCTGATTAGTTAAAAACGAAATTAAAATTAGTTGTTATATCAACAAAATGAATAATTAAACTACAATGAAATTGAACATTTCATTATGTACCATTCCAGCGTGTATACGACAAATAAACCAGCTATATATTACTACTTAGTTGTGCAGGCTGACTACGAATGGAATCGAATACTTGGATATAATGAAACTTACCGAGAATAATGTGAGGACTGCAAAATATAATGTTCCTGTGCGACAACTGAAATCATAGGCGAATATGTAAAATAATTTAATAAACCAAGCAAGGCTGTTGCAAAGTACCCATTACCTCATACTAGACTCACAATATTTCAACAAATGTTACAGTAATTTCACTGACAAACTCAGAATGTCGGTTGACTAGGCAACTAAGTTGTGATTGGCTGGCCATAGCCATTTGGATCTAATTGGCTTCCACAATACACGCTTCGATCAGATTTACATGATCACTTTTAAAAGTTATTTGCAATTTTGCATCATATAAATTTAATGCGTATGATGTTTATTACTAATTATTCATGCAGATTCTAGCCTGAAGAAAATAACTGAACATGGCCAAAATTGGTCAAAAATGCGGAAAATTCTGCCACCATTGTGTTCCTCAGCTGGTGAGAATACTTGAAATTAGAATAAAATATTTCAATATATTTATCAATTCATGAAATTGCGTTTAGAAATCTGCATTACTGTTTGCTGAGTTGGCATGATTGTTATAGTACTGACGATAATCTTACGTTAATAATTTCAAAAACTTAATCACCATGTTGGCGCAAACCTCTTACATCACATGTTATTGTCAGGCTCCAAGCAAGAATATGCTCTAAACACAATCATTAACATAATGAAAATCCAACACTTATTGACAAACTCCTATTACTTGTCACAGTGAGTCTTGCGTCAACCAATCTAACCTAATTTTAAACGTCAACATCTCAACAATAATTTCAAGATCATTTAATATTTTAAAGCTTCCAATCCGAATACAAACTTTGTTATTGAGCGCATTGATAGGTACAAATTGTGAGTGTTACTCTTCCACTGATGTGTAACACTTGTCGCAAAAGTGCATCCACCAGTAACCCATATCAAACTACTCACTCTTGGAAAACCATGCACAATATTTGTAGGGGTTATGTACTGCTAGAATTAATAACATTTACACATAGTTTCAACTTTATTAATTGCAACTTAAAATACGAATTATAAAGGATACTTGCTTATTGCTATATATTATTAGCCATATGTAAGGAACATGGCTGGGTTTTTGATTGTTAGGGTAATCTCTGAATATTTCCGAAGTTTTACATAAATGTATATTTGTTTTACAGTACATATATTATTGCAGTATGCATCGTACATATATGCATATATTACTGCAGTAAGATTGACATTAATATAAATGAAAAATACCTGATCAATTGTGAAAACACTATAAATGCATAGAATCATCAAAACAGTATGCTACAATCTTCACATATAACCAGATAATTGCAGTACTGAAGATACTATCACAGATTCTCACGAATTGTAGCATAAATTTCTTGGGGAAATATTGTTCGATCTATAGATATTTGTTAAACTATTGGATCTGAATCAATGTCTTACAATATATTGCTTTGCTGGATACCTGCATAGCAGTAGACAATCTCCATGAAAATCGCAAATGTTCTTTCAGGATTACAGAGTTTGACAAGAGCTATCGGGGGGTAGCACATATGGCACGCATTACATAAAAGCAAATCAATAACTCCCAGAATATATATTGTTCAATTGGTCTCAACGAAAATGTTTGCATTCAGAAAGAAATTTAAAAAATATTAACATACAGAGAGATTATTGCTGAAAGTTTGAATTCCAGAAGAAGAGAAACCAAGTTGATATAAAACTTAATATCTGCAGTGACAGCTAATAGATTTCAACAAATAAGTGTTCACCTGTAGAATACATTCTGAAATTTAATTTGACAGTAACTGAATGTAGGTTGTAAGAGATAAACTATTTAACTCATTGCGTACGGCACGCTGCTCGCCCAACGTGCTTCCAGGGCCCGCATATTTTCAAACGCTCCAAGATAACTTTGTGCAATGCATACTTGCATTTTTTTAATTCGCATTCATACAATATTCATCGTCTTTCTTCGTTTAATATCGTCACTTATTGCAACAATGTCGCTATCTTATTTACATTACTGTACATCAGATAAATCATCAAACAATAATTCATTTTGGCTTTCATTTTTTTCATTTCCATGAGACATGTTTGACTTTTTTAAAATTACGGTTTATTTTGTGAACTAATTCAAAAACTATTTCCTCACAAATTAAAATGCCATCGTTCAAACGATAAAATGCACAATAATAAAATCTTTTATAAGATACGATAGACTAATAGACCGGACTCACTGATGTAATTGTGATACTGGCCGTTTGTTTTTTACTGTTTCGACATTTCGACATTCATTTATTTCGCGAATCTTCTGTTATAAGCACACGCAAGGATTCGTTACCTTGGTATCGTAATAATGACAATATTATCATGTTTAATTTCTCAACTCATCGAGTCTCGTCACCCGGCCTCAACGTTCGGTTTGCGAAAGATGAGATTTCTCGTGACCCGTACGCAATCAGTTAATTTTAACTGTTTTCTTTCAATATTTCGGTAGATTTCTCCTAACATTTGTTACAATCAGGACAACTGATCGAGATGTAACAATAATTTTTAAGTACCGTTAAATTTAACTTCCGCGTCAAACATACTTGTAGGGACCCTTTGGTACTGTTATGCCCTACCACAATGCCTTAGTCATAGGTCTACTAGTCATAGGTAAACACAGGCCCAAGTGCATCACGATCCAGTCCTACCCCAAAAACCCTTGATCCTTAGCCATACTTGTTATCCCCAAAAAGTATGTTTTCACCATCTGAACCTCACCCCGTACTCATCCCTTCCACTTTTCCACAAGCCTATATTAAGGGCCGCTTGGGATTTTTCGAGTTAGTAATAATTTAGGAACGACTAAAGTTAGTGCGTATTTTGAGTTTTGCATAGTAAAATAAACCAGTTCTCTCAAGCCTATCTTTAATTAAACTACACTTAGTCCAGAGCCAGAGGACTAGGAAGTCAGGCCGCTCTTGAAATAGTTGAGATTTCTCGATCACGGCATAACAGTAGGAACGGTCTCACTACAATGTTCGTGCTTCACTGCAACGCGTGATTCGAGGGTTGAAAGCATCCCATCCCCAAGGAGATGCGTAGTTGGTAATTGAGGTTATACAACAATAGCTTTATTGCACCACAGTATTTTTAGATCAACACAACAAGTAACAAGGAATAACAACAAATAAATCTGTCTAACAATGAATAACAAATGCTTTTAGGAACTCTATGATGTCACAGCTATGCTCAATTAGCATCCGGAAAGAAGTGTGTTTGTTTTCTCTGCGGAAACTCTAGTGTTTTCCTTGGTACTCTTGTTGTCGCTGGTCACTCCACCTGGTATCCCTAGATGTGATTTGCGCTAGTGATCCAAGGCCCTCCACACACACAGCACACAAGTACGCAGACGAGATGCCCATTACCGATTTTTGACCATTTTTAGACTATTTTCGGTGAACATGGCAACATTCAATTATAAATGGATGTCCCAAAATTCAGGAAAAATTTGAATTTCGCGCCATTTGTGCGGTAAAGTGTTACCAATAAAAAGAACAGCATGGAAGATGACATAATTCTTTTGTATAGCGCTCCATTTTTAATTACTCTCAACTGCCAGCTGTCACGCTGTCTTTTTTTTGTTTGGCAACACTTTACCGCACAAATGGCGCGAAACTCAAATGTTGCGCGAATTTTGAGACACTCTTTATAATCCCATGAAACTAACTAGTAATAAATACTAGCGCCAATTATTGGACATGTCCTAAAATGGCCCGGCATCGAAATTTTCAATTTTACCAGCTGTATAATAATTAGGCAAACATGCAGTTGTCAGCCCTTTTAAACAGAGGTTCACCGCTATAAAATTGGCTATTTAAATCAAACGCATTTATGATTCATGATAGCATAAGTGTTCCTGCAGGGTATTTAAACTTTTTGATCGTTCATGCATTTATGCATTTAAGGTTCTTTTTTCCCGTAATAGCCTCAAATAGTTACAGTTTCAATGAGAAAATTGGGGTAGGTTTTAATTGGTCAAACGTTTAATAAGAGTTTATGATGTATAAGTGATTACAACCATGTTTTATGTTGTAGCAATTTTGTTGAACATAATGATTACTTGTATTGTGTTACTGACTTAGGTCATAACACGTAACAGCCATCTCCGGGAAGAACTCTGAAAATCAGTTTTACCGTTGAATCAGATTTTAACCTGAACCAAGTATCATAATGCATTACATATCGTGTTTTGCTGTGATAAAAAATAATATTTTCTATTTTAATCAATATCCTTTTTAACGCTAGCTTACGTATGAAAGCTTACGTATGATGTACATAAAAGGCAAAATAAGTTCCGCCTTTGCATTCGAGAGTAATCCCGTCAATACAAACGTGGTATTTGTATCGCGTATTAAAGACTAACGTATTTATTCCACATCAACGTAACTTGAATTTTATATTAAAAGTTGTAATTCAACAACTTTTGTGACTTGCATGTGCATTGTGAACTTGCACTATATGTGCAAAACGTTATCAAATAACGTATACAAACCGCGACTGCGACCGCGAACAAATACATTACATTTAAATTGAGCAAGGGAGGCCTATCCTGATCTAATAAACAAATATAAAAAATGTGCCTAACAAATTCCACTCATGAGTTGAGTTCTCGCGTTGCGAAAAGTCTGCTGGCGATTTCTATGATCGTAATTTGCAACAGTCCCAAAGAATAATTGCAACTAGTCACTCTCGCCGATTCAGGCCTTTCGTCCTAACATGGCTGAGTGACTCGGGGGACTTAGAAATGTTATTCACCACCTGGTCAGCATACCACTGGAACACGCACCATCAACAAATCCTTGACCCCCAGTTTCTAGACCCTCTAGTTCTCGATTCTGTATTCACCCATCCTCTGAGACAGGGCCAGGCACTGATTCTATTACGCGTTACGCCCGAAGTCATTTACGGATATCGCGACCGAATATAATATTTTTGGCGAACATGACCCTACTCTCGCGGACGAAATAATAATTGTAAAATTCGCGTCCGGAAGATTATAAATTGACGTAACAACACTGACTCTACTATCATAGTTCCCGATCGCGGTATATGCATTGCGGTATCCATGTTCTCCACTGAAGCGTTTTGTTAGGAAAAATTATAATAAAAATGTATAATGTCGCGAGCAAAGAGTAACTCAAACGTGACGCGAGGAATATAATAGAATCGCGGGGACTTATAACGGCGGACAAGGACTGATTCTACTTCGCGTGATTCTAGATTCTAATGCAAAGGATTGAACCTAAAGAGTCTGCACGACTCCAGGGAAATAATTTACTCGAAAGCAAATTTAACTCTAAAATCGCATTGCGCTCGATCACAATGATTTAAAGAACTTTCTATGATACATCCCATCTTTATCAATACAGAAGTGCAAGTGCGATGAACGGAAAACTTGTCAAAAATATCGAAAGCAAATTATCTAAGTGCAAAATGATCGATGGAAACCGCGGAACAAAAGATTGAAAGAAATTAAATAATTATTGAATAAATGGGATGCATCATAAAATATTCTTTGGCACTGATTCTCTTTCGCGAGCTTCAATACACACGAGTAAGAGCTGTCGAAATCGCGACGCGCGGACATCAAATACACGCGGGTGGATGTTAAACGATTTTGCGGATCTCAACATTTATGGATGGAGATCACCGAACCGCGCGCGTGCCACGCCATTCTAACAAAGAATCTACTTCGCTGCGAACTGTGTGTTAAAAACGCAATACTAACCGGCGAGCATCCGTCTCAATACGCGCGAATCGAGGCAAGCGGATTTCATCGAGCAACACTGAATGTAAAGACCGAAAGGGAGTCGCAAAGTTGCTGAAAGAAAGGGAAAGGGTAGCGGAAATAAAGATGCACTCGATTTTCAAACGGACTTTTTTTTCGTTACTGCGAATGCTGACGTGACCGTGCGCGGAATGTGTTAACCGTTACGAAAGATCTTGTGACAGTTCGTTGATACTGTAGTAGGACCATATCACTGGGTGGGAAAAACATTCCATTCAAAGATACTAGTGTCCGGGTCACACCACGTGGAGGTCGCTGCTAGTTGTGGCCTGTATTATTTATAACGGTCGAAACAGGTATCATGTAACGCACTGCAAAATAATATGTCTTTAGAAATGTGGAAATACTGTGGCACATAAAAATCATGTAGATAATTAAAGAGGATAAGGCGAAAGAAAGTCACGCGATGTGTACAATTATGTCTATAACAAGAGTAGATATTACGACGTATGTTCGGAAAAGTACAAATACGTGCAAAAATGTTATGAGAAAGAGTAGCAAGGCGTGTGCAATAATGTTATGACTACTTTTCAACTAGTAAATGCAATAAGAATAATTGGGATTCTCCAAAGTAGTATAAGCATAGGACACAAGCTTAGTCCACAATCTGTAGTACAAGTCAGAGCCACCTGTTGCTGCACCCGATGTGAGAAAGCATCCCTACTGCAGCTATCAGCATGCACTTTATGTATAGGCACAATGTCACTATCAGAATTGACATTTATGCATTAAATAAGATAAAATATTTACTGTGCATGTACAGTGTCAGTGTATACCGCCAGTACGCAGAAGTAACCGCAAAATTGGAAATAAAAAATTACAATTAATTGTTAATTCACTATCATAAGTTACCGTTGCCATACGTCGTTAATATTCCGTGCTAATTGCGTAAAATCACTGTTACGAGTCATTGTCAGTATAAGCAGTTACAGTTAACTGTTGCTGTCGACTACTAATGCTCACGTTGGTAGTTCACTTCACCGTTGCACCATAATAATCCGTAAATCGAATGATGTATCAATAGGAAATTCTATTCCGTTGATAATTAAAGCATGAATGAGCTTCTCGAACAATCACATATCACTTTTTATCGCTTTCATGATGGCCGGCGCAAAACTGAGGTCTCTCGACAACTGCGCATGGCTTTAGGGCAGATCATGTGCAAGTTGTCAATGGTTTGTATTAGTTTGCGCATGTCGGATAAGATCACGTGAAATTGCTGAAATCCTTTATTCTTTATGTCTCTTCAATCTACATCGTCCCGTATGATAAAAATTCAACGTTTGACCATAATTTATAACCACACATCCCATTAAATTCTGCAATAATTAACTTTTACTTAAATATATAATTTAATAACCCTTTTCAATTCGCGTTTTTATTACCGATTATTACCGAACAGAGTAAAAATATTGTTCACCAGTTAAGTGCGTTTTATACATTTTTATATTACTTCGGTAGCGGTTGGTACAGTTAAAGTTTATTCCATATTTCAAATGTGTTAACGAATGTGGATGTTGGCAAAAAAAGTTAACGTTAATCATTTTGTTTGTGTAATATTTCCGAAATCATGTTGAATTGTTTGGTAAAGTTATAAGCTATCTGGTCAAGAAATTTCCGAATACAAATTTGTGTAAAAATAGTCTGTGACGTTTATCTCTTTTATTGTCATTATATTCCTTGCATCACTTCTTAAGAAAAACATGCTAAAAAATAATGGAATATAGAAATTTAGAAACCATCTTAAATTTTTCGGTGCATTTAGAATCTGTCTAGTTAAAGAATTACTCAATATGATTTGGTGTGAAAAAGTCTGTGACCTGTGTTCCTTTTATTGTCATTACATTATTCATAAAACTTTTTAAGAATATTCATAGAAATAATAACAATCTTAATACTTGATAAACTTAAGAGTTTCATTGACCAATTTTGGCTTGTTTGGATAACACAGGAACACAACCAGAAAATTCAGCATTCTAGATCGGCATTCTATGATTCAATATTAGATAGGCATATATAAGTATATTCATGAACTCGTGACTCTACAAAACAACAAAAAAAAAACTAAAGTTTGTTATCCACCCGAAATAACTGTATTAGCTGATGGAAATGTTTGCAGTATTTTCACGCAGCGACAAGGATAATCAAATTTTGTATTTAAACAGTAAGTAAACTATTTTGCAAGTCGTTTCATTAAGAAAGAAAAGAAATATTCATCGGAAATGTATGTGCATATGTTTCCCATTAATCCACACTTATACTATTATATGAACATGATATTAGTATATGTTGTATATTAATATGTAGTATGTAGTACATTATTATAGTTTCTCCGGTGTAGGGAATGTAAGATTTTAATTCGCAACTAAATAAGTGATACAAGCCGCGATCGATGGTTACATTAATTGGCGCCGCTGAATTGATTCACTTAATAATTTTATCGTTTCTTACATTTTCTTGAAAATTAATAAATTATATCTTGTTATTAGTGGCTTAATTTTGTATGGCTGCTCGCGTTCGCAAATAATCCGTTTTCCGATTCTCTGTCTAGGGAAAGTAACATTTTAATTTACGATCAAATAAATGGTCCTGGCCGCCATCGATCGTTACCTTAAGGGGACACATACACCTAGAAATGTTGAAAAAATGCATTTTTCGTTTTTTTGTGTATTCAAAAAGTATATGGTCTTGAGAATAACTCCTGCAAGTTTCAAAGTGATTCCTTAAAAATTGTCGAAGGTATAGCATTTGAAGCGAGACAGGCCCAAGCGCGTTCGAACGCCTTTGGACGCTAGGTATGTGTAATTCGAGCTAAAGATGAATAGTGCGCCGGAGTAGTCACATTTCTATCGTTAGTAGCTGTCCGTTAATTCAAGTGTTCGTTTCGATTTGGTTATAAGCGCGACAACGTAAGAAAATTGTTGTAGAAAATAATTTTTTTGATAAAAATGGAGAGGAAAAAGGGTTTCAGAAAAACTCATGGGTCAGGCAGTTTTATAAAAGATACGAAAAGAAAGAGATCGCGTCCTCTCAACAAACACGAAGCAGAAAAAGAGACAGCGAGTATCAGCGCTTTGTTGAGAAAATTAAAAACTGCGAACGACGTATATGTTCCTGAAGAACGAAGCATCGGATATCGCATTTTAAATTTTTTCATTGTGTCTCAGCAATTTCTGAGCATGTGAAGTGCAAAGTATGTAACTCTAATGTAGAGTTTAAAACAGAAAGCACTCGACGATTTGGTATTCAAATTGTGATTGCGTGTCCATCTTGCAACCCGATTTCAATTACATCATATCCATTTGTTGGACCAGCATATGAAATTAATAGACGCTTCATATTTGCTATGCGTTTATTGGGTATTGGTTTAAATGGAGCAAGAAAATTTTGTGGACTAATAGATCAGATTACTGACAATAATGCACGCAATGGAAATTTCTATGGGACCACATGTCCATCAATACGCGGCCATTGAGGACGACCGCCGGGTCTACTTTGCCGAGCTTCGAGCACAGGAAGCGACAAAATGTGCAAAAATATTACGCCGGAAAGTTAGGATCGAAGCTTTTGATGCCGCTACATCTGGGGAAGGTTCGCTGTATGGCCCTGGAGTGGATGACTCTGTATAAGTTTAAGGAAAACAATTGATGTACGTTTTAATCGGATGTCGAACTTTAAACGCGTTTCTCTCGAAATCGTGTTTTGAAAACACGTACCAGGCGTATCTCGGGAACGGCTACACCGATTTACTTCAAATTTGGAGAACTTCATCCAAACGAAAAAAGGCAGTCTTCGTCATGGCAGATTTTTTTTAGAGCTCTTACTTATTTTTATTCCCCAAAAAAGACCAATTTCTACCCTGAAACATCGCTTTTTTTTACTTAAACTTCCCCCATTTTCACAAAAATGAATATTTTTAAAATGGGCCACGACAAAGACTAGATAATTTTATATAGTTTAAGAAAATTCTAGTCTGGTCTGTTTCAGATAAATCCTGTATGAGCTGCATCTGGTACCGCGGAACACCTTTTTTCAACATCGTCTTATGCCGAGGACAATATCCCCACCATTTTAAAAAATTTTGTATTTCAAATTTATTCTGATACATATTCTAATAATGTACTTTAATGTAAAGAAAAGTTAGATTAATTACACCCATTAAATTTCCCCAAAAAAGTCCTAAGGAATGCCTATTTTTAACATCTCTAGGTGTATGTGCCCCCTTAACCCTTTCGCGCCGAGCGCCGCATATATGCGGCATCCACTCGACGAGCTGTGTGTACGAGCGCCGCATATACGCGGCATCCACGCCACGACTTCTGGGTACGAGCGCCGCATATATACGGCATCGAAATAATCTGTACAAGTGCCATTTATAGTCGATGGCAACATTTTTCGTTATCGGCAGAGCATTTTCCGTTGATTTTATTGCTTATATTATAACTGCTCTTTGTTGAAACCACATCCAAACGTATTACGCAATAAACTACAAACATCAGAGCGATCGTTTACTGTTTTATACCGAATATTCTATCAATTAAATTATAAATAATATATAATTATAAATTCTTCATATAATAATATAAATTATAAATTCTATCAATTATATTCTATCAATATAAAAAACCCATTCGGCAGTAAACAATTTTACATATTTGGTTTTTACAAGAATTAGGAATAGATCGGCTTAATGTATAATTTTTAACTCTTAAAAATTAGACTTTTCAGGTTAGGGTTTTGTATTTTGCATTTTAAAAATTTTGGAAGTGTTTTTATATTAAAAATGTAAATATACTTATTACATTAGAGCAATGATTGTTTTATTCAGCACAGTTCCTATTTAGCACTTAAAACAACACATATGCAGAAACCACGCGCACTGTGCATATTTTCGGCGCGAGTTTCCGTTCAGTGACGGTACTTCGGCGGACAGGGCTCCCGTAGCGAAAGGGTTAAGTAACACCGCTGAATTGATTCACATAATAATTGTATAACTTCTTACACTTTCTTGAAAACTAAGAAATTATATGCTGTTATTAGTGAATTCACTTTTGGATGGCTGTCTGCGTTCTCGATTAAACGTTTACTTATTTTGCGAATATGCTATAGTAGAGACTTAGAACCGCGACATTAATACACACAAGTAACGTGTGATTAGAAATACTATGTACTTATACTCATATGGTGAGAAAATCTGAGCACCGTTTGTGTAAGTTCAGATTGCTTATATTGTCATACTGTTGATGATTGCTAATGATTGCTTACAACTGCTTATATTGTTTAATCTACAGTATATTACTTGCGAATACTGACGTGATATTGATTTGATTCACTTCTTAGTTTTTTGTATTTTTCACATATGTAACCAATAATTTATTGCCGTTGTTTTAAATTGCCTTTTGCAAATGTAGTGACCTTATCATTGTGTCTTTTTCAGTAGAGTCAAGTTTAAAAAATCCAAATTTTTATAATTATCCAAATTACCAATATTATCAAACTTTGTTATACATACGTCTGCTTTTCGGCTTTTATAGCAGACATATTATACAATCCATTCGTCTTTCAATTTTATTAATACAATCTGCCTTCTGTTTTAACTGTACCATTCTTATATTGCAGACACCGATCAAATGCACTGTATGAATATTCGCAGATACTCTAGTTACGATCTTGCACGTATCTTTCGGTGGATTTGGGTAATCATTCCTAGTTTATAAAATCTCTATTTATTAATATTAAATAAATTAAGAAATATAATATAAATATAATAATATAATAACATAATAATATAATAAATGTATAAATGTATATAATATAAAAAATTTAAAATTGCCCTTCAACAATGTGCATCCAAACTGGTTTTTGTTTCAGAGTAAATATATTTATCTGTATACCAAACTCTAAATTATATGTAACCAGTTCGTAAAAACACGGGGAACAATACACTACTACTGATGCTAACTTATACTGTCAGTGGTATTCAATTTATGATCCAATCCTTACCTGCGCTCGATTGCAGGTAATTTATTTTTATTTATTAAGTTACCATTTTTTTAATTCGTTTCACTCAGCAGTATTAATCCAGTTTACTCGTTGTTTCAGATTCATGATGATTACCTGAAGGTTGAAGCAGAATTGTATTGCCATTACATGTTCATTTATCTATGGTCAGTTTCAAGTAATGTCACTTTATTTACAGAGTCTATACCTTACTGATTGCAATGAACTTCACTGTCGCTGATATTCGATTAATATTTTTATATTATACGTAACATATACCTAATATTAGATTTTGAATAATTTCTTTATATTTAAATGCACATACAACATTTATTTTAGACTAAGGCAATTTTCTTTTTTAACTGTTTATCAAATATTGATTTCCTGTGACGATTTCTTTTCAATATATAAAATAGATATTCATTTAATATTGGAAATAAAAGATTAATTTCCAATTGTGAATAGACATTCGTTTTAATGTATGGAACAAAATTTTTTCGAAATAGCTGCGCATTAAAAATAAATTTCTGTTTGACACCAATCACCATAAAAACAATGGAGGGTAAACGCTTTTCTTTGAAGTTCAAAACTGTTAAATATTATTTAAATATATATTTCATATTTTTCATACATTAATTTCATATTCTTTTAATATTTAGTGTTCTGCTTTCAAATATCTATTTTATATCCTCCGAATATTTAGAGTTATATTTCCTGTTGATTAATTATATTGTCCCTCTGCTTCTGGAAGTATGTTCAGGCCCGACGTGCCGGGATGTAAGGCACGATACTGATTATGTCCAGAATTTTGACACGACCGTGGGAAGTGCAACTTCATACTGAGTTGCCGTGAGAACTTGTCGCAATCGCGGCACGAGTCGAAAGAAATAATTAAGTTTCTTTGGTGTATTCTGTTTTATTTTTGTACAATGCTATGCTATGTGTTGTGTACTCTGTAATGGTGGTGTGATTACTGCCTGTTTCGGTGACTGAATCCTCCAATATACAGGGTGCGGCGCCAAAATCCAGACAAATCGAACATTTTTTTTTTTAAACATAACTTTCATTGCAATAATAGAAAAGTAAACAATTTTTTTTGTTACTGTATTGTTTGTTGGGTCATAAAGCAAACATTAATTCAATATAACCCCCCTCTGCTTGAATGACCGCCTTCATTCTCGGTCTGAATCTGTCGCAGGCCCGTTTTAACGAACCTCGGTCCATATCGGCGAATGCCGCTTCAATAGCGGCTCTTAATGATGAGACATTAGGATGTCTGGACTTGTTGGTGACCCTTTCAATCACGCTGCATACATAATAGTCGAAAGGGTTTAAATCTGGGCTGTTGGGAGGCAGAAAAGCAGGTTACAGCGTTCAACTCGCTTTGTCCTGGCAGCTTCGGAAAGCATCTGTCTCACTTTTATCGCATAAGACGCGCTAGCGGAGGTCCTCCTCCTAGATTCGACGCATAGTTTTTTCGCTTACACCCGACAATCGACGACAATTTTCGGATCGACTGCCCTGGATCCTGAAAAATGAGCTCCTGAGCCCGTTGAATGATTTCGGGCGTCCTAACAACGCGCTCCTTCGTGTGACTTTTCCTGGCCGGTGTTGCAAAACCTTCGCTGGACTTCTCACACTCGTTATATGTCGCGACAACATCATACACAGTCGATCTTGGGTATCCGAAGAATCAAATCATTTCTGTCGCTGAGCACCCAGCGCGAATACTTTCGATAATCGCGGCTCTTCGGTTATACTCTGCACTTTGGTTTAACATAGTTACAGTTTGGAGGTTATGAATGTTTATTACATCCTTCAAATTGTTTGGTTGCCAATAGCAACATCTCCAAGTGGTATAGAACGACGGGAAATTTAAATTGAATTTTGTCCGGATTTTGGCGACGCACCCTATATACATACTGGGCCTCCCTTGCCGTGGCTTGGAGATGAGGTGACACTACTAGGCCTCCCATCATAAACGACGCGAATCCTCATAATCGGCCATTTGGGTGATTTCGGGTTTTATTGCAGTGCCTATGGAAGTTCCTTGCGTACGAGACAATGACGATGTATCGCCAGGAATTTTCCGTAGACACTGCGTTTCATTTGCTTGTGTTGCAACATTTTCTATTTTACAATTTTTGATAAATACATTTAACCAATACTTTTGTACTGGTAATGATAACTACATGTAAAATTCATATTTTCCAGCTGGAAACATCCAATCAGCTTTGTTTTAAATTTAATATGCTTACCCGGTGGAACAATGCTGCATTGTACATTTCATATGCATTTTTTTTGTAATCTTGTACTTCACTATAATTGACAGTTATTTATTTGATAGGTGACTGTATCTGTTGGCTATTTCTAATCGTGTTGTATACGTAATTTGTAATTGTTTTCTTACCATATTGTTCGCTCAATGTGTTCTCAGATTTAGTTTAATGTTATCTTTTAAGCATGATGATCAATTATTCCATTTCAAATTTAGGATTGATAACATCGAATGTCACTTTAATCTGGCAAGTACTTCTAAAATTGATTTTTTCCATTCTTGTTTTTCTAACACATCAAATTCTTCATACAAGGGAGTTTAAAAAATAATAATACCCCATGAAACTTCCATAAACGTAGATTATGCCAAAACAAATATGAGAAATAACTTAGACTCCAGTTTGCATAAATGTATAATTTATATCTTTGACTTGCTTATGTTATTTGTTCTATATATATATATATATATATATATATATATATAGTTTCTGTTTGATCTATTGTTTAATTTCTTTTTTTTCAATTAGGTGCTTAGCAGTATTCAATACACGCATCATTGACATATACTTTATGTATATATAAACTTAAAAATATCAAGAAGTAGGCAGCAAGAAATTCAGAAGAGCATAATTTTCACATTAAATTCAATGTTTCGCTTTTTTTGAGGTAGGTATCTAGCAGCATTCATCACATACAACAATTAAGTTTAGTTCGTAAGTAACATGTAAAGCTTAAAATAAATACTTGATACTCTTGAATGTCTATTCGCTCATTCTCACGTTTTCTGAAGAGGAAATGTAAAGCACTTTTTGTACATAAATCCATGAGTGTCAAGCTTTTGGTAGTAAGGAATATAAATAGACATAGGTGGTACGTAAGATAAATCATCATCATCCCCATCGTCATTCTCATTGTCAGCATATCTTATACGGGATAGTAGACAGGCTTCTCCTGTCTATTGTTCTTCTCGGGTAGGTAAATGTAGATTCCAAATGATTCGTTTATCGAAAATATTGTCCATATAACATTGCTTTGATAAATGATTTCATTTGGAATCGTAGCTTGCAATAATGATCAGTTGATTGGGATCGTTTTGGGAATGGGATGGGTTATCATGCACAGCGCCTCCTCGTGGTATGATCCGGACAATCATTATTATCCATGTTATTAGAAATTGTTTGTCGTAGATCATAGCAAGCAAAAGGCTGTGTGCTTAGGATAACCCATGCTGCTCGTCTTTTTCAGTTTTCATTTATGAACCAGCCGCCTGCCTTCGTTTGAGTCAAATCCGTTCTACCTACTGCATATTTTTGTCCACGATATGCTCATTCGTTTCATATTACTTTTCCATAATTAGTTTCCGTTGGCACGCAACTTTCCTGATGCTTACTGAAAGATAGCCAGGTTTAAAAACTATTGGGTGGGTATAGTTTAAATATACCTTTTTCTTACAGTTGCCACGCTACATTACATAGCTTCGAGCAGAATTTATTGTATAATTTAGCAACAGAGAGAACGAGGAAGAACGGGTTTGAAGTGGCTTTATGCACGACACAAATACACATGCATATCCCTGTGTGAATTTATTGCAGCCTGTATCTCTTGGTCATTTTTAGTTATTTTATGCTTGTTTCTCATACATTTTTCACTGATTCTCCGATGTATTTGGGAAAATATTTTCAATTTTTCAGAGCGACTATGATTTTTCGGAGTCGGTTTGCACCCCTTTTCGTTTGGCACAATAACTGGTCGATCGGTAGTGTTTTCATTTTTCCACACTTCTTCGGTCATATCTTCGAAACAATTGCCAAATTCCCACTTTGGCATGTACCGTTCTGAGTTGCATTTGACCCCTTTTGACGCATTAAAAGAGCAATTCAATCTGAGGATTATCATTTTTTTATAAGAACGGCAAAGGGTAAACCATAATATTTTCTCGATTTCTTCAAAGCCCTATCAAGTCTAAACTAATGGTCAGAATCTATAAGTAATACAGTTTTTTAAAACTTTTTCGACGCACTTTCGCCACGAATTAATAATAATCAGCTGTTTAAAAAAGAAAATTCAGCGCAAATGACCCTCTACTATCGAATTGTATCAGTCCGAAACAAAAAAAAATTGATATTTTTCGCCTATTTTCGCGTATTTTTCGTAACTTTCCGTTTACTTTTGCACATAAGGGAGAAACTATTGCGAATTGTGAAATACAGTTTGCCTTCTTCTGAGCTTTTCTCCACCCTCTTTTATTTCGTATAGACGAACAAGCCCAATGATTCACTTTCAGTCGGTCGTTGTAAAAAAATAAATAAATAAAAAAAGCGTTTCTACTCGTGTTTTTTGAAATTGTTTCAAATTTTTCAGCGCGCCTACAATTTTTCTGAATACCTTCGTATCTCGTTGAATTTGGCACAATTACAGGTCGATCGGTAAAGTTATCATTTTTGATCCCACTTTCATGCTTGTTTTTCACCATTTCCCCACAATTTTTTAGCCACTTCTGCAAAACTATTGCCAATTTTCCGCCTTGGCTTACGCCGTTGTGAGTTATTTTCGCTCCTTTCCGACATCCTCCTATCTCGCGATTAAATCTGAGGACCATAATTTTTTCGCAAAAACGGCGAGGCACAGGCGTTAAAATTTTTACGATTTTTACAAGGCTCTGTCACGTCTAAACTAGTAGTCGAAACCTATCAGTAATACAGGTTATTTTATAGCTCTTTGCACGTACTTTCATCCGGGATTAATCACGATCAACTATTTTGAAAGAAACATGTTTGCACTTCCTCCAAATCGTCATATCACGGAAACTACAAGGAGTTCCGCGGTTAGAAAGTAATCTATATTTAGGGCAAATTATACTGTATCGAATGTTAACGATCGGATTGAAAAATACAGTTTGACATTTTTCGCCTATTTAGGCGAATTTTAGATTCATTTTTCTTCGTTTCCATTTATTTTTTTATTATCATATCTTAGGAGCTATTGCTAGAGTTTAACGGTTCGCCTGCACCTCACAGTACTATATAAGATGGTAGATACTTTATCTAATAAAGTAGTTTACTGATAGAGTTATTTCAAATACACAATAAAAAACAATTTTTTGCTATGGCTCCACAGAGTTAAAACTTCAAAACCAATAATCATTCTTATCTAATGCAAGGTGTGAGATTCTGGCCTGTAGAAGTTTAAGAATCACATATCTGGCGATACGGTCTGTTCTTGCACTAACCGAAGAAACCAACATTAGTGGATTTTATGAAATTGTATTCCTTTCTATTAATATTTCAAAGAAGCATTGCAAATGGCGCAATATAAGTAAGAAAAGTCTGCCGAACATTTTTATATCGATTTGCATTTCCTGATTCGGTCGCCGGACAAATAATAATCGCCGAAAAATGTGCGATAGTTTCGGAAATATAATACAATATAATTGATAAATGTTAACATTCTTTTCCCATCACTAGTTACTGTTCCAGGTTTAAGTCGTGTAATGAATTTTAAATACACTAAACGTTATTGAGATAATGCCAAAATATATGAAACATACGTTGCAGGTAAACAATATTGTTTATTAGGTTATCAAGTTGGTCGATAAGAACATGGCGTGAATATTATTATTCAAACGCAGGTGAAAACCAAAATGTAATAACACCAGATGTTCGTAGCATGAGGGAGTGTTAATTGTCATCAGTCATTATATTTTTTGCATATAGAACTGTACAGGTTAAAATCATGTATAAATTAAAGAGTGTTGGAAATTTCACGAAATTCTGTCAGTATGCGCAAAGTGGTACGAAAGATATGAGTTAAAAGTGAATAATTCCAGATTTGATAGCATGAATGCGTGTAAATTATCTCAATAATTATATTTGTAGCACGTAGGACCATACAGATTGAAATAATAAATAAATTAACGGGTGCAGGAAATTTCATTGAGATAACCTATAACTGCACCAAACAATTCAACATGATTTCAGAAATATTATACAAAATAGATGGTGAACGTTAACACTTTTTGCCATCATCCACATTTGTTATCACCTTTGAAATATGTGATGAACTTTAATTGTATTAACCGCTACCGAATTAATATAAAAGTGTATAAAACGCACTTAACTGGTGAACAATATTTTTTACCACTTTGTCGAAGTAATCGGTAATAAAAATCCGAATTGAAAACGGTCTTCTTTACTCTTCTTTACTCAGTTACATACTTGAGTACAATTTGGATGACTAAAGTATGAAGAAGTACAAGAGGAAGACCAGAAATGCAACAAGACCTGCAACCACTTTGACGTACATAGATTTGCTGTTCAATTGAGTTGCATCTTTCTTGTACTTTTGAGATAACATAGACAAGTTTTGTGTTTTGGTGTCCAATTCTGTAGAGGCAAAACATGATTATTTAATTTCCTCATTAGCAAAAAGTACTAAACATAGTCAAAACGATAACTTTACCTGATAGTACTGTACCCCTTTGTAAAACATCATCAATATTTTGAACCATGATTCGTTGCACATCTTGCAATTGACTATTCAAAGCATTCATATTCCTTCGTGACCTGCCATCCGAGAATACCTTTTTGGCTTTTTGGATGTAAGTATCTGAAAATACAAGACAATCTTCATACAGTTGACGTTTGCAAAATATATCCTTAGTTAATGTTGCTGGCGTAATTACCAAATTCAATGAAGCCATAAGGTCTAGTTACTGTATTCACACGTTTCCCATATTGGACATGGAATTCTTGGGCAATATCTTCCAAGTAGCTGTACGCTATGCGTTTACTGTAATTTCTTTCGCACAGCACTAGATAGCACACTTCATTCTCAATTAAATAACTTCAAGAGAATAAAATAATATAATTCTTTAGCTATTATCCTTTATAACATAAGATAAATCTTTTTACGTTTAATCAATTCTTACCACGCCAATCCCAGTTGGATTACTTACTGAAAAAGATACGGTCCAGTTTCTATAGTGCACCTCGACGGAGACTGACGTCCTAATTTTCTAAATAATATTTTGGCTTGATTCTGATACTCCAAAATACTCCTCCCACTCTACGCAAGGAGAAATGTAACAGTAAACACAATTGTTCCATGACAGTGCACGTTTGCTTATAATTACTCTACCCCCTGACATGACATTGAGTTAATAATTGACGTTAACAGGGCAAGAAGCTGTAATATTTTCACCAGTTAGCCAGAAATATCGTCCATGTAATTGCCCGCCGATTCAACCAGAACGCGACAGCGTATCCAAACAAAAAGAAGCAACGAATCGTATGTCTGTGACATTTCATCATAACAGATTTCTAACCTGTTCGTCCTCTTGCATGGTGGCTGCCAACAGCAGACCATCCGATATCCGCGCGATCATTGTCAGTAACACCATTTTCGCGCAAATCAATTCCAAGTCCAGTGCCTAATAACATAAAATGCCGATATCCACTAAGCAGCGTCCGAAAGTTCACCGTTGGCGATCCATTTGCACGAAACTGACCACGGATGTGAGCGATTCGTTAAACGTCCATTCTTAATATACCACGTCAGTCGGTTTCAGCCTTCCATCGACTACGTGACATGGTAGACTACTAACTCGTCTGCGAACTTCACCTTCGTTTCACCCTGCATGACGAAACTCTCGACTTTGTTGAGCCGACCGCCCGACCCGTTGCAACGACAATCGTTCAAAACTCTGCCGCATTAGCCGCAATTAGCACAATTTCATTAGCCGCAAAACGAATTTTCAGCTAGCCTGTGGAACTTCGCTAGCCATACCTGCAGCCCCTGGCGGCTCCTTCAGCCAACTAGCTGGCGGATCTTGGTGTTTAAGAAAGGTAAAGGAGAGCGTGTGCGTACGGAGTGCCCACGGTTCTGCTAGCGTGGAGAGTCAATGAGGAATATTTGTGACGTGCTTAACCCACATCCTCGATGAATCCGTGAAATGTCCGCGTTCTTCTAACTTCCTTCGTTTCGCTCCCAGCGTTGAAAAGGTACAGCAAAGATTCGGCAAGCGTTCAGTGCCCGAGCTCGGTGCGTTTCGATGCCGAGGAATAATGCACAAGCCCCTTCGTCCGCTCGATTGCCACAGACGATAGCTTAGGTGAGTGAATCTGTGAGAGTATGTCCGAACGTTCGGGGGTACCAGCTCGCTTGCTCACAGCTGGTATCCGTAATGTCTGTCAAGTGAGCTGTGATTTTCTATTTTTCAACGCGTCAACTGATCGAACGTGGTGAAGCGTCACTCGAAAGTGTTGCTTTTCCAGTAGAGTTATATAATTTCCACAAAATGTTTGCGCTGCCGTTCGTATGTTTGGCGAGACTTTTTTATTTCACGTTCGCGCTGGCAGTGCGTGTGAAACGTCTGTGCTGCTGATTAGTCGTTGCTGTTATGGACGCGCACGTTTAGAATTATCTGACGCGAAAGCGGCTGTACGGCTAATTCGTCGGTGCGCCGCGTATTTTTGCTGCATCAGAGGGCCATGGTCATTTATTAACATCTAAATGTTTCTTTGTAGTCAATGACCCGCATAGAAGTCGCTCCAGCTCTTCAGTGAACATTTATTATTTCTGCATAATAATTAAAAGTTATTATCAGGAGAAGGCTGTTATAAATATTCTAATGTATTTGCTTTTATTTTCCAGACTACTCCTATACGTTATTCGGCAAGAAACATTTTTGAGATACTATGAATGTAAGTATTATCGTGTCTTTGACATATGATATTAATAAAGACCTTTCCGTTTTGATGTTTACCGTATGTAAGTTTTATTTTTAGAATCCTTATAGAGCTAGACCGACTAGATCTAGACCAGATCATATGGCAGGGTATGAGATCAATGACTTGAATATACTGGGCTCCATATCTAGGACCTATCCAGGTATTCTGCCAAATGATTCTCATCAGCAACAACCCCTTGCCAATCAGTCTAAAGAAGCGAACGATCGATGGGACGATTCGTGGAATTGGAATCTTGATCAACAATCTGAGGCTAATCAACAAAAACAACAGCACCGCAATCAACACCAGCAACATTATGCACCGCCATATGCGAGTCGGGGCCATGTCATGTCTAACACTACTCAGGATCAATATTTTCAGAATCTCAATGGCAACAATAAGTCCGATAGCTTTGGGCATAACACTCAGCAAATGGGTCCTAACAGGCAACCCCCCATGCCAATCCATGCTGACCCCTATGCGAATTACAATCAAAATCAACAGTATCCACCTGGAGCAAACTCTGTAAAGTCAAGCAATGTACCCACCTTTAATCACTCTCAATGGTCACACGAGCAGCAGCAACAGCAACAGTCGTTTAACACATCTTATTCTCAGAACTCTGTCTCCACGAGTCAGAAGGATCAGGTTTTCCAAACTTCTGGCACATATAATTGGGGAAAGCCTGAACAACAGATTCACCCTACACAAAATAATTGGAGTAATCGTACCGAAATTCCTACACAATGGCAGGATCCAAGTATAGGAAGAGAAGTTCAGCACCTGGACGAAATGGGCAATCAATGTCCGCAGTCGTTGCCCCATATGCAAACGTCACAAATGTTCATATCTTCTAATGACGGAACTAACAAACAACATTCAGTTATCGCATCCAATGAAAAGCAAATTGCTCTTGATGTTAACAACTGGGCAAATCAGAATCGGCCTATGATGAATAAGTGGCAAGGTCAAAGTAAAGAAACGGCCATGCCTAAGCAACACGAACCAACGCCTCCGGCGTACGCGGACTGGAATTACTTAAACTCCTGGAATGATACAGTTGAACAAGAACCCCAGCATCTTAGCGTGCAAAATGAGTTGCGTTCATCAGATCAATGGGTAGAGCAGCAGGAAGAAAACAGTTCTTTACCTGAAACAGACATTCCCAAAGAAAGTGCCACTCACAAGTCAGGTGAGACAGATTGGCAACAAGCCCATTCTTTGCAATACTCTGCAGCCAATATAACCACAACTGCGGAGTTGGTTGTAACATCTAGTAGCAAAGAGCAACATAAAGATGGAAAGAAGTTTGTCCCCAATCTTGATGCGAATTCTGCAGTACCTAGCGATGCGATTGTACAAAAAGGAAACGGCAATTGGCCACAGACAGATGATCACTTCAATGTTGTTCTAAGAAGCAAAGATTATCTGAACGCGAATTCCGAAAATATTTCTAATGAAAGTAAAATTGATTGTAGTTTGACAACGGAAGAAGAATGGAAACCAGCTCCTACAGATGACATAGTTAAGTCTGTCGGTCAGTTAAGCATTTCTAATAAACCAAATAAGCAGTTTGAGAAGCCAAGTCAACTATCTGAATCCCATACACTCGGTAGTACTACTGACGAGTGGACTCAACAACCGATGTCCAGTTTTGTCAGCAACGATATTGCTATGAATGCAGCTCCTGATAATGCGCCTATTTTATCACCAGATTATACTGTATCAAGTGTTGAAAATTCTCATACCATTGAAAATCCTTCAGCTGTGATACAGGAACATTTAACGTCTACTACAAGCCAGTCAGCGCCACCGAAAGTTTCCGACAGTTTATCGCAAAGCGGTTACGACCAGTGGTACAAACAAAATGCTACAGCACCATCGTCTACCAGTGAATGGGTATATACAACTGAAGAGAACATGGAAAATTGTGAGAATATCCAGCAACCTACGGAATTCGTCAATCTGGAAGTTGTTACGCCAGGGCTACAAGAACGGGATATTTACGGATCCCGTGATTCAATTAACAAAGAAACATTAGACAATGACCCCAAGATAGTTATCAATCGATCGAAAGAAGGAACCAAGACACGGGATCTCAGGGAAGAAGGAAGTAACATTGAGGTACCCACTGTTCAACAACAGGTGCGAGTTCATCCATCGTTAGAAACCGAACAGGTAAATTCGGTATGCAAAGCAAAATCATCTTAAATTTCGCAGCTTATAAATAGTTAACTTATTTTCAGATGCCTGATAACTATGAATTTGCGTCTAATGACAGAAACACATTCCTCGAGACTGGAGAATTAACGGATTCTCACCAAGAGCACGAACCGGCACCATTAAGTCAAGACGACGAGAATGACGAGGTGCCCAATGATATTCCGTTTTTGCGTGAGGTTCCAGGTCAATCAAGTTCTACAGATCCTCGCAGAAACGACCCGACCGGTCAGGAACAGTATATTCAAGCTGCGCGCCTTTCTGATCCGCGAAGAAACGATCCTTCCGGGCAAGAGCAAAACATTCAAGTGAGGAGTATGCCGGAGAGGGCCGATCGCAGAGACGTACCTCCTGGACAAGAGAGGAGTGTGCATTTGTTGCAACGTAGTGAATCCGATACCGTCGAACGCAGAAACGATCCTTCAGGGAGGGAGCGTTCACTACCACCGCAACAGTCGCGCAACGATCCGTCGGGCGAAGAAAGATATCAGTCGCAACCGCAACTAATGTTGGAGCCCACCGAAACACGGGAAGTACCTGGCAGAGGTAACGAATTAGAAGATTCCATCCAGCAACCCGATAGCAGACAGATCCCTGGTGGTGCATCGTCGAATGACGCGGTACCGTCGCAAGACGACAGGAGCAACGGAAGGGTAGTTACAGGATCTCAAGAAGTTCCACCCTTGATACGTAAGCGAAGATTGCTTCCACACTTTTAACATTACAACTGCAAAATGTACAATGTCGCCAATTCTTTATTTCAGTACCGACACAAGACCAATCTAATGATACGAGAAACAAAAGAGAAGAGGCAGTCGGTGCGTCGGTGGGTGAAAATCAAGGTGTCCCAGCTGCTGTTAATCGCAGGAGCTCTTTCGAGGACATAGATGACGAGGCATCTGGAAATAGCAGAGATGACAGCAGAGAGAGGCGACGAGACAGCAGCCCAGAACGACGTCGCTACGAATATGACAGAAAGGGGTCTTAGTAAGTATCTTATGTGTAGAAAGTGTGTTTCTAGTCAGAAAACTGTTCAGAATTGTCTGAAACGATCTCATTTTCACTGTTGTGCTTTTAGCTATGATCGAGATCGCGAGTACGATGTCGATTACTATTACGATCGACGTCGTGGAGGGGATATGGATCGATCTTATAATTCACGAGATGATTTCGACCGTCGCGATAGTGTGTTTCGCGACGATGATCGCAAACATCACAGTCGCGACGACTTGGATAGACATTCAAGGGAAGACGTCGATAGAAGAGGCAGAAAGGACGACCTCGATGACCGAGATGCAAGAAGACGACCTTTAGAAGATCGTAGACGGGAGAGATCGGATGATCCTCGGCGTAGAGAAGCAAAGGACTACGATTCACGATATTCTAGAGATAGGGACTATATTGATCGTGACAGAAGACGAGACGACAGACGACCTCGAAGATATGACGATTACGATGTCAGAGATCCTTACAGAAGGGAATTTTATGAAGATCCATACAGTAGAAGGTACGCTCAATAATGTTATTTTCACATCTCACAACTATTTCGACTTACTCGAATATGTAATACGTGTGTTGTAGTTCTAGACCTTCGAGTAGATCCTCTTACAACGACAGGGACCGAGAATACTTCATGCGAAGTAGGGATCCATATTATGTTTACAACGGTACGTATCTTACGCACCTCTTTTAAATCATTGTCTTTGATTACAAACGTTAGAACAAGACGTTCCTTCATTCATAGGATACGGTGGCTACGACTATGGACATTACGGTAGTAATTATTATATATATCTCGAGAATTTGCGACGGACGAATCCTGCTGCTTACGCCGAGTGGTATCACAAATATTATGCCAATCAGCATCAGCAACAACATATGTCCAGAGGCGTCAGCAATTATCCGGAAGACAGGGCGAGTGTTCATTCTGGTCGCAGCTCTTGCGATGACAGGTAAATTATTAACGATTCAGTCTTTTAGTTTATATTTTTAATGCGGCGCGCTATGAAATAATACGATCTACTATTTAAAAAATTGGATGTTATCATTTTCGTTGTATATTAGATTCTTTACGAATCCAAGTGCATGCTTCCATTCACCAAACAAGGCTCTCTATGTTTCGTATTTTGGGTGCCCTGGTCAGCCCAGGTCTCCTCTACGAAGGCGCAGCATGACTTTCCCAAATAGGTGAGGCGGAGAGATTAATCTCTCGGCTTGCCATCGCTGTATGCCAGAATCGTACCAACCCTTTTTTTTGCATATATTCTCCATACAATTCGCTGTGTCCTAAGACACGTAATGGCTTCCAAGTTGATTTGCCGAGCGTACAGTCCGAACACATTACTGTATGCTAGACTTCTTCGTCTGTGATGGTATGCTTAATTTTCACAGTGTTGCTGATCAATAATTATAACATTTCAGAGCTACCGCTGATAAACGGAATCTAACTGACATGTCCCTTGAAGATTCAACGGTTGCTTCTGCACGAATGACGCCAACCAAATTTTCTACTTCACACGGATACGGTACAGTATGCTTTGATTGAAATTTGTTCTACTGTCGGGTGTAGATAAAACAGTGCAATAATTGTTGCTTCTAAAGTTTCCACGGTCAGTGTTGCCTTGGTTTCTGGCCACATGGAGCATGTTGCGGATATATCGAGTATGCTGCAGTTTGTACTATAATGAATAGGGAGTCAGAAACCAAATATAGTAACAGTTGTTACAGAGTATCGTTGATTCATTTTTGAAATTGTGAAGAAAACTATGAAATAACAGTTCATTGCGAGCAGTAAAGAGTACATTTTCTTCTTAGGGTGCTTTTCGATTGGATCACTTATCCATGTCTACCCAAGCTATCCAGTTGATGGCGAAAGAGCGAAGGTGGATATTTTCCGATTGGACAACTTACTTGCGCATGATCCCGTTGCACGTGACTTACGAACTTATCCAGGACCTTTAATCAAGCAAGTGTTGACCAATGCATCTAAATTATAGTGTGGCATATGTGGACTTATCTAATCGGGCATATACTCGCATGAAATGTTATGATACTTGAAACAATGTGTTTCTAACAAATGTTTTATTATCTTTCTTTTCGCGCACAGTGCTGTAATAAAAACTAGCATTTTTAATCATTTTACATAGAGGCGTCACGCACAAGAAAACCATCATCGAGTACTGTGAAAACAAGATTAAAAGGGCAACTGATAATGAAGAAATGATCGATCGCGCATCGTACATACTTTTATACGAACTGATGATCATGTTGATTCAGCAAAATGGGGTAAGCACAACGTCACTTGGAGGGTTTCAAAGTAGAATGCATTGGTTTTATTTCCTTTACCTTGCAGAATGTTGTTGGCGTTGACATAGCGGCACTCTTACTTAGAAACAAAGATGCGTACCCTCACGAAGTGAACAAGAACAAGATGTCAGATACCGGAAGAAGGGAGTCTGTAATATCACAACGCTCTGGTGCAGCTGGCGGTGATGGAAGTAGTCTAGACATTACGGCATTATCCGACAAGAACGAGAACCAAGTAAAAACAGTTGAACAAATGACTGACGAATTTAGAAATACGCTTCTCTACGGGCTGGTGCAAGAAGCGTTAGAAAGTGCAATGAATGACGGTCTTTGGGGGCATGCACTATTCCTAGCTAGTAAATTGGATAAACGTACTCATGCTTCGGTAATGGCACGTTTTGCTAACAGCCTGCCACCACACGATCCACTGCAAACGTTGTACCAGCTTCACTCGGGGCGTATTCCTACAATAGTTACAAGTGTCGTTGATACTCGTTTAGATGACTGGAGGCCGCACTTAGCTATGATCATTTCAAATACTTCTACCAATCCTGAGATCAATCGTCGATCGATAACGACTCTCGGAGACACGCTTTGTGCAAGAGGAAACATTCATGCGGCGCACTTTTGTTATATTCTGGCACAAGTGGATTTTGGTGGCTACGGCGTTGGTGGTATAAAATTGGTTCTCATCGGTGCAAATCATAATAAGCCGTATACCGAATTTATGACAACGGAAGCCGTAATGCTGACCGAGATATATGAGTACGCACGGAATCTTAGCGAACCCGGCTTTACGTTAGCTGATTTGCAAACATTCAAATTTGAATTGGCAATGAAGATGGTAGACTGTGGTTTGATCGAAAAGGCCTTGTTGTACATCGAACAAATTGCCCTGAATATTACAAACGAGGCTTCGCGGTACAAGAAATCTTTCATAAATGCCGTTTATGGTCTGGGAGATAAAATTAAATATCATGATCCCGTTTGCAAGGACTCCATTGAAGACGTCACCAGTCTCACTTGGTTAAATAATTTGGCAGAAATTGTTGGCAAATGTCAGGTAAGGAGCTTTTGTGCCTGCCAGTTATATTTATTCCGTAATTGAAACTTGAAATATTTTGTGAATTAATTGCAGACGGGTGAAATAGTCGAGGAGAATTCATACGGGTCTCAAGTTGCAAGCGATGAACGCAGTGCGCAACAGAATCGCGAAATTCAAGAAAACAAACCGCAGCAACCACAGCAACAATGGGGTGCAGCGCCACAGTTAGACTACGGCGAAGGGCCAACATCGATGATGGAAGTACCAACCACAGATGTGCAATCCCATTGGCAACCCTTGTCCTTGCCTTCCAATATTCCAGATACATATGATCAAAGTGTACAATACGCAAGAAACAACGAAGAGCACAATCAGTACCCACAGTCGTCACAACCGCAAGACTATTGGAACCAACAACCATATTATCCAACTAATTACGGTAGCAACGACATAAACGCATCCTCGAACTGGCAACAACAGCAACAGCAATCATATACATCCGAGCAAACCGAAGTTGATAATCCTCAGCAGAAAGAAAAGTGGAATTACGAGGTGAGTTGATGCTCGCGCAAACATTTTACGTAATTAACGTATATCATTTTTCACACTATACTTGCCCCGTTATTTTTCGGCGTATACTGGTATTAACGCATTACCTGTTTTCTTAATGCTTACACATTGGACAGGCGGAAAGGGAAGACAAAACACCCACTCCTGAAGTAAGTAATTGCACACACGCAACGGATATTAATGTCGAATACAATGGACCGTCGGACACCGTCGGTGTTAATACGTTACGACGTCGTAAAATAGCAACCAGATCCATGTTTACTCCCCTTCACTCTCTTGAATCCAGTAACACGTTTAATCCGTCAAACGCTCTCGATATTAAGCCATCCGACGATAGAGTTGAAAAGAAGCTCAGCAAATATCCGAAAATCACGGGAACTTATCCGATAATCTTGGAATGCAATAAGATTGGTGCAACCGTGAAAAAGCCACCAAAAATAGATCCGAGATACAGCAAACCGCCACTTTCGCAGCCACCGGTGTTTTTAAAGTGTAAAGTTAAAAATCAGCCGGGAGACACGTCCGACGAGTCGGAGAACAGTAACTTAGTCAATGCGCAGACGACTGATTTAGAGATACAATTTAGTAAGGTGCAGTTTGATGGTCTCGCGAATTCTTGTTCGTCCTTAGAGAGTGAGAAACGGCAAGGGAGTAATTTGAAAGACCAGTGTCAAACGTTAAAGCAATACTGCAACTTTGAAGAGAAGAAAGTCGTTAGGGTGGCTCCGCATATTCGGAGGAAAGATGTTATTTGTGACACGGTGGATGCATGGTCGTATGCGAACAATGATCATCCTAACAGCGGAAAGTCCAGTTACAAGCCTCTTATTTTTGGCGGTACATATCCCATAGACTTGCCGGTTACGAAAGTGAATACTACTAGCGAAATAGCGCTCTACAGAGGGGATATACATAGCAATAAATTTATTTCAAAAACTTTCGATATCGATGTACCGACTAGCTGTGAGTAGAAAATGTCTGCCAAGAGATGTATTCGTTAATATTGCATTTTGTGATAATATAATAGGAGAACAATTGTTAGCGTGGCACTTTATAATTATTTTATTTTTCAAAACAACTTAGAACGGCTGTTCAGTTTTAACTAATACGATTTCACGCACAAGTTGCGCTACACAAGTTCCAATTTTATCTAAATATGATTTTATGTACATAAATGTTGTCGATCGTGTTAAGACAAAATAAAGTTTATCATGTGACTCAACATTTTGTCATTCTTGACACTCATTATTTTTCTGTTACAAATCTAACCCTGTGAAACAATTGTCCATACATCTCTCAGGATTACAGGCAAAGGTTTTCACTATTTACTGTAACAGTTTTGTGAGTAGATGACAAAAATATTTGATTGAGCATTTCCAACGTACGACTTACCGAGACTCACTCATTATTGCAGTAATAGTGAAAAGCTTTGCAAGGACAATTTTACGATAATGAATCGTATGTTTTATTTCAGCTTTCGCAGCCGGCAATTTCCATGGCACCATCCATGGGGAAGCAGTACGATCCTCTGGAGGACTTGGACGCTCTTGAAACGCCTAAAGCAAGCACAAAAGTTACGGCCGATGGAAAAAAGCAGACTGAGAAAGATACCGAGAAGAAACCATCTAGCAGCGGCGGATCTTGGTTCGGCGGCTTATTCAGCAAACTCGCTCCGAAACCGAAAAACCAAATGATACTTCCAGATGACAGCAATCCTACGGTAAGAATTATCCCGCGAATCCACCGCCGTTTTGTCGTAAATCACTAGCAAGGCCCGGCGAAAGACGGTTTGATGTTTTGTGTTTTATGTTACAAGGGTGGATACTTGTGGTAATTAAAGTGCCATGGTAATAATGACCGGAATAAAAAGCAGGCCAGTATAAAACGGTGTTTTCCAAAGTCGTCGACCGGCCTATCCTAAATTCCTCTTAACACTTAGCCAACCGTGTCCGCTACAGCTAACGTATATTTTCCACCGTGCATTCCTCGCAAGTGATGTAGTCTAATATTCACTACTTAAAAGACACAGAAAATATATACAAAATATTTTTACGGATAAATTATATTTGGTGGAAATGATCCCATATTTCATTAAGTTGATAAAAAAGAAAACATAAAATTCAAAATGAATAACGTAATTAACACTTTATTTACCGGAAACCTATTAATAAGCTTTCCGATGTGAACGCTTATCGACTGTCAACCTATTAATAAATTAAAAAAATGGTATGGCGACAATTGTAAATATCTTTTAATATGTTCTTCAACCTTTTAAGTTATCTGAAATAATACGCCTTTTTGTGGTTGAAACTTTAAAGCAGATAAGTTTCAATTGAAGGCTATAACTTTTTTCATGAACTTAAACTGAACTTATTGAACAGGTTTTATTAAACCTTTGCACTCATACATGTTTCTTCATGAAGTACTGAATAGCGCATCACTTCTTATTAAAATGATATAGATTCGGCAAAATTTGTTCTGCTGAAATTACAGTTTTCATAAAATTTTATTCACGTAGACTTCATAAAGAATATAACAATGTTATAGTTTATATTTTTCTACGGTGTGATAATACTGAAAACAATCATCAATGTGGATTGTACGTTTGGTTGAATCAATATCGCAATAATAAATTTGTTGTCGTCTTTAGGGTACAATAGTTTCGCTGATTTCTTCGCGCACCAATAATATCAAATTTATCGTTCAATCTATCGTCTGAATATTACACAGTAGGACGTTCCCGCACTTACCGGAATTCGCCTCTCAGTACATTGACCAAAAACGTTATACATTTTAAATGGGTCAAAGGTTTCCGACTTTATTCTTTGTTTTTACTTATAATGGATAAGAAATGTCTTAACGAAACAAATATTTGAACAAATTACCTGTCTGCATACATTTTCTTCAGTAACAACGTGCAATCTCGTTGTGACTTCCCAGAAGGCAAAATAGTCTAGTGCAAAGGGTTAAGAATTGTGTTTTAACAAAGAAGGAAAAATATTTGATGAATCGCAAACAACTGCATTTTGTGACTGACTAAATAACAAAAATAAACCAGATAGAATAAAAGGTAACGCGTTGCTGAGGAAAGAGTTCGCGGACCCTCCAATTCGGCTGGCTAAGTGTTAATTAACCGGTATTCGATCGTGTTTAACGCATGCCAAATGGCAGATAACGATGGCTTCCATAATTCCTACAGCTGCATTTGCATTGCATTGCAGATTGTATGGGATCCCGTTGCGAAGAAATGGATGAACAAAGACGAAGATGGAGACAGCAACGGTTCCACAACTTTGGCTCCACCGCCAAAAGCTTCGGAGATTGGGTTTAGAGCACCTGCTAGCGAACCTTCGACATCCACGCCTCAGCCGATACCGGTTGCCACCATGCAAGCTGACGAATCGATGACCGCTGCCAATACTTCAAAACTAACAAGCGGCGGCAACATGTACAAGCTGCCGAAAGTGAGAAATATGCGTGCCAATTACATAGACGTAATGAATCCAGGCGGCTCGAAGAGTAGCGCTGCTTCATCGAATATACCGACGCCTGCGACTTCTCCGCTGGTACCGATGGCGACGTCATCTCCGCAATTGTTTGTCCCTGCTCCAGGTATAACACATTATAACAAATTGTAGTGAACGTTTTTTAAATATTCTTGATTTTTAAGATGTTTTCAATATTTGGAGATCAAGACGAAATAAGACGTCAAAAGAAAAATGTAAATAATTATTATGAAAAAATTGTATATTGTGTAGAGATGAGATTAGATTTATCGGTTGAGATATTCCACATACGTCCCCGGCGCAGTAATTTATTATAATACAACCCTTTAACAAACTTTAACAAGCGAATCTCTTTTCATATATTCGTCATTTCAAGGCAATTACCAAAAAGCCTTGTCAGTAATTAAATGAAAAAATGAAACAGTCATTTCATTAAAATTTAAGTTCATATTATTATTATTATAGCCATGCATACTCTGTGTTTGACTGATTAAACTGTTTGAACCGGTTAAATTGTTTAACACGGTGTACGTGAATATTATATCGACCGTATAATCAAATGTAGAAAAAATTATTTTTAATGTTCGCATACACCGGCCATTGATAATTAAAATGAATTCAAGTTAATTAAAATAGAAATTAGACGTTACGGCATTAGATGCGTTCGCTCTACAAAAAAAAAACGAATAATTTTATTAGAGCTAGACGCGTGCCCTCTTCGAACGAATGAATAATATTAACTTATTACTGTTACTACTAAAAATGTTACTAATTAAAATAGTTGATCATTTTAACTTGTTACTTTTAATACTTAAAATCATTCATTCTTTTGAAGAGGGCACTCATCTATGTCCGAAAAGTCGGATAAAGTAAAATTTGATATGAATGAATAAATTATTATAGTACCAAGGAATCGTCTCACTTAATTTGACATTAGTTCAAAATATTCATTCTTTTTCAGGGGTTACGCAGTTAGTGCCGAAACATCAGATAAGATAAAATGTGGTTCCAATTTCTAAGTTTTTAATTCACTTGAGTTTACTTTGATTATCAATGACCGGTATATCCCAATATTGAAAATAACTTTTCCTACCCTTAAAACATTGTACGCCGGCTAAATAACAGTCACTGAAACCTTGAAGCTTGAAAGCATTAAAACCTATACATTTTCATAAAGCGTACATTTCATCTAAATTTTCTTCCTATACATTTGAACAAAAACCAGAAATGATAGACACATTGTAATTACGCGAATCGTCAGAATCGTTCGACAGACATCATTTATATAATAAAGTCTCAGCAACATACTCATTAGTAAAATCACTTATATTATATCGGTGAGAAGGCACAATATAACATAACTTGTTATATTTTCCTATCTAAACTGCGAAACATGCGAAGCAGATGCTGACTTCTAAATTAACTTTTGCAGGCTGTCTGTTGATCTGGATTTTTTCTCAAATTATCTTTTTTTTTTTTAATAAATGTAAGAGAGAGAGAGGGAGAGAAGTACAACAAATGTAGAAAGAAAGAAATTGACATGCATAGATACAATAAAAGTAAAATCGCGTAATGTCATGAGACCGGCGTACAATATGTAGACATTATATGAAAAAACGGCCCTTCTTCTTGACCGTAAAATCGTGCCTCACGCTACATTTTTGTAAAACGTTCAATGTACGAAGAATAAATACAATGTCGAAGCAAGAAGGCCGATTTTTTCATATGAAGTAATATATAAGGCTGTTTCTTTATTAAACTGATGTTCAATTTTGGCTTGTACTAAGAATATATATTATTGGTCTCTTTTGCTTGAATAGTCCACGAATACTATATATACACGATTGAGCAAAATTTTATAATGATTTAACATTGTACGTGTTTTCTTTAAGTCAATGATCCAAGTGCGCCTATGGACTTCTTGACACCGACACCGACACCAAGTGCGGCAACTGTGTCGAACGGTGACAACGTACCGCAAGGGGTAAGCTTTTGAAAGTAGATCTTATAAGTAAATATATACAATCCATTTTCATCACAACATATACGGACACAATAACCGTTTTAAATTACGCGAGTGAACTTTCGATCATTGAGGTCGAATGAACACACGAGTGCTGTTTAAAACGGTTGGTACACAGCGAATGATATTCATACAACAATACAGTTTCACGTATACTCTTACCCGTTCAGTGGTACAATGAACACTATTTTGTCTCCTTTGCGTTCTGGCTGCAGTATGCTGTTATGCAGCTTAGGTTTTTGTTCAGCGTGTTTATGGAACTGTAATGTTACAATTCAATCGATTTCCATTCCGTCTTGCGCCTGTCCTATAGTAACCATGCTGTAGCAAAACACTCCGTAACTTTCTTTTAGCTGTGCGTACTATTCACGTATGCAGGTGTAATTGTTTCTTTGAGCTCCTTCGTTTACTCTCATTTCTGTGTGAAAAAATCGAATCGAAGCGTCCCCTCAGTTTCGGTAACATCAAATCAAACGGCCATGTGATTTATAATCGTTTCATGCTACTTTCGTACCAACACGTGTACTGTCGCACTGTCGACACTGTGTCCTGTTAGATTTCCATAGACTCGCTATTAATCTTTTCTGATGTATTTCTGTGTTTTAATCTACCTTTCTTTTTATGTTTCCTCTTGCAAGCAGTCGGGGAAGCAGAATGATGTAGCCAAATAATAATTGTTGCCGATAGTAAGGAAATCCATTTTATATTAATTTTATGTACCTAAAGACCTTTATTTTGGAACTCACACGCATGCATTCGCGTGCATGGCTGTCTGTACAGTGTTGGTTGCTTTTAAGGTCACCTGATATTATCCGGAAATGGGCACATTAGTGAAATGTATGCTACGCGAGCTTTCGCACATTGATTGCCACGTCTGCCATATATGGTAGACACTATGAGTATCTGTGGAAGCTATGGTGCAGTATGTCTGGTTCTGCATCTGGATTTTCTGGATTTTCGTGTTGTTTTTCTTTATTTTGGGACACATATCCAGAACTAGCGTAAATTTTGAATTAAGAATTCCTTAAATTTAGAGTTCTTTTTACTCCTTTTCTGCCCCTTTTATTTCTTAAAATCAGATGAGACTTTTATTTCTTGACTTTATTTCTGGCAATTTCTTCACGTTTTTTCTTGCAGTTTTTTACATGTTGTGTGAACTAGTTGACATATCTGACTATCAGCAAATGGACTAAAGCGCTCATTTTTGCAAACATGGCAAGATACGCTTTAAAAATCGTCGACTTTTTTTTACAGAAATACCATGGGCAAACTAGTATTTTAATATTATAATATTTGTTACAGCTTTTTACATGGGAATACTGATAATATACCACATTAAAAATAACTTTCCTTTGACTTAGAAAAATCACCATTGTTTCCGAGTTATTGAGGATTTAGTGGACAAACTTTGATCGGTTTTCGACACAAATTGTTTCATAACAAATGGTATAAGTTTTTATTTAGTAATGTTTTTAATCTTTTAGTAGATGTTATTTAGAGTTATATTAATGTATGCAATTTATATGGCAATGAAAGTTTAAAAAGTATCATATCACGTGGCAGTTGATGTATTAAACTTTTCTCTATCTTTTCTTTTACCCTTCCCATTTTCATACCGATAACTTCGAAAATTGGCTAAATTACACTGTATTTGGTATCTTTCAGCATTTCCCGCTTGTGCATGTTTTTCACTAGTCTCATTATTTCGCTTTACCTTACCTCATCTTGCTTCACGTCTTCCGATAATTATGTGTAAGGGAAAGCAGATGACAGCGATATATTATTCGTGCAAACATATCGCATGAAATTGAAACACGAATCATGCGAATTTCGTTATTGTTACTGATGCATGATAATGAGTATTTAAGTTAAAAATGCCCCCATTCGAAAACGTTCGTACATGATGTGACGTAGCTTTGTAATACCGATTTATTTTCTATATGTATACTCGTTTTGACACACGCGGATGGATCAATAATTTTACGACGGAAGTACATTTTGTACACAAATGTTAATCGAAATTTCGGTATTGCACGCTCGGAAGTACATTATACTTAATGATAGCAACATGATGCAGTTAGTGAGACGAAGTTATTATTTTGTACATGGTATCTAGCTCTCTCGATGGAGCTCGACCAGCTCATTATCACGAGAGGTGCAGAGCTACACAATGAGGGATCCGCGTCTCCTTCAACGGAACAAGGTAATCTGAAACAACTTGATATATTTCCATTATCCACTGTGTCTACAAAAACATTGACTTCCGTAAACAGTAAGAACATTACATTCTTTTTTATATTGTTAGATGAAATACATGTAACCAAATGTTTGCAAATCTATGATGCTTAACACATTGACTGTGACGTCACGCTAGGAATCTTTGAAATGATTACAAATTTTTAGTACAAATGCCCAGCAAGAAATTCGCGATCTTTTTAATAAAATTTGGATGGCCAAATTATTTGCTAACTACTTTACGATGCTGTTTCAACATGTTATTTAAGAAACAATGTGAAATTGTTCTCATTTTTTTTTTTTTGCTATGTGCCAAGAGCGACAAAGCTGTATACAGTGACCGTTGAACAATATTACTGTGCGTGACTGTCCATTTGTTAAGGAATTTCAATTTCTCCAGCTACCATTCACTGCTTTCATATAAAAAACTTGCTGCCATATATTATGACACCGTGCAGGCTTGATGGCACTTTAAAGCATTATGCCTTGACGGTTAACTCTGCAGCAGAACTATGGGAAAGCTTGGTGACGGATTATGACTGGTTTTGGTGTTACAGCGCCTATACGTTTTTATGTTTATACTATTACAATGTTTGATGCTTTATATAACGTTTCAAGCTCTACATAAATGAAGTGACCAAGGTCAAATATGTTTTCAATGGGCCTGAGCTTATAAGATATTTTAAAGTACGTTTATTGCTATGATATGTCATGAATATTTGAACATTAAAGAAATTAATATTTAGGGACCAATACCATACAACACGGGAGATATGAACGACCGATCAATGAAGAACACGTCGCAGAATAGGTATCCTCCACGATGAATCCGATCCAGTGTTGCGATAAATATAAGAGACCGCCGGAAGAGGAATGACTTTTACATTTTTTCAACGCTAAAACGGTTATACTGTAGACATCAACAAACTTTTATGTTAAAAGGTTGCCGCAGGGCTGTGCTCAGCGCACATTTTATGGAATCTGTTTTAATGTAATCTGTAGCCATACTCATTTAAATGCCTGCACTCGCGTTCGACAGTTAAAGTATTTAGTTGAAAGTATTTCGTTGGAACACGTTTCTGGCAACATATACATTTTTCTCATATAGGTACGTTGAGCAAAACGCTGCTATAATTGGGTAAACGTTGATCGGACGGTGCGTTGGGCTGAGAATTGGCAAGTAAAGATGTGTCTTAGTCATGCCGTCGGATTACTTTGAGTTCATTTACTCTCACGAACTACGTAACAAATGGATGTTAATTGAACAATGAAATGTGACCGCGATCATTTACGAGACTATACGAATTTGCTACATGGCCTCATACGTGCTACGCTTCCAAGTCTGATTTTCTATGATGGCAGAAATAATATCACGCGTTGGATAAGATAATAAAAGTTAGGAATATGAAGAATTTTATGGATTCTTGCTAAGCGTGCGGAGCGAGATATATAACACAGATTTATTGTTGTTAGACGGGCTGTTAGGATATCGGTATATCAATGCAATGCAACTGCCAGTAAGTGGGATATATGTTTGAAGTGTGAGGAGAGTAAAGCAGTACGTATATCGTTTATTTGTCAGTCTGATGGGGCTTAGAATGATATGAAATGTTTACTAACTCTTCGGTTTTCTATCGCTGCGGAGTAAAAACCGAAAGAGGTGTGAGAAATATATGAGTGAAAACGATTCTCTGTCTTTTTTGACGTTGTTAGTCAGGATTCTTCAATCAAACTGTCGAGATTCGTACAAATCTCGCGCCTTTTCGCTGACTCGATGAGAAAGACAAGCGCCTTGTTTGTTCGGCTGGACGATAATACATCGTTATAGTACACGTTTAGACGTCCTAGCGTCTGTAATTACGAACATGCTATGGAAAGTTAATTTTTCAGTGTGCTCAAATTGCATTCAGAGTTGTGATTAACGATGAATCTTGTGCAGCATTTTAAATACGTGAGAAAGGAGAGGGGATGCCTAGAGATGTAGGATTTTTATAGAACTAAGGGTACGTTTAATGTAATTCTTCGAAAAGACACACTATGTAGAATCAGGAGCGCGTATTAACGATTAGTTTACGACGCTGCTGTCGCTATGTCTCTTCCATCTTATTTCCAATATTCCATGCTTTCGTTATCCTTATTGCCAATGAAAGGAGCTTGATTCCGGCGTAGTTAAGGTAATAAACGGAGGCAAATAAAACGGTCACGCGCAGGATGAGGCGAATTCATGTGATGTACAAATATAGCGTAAGTCCTGTGGTTTGTAATTTCACATTGAACAATATAGAACCGATATGAAGTCGTGTATAAGATAATGACGGTACAGGTGGCTCGCCATGTTGAAGGATTCGACCTATGATGACTGTTCCATACTTTTAAATGTTGATATCGTTTTTGTTACATCGTTTCACAGCACGGTTCACACATGATACCATCGACCACAACTAGAGCAGAACAGCCACTGAGTAGATTTGTAAATTCATACACACAATTTTATGCGTACGACCGGACAAACTTTTCAATGTTCATAATGTAGAAAGTTCTGCTAATGTAGAAAATTGCGTGTCGTGTCATTGTTCTGTGTGTTTTTACAAAACCTCCTCAATTGTAATTTGTACATATTGCATACGTATATGATTCATAGAAATTATGTCCGCCGGGAGTTGTCATTCTATGTTTTGCAGTTAAAAAGCTAGTGTGTACGTTTTTTGTTCTTGTTGTCGAACGTAAGCCCAGTCGGTTCTATTTGTTGCTCGTGGCACTTTTCTACTGCAAACGTTTAGTTAATTTATAGCAATGTTTGTTAATGCGCAGTAGACATATATGCATGTTCACCTCCTGAAGCAATTTGATGAGTTCGATCATTTCGGTTCGGCAAACTGTACGCGTCGTTGAAAGATCTTTTACCGGCAAATTACCGAATAACGTGAAATTCGTATTGACTTAAGAACCACCCGGGAATTCGAACGGTGTAATGTATGGGAAAAGAAACGGAACGATCAGAAGAGGATTCTAACATTAAAGTTGAGCGGAAGTATTAATTGAGTTGTATGTTATGTATGTATAGGATGATTTATAAATGATGCGATTCGGCTTGATGTACCATATTACTATATAAATATAAATACATATAAATATATAAATATACATATATGCAATTTGCAATTCAGAGTTAATGTATGTTCACGGGAAATATGGATAATGACAACTGTATACTGTATATTAATGATATTACTATTACTGTCATTACTACTGATATAATAATAAAGAATGATGCAAGCGAATGACGAAATCGACTTTTTGCATTTTGCAATATTTTTGTCGAGAAACCGAATATCGACCCATGGTTACTCTAAATAACAGGCATCAGAAAATAGCCGAAACGTCTGGCAATTTTAATATTCGTCAATATATAGTATTTATAATTTATAATAAGATTCAGCCATTTACAACAGTCCATTTTTAATAGTGTATGTTACTTTATTACAGTAACCGTTTTATCTAACTGATCACTCCTTTTCTGACAATATTTACCCGTATTATGCAAGTATTATTCCGAAACACGCCTATACGGACAGATGATTTTGAAAAAATGTGAAAATATACCGGTATCCCCCTGACATTTGTAATACTTATTTTAGCACTGAATCGGTGACACCTTTTGCAGAATATTGATATGGCTATGACACAGGTATCACGCTGAAGTACAGCTATATCGATACAACGACACCGGTTCCTTTTCGGGTAACAGTATAACCACCTAACAACACCGGTATTCGTAATACCGATTCGATCGCCGTTCTGTTACGAAAATTGGCGCCAATGCTTTGAAAAAACGCAATCGGCATTAGGCTTTATCAAACGAATCGATTGGATCGAGACTTTCGACTCGGAGAATCGACGTCACCGGGGCGCAATCGATTGTCAGCCTCGATATTCCTTGATCGCTTACGGTACGTTACTCAGGCGCATCTTCATATCGCATGAGAATTCACGCTGTCGAGACTGTCTGTCCGTGTGCTATGTTTACGTGTATACGCGCAGACGCGTCTGTGTGCACACACTTCGTTTGCAAACAAGTCTACGAGCTGCAGCGGACGTCGCGATTCACGGATAGCTTTCGTTTTTTCATATTTTCACTCGCCGCGTCGAAAATTCAGCGATGCCCTGTGGAAAAGCCTGCCGGTGGAAATCCTGAGGAAAGTGAATCGTTTGCGTCTGCGTGAAAATCGCCCTTTGTGGGCGGGGGGTGGTCAGTTTCGATGCGACGAATCGAATTGGGGTGACCGTGGGAGACTTGAAAATGTTCCCACGTTCGGCGGGTGGCGCGAGTGTGTGTTGCTCATGCGTGTGAAATTCCTGACGCGAGAAAATGAGCGCCCAGGGGCAGGAGCATGGTCATGCCGTGGTGGTTTGGGAGTGGGAGAATCGGCACGGACGATGGAGACCGTACAGTCCCGCTGTCTCGCAGCAACTCGAGAGAGCCCACTGTAAAAAGTTGACGCGCGTCTTCTTGAACGATGCCGATCCAAATTTGGATAGGTACGGTCTGCGCGCTCTTCGCCGAAACGTCAATTCCGCGGATGGCGGAAATCCGTGACGAGAAGCCCGCAATGTTTTTGTTACAGGTACTACATCAACTTAAAGACAAAGACGCAGTGCAGTGATGACGGGGATGAGACCCATAATGTGCGACGAAAATTATACCTGCCGGGCTCACCTGCTGGCAAAGGTGCCAAATGGGAATGGGCAGGTGACACCGATGATTGGCACACTTACGATATGGAAGTACAGTGTCTCATAGAGGAAGCTTGGGCCAGGGTAAGTTCGTGTCAAGCTGCACAGCTAGTGACGGTAATGCCTTCAAATGGGAATCATTGTTTCAGGGTGACAAAACTATAGATGTGTCAAAGACTTATTTGGGCTTTCCGTATATCATCAATTTCTGCAACTTGACCCAAGTCAGATGTTGTACAGGCTATGTTAGACCGATTAGACGGATACAACAAGCGCCATATCCTTTGGTCAAGGTGGCATTGGAAGAGTTACAGGTCACATCTGGCAAGAGACCGACGAGTGCTGCGGTAAAGAACAACGGCAACAAGGTTGTGCATAAGAAATCTTCCAATGCAAACGCTAAGAAGGGTAACAAAAAAGTGCGCATCATGATTTAAGCGCTTCGCTTAATGTCCAGAATATTTAAATAAGGCTGTTTTAGGGTAAAAACGGAGACAACACTGGTCCGTCGAATATCGCAAGAGTTATACTCAGTAACTTTAATATATTCAGCAACAAGCATGGTATTGATAACAATAATTCCGTGACATCTGCCGAGTCCGGTCAGAAAAGAAAGAACTGGGACAGTGTACTGGATGTTGATTCCAGCAGCACCAAAAGTGGACGTAGACCTAGCGTAGATACAGTGTCAACGTACCTGAGTCATGAAAATCCAGTAGACCTGTTAGACAGCAGTGTCGGTAGCGATGATGCTTTCAAAGACTCTATCGTCGGTACGTGAAGTGCATTATATTTAGTGATTATAAGTGACACAAGGACGCTAATCAATCCTTCCACACAGGTGTTGACGCCGCTTCGGACGTAATTTCGCAGTATGTAAAGGTGGTTGAAAGCGACGGTTCCGATTCATGCCCTGTATGTTTAGGTGCCCCTGAACCCTTGACAGTCGAGCTTACTCGTTGTCGGCACAGATTACACTTAGCTTGCTTGAACGCAATGCTCAGCTGTCAACAACCTCCCATGTACATACAATGCCCAGTTTGCCGTTTAATTTACGGAGAAAAGAGAGGAAATCAACCTCCGGGCACAATGAATTGGACCAGAATACCAAGGGCCCTGCCTGGCTTTCCGAACACAAACACGATACAGATAACTTATGAGTAAGTGAAAAGAAATATTGGAAACTAATTTAACCCACCCGATTTTATGAACGCGTACACATGTCCATTGTATTTATTTGCTAGAACGACGAACAAAAGAATTGCCTGGACTTTCTTGCGAGTATTTGAGAGTACCCTGTGCAGGCTAAATACGTTCTTAAAAGTATTCAGCAGCGGAAGGGTTAAATAATATCTCCTGCATCTAGAATAACATGAAAAATCGTTTTTCAGCATTCCGTCAGGTATCCAAGGCCCTGAGCATCCAAATCCTGGACAAGCCTACTACGCTGTCGGTTTTCCCCGAGTTTGTTATCTGCCCGATAACAACCTAGGGCGTAGGGTATTGAGACTGTTACAAATCGCTTTTGAACGACGACTAATATTCACAATTGGACGTTCGGTAACCACGGGACGCGAAGACGTCATCACGTGGAATGAAATTCATCATAAGACTGAACTTGGACCATCTACGTCTGGCCATGGGTACCCAGACATGAGTTACCTCGAAAGGACATTAGCAGAATTAGCTGCTCAGGGTGTATCGGACGGACAGCCTCCACCAACACTATATCAAGAATTACATTAAACCTATACGCATTACTTTTTCCTCCGGGTGCCTCGAAGTACTAAAGAAGTTTGCAATAGAACATAACGCTTCTTTGGAAATTATTTTTATTATTCCACGCTAAGCCTGGAATTTTCAGATTTTATTGTTTGCAAAGCAAAGAGTTCGATTTTCTCCCCCCCTTTTAACAGAAGTCTTCCAGGTGCAATTTACCTTTCGTCGATCGAACATTTGTGGGCACAACGAAAGATTTATCGTGTATTTTTGTTATAAAGCCGAAAATTGACTATAAACTTACGTGTGTGTATATGTAGTCCAAGAGTCACCCAATATGAGATGTATATTTTGCATGTAACGAGTAATATTCAAGATTTATATGTATTTAGAGAGATAAATAGGGAGAATAGACAAAGTTTATTCCATTACACTCGGTCGATTCATTTTTCCTCCTACCTGACAGATGGCGTATCTTTGACCGAGATTAAAATGGCCGAAAATTGATTTTTCCCCGTGACGCGACTTCCTCGGAATTCTTGATTTTTCTACATCAAAGGCAACAAATTATTTTCATTGACAGAATTGTGCACGATCAACAGTTATGTGTTCTTATAGAGTTTGACCCTATTTGATGCCGTTTCAATGACGTATTTCGAACAAAATTTTCGACGCTAGTATAAACCTTAGCGCCGAATGCCCCGGGAATTTCCGATGATTTTCATAAAAGGAGAACTCGCGCCTAAATGAGTGGTAAAGGGCAGCACAATTGCGTCCTGTGTGGTTCAAAACTAGAATCCAAGGAAGCTTTGCAAGAACATTTTAGGTATTGTTGTTTGTCACTGTGTTCAACATTTCAACTATAATCGTAGACATGACCAATACAATAATTTCTTGTTCACACGTGTAATGCTGTATTGAAAACTGCCAAGTAAATTTCGTGAATCAGAATTTCTTTGATTTTACGGATTAAATCGCATTGGCAACATAACACTATATTACCGATTGAGCTTCAAGATGAATGCCACTTTGAATGCAACTAGTCTTCTCACACAACAATGATATCTTCAAATGTTTATAGAACCTGTATGAATAATTACATGTTTTGAAAATGCACCAATCCTTCTGTAACATTCGGTCTGATCATTATTCTTTCATCATCGTTCTTTCGTATGCAATATAGCATAAATTCTTAAAATTTCTCCCGCAACATGCAGGGTTGACATAATATATTGGTTTCGGTTAATTGCTTAGAAAACATGCCAACAAAGAAATTGACACTCGTGGTAGACCAGTAAGAGATAATAAGAATGGCGATACTCAGTGTGACATGTGCGGTCAGACGTTTGATACAATTACTGCGACTATAAGACACAGATTCAAGGTGCATCCAAACTCACCGGGAAAGTTTTATTGTCACTATTGTGGAATGCAATTCCCTTTAAAAGTATGTATTAATTATGTATATTGTGCTTTTGTCGTATACTCACAGCTATGCATTCCATTTATCTTAGACTCATAGAGACAATCATCAAGCATCACACGATTCTTCCGAAAGTGAGAACAAAGACCAGCACAAGAAATGTGAGAACTGCGATGTACTCTTTTATAATGAAAAAGCCTTGGACTACCATTACCGCTCAATTCACAAAAGGTAATATGAATTTCTGGTGATTATTTAATACCAAATTGTAACGTATTCGCATTATAGAATGGTACATCTATTTCAACCAATAGCCACGCCACCTCCAAGCAATAAAATTAAAGTAAACTCCATGAATGACGCACTGAGCGTGTATTATTGTCATTTATGCGGTGCAGAGTATGTCATAAAATTTAATCTGCAACAGCACCTCGAGCGAGCGCACACTCAGGTATGAAGCAGAGAAAATCATTACAACATATGCTGAAGCATATATCTGTTTTATATACTTGTAGGAGGAGAGAGAAGCTGTACCGGCAGACTTAATAAAATGCACAATGTGCGCAGCGTTATTTTGCAGCAAGAAGGCATATGATGTACACAACAGCTATCATCAACCTGATGATTTGTATGTTACTTCAGAGGAACAAAGATTACAAACTGTCACTAAAGTCGATCAGGACTTTGATATCAGGAGGGTAGAAGCTGTAGCCGATAAGTACGTCCCAAAGAATAATACGCTGAAGAGGCCAGCAAAGAATTGGCCTAAGGTAAATTAACGACTGTGTTATTTCGATGAAATTTTATTGTTGTTATATGTTTATCTTTGACAATATCTATTTTCTATACAAACGGCTCAGCCAAAGAGGAGTCAAAAAGAGGGAAGGAAGGCAGCTGTGGAAGAAGGCTGCTTGTCCTCCGACGAGGATACCATTGGGATAATAAATTCGAGCGACGAGGAGAGTGATCTTCCACTAGAACAAAGGATTTCCAGCTAACGGAAGTGTTATTTTTTATTTTTACGGATTAAGATCGTATCGACAAACGTTCATCGCATTATTGTGTCTAATATTATCGTAGTTTATACAGTCGATGTTTTTATTTAAGTTTTTATTTTTATCACCGCCGTTATCGTGATCTTAATGCGTCCTCCATGAACGTCATTAGCATGCTCGTACGAACGTCGCTTTATCTACTGCTCATTCAGCTAGAATTATATTATTTTATAATTGCCCTATACATATTAAAACCGTATTGTAGGCTTATTATTAAAATTTTTGTACATACTGATAATGTTTATTTGCTACACATAAACGGAATTTATATCTTTACAAAGTTTTATGTATAACGCGAGAGATGTATGTGTACAGCGTATTTGGATATGCGGCAGCACATACGCATGTTTATCGCCGTAAATATACCTGCTTAAAGAAGTACATTAAACAAATACGTGGTGCACTCCTGCTTCGACCAGAATGAGTTTACGACACTCACTTTGCGTCGCCTGTTGACTATTTATTATGTAGGTTTTAAATTTATCTGGCGGGCTCTATGAATAATAAAGCTTCATCTACTTGCCGCTCGGGTCGCTACGCGCATAGCCTCATAGACGTTTGTTTGCTGCGCTAAAGAACGAAGAAGCTTCTGGTACATCTTGAAATTTGCTAAACTCATTTACATTTCGTTCAACAGTACTAAGTGATTAATGGACCATAGTATATTGAGAAAAAACGATGTACGTAAGTACACCTGGAAGCTTCAACGGATACAGAAGAAATAGACAAGCGAAGAAAGCATATGAAAATGATAATGCACCCCAATCAACTAGGCGTAGCGACATCCACTATTTTCATTGGCATCAAGTTAAAAAGGAAGCATTCCTCTGACCTACACGCGCAGTAGTTGTATTATGAGAAATTTCAAGAAATGAATTGATCAATTAGTGCTGGCAGCTTACAGACACTCTCCGCGACACATCGCTTAAAAGAAAAGATTCATCTGCTATTTATCGAAGACTTGGCCACCAGCGCGAAACGACGAGGCGTCATGCGGCATCTAGCGGCAACTGATAGAATTAGTACGCACGGGTCACCCGCACTATCTGGCGTGCGAAGACCGAACCAGTTTGCATCTATATCCTCATACGTTGGATTGCGTCGGGCATTCGGTGACTCGAAGTCATCTGGTAAGTAATGATATTTGCACGTGACGTTGATTGGTCGCGGTAACGGGGGCAGGCGGACTGGTTGAGTGTATCGGTGCAACGCGAGAAACAGACTGTGATAAGAGACTGTGTTGAGTAACGCCGCGACATGCGCGATCCACGTTGGGGATGTCCTGTCCGGGGTTGACACGCGTTTGCTGCGAGTGAAAGCATGCTCGGCGCAGTGCGAATAGACGCTGTCAAGCCGTCTGTCTTTTGACAAGTGAGCTAGAGCGGAGACTAATTGATCGCGGTAAAGTGCGGCAGGCGCATGGCAGAAACATGTCTATGAAGGTGAGTGTTTGCGCGCTTTAATACCCTCGCCCCGCGACTCTCGGCGAGCGTGCGTTGGCACGCGAGCGCCGTTTCAAACTTCGTCCGGCCGACTGACGTTCACCTGTTAAGACGGAAGGCCGTGTCGGCGAATGCGAAAAACATATGGTTGTCGACGGGCATTTTTCAAATTGCCGCCTGCGCCTGATCATCCCGTGCCGCAGCTACTGCTTTTCCTGGCCTCCGGACTCTCGCACTGGCCTCTAATTATGCACGATCTCGCGTTAACAGCAATTTCAATCGATGCATTCGGCGTAGAACAGGTGGTGGTATCCGTTGTTTCTCAGTTGCGGCGCAAGACGGGTCATTTCGTTTATGCGACATAATGAACTCATGCGGACGCTGATATACGTGTTTATACGATTACGTGTGATCTCAGGTGAGGTCAGAAGAAATTTATGTTGCACCGACGTCATGCCACCTTTCATGCTAATTTACGGTAACGAACATGACGTATGCGTTTCTTTAACATATTTTTAACGTCACGAGTTAGCCCGTCTTTCATGCCCAAATGTAGTTGACCGGTCACGAGTTATATAGAATATATATAGAATATTGCAAATGTTTTGTTCACCGCGTACAGTCGTGTCAGCTTTATTCGGAAAAATAGCCCTTTCCTTGGAATTGAAGCTTTTATTACAATTATAGTACTACAAAGGGTCAAAAACGACGGGACGTGAATGCTTTGAAAATGATGGTTCATCGGAAGACTGGTATTAATCTGATATTAGGCCCAAGGGCATAATCTAGCACTTTAAAATGAAAGCGCAAAAGTTATATAAAATATATGTCCAAAGTTTAATTTTTCATTTATTATGTATAAATAAAGTTTATCGAAGTTCATTTAGATTCTTTCACTTCCACGTTCAATTACGAGATACTAGCCAGTGACTTAAGACAGGTTTTGCGTAAAATTGCCAATCAACAATGTGTTCAAACTGAACGACGTTCGATCGGATCTAAGCGCTGATATGCAGTTTTAGCTTGAGCACGTTGCGAGGAGCGTAGTTGGGGAACAGAGGTGAGCCAGCGTGTTGGAGAACTGGGTCTTCGAAAAGTCGCTTATCCTTATGTAATGGATCATTAGCAAAGTACCGAGGAACTGCAACATTAGTATGCGATAGTCTTGCCAGGATCTGAAAATAAACGTAGCGCACTTTCAGTGCAAAAATGATTTCTGCGATGAATGGACGCGTCGAGGTGTCTAAACGTCAGGTTTCTTTGCAAAATCATGTTTAACATATTAATCATTTGACCGGTAGACGCTAAAGAATTTTGTGACTTCATTAACAACAACGGTTGGAATAAAGCAGTTACGTCATCTACTAATAAATGGCGTTGAACACTTTAAAAGTGGATTGCATATGAAAATGCACTCTATCGATAAAGGTACGCATCGGTACCCAAATTTCAGATTCTTTTGAATAGTAAATTCTTTTAAGGTATAACACAGTATGTATGAGGTTGAATGTATTTTTGTTGGTGGAACGTCTGCTAGTGCACTGTTGCCGTTAGTGTAATTAAACACACGTTCAGAAATGAGTTTAACTTACACACGTGCACATTTCCGAAATACATGCGCTGGTAACGGGTTAGGAACTTGTTATTTGCGGTCGAAAAGAAAACAGGTCAATGTCAGAGCGAACGTGATAAACATCGCTTGAATGTTCTGTTGCCCGCCAAAACTGTCTATTTACGTGACATGCGCGCGAAGAATGACATCGAGCTAACCGAACTAATCCCTTTCCAGATTTATATTCGAGATTTTATATTTTGACACAAGTTAAATGTAAAACCGCTGGCAAATTTATTTATTATAGTCTCATTCTAAATGTTATACCTGTGATTGTATCATTTTCCTCGTCGCTGACTGACAAAAGATTGATAATACTGATTTATGCATGATCCACAATACTGTATTCTTGGTCTCTATGGTTAATATTGAAAAAATGGAAATGCGCTGCTTGATGCAGGAAAGGTATTACCTGTCAAACGGGTTTTTTATGTACTGGGGATGTCGCTAACCCTTGAGGTTTATCATTCAGGAGTCTATGTAATAATAAAAATGAATAGACAACGTATCACGCAAATCAGGAAGGATATTATATGATATGCTTTGTGGCATTGGTTTTGAAGGGGTCAAGATAAAGTTTGCCAACTTTGGTTAAAATTAAATAAAGTTGAATGCCGTTCGTGGTTGAAGAAATATTTCGTTTGCCGAACGATCTTTCTTTATTCATTTGATACACTACGGAACCATGACATTTACTATTCAGGAATCTATATAATAACAAGAATTAATACACTTAGTATACCTTAGGCTAATCGGAAGGAATTATACGACACGTGCTCTGTTGTTGGTTCCGAAAGGGTTAAGTAAATATTGACCCACTTTAGTTAATACTGAACAAATACGAATACCCTCCTTGCTTAAGGAAACGTGTCATTCGCTAATTTTGAGGTTTACTATTCAAGTAATACTAAACGTCTAATGATTCATATATTAATAAAAATGACAAACTATACGAGTTAAGACACTTAACCAATATCACAATGTCCGCAGCAAATTGATTGTGTAGAAAAACTGGTGGCTACACTTCCATCGCATTTTGCCTATACTATATATATGAATCAATTTGATATACCTTACACCAGTCGTGTGGTGTGACAGGACACATATGCCGCGTTAAAAAAAAATTCAAAGAGAGAGGTTTCGAAAGAATCGACAACTCAGATTCCGAAGGACGAATAATTCAACGCGAAGAAATATTCGATAAATCGCATAAGGCGTTTCCCGCTAGCTGACCGCAAATTCGTGCGTTTCAATTACAATTCCGGCGTAAGTCCGTTTCCAGCGTAGTAACGGTAAAGAGTCTCAATACGTCGTACGTCTCATCTCACACTGAACACTTTAAATCTAACAATAAGGACTTTCTGCACCACCGAGCGTACCCTCGAATGGCAATTTCATGCATTCCATGCTTTCCAGGTTCCTACATCCGTCAACTGTGCGCGTGGATGAACTTTCCATAATGCGCATATTTGTCTGCATTCTTGTTACTGAGCAGACTGTTTAACACTTTCCGTGCCGGTAACGAACGATAAACTATTCGATGAGAACGAGTCAGCCGTTGGTGACCGACAATACAAAATTTGATGTACAGGCTGCCATGGGTTTTACCAGGCAAACTGCGGAAGCCTATACTACAACTGGAAATAATGGGAAATGTTATTTGAGGTACGATCAGAAACGGGTTCTTGCAAAGTTATAAATAAATTGAATTAAAATGGGTAACAGTGAATTTTACTTCGCAGAATGTCACTGATCGAATGGATTTACCTTAAAATTTCAAAGTGTCGTCCTACGTAAATATCAGCTTGATATCGATGTTTTATGGAATACGTTACGGGCTGAATTTCCTGATCATTTTATGGCATTTCGATAACTGACCTCTTAACTGGTACTCATTTTTTACGTGAAGTCACTTTTGTACGGTAAACCTTATCTTTTAAAGTTTCCCATTTGTAAAAAATCAAGAGGTGTTGAATCTGACAATCTCTGAGGCCATAGAAATAAATCCGGTACTGCCTATTTCAATTTCGTTTACTGATAACTTTATAAGAAATCGTTTCTAACTAAATTCCAAATAACAGTTTCTTCTTACTTGTAGAATATAATCCCACAGTTTGGTAGAAAATGCCTGGGCACCTTGTATAAAATCCTTATATTAATACGTTGTTGACGACATATTGTGAATGTAAGTGAAATTTGTGTGCACCTTTCAAAGCAATGTAAATATTTTGTTACACGGAAACTCCTATTAAGATTTGTTGGTATGAGCATTGGTGTTAATGGTATTTTTTTCCGTGGTAGCTATTAAAACATTGCTCCTTATGGAGACGCTCTAAAGCAGAATTTGCAGATATATCGTGTTTAGTTTCTTCTCTTTTGCAGCTCACATCCGACATTTTTTACGTGAATATTTTCTATTTCCTTTATCAATGATGATTCTGTATTCTATATAATATTTATTCACTGTATCTTTCAGATTAGAGGTAGATATTCGTCTAGTGGTTCAAAACTTTATTTATGATTCACAAAACCGTTTCGTTAAGAACAGAAAATCCAATAGTTATAATAATTATTGTTCACGCAATAATCGTTTGGTACATACGAGGCAAGAACTTTCGTCCCACGTCTACAACGTCTGATATCTGAATAACATCGATTCCCGGCTTCAATGTTTTACAAATGAAAAACGGCAATTCACATTTCCCATCATCAGTATTCCACAAATGAAAAATATTGACTCACCGTTCTTGTCGACAATGTGTTAACATAAATATTCAGTGCGTGTGGTACTAACCCCTTACAAATTTAAACTCTTAACTGAAAATTAATCAAACAGATGTTGAAGCACATCCCTTTTTCTCATGTCTCTTTCTCTCTCTGCTCGTACCGGACAAACCTTTCCGGGAAATCATTTACAGAGAAAATCATTAAAATAGTATGACACACGCATACACGTCATGCCTGTTAAAATTAAATGCAAATACGATGAGATTTTGCGACAAGCCTGATTAAGAAATAAAACGTGACATTGAAACATTCAATATGATAAAGCAGTGTCGCAAAAAAGAATAAATTTGCGTCTACTGCAAACTATATTCGTGATAAATTATGAGTTCCGCAGTTAAGCGTAAATGTGTTAACAGTTGCTGTGTACAATTAGGAGCCAAATGTTGACGCACCCGTGGCTGTTTTGAAACAACCAAAACACGATCTTTTATGAAATAGGTGAAAGCTGTAGGCAGCGCTTAGGCAAGGAATCCTTCGCGGTTACCTTTCCGGTTTGCGGTGCGGCGGTTCTCTTGAAATATTTTCAGCAGATTTGCGTTGAACATCGGAGAAACTCGGAAGCGCGCGGTCCGACAATTTCGTGCATTTCATAGGTCCGCAAGAAGCTGATACTTATATAAACAATGAATATCCTAATTATCTGTAAAACACTGTACATTTGCGGAACGATTGAAAGTACGCTTATGATTAAAGTGTGCGGGTACTTGAAATCCCATTTTCGGATCGAGTCGGGAGACCGAAAGTTTGTAAGGCGTATTCGAACATTGGGAACGCCCGAAGTTCTGAAAATGTGTAACCAAATTTAATGGTTTTCACGCTTTCTCAATCGCAATTTGTACTTTAGCTTTCTAGTTTAGAAAACATTTTCGTGTTTTGTAGTATAATTGAACGTAAGGATTCGCTTTTGCGACTTCGATCCGACCCGAAAGATTGTCAGGATTTATGTGTACCCGCATACCCTTACTTATAATACAAGCAATCCGTGATAACATGTCACCTCTGCTAATTTTGCAGAAGGAATCGCCATGGGACGTAGACCTGCATTTGGCCGCAGCACGCGGAGATGCCAAACGTCTTCAAGTGTTACTTGATTCCGGACGAGTCCATGTCGACTGTAAGGACAAGGTTCGTACAAGTCCAAGACACAAGAGACATAAGTACTGATTTTAGTTGTGCGTATTCATTGCGTGTTCATTGCGTGCGTATATCATTTTATTTATATCGTTTCAACCGTTTGCTAGTTTAAAAGATTTTTTAAAGCTTTTCTTTTTTTTTTATTGACGTTGCTTATTGTGTGTTTCAAACCTGTGGGTGTTTCGGGATCCTTGACTTCTTCCATTAGGAGCTTCTGTGTGTAGTCGCAAGAGATCTCCTTCTGAAGTAAACCCTCCTCGTGTCTCCAGAACTTATTTCTCAACTAATGGCGATCATTTTCATGAGTAATACTGTTCGCGTATTGCGACGATAAAAATGGATTTCACTTTTCATGTGTATGAGAACTACCATGATTCCTGCTATGATGATATGATGATATTAATTCATTATTGCTTATAAGCAATCACCGCTTTGCGATTGTGATGTTATTCTAAAATGGTCCGTCTGTGTTAAGTTTTATCTTTGGAAGAGACCATTGCACAATTAAGCCGAATCTTTAGGTCTGAAGTACATTAACACGTTGGTTGTCCAGTCAGATGTGCATGTAGCTTCCAGGGAGCATGAGAATTTTAATTATTGTAAGCATGTAATGACAAAATAATAAGAAATGTGGTTATATAAGGTCATACATTTATCTATAGTGCGTTTATTCTTGCTTGGTGCACTAGGTCACCCTTGTAAGTACACCTGGAACTCTTTTTGCGCAATTCACCTTTACACAGTTTTCCACATATATTATCTACTTTTACATTATTTGTTTAGCACATTTTGGTTATAATTATGTTATTTTTGAGAAAAATATTTCCTGATTTTCCTTAATATATTACTGTTTTTCTCCTGTGTTCGCTGCATGAAATGTTGTCATCGTATGCGGTTCTATATTTTAAGCTGCTTTTTTCGTTAGTTCCTTTAGTTTATCAAAGTTTTATACTGCGGTCGTGATTCCGGTGTATAAGAAAATGACTGTATACAACGTCTGCACTATGTTAGAACAAAAGGTGTTTCAAAGTAGATCAAAAAGTCACTACTAGTGATCTTTCAACTCAAATCTCCAATTGTTGTATTGTGCACTTCCTCTTTTCTAATATCACAATATTACAATAATTGGACACAATTACCCAGGAAGCTCAAATGTGTTTACTTTGACGATATTATTTTTATCTTCATCAATGCAAACGTTCGAGGCACTTCGGTCGCTGACGACCACAATGGCCCCATCAAGAAAAAAATCTCCGGTAGCAGTTTATTAACGTGGCAGTCAACGTGTTAACTAACTGACACGAGTTTATACGATTCAAGCTGAACGTTAGGCAACTGGTATAACGCCGCGACGACTCTTTTATACTCGCTAACGATGGCCATTGAATTAGCAGGAACCGAGCACTGAGCCTGCAGCATGTTCTCCTCGGAAGGTTACTGTTTTGGTCCGTTGTAAATGTCGGGTTATTCCACTCATTAGCAAGCACTCGGTCCGCTCTTTATTAACATTAGATCTACGAAGCGGGTCAAATTTACTTGTTCCGTAATTTCTTATAACCTCTACACATTTACGGTAAAACTTGTTTTTTTTTTCACGTTTTATATGCCGTTTATCGAATTATTCAAACGATTAAGTCTGTGAAATGGTTTCCTTTTTTTCTACAAAATATATGTACGGTATATGTACACTCGTCCCTCAATGTATGCAACATACTTTTTACGTGGTCAGATAGGTTTCGTTGTCTATCATTTTTCATGGAATTTATTATATAATACATTAAAGTGGGGCAAATTTTTGCTTGAACATATCAATTGCATAACTCTAACCTTTCTTGTCTTTTGCTGTCATAATATTTAAAATTAATCAATTAATGATTTACTAGTAAATGGTGTATTAACCGATATTGATTTAATTTTTATAACATCTAAAATTCAATGTGACGATTAATGTAATGATGACTACGAAAAATAGATTCATTCGATGCAGAGTATTTTTGTAAAGATTTTGAATTAACCAAAAAAATGGAAATTACCATTGTAGACAATGATCGAAGTATCAACGAGCCTTAACATTTCGGGAGGATTTATTGAAATGTTGTAGCGAATATCAGTAAATGTATGAGATCTTAGTAAACGAAAAGATAGATAACAAACTGTTCGAAAAAATTAACAATGAAAATGATGTCGAAGTTAGAAATATTTCAAGCGATCCAGATAATACGTTTGTGCCAATTAAGAGGAAAATTTCGTTTTCTGGCATATAATTATTTGTTTTTGTTAACCTATATGGAATAAACAAGTGGTTCTAAAACTTCATCTAGCTTTTATTTCAAATATTTTTTTAATTTATACTCTCGGACTCTACGCGATTTTCATTCACGTAAAACGAATCCGCGTAGAACAGATACTCCACGTAAATTGAGGATTAGGTGTACATATATTGGGATGGGTCATTTTGACACTTCTCGAAATGTAGGTAAATTTTCTTTTAACAGTCTTGCATATCTTTCACGTATGAATAAAACGTGTGACAATTACATCTGTTTTCGATGCTTTGCATCTTAGATATATTTGGAACTTTGTCCGCAGTAAACGCTCATAGACGAAATGCCATCTTATCTATAACAGGTTCAGAAAATTGGCTTTCTACTTTGCATCGTGATTTGCAGAATTTTTTTTAGCTAGTAGTAGTTATGCAGAGTTGTAGATAGCGGCCATTATGGAAAGATTTTCACAAAGGTCCAAGATATTCGAAAATAGTGCACCCTACATTATTTGCGGGATTGTACTTTTATTGTACATATGCATGTTTAAAGCTTCGATGGGTACGTACTGGTTCATCGTCTATTTCTTTCTACCAGTGTTTTATTTCTTAAAATAAACAAAACGCAGATAATGGTCTGGAAAATATCAGATCAACAGTCTGTGAAATTGAAAAGTATAATAATTTGCTTTGTTCCGTACTTTTTTCCCCTACAATACAAGTGAATTTACTAATCCCTATACTGCTGATACTTTATCAGACTATTCGATACACTCAGAAGATTCTGATATAGAACTCGAAGAGAGTGCTGGTAATATCTGCTTAAGTAAAAAATCGTCAAGAGCTATTCCATTGCAATATTCGAGCGATTCTGACGGTTCTGGCACTGGTGTTATGTCCGGCTTTTTTAGTTTTTGTTAAGGCGTGTACGACAAATATTCAGTTAAAATATACTCTTTTAGGAAAATGTATAATAATATTTATTGTATCAAGTTTTTTGTACTTTTTGATTGACTAAGTCTTTAAGCGATTGATATTTAATCGACGTACAACATGTTAAGAAAATTGTTTTCTTTGCAGACAAGTCATTGTGACCTCTCGGGTAGGAGCACATGTATGTCAAATGTTGCTAGTTTTTGTGTTAAATTTACCGTGTTACAGGCTGTGTCACACCTTTTGCCTGCTAGATATCTATGTACTCCCGGAATACATTTTCGCCAGTGCTGTGCTACTTTATTGCACAAAGTGCAACTAAGTGATAATTCTGTTGTTACGCTACATTAAAAAATGCAAGAAAGTTGTTTGTTTAGAAATACACTTACGTTTTACGCATACTTTGATGATCGTGATTGTAGTACGCAAGCAATCGAAAAGATTGTTAAACGCATATACATATGTGTCTTTAATAGTATGTTACCATCTCAAAAAATATTATTTCTTTTGTGCTCATACACGGAAATATAATAAATGTTTTTAGTTGAACTTTTAATTAATTAAAGTTTATTTATTTTATTATTTTTGTATTTATAATCAGTACCTCTATTATATTTTGCAGATATTAACTCTTTGCGCTCGACGCGCTTTTCTCTCGGGCTGACCAGCAACTCGACAGTAATCCGCCGCGCGCGCGCCTATTTCATGAGTTCGTTTCTGTTAACTTCAAATAATTTTAGGCACAATAGGACACTTTAAACTCGTATATTTTAACATTACGTTATTAAAGATTACTTATTAAAGATTACGTTCTATAATTTTTCTTCTTGTGGTATTTTGTAAAACAATCTCCAATGTGCATTCTTGGCTTGTCGGGGCATGTGTCACAATAGTACACAGTTTGTCGTCTTTGGCCGGACTTTCGTTGGGAACAAACTTTGCAATCCTTTTTTTGTCCCATCAAAATAACATGCAGCTTCCCATTGAGTCGGATCATTTCAGAAGTGCTCTGTGAAGTAGAAGCTGTGCTACGTTGGCTTTTGGCTTTTGGCCACTTTGGCTTTCAGATTCACTATCGATTATTCGGATTTTTCGTCTTCTTACACCTATAACGTCGCCACTATCTTCATCACTTCCGTCTTCATTCTCATGGGGAAGCTGTCTATGTAGTGATGTCATTTCGTTCGTTATTGCCGAAAAATTGAACTCATCTTCACTAGAAGTAATTTCTTCGTCGTGTTCTATACTTATTGGGCTCACTAACTTTGAAAGAAATATTGCGATTGCCAAGAAGGTTGAATTCGAACTAATGTCGAAGACAAACTCCAACCCGCGTTTGCAAGTATTTTTGAGATAAGACATTTTATCTCAAAAGTGCGAAGACGGTGATTGGTTCTTTTTGTACCTTTTTTTGAAAGAAGCGTTGCGACGTCTATCAGCGTTCTATTATTCTCAAGACATAATGCACGCATTGAAATTCGTTTGCGTTTTTGAGATAAGACATCTTTATAGCTATGTAGACACCTCATAAAATGATCTACAAAAGGTCAGGTAGACTTGTCAAGCGATATTCGTTAGGCCAAACACAAATAAACACCGTTACCACTCAATTTACCGCATCGATGCGAGTGGTGCCTGAGAGGCACCGCTAGAGCGCAAAGGGTTAATAAAATCTGCAACTCTGTTTTTTCTAAGTTCTTATTACTTAGTTGAGATTTTTAGTCCGTTTTTATTTTTCGTTTCTTCAACTTTTATATTCGATAATGTATTGTCAAACGTAGCTGGATTATTTTTACATAATTCTTCATTATCTATAAAGATTCGCTTATTTATTTTTTATAGCAGAATAGACAATTTAGTTTATAATATAAACTGATTTAGTATTGACTAGTGGAACGCCATGGTGGTCATATGTGACCGCAACTTGTTTCTCCTGCAGCATCACGGCGGTGATCAGTGACCGGTGTGCGTCAACTACTTATAATTGTAAAAGTTGAATGAAAATTGACAGTTAATGCATTTTCAATATCATCGGTAAATAGAGAATGCTTTGAGATAAAATGTGCACCATTGCACAATTAAACATTTTTATTAGATCAAGAATAAAAATAATTTGTATCAAATTATTTATCTACCGATGCATTATATTGAAGCATTTGAAACATAAGGTGGCTCGTCAATGCAATCTTGGCAGTATGTAGTTATCTTATTGGTCCGATTGTTTGCACTTTGTGTTCCGAAGCTTGGAACATTCCTTTGGTAACACTGTTTGCAAAATTTGCGTACCAACTATGTTGGTCCTTCCTTGTTTTGCAATTCATGCCGTAATCTTCTTCAAGTACATATATTTGATGACCTGGGTGCTTCAATGTCACAGTACTGTGTCGAATGCATGGCCAATTCCATTCTAAAATTGGAAATATTTATTTTTTTCTTCATTTTTACTTTCTCTAATAATAGCGTATTTGCGACTGACATGTTTAATAATAATTTGATCGCTAATTTTATGCGCCACTTTAGTGTTTCTCTTTGTGGTGGTGAATATGCGATCATTTGATCAGATAAATCTACTGAATATTTCTCCAAATTATAATCAATCACTATCATTGGTTTTTTCACCTATGTAGTTATTCTTGCGTACAGTCACTGTTTCTACCGTATGTTTGGTGGAGATCATTAAAATATCTCTTTTGCCTTTTCATTTAAGAACCGTAATCCCCTTCTGATTTTCTATTGCAATGAGCTCGTCTCGATTTAATTTTTTTTTTTTTTTTAATTTAACGTCTACGGGCACTCCTTTTCGATTTTTTTCTTGTAGTTCCTACCAAATGAGTGTTGCAAGCAATTCATTTTTCGACTATGTTGGTACTGGTATACCAATTATCTGCGTAAATTGTGTGGCCTCTATGGAGTATATCGTTACACATACTCATTACAAAACTTACTAGTGTTAAACATACTGCGTTTTATTTTTTCCGGAATATATTTGGAATTGGTATGTATAACATAGTTCACAACACACTTTAAGTACTTTAATACCGTGTTTACGGCGCTTTTGTTTTAAAAATTGTCTGAAAATGACACGTCCTCGGAATAGTACGAATGATTTGTCGATACCTACATCTTCGTTCTAGATCGTAATAGTTACAAACATTTGGATTTAGGAAATGTCTGGTTATTATTAACGTGAAGAAATCTTAAAAGCAATTCGAACTGGTTTCCTGGGCATCGTTTTCTTTTTAAGAGACTGGCAGTATGTATTATTTGTACACTAATATACGTCCATTTTCGGTAACTTTACGAGGGCCATACATATTAAAAGACCGAAAAATCGATCCATTTCACTTTGATCCGTTGGTGTCTATTTATCTAAACGAGTGGAGCGTCTTTTCTCGATATATTACTTCGCAGCACATCTATTCGTTTCATCGACAGTCATTTGTAAAATCTATTCGGTAACGAAAGCAAAGTAAAAATCGCGTGGCTAATTACCCTCCACCCATATAGTATTTCCAGATTTGGCAAACGGGATTACACTTTCCGTAGTTTGTATCACATCCGGCCATTCGTTATTGTCTATATTGTTATTATGTTCATTTTCATCTGTATCGATTACATCCTCGGTACTCGATAAGATTCGGCAACGCCTTATCGTGGATGATACATGGAGTATTTCTTCCTCTGATGTTTCCTTTTAAGGCGAGTATCCTGATGAACACTTGGATAATTCGGCACTCAAAAATTACTCATTGTTTGAACCTATAACTTTGAGGGGTAGTCTAAGAATGTTATCATAAACACACCTTACAAAATAATCGTTAATACTGCTTCACAGTCACATAATCTAAGTTAGAACTATGCTATTTACTCATATCTTCTGCACACTTTTAATACCTTCCTCGTTATCTCCCTATTTTTATGATTCTTACAACACTAGCACGTACGCTGGGATACTGTTTGAAGTATATACCGCATCACACAAACGTTGTAAATAGTCATAACGGAAATAAATATTCCAAAATAGTCACCAAATGTCATCGAGTGCACCAAGGCGCCATCCGTCAAAGTGACCCGTGACCACCATCAAGATAAAGAATTTGTTTCAAATAATTAAATTAATTACTATTTTGCCATTACCAGGTTGTTGAATAAGTTTTGTCGGTCGATAAGAGAGGGCGTTGCTACTAGTCCAAATTTGTTTTTGTTTTGTTGGTTCACTCTTCTTATCAACGTATGTGAAGGTTCATTTCAATCAGTCAATTCATTCTTTGTTTACAAGCCATTTAGTGTCGCCATGTCACAGTATTTTCGACAATGGAAAAAATTGAATATCGTGCAGTGATAAAATTCTTATTTTTGGAAGGTGTAGCACCAAAAGAAATTCACGAACGAATGTTAAGAGTGTATAATGAACGTTCACCTTCAATTAGAACAGTAGAAAGATGGGTTGCTGAATTTAAACGTGGTCGTACAAGCCTTGAAGACGATCCACGTGAAGGACGTCCAAAAACCGCATCAACACCAGAAATCGTAGCCAAAGTACAGGATATGGTTTTGGAAGATCGTCGATTGACTGAGAGGGATTTAGTAGAGGCTCTACACATCTCATTAGGCAGTGTGAGTCATATTTTAAATGAAATTTTGAGTTTTAAAAAGCTGTGTGCACAATGGGTGCCGCATTCGCTAACAATTGAACAAAAACACATTCGAATGCGACTTTCTCAACAACATTTGGAGCGTTTTAAAAAGGATAAAGTGGATTTTGTGCGTCGATTCATCACTATGGATGAGACTTGGGTCTATCACCATGATCCTAAATCAAAACAAGAGGCTAAAGAGTGGTGTGAACCTGGTTGTTCGGCTTCGAAACGAGTTCGTGTCCAGAAATCGGTCAAGAAGGTTCTGGCATCAGTTTTTTCGGATGCGAAAGGAATTTTATTTGTGGATTACTTGCAAACTGGTAAAACAATTAATTCTGAATATTATTGCAACCTTTTGGACCAGTTGAAGGAAAAAATTCGTGAAAAAAGACCCGGTTTGCAGAAGAAAAAAATCCTTTTACATCAGGACAACGCACCGTGTCACAAGAGCATTTTGACAATGGCTAAAATCCATGAATTAAAGTTCGAATTGTTGGAGCATCCACCGTATTCACCAGATTTGGCCCCCAGCGACTTCCATTTGTTTCCAGAACTCAAAAAATGTATGCGTGGCAAGCGTTTTTCGTCAAATGAAGAGGGCATAACGGCTGTTGAAGCGTATTTTCCAGACCTTCCGGAATCTGACTTCAGGGACGGGATCCACAGATTGGAGGATCGTTGGAGCAAGTACATTAATGTTCAGGGAGATTATACTGAATAATAAAGTGTATTTTGAACCATAACATTGTGTTTTTCTTATCGAACGACAAAACGTATTGAACAACCTGGTATATACTGAGAATAGTAAAAATATTTTCGTGGCGTTCAACATGCTAAGGACATAGTCCATAGGCCGTATCGTACATACGCCTCTACAGCAGTCAAAAGGGCAACGATCAGCTGTGAGCTGTCTTTGCGGCGTATCCTAACACCTTCAACCACCTATTGTTTCTCACGTTACGCGATAGTTCGAAGTGCGTTAGCATATTGTAAGAACTAGTTTGAAGCGCGCGAAAAATACCGCCTGATATTTCTGCACGACATGGCGCCGACTGCATAAGCTGGCAAAAGCTCTCTCGTGCATTATGTATTGTCACGTCAATCACGCGTAATCCTAACTGGCTCTCTCTCTCTACCGGCCCCTTTGTCTCACTGCTTTGGCGCTGCACCTTAATTATTCACGTAGAATAGACGTGGCAAATTAAATGTTAATAACGTCTGGGACGGCGCATCGATCTCTTGCGCGCAGCTGGCAGCCAATGGAAACCGTCAGTGTTGCCAATTTAACACTCACAATGTGTGGTGCATCGTTCACATTTGCAGTAGGACATGGATAACGTGAACATTTCGTTTTTTTCCTCAAAACGGCACATCCGCTCATTTTAGCTAATAGTGTGTGTATTGAAAAAATGCATATCACTTTATGGTTTTCGTTTATTAGTGAAAACAACAGGAATGAACGCGTGAAAATAAATCATTTATGTTCTATTATATTTTTTGGAAAAGTTTAGTGTCTATTAATTTAGTCTAGTCGGTGTGCATGACAAATAAAAGTGAAATTCTTGGCAGAATATCTTAGAATTTACTTCGGTAATTAACGTTGCTTTAAGAACTGAGACTGGCAATTGTGTTTTTTTTCCACTCGTCCAGAACATAAGAGAAAAGACCGTTTCTACAGATAGATTAGTGCCGGGCAGACATCAAATATATTCAGCAATTATACGAAAGTTCATATGCTTCAAATTATTGCTGCGATAGTCACCGAACAATTTCACCCAGCGGCTTTCGGTTGAAACATTCCCCGCATTCCATCCGGCCGCTTTTATGGTGTAATATAATCAGAAGTAAATGAAAACACATCAAGCACTTCTGCATCTAGGTTACAATTTATGAATTCCCCTTCAATCAATACACCATACTAGGCGCTATCGCCGGCTTTTTCATTCCTCCCGCCTTTCTTTAGTTGTTACCGTGGGCCGCTCTCTTTCTAAAAACGGGACATTTTGACGTCCTGTACCTGTGCTTAGAAGCAACAGGTCAGGCTATTTAAAAACGTGACGGCCCCGTTCAGGACAGGGCGCACGGTAACATTAAACGTGGAGAGTGTTTATGTACGAAATCTTTTTGCACAGGATGGAACGACGCCCTTGATATTGGCAGCTGCTGGCGGCCATATTGGGGCGGTAGCCGAGTTACTGCAGCAGGGAGCGAATCCTAATGCCAAAAGGCTGGTAAGTCCTTAGCACCGAATACGTATATCTGTGCTGCAGAATAAATGAGTCTCGCAATGGAATGAACTTCTCTGGCTTGCGCCCCTATACTCACAGCTGCGCCGATTGGCCACACGTGGGTGAGCGGAATTGGGGCCTCTAGGTATTATGCAGGAAGACGAAATTGATGTTTGACAGAAAATCTTTCACCTACGTTGTCTGGTGTCATTTTGTGAACGTGCATTCACTCCGAGTGCGAAGCGTGTTTTAGTTTTCTTTCCTGTGGGGCACAAAAGTCGGCGAATCTCTTCACTCGTGTTCAAATAATGTTTCTGGCTTTTTTCACCATTTCCGGGTACGTGATCGTAAAATGACGAAAGGCGCCGTCCTTACGGTACAATGGATCTTTACGACAAAGGGGTTTCTTATGTAATAACACTGAGAAAATGTCCGAACTAGTACCGAAAATTACGTATTTATTGATTTTGCCAACCATCAGTTATAAATCCATTCATACTTTATAAAACGGCAACGACACAAAATATTAAAGTCACATCTTTCAGAGAATTCTTACGCTTTATATTAACTATTCCGTGGTTGCATTTAATGTACATATATACAAACAAATACAAAATGCGTTCGTATTTAAATAAATAGTTGTGCGTTTTAAACATTATTTAACCATGGTTCTTGCGCTTTAACGGTAATAGCAACTTGCTCTGTTTATACCTTGCCTTGTATAAATCTTGACACGAGAGTGGTAAGGTCTAGAATATGCAAACGCGGTAGGATTGGCAATGAGTTAGGGTGGCCCACGCATCAAAATTTAAATGCGGAGGCACGTCAACGGTAACTCTGATTGTTACTATAGTATGACTCAGTGGAAAGGCAGGACATTTTGTTCGTGCAGCTTGTTAATAGTTTAGACGCCTGCTCTCCCACAAATTGGAGACGATCTTATTTACTTATATATTTTGTTTCCCGCTTTTTTTACGTTAAAGAAACAGTTGCCGTTTATTTTTATGATGTGATTATTCGGACAATTCACAAATCATTTGTCAAGTCATTTTATACATTTTATTTTTTTTTGTTCTAAACAGAAAGATATTGAAACATGCCGACATATTTTTACACCACATTTTTATTGCAAGAGTTGGAGACGATATTATTTACTCAAAGGGAGATGTTGTTTGTAAATGTATTTACGTCGAATACGATAATGAAATAGTTAATTCAATGACTAACAATTCGTTGGCAGATATAATTTTAATATTTTCTTTCGTTAGAATTCTGTAAAGTACGTGTCTTATAACGTAATAAATCTACTGACGACAGTCCGCGAATGATATATGTACCTGGTATTGCAATACCATCGTATACCTTTTCTCAGTGTTGGCGCTTCAAAAACCAGTTGATCAGAAAGAATCAATACCACTTTTTTCCACGTGTAATGTAATATAACCGATGGCTTCGATTTCAGTGAATTATGATGATCTTTAGTATACGGAAGGAATGCGAGATAGGGGAACGCTCTTATTACCTAAAGATGAACGATTTTTGTGTTTATTTGCATACGCGTTTTCTGCAATAATGAAATAGTTAATAGAAGAAGTAATAATACTCTGAAAGATATCAGTTTAATATTTTCTTTGGTCGCAGTTTTATCAAGTACGAAGGCATCTATAACTAACCGTCTTCGAATTAAATATACACCTAATTTTCAGTTCTATTTTTTAACTCCCCCGAATGTTGTCGCATAAGAAACGAGTCAATCAAAAAGATCACCATCATTCTGCGCTACATTGTAATCGAACACAGTCGATGGTTTCAATCTCAGTGAATTAACACGACCTCGAGTATAGGTAACGCATATGAGATACGATCTAGGCACGAACAAGAGGGATTCATGAACTTTTAGAGTCCGCAGCAAAGGCAAAATATACTTGCCGCTGAAACTATTAACAAACTTGTCGATGTGTTCCCGGTGCAACTATAACTCCGTGTAAATTACCTCTCTATGCGTCCCCGGCGAGTTTCAATGCAGCCCAATTAAAATTTTCGCGATTTTAAAGACATACCTGCGCCGTAAAGCGCGGTTCCTTCCGCGTCTCTCGCCTTTCACGGAAATAGAAATTGTACAGTACATACATGATCGGATCCTGAACGAGACTACACTTTTTCCGTCGGCCAGCAAGGGCCACGGGGAGAGTGTGTGCGAGACATAAAAAGCTCGCCGTTGCGTGCCGTATGCACGGAGTACCAGGAAGCCGTCGGGCTCTCCTTTTTAAGTGGCTCCGTAAGATTTATCGTTGACGCCACGTCCCGGCGACTCGTGCCATCCAGAATTATGCCATTGTATGCAAATGCCGGGCTCACAGTTTTCGAGGCGATGCTTTTCGTCGGGCGTGCAACTTTTCGCCCGATGGATCCACGCGAATTCCAGCTAATTGCACAGAAGCCGTTCTATTTGCACGCTCCAATCGCGGCCATTGCGCGAGGCTCGCGTGAAATATTTGAGGGTTTACGCGATTTTGCTTCGACTGTAGTTCGCAGTTATTTGATCGCTATCGAACGCCGCGGCAGTCCATGCTTAACAAGGCAAACTAGTCTCTTAATTGTTGTATCCCGCTAGCCTCGCGCAACTAGACAGCCGTCGTCCTCATATTTCAATTTTCGCTCCTTCTTTTCTCTGAACAGGAAGTTATTTAAACACGCTGCCATCTATTCTTTTTTGCGATGTCGACAATCTGGAAAATCCAGAGGTCGCCAGCCAAATAGATTGAAACATTCCTTTTTTTTTTTGCTCTTTTCGTTTTACTCTAAACAGGAATTTGTTTAAACGCGCTGCCAACGATTTTTATTACGCCGCGGGCGCAGTTCGTGAAATTCACTTGTAATTCGTCAAGTACACCGTGATATTTAATTTTTCGTTGCTTTTTTATTCTAAATAGAAAGTTATTAAAACACCCTACTAACTACATTTCTTATCCTGTGGTCAATTCGAACAGTTCGCATGTCGTTGCTCAAACCAACTTAAACATTTTATCTTCCTTTCTTTGTTTTTTTTTCTATTCTCAACAGGAGGTTATTTAAACACGCTGCCATTAATTTCTGTTTGCGATTTGGGCCATCTGGATAATCTCCAGGTTATTTGCCAAGTCGAGTCAAATATCTAAGGCTTTGTTGCGATATGGGCAGTTCGGATAATTCATAGATCATTCGCTAAATCGGTTTCAATATTCCACTTTTTTTTCTCCTTTTATTCTAAATAGAAACACAGTGAGACACGCTGCCAACAATTTGATAAGCCGCCTTAAATCCGTTTTTATTTCTTTATCTACACAGGAAGCTGTTGAAACACGCTGTCTTCAATTTTTCTTGCGACGTGGCCAATTCGGACGATCCACAGGTCGTTCGCCAACTTGCCTGAAAGATCGTGGGCGAGCGTATTAAGTATAAATACTCGTAGTAGCCGCAGAACGTGTTATAAAATACTCAAGAATATTTCAAGGTTGCCGAAGCGGAGCACGAGGAGGTTCGAACGCGTAATAATGTCTGTATGTACGCGTGCGGAGAGACCTGCGTGATTCTAATACGCTTTAATGCCGATCCTGTAGCGTGCAACGTATGCAGCGCGATGCAACAATGCGATGCAACGACGCAAGACTTGCACGTACAGCGTAAGAATGATTTAACATTGTATACGATTCTTGCACACGCGCGTTGGTATATACATACAGACCACGTAACGATCATTCGCGATCCTTATACATTAAACGCAGAGTCGATTTCACTTGATTTTCCGTTTAGGCGGTGCGTAGCCACAGAAAATGCAATCATGTATGAGCAAGTGGCAACGAACGGAGAACCTCTGCTGGAGTGTACAGGCTCAAATAACAATGATCGATTTTTCGTAATTCGTGCGCTTTTTACAGGATTTGCTGGAGTTTTCCGGGCAAACTGTGGAAGCATATTCTACGAGTGGAAATCAGAAAAAATACCGTTAATAATAGGTTTTAAGTTTTTAAAGGAAAAGTTTGTCGTACGGAAATTACAACATTCACGTATTATATACAACGTACGATTATTCATCTGGAGAATTAGTACGGGTTAGTGACTTACTTATTGAAACGCAACAAAATTACCAAAAAGTTTAGGGTGTAAGAAGTTCCATAACGCATCGATGTCAAGCTTGTATTTACGTACAAGCACGACGTGTTTCAATTTTAAGGTAAATACATTCGTCCATTCATATTCTGCAAACTAAATCCGCTGTTACCTATTTCAGTTTCGTTTGTTTATAACTGTAATAGAGGATTTCTAACCGAACTTCAAATTATATTTTCTTCTTATTTTCGCTTGTAGAATATTCTGGCATATTTTTATGTCATATTGGTCGAAAAACCCCGCAACGCCCTGTATATGCGCAGGTGTTATAAAACTGTCTGTCGCTCACTTTGACTACAGACGTAAACTAATTATCCTTCCATTCATTAAATTTTTCTCTTGAAATCGCAGTAGTTACGCTTTTCTATAATACGTTTCAATGAAACCCACCAATCGTTTTTGCGCGAGGAATCTTTTCAAATACGATATCGGATAGTGCCACATGTTGCGATGCCGCTTATTTAACATATTGACGTTAGGGCATTTCCCTCGATTGCGTTACATTAAAAGATACTGTTTTTACTACACAACCAATGAATATTTTCAAAGAAATTCAGAGAATAGTAGTAGATTACAAGTGTATTGTAGGTGCCGATTGCAGCGAAGTTATTTGTCTGATACCCTTGAACACTTTGGTACTTCTAACAAAAGTGCACTGTTTCTTGTGATCGTGCGGGTATTTCGAGGTAATATCAATCTCGTTCCTTACGGTCAGTACATTTTATTTTTCCTTTCAATCAAACGGTGGACACAATACATGCGGATAGGTTAACGTGCTGTATGAGACTGCGTGAAAATTCCATTAGCTGGGTTTAATACCTCCTTGCTCGAGAAGGAACGGGTGGAAGGAGAAATGACGGATGTTTCGGCGACAATAAGTGTGAGTGGAAAAATATACAATGCTTTGGTGGAAAAAACAGCGTACATCTGCAACTGAGTGATAATACTTGGATTGGATGAGCAGATGGATTCGGAATGTATGTAAGCTAACACGGCCTTAACAACAAGTTTGTACAATAATTTATACTATGTATGCTGTTATACGCGATTCTCAACTGCTTTATTCGTAACTTTAAAAATATTACATTTCAGTCAGGGTATCGTGTGATCAAAGTTAGTGTTTTTCTTTATGGTATGCTCTGAAGACAATTATCAAGACTTAGTTGTACTTCACGATGTGTGCACATGTGAAATAATTCCCGACAAATTCTGAACCATAATCGGCGAACTCGGGCCATATCCCATAACATGTAGTCCTGTATCAATAATCCTGAAATAAAACGAGAAATTGCAAGCACATTCAATTCTTCTATCTAGCAGAAAATCTGCTATGAAATACGCATAGAACCGTTGACCCATTTGTCGGGTTCATCCATTTTTTTCTTTTATGTCTGGAGTGCCAAAAGTCAGAAGACGCCTACATACGTCATTCGAAACCAAAAATGCAAAGCAGTGCGCCGCGTTCACTTGATTCTACCTCGATAACTGCTGAAATCTTTGGGCGCTTCGTCATCTGGTCATTGCTACCGAATGCCATAGAAAATTGAAAACTTAAATAGTGCGATCACGTTGCAAACGTTGATTTTTTAAGTTAGTACTGTTATTTGTTGTTACTTGTGTAGCCCTCGAAGTGTCCGATAGTTTAGAAAAAAGTATGCCTTAATAAACGTATGCCGCGAAAATAGTAAATGGAAATGTGTGGCTTTTTATGCACGTAGTTTACGTTTTATCCTTCCGTCATGGCGGACTTTGATCCGTAACATGCATGACACACGGCAGAAGTTAAATCGCGGCATCTGCTAAAGATAGCGAAACTGTTAGCCAGCATGCATTTTACAGCAGGTAAAATGAAATGATCGAAACACTAAATTCCACTATATTAAACTATTAGCCCTCGTTTGGGGCTAATAGGTGGGGCTAAAAAGGTGCACCTGCGAGTATACTCGTCGGACAGAGAGTATCTGTAGCTGCCGTAAAATTGACTGAATTAAATTAAAACGCAGTAGCGGTTAGTTATTTTCTGAAGTCAATAACGTTATCGCTCAAATTTAATTAATCTATTCTTTCAGAATGGAATTTTAAAATGTCTAAAATTTACAAGTATATAATAGTTTTCACAAAAATGTTAATTTAAAAAATAAACGGTAATTACTTTCCTCCCATGACGAGTACACTTGATATAACATGAAAAATCGTAATTTCCTAATGTGTGAGTATACTCCTCATTCAACCCTAGGATGTTAAAGGTATTACACAAAATAAGTGGGTAAAATAATCACGTTTAAATAACATATGATCAATAGAAAATGTAATTGTTCTCTTACTTCTAATCTAAGTGAGTTTCGTGGCATGCGTCGTCGATGACATATGATGGGCGTCCATAGGCGCTTTCAGTTATCATTGAAGCAGTGTAAAGTGTGTTCCGGTTCAATTTTAAAGCGCCTTTTGACGCCAACAGTAGCGTAAGATTTAATTGCGAAGCAATTAATTGGGAGAAAAATGACACGTTATGATCAGTTTATAAATCATCAACGAATGATTAATATTATATATGGACCATATATTGGAGTTTGGTTTACTCTGACGAACGCCTTGTTGTTGGTGATACGTTACGTGTTTTACAACTATATTAAATCTTTTATATTTATATCACATGTTTTTTAACCAGAAAAAGGCGTTTATCAGAATAAATCAAACCCGAATATATGACCCATACGTTGAGTAATGGGCATATCGGATAAAGTGTTACATGGCACGCATGCTGTGCTTGAAAGGTGACATTTTATAAATCACACAGTATTAAAAAATTCGTTTGTACCTTTTTATACTTGTCATGCCAATACAATAAAAAAGTTTGTCACTCAACAGGAATGCGGCTGATACTGAATTATACATGTAACATCTACAATAAAGTTAGCAGAAAGTAAATTTGTCATCGAGCTGCGTAAACATTGCCTGCCACTGTGAATAGTTCTATCACAAAGTTTTCGGCCTCCGAACGGGGTTAATGTGTCGACGGGAATGTTATGAAAAAGAACCACTGCAAACGAGCGGAAGCATGAGTCCGTCAGAACAAGTGTTAGTGTTTCATTTCTGCGGAAGTACAGAATTTGCGCTGATCAGCGCTGATGTATTTTTGAGGAGTGTCCGTCGCGATTCATGAACTTTGTTCCGCATTGTACCACAAAACCGACGGTCTCATCGTCGGCGTGCGTAGAATAAATTCATTGATGAACTCTCCAACAAACATCACAGATGCTAAATAGTAGAAAGCGTTACAAAATGAAAAGCATGGGAGACTTTTCGATTGCTCCAATCGACGAACGCTAATTGCCGCAGTCACGTGAGGTCTACGTTGGAAGTGAAAGATTTTAATAGTCGGTAGGCAGGTGTAACGGTGTATCTGGTGCGCAGCATTCGCTGCTAATTATCGGCTAGCCTGCATTTCTCGCGAATTAGTTAAACTTGCGGCAGAGGTAACTCTGGCCGAAAATAGTCCTGACCTTTTCCCGGCCCACATTTAGATCACACAATCGCAGTTTCGTAACAAATGCGACTGTCGATATCGACGATACTGCTGGTTGACCGTTCTGTGTTTCGACATTTTCGCACACGTACTCATATGTATCGAAATATTTAACGTTCTGATCGGCCAGTGCGTTACAACACTAGATAATAGTCCTACAATACCAAAAATTTACTTGTTTCATAAGAGCACGCATCTAGTGTCGAAACATGGTCTTCTCAAACTTCGGTGTATTGATTGATAGGTACACACCAAACAAATAAGTAGTATAAAGTTAATGTCCAATTACAAAAAAAAACATAGTGTCCGAACACAAGATTTAGGAAACATTTAGTTGGAGAATTATCGTGTCTGCAGAGTAATAGCACTGGCAGTGCGCACTGAAATATAACGCACGACTGATAGAGAAAAGTGTGTATTTGAAGTGGATATTTCCGCCAGAAATAAGTGTACGGATGATGTGAAAGATTTTAACCCGACTTTTTGACGCATTATTCATATCATCGTCAGGCAATATATTAAGCTAAACTGAAAAAGAACGGAGAAAATTAAAATAAATTTATTAGAAAAAGAAAGGAAGAATTTACCAACCGTGAATATTATAAATTTTTATTTTACGTAGAAACGGAACAAAAAAATATATTTTTCGTTGTTTCATTACTGAACGTTCAGCTACAAAGTTCGCTTAAATATAAGTGGATGGATTATGTGTAATATATGAATGTGACGTTTTCGTACATCCATGCGCTTACTTTTCACAAAACTATCAGTCACAAATTAAGATATACAGTAATTTGGGAGCGATTATGTTCACATTTGTCACTTTACAAGAATGACTCAAAGAAATACAATTAGGTGAACATGCTATTTTTTTCCACGACAGGTGGACAGATTCTCAATCCAAATACAATTGGAAGAAATATAAAAAAACTATGACTCATTGCCCTAACTCTCCTTAAGCTGGGTAAGTTTGCGTAACTTGTTTGGAAGAATACACAGAAAAACATTGTAATACTATATACTTTTTATGTATAACGCGAACATAAGCACTTATATATAGCGGTGTACGTTATCGTACGTCATGAAGAAATTGCACTATTGTGTGTTATGACGGGTGTACTCGTCGTGCGTAAAAAGTAACTACAAGTAAGTACAAGAAATATAGTCGTGAATTTTAAGATGTTTTGAATATTTGGGGTCCAAAACGAAATAAAACAAATAAATAAAAATATATAAACAATTATTATGGGAAAACTATATATACTGTAGAGATTGGATGATATGTATCGGTTAGGATGATTATCCCGCGTATATCTTTCGTGCACTAATTTATTATAATAAGACTCCCTAGTTTAACAAACAACTTTATATTAAATAAATCTCTTGTTTACGCATTCATCAGCTCAGCAGAGGTAGCAAAGAGCTGTGTCAGTAAGAAAAGTAAGAAATAAAGCGGTCTTTTCATTACAAATTAATTTTAGATTGTAACAGTCACACATACTCTGCATTTGAAGAATATACCTGCCATCGCACACTTCCTGCGACACATTTCAGGTACATACTTTTCACAGAGGTGACAACAGCTAACTGATTGAACATCTCCGTTTCCATTAAAAACTCTTCCAGACACCGCAGACTCCCTTATATCGCAGTTAATACGCTCCGCGTCATACAAAATGCTAAACAAAAAAATTTAGCTGCGACGAAGATAAGAAAAAGAGTGCTATGGATGACAGGCTTAAACCGTAAAAGGCGTGTTTTTATCATAACGTACAACAATCGCATTAGATGAAATAATTCCTTGTCATATCTTCGGTGCCTTGTAGAAATTCGAGTTGCACACAGTGGCACATCCGTCAAGGATAGTTACCTGACGTGGCGTTCAGCGTGCTAATACTTAAAGCCTGCAACGCAGAACTGCACTTCGTCCGACATTTCTGCCTCACCTCCGCAACATTCGCGGTCACGCACGCATCGACGACGGAGTGGAAACAGCGTCTGCCGCAGTTCAATTCTTACCCACGCTGACAAGTCGTCGTTCGTCGTTATAGAATTTCTGTGGTTTAGCAGCGGATAAGTATTACGTCTTCTGCTGTGACGGCTGGCCAGACGCCTGCTTCACCGATGTGTGCTGCATACGGTGGGAACCGATGCGTGAGTACCATTGCCGCGAAATGCACTAAAGATCGGACAGATGAGCGGCGGACGTTTCTTAAGATTGGGCTGTTCGAAGTTATTCCCCTTTTTTACTGCTCTCCGCGATACCGGTTACTTCCCTGAACCGGAGACCATTCGCTTCGACAGTGAAAGTGCACTTCCTCGGGTGTCGACGCTTTTAACACGCCTATTGCAACGTCACCTGAATACGAGTGACGGGTATGTTTTTCCGCAGAAGCCGTGGTCCCAATCTGGGTGACTGTTACAGCGCACAAAATTACGAACGGCCCGTTCCTTTTCGAAATATGCGTCCAGCAAATAATTACTTTCATTTCAACACGACCCATCACAACCATGCACACATCCTTTGCTAATCCCCGTCATAAAATCCCAAATCTTAAATTCCGTTAGACCCAACAGTTTAATCATCGCTACCTTACCCTGTGGTCCCCGGTTTTTCTCAAAGTTCCCGACTGCCAATCATAACACAAACACGACTCCTCTCCTCCGACAAAACGCCACCTACAAGGCCAGTACACTTTAAAAACAGCACACGGCCTCAGTGACAGTAAAAGAGACTGTCACGAGTATAAACTCACAATAGTTGAAACGAAAGACAATCACGTCGATTTTTTCATTTTTTCTTTATTTTAACGATTAACGCTCGCTATGTACGAACGGTGATTCTGCTCACCCGCAACGTTTTGCGAACAGAGTATATTTGTTATCGTCGTGGTTACCCATCACAAGTGTTTTGCACTTGTTTTACGTTCTGAGATTTCAGACTGGCACTGCGAACAGCAGTATAAAAGTAACATTTCGGCAGTACACTTGTTTGGACTCCCTCATACGTTCGAAACATTTGTACGGTATGTGCTTTTATTTTACGCGTCATTGCATTTTATTATATTTTTTGTTTATTTTTCACACCTCAAAAATAATGAATAGAAATTACAAGAGAAAGACTGCTACGGCATCGAAAACGAGAGCTACGAAATGTACGATAAGACATCGGACTTTGATAGCAATACTGCAATAAACAATATTTGTGCTAGAAAGAAGACAATCAGCATTTAAAGGAAAAATGTACTTAGTTCGTTAGAATCAGAAGATAATCATGTCAAAGATGTTTTGCCATCAATTAGTTCTAATAATATTCGTTGGGCTATGGATAATGTTCAATTAAGATTTCACAATTTTAATACTTCCAATTCTGGACTTCAGAGGAGAGATCAATTTCTCCTCTGCGATATTAGATTATTTTCAATTATTTTTTTCACTTTATCTTTTGGACTTTATTGTGGATAAAAAATAACTATTGGACACATACAGTAAGTGATGACGTGCCTAACGTCAACATTATAACAACAGTCGACGAACTATAATTTTTTCTCGCATGTACGCTACTAATGTCGAAAAACAAAAAATTACGGCTTAGCGAGTATTGGCCTAGAGATAAGCTTTAAAAAACATATATTTTCAGCGAAATTGTATCCAGAGACGGATATTTAATTCTATTGCAAATGTTGCATTTTGTTGATAATAATCAACAGTCTCCAGATCGTTTGCAAAAAATTAGCAGTATTATAAGTAGATTTCATTTAAATCTTTTGAAAACCCGTTTTGTCCTTTTCAAAATGTATGCATAGATGAAAGTCTTTTATTATTCAAGGGTAGACTATCTTTTAAATAGTATATACCGGCCAAAAGAAGCCGATTTGTCATTAAAACGTAGGTATTATATGGCTGTAAAACAGGATACGTATTAGATATAATCATATATACAGATAGTGAATGACACGTAGCAGAAAATACGGAAGAAATGGGCAAAATAGGAAATATTGTTTTATCTCCAAGATCAAAAACATTTATAATACCAATTGGCGATTAATAATCCATTTCTATTGATAATAGTTATGTCAAGAATATTGGCATAACTAGTGAAGGTGTCTAATAATTGTTGATTATCTGCGATAGGAACGATGTTTAAAACATCATCGACATCTCTCCTGTAAAAGGGAAGGTGAACGGATAATTTATTAGTACAGGTCTTCTCCAAATGTTCCATTACAAGATTGACTACGGCAGGTGAAAATCATGAGCCCAGAGCACATCCCAGAAACCGAAATTTTGTACCGATATCTCGTCGATATCATACTTAATTTATATTGGGCAGTTGACGGATTAATTGTAATTGCATTTATTACACATTACAACTCGAGTCATATTAAAGAAATAATCTGAAAGCAAGAAAAACCGTTGTCCGTAGTTTATATGTTAGATATTTTGGACTCAGCAGGAAACGTACTTAATTCGTGCTCGTCAGTCGTCGTATTAAAAGTAATCGTAATTCGCTTTCACATTAACCCTTTGCGGACGAGCGACGCATATGTGCGTTCAGCATAAGATATTCCTATAACCGATGAAGGCATACTTATGTTCGGCGAAAACACCTGATAAAGCCGAGACATAAATATGCGTTCGAGAAAAATAAGTAATAGAGCCGAGGCGGGCATATATGTATGTATTTTGCAAATGGCATGTGTTAAACGAGAGTTGGTAATTTTGATGGGTGTCATCGGCTTCGAATCGCTCCGTCCGCAAAGGGTTAATGTGAGTCGGAAAACGGAGTCGCTGTAAAGTGTGGCTGGAAATCTAGTACGTCGGTCATTTAAATTGATGCGGTAATCAGTGTGCTAATGCCTTCATTTCTAGCTTGTCGCAGTATATCAGCCATGTGATGTTTGACGTATTTATGCTAAATCAGGTGAAGGACGTATGTGCATAGACGCTCCGCCGGTAGAGGTTACTCAGTAGCGAAATGACAGTGCGTTGCTATCGGTGTCAATGGCATACGCATGTTAATGGTATAACGGTGATCGTCCGAATGTATATCACCAGTTTTTACGTGTCACTTTTAGGACCGCGGACTTTCTTCGCGACACTCACGATGTTAAATGCAATCGATAAAAGTAGTACAAAGCAGCAGTTGTGCGTAATGATGAAAACGGTAGGAACGCGTTCGTTCATTTCTGCATACATTTTGCCCAAGTCATATGTAGCGGCGGTATGCTGTTACTAGAAGATGCATTGAATTTCCTTGGCGAAAATGTCAAACTGATCGGAAAACTTGTTTGTTGATACGAAATTTGTTCAAAATATCAAGGTTTTGAGGTTTTACCTATATTTCCTTTGCAAACACCGGCAATGACAAATGCGATCAATAAAAATAATACAAAATGGTAATGATGTCAACGATAGGGATGCATTCGTCAATTCCTGCGTACATTTTTCTCGAATTATACGTAGCGACGATATCTTGTTACTAGAAGATTGACTCCATTTCCTTGATGGAAAAGTTAAGCTAAACGGAAAACTCGATTTCGACGATGGGGAATGCTGGATGTTTACGAAGGTGTGGTATTTGCCCGAAATAACAAGGTTTTATCTAGTAACCGGTTTTGTGAAATTTACGGTTAATATCGGTTTTATGACTTTCGAGAGGGTAACGCAAATACCATTAATAAAAAGGGAAAATCGGAAACCTTTTTTTCTCGTAACGGTATCGTGTAAACTAAGAGAAACTCGTCATAAGTTTCTCCATAAGACCCATGAGTTTATTCGTCGTGCATTCACGGGTCCGTCCCTGTGTGAACGTATACTTGAAAATGGACGGCAGTTCATGTCTGTGTATTGCGGATAAACAGGAACGCGGGTGACATTTAAATATCACACTGCCCTGTCTAATCACCCGTGGAAAGTCGACAATCACGGTCTTATGCATACAAGCAACTTCTAATCGTCCATTACTGCGCACTCTCAGTGAAACTTGATCTGACACTAAGTAATCGATTACGAATGATACCACGCACTCCCCGCAACATCGATAGTGTCTGTTGAAAAATTACCATGGTCACGCACGGTTGCTGTTCACTATCGATTCTGCAGTTTTTAATTAAAACTTTTCGGCACCGGATGTAAGCCATTTGGCGGCGTCCGGAATGAACTACGCGTGCCTTTTTAATCCTTTGCAGTCGGGCACGTTTCTTCACGAAGTAGTTAAAATATCGTATCATTACGTAATAAAACTTATGTATTATATATTGTATTTCGTATAGTTTCGGAAATCATTTCTCCGTTGAAATTATACGTTGCATAAAACTTTATTGGCTTACGAAACGAAAGGAAATTGCAACTTTGTAACTTATACTTTTCTAAGGTTTCACAACAAGTATCGCAATAATGAGTTGTCTGTCGTCTTTCGTGATAAATCATTTTCCTTTCTTTTGGCCGTACGTTTTTAACACGCTGACTGCCGATTATATTTTACTGTTTTCGACTCCAGTGTGATGAAATGTGACAAAATATTATTTAATTGTGTCAAGAAAAAATAATGCAGGATTATTGGAAAACCGAATGATTGAACCACTATTCCGATATCAATTGGATTCACAAAATTGTAAACTTTACTATTTGCGAATTTGACGGCCAACGTGTTAAGATAGACTATATGTATTATTTAGAAAATTAACTCATTTAGTCAAATTAGTCAAATTAGAAAAATTAATCACAAATTTAAATAAATAAACATTTACGTATAAAGCAACAAACGAATGAATTTATGCTAGCCAATTCACGATGCGATTATACGAGATTGTACATACTACGAGAACAGCGACATTTATACTGTACGGTATTAATGAAACAATGTAAACGTTGAAACAGTTGCCGATATTCAGCTATCTGCAGTTATTACCTTGCACGGAACGATAAATTTGATGTCAGATCCGTTCAGTAAAACAAAAATTTTATCGTTGCAAAAAAAATTAAGAAGTCGTGTATATACGCTTTTCGTATATATTGGTGAACATACAAGGGCATATACGAATTACGTTTATACATGTACATACACACGTTTTCCGTATTAATTGACAAGTTTGTGATGATATCTTACGTCGTTAGAGTAAGGAGTTAAATCGAATGCAATATTTTCAATGTGTCTTTGAAATGACCTTGGGATGATTATAGATCGCAAAAATTGAGAGTTTTTTAACAGACAAAAATGAACGTCCCTATTATTTATAAGCATTACTGTAGCGATTACAGGCTGCGGTGCTTCTACTGCGGAACGAAGACGGAAGACGTTTAAATTACGTTTCCGAGTAGATGGACGTAGTGAACCAATAAACCGGCCAGCAAGGTCATCAGATTTAATACCCTTATAGGGATGTATAAAATAAACAGTTTATAAAATGCCGGGAACAACGCGAGAGGACATGAAAATAAAAATATTTCATTTATGGTATTGGGAGTTACATTTAAATTGCTTACCACCATATTTTTGCTACATGCAGTAAAATATGTTAATCCGAGCATTATTATTAATTATATTGCCAATTCAGTTGGCATATATATTAACTGCAATAGATTTCCAATAACATCAGTTATCACATCAATCGAGACTTTTTTTGTCTACTTATAAAGCATATACCCCAATTCAATTTGGAACAGGATTAAGAATAATCGTAGGACCACACAATCAACCGTTCATTTCGTAATAGGTTGCAGCGAGGCTTAACAGTTAAAAGCGGGCATTTTGAACACAGTACAAAGTACTATGTTAAGGAAGACATCAATTGTCATCTGTTTTAAAACATTTCCGTTTTGTATGTTGAGTTGCCACAAGATAATTTCAAAGACATTTGCTGCACGTCTTTTTCTGCACTTTCACAATGTCAAAACGAAAACATAACATTTAATTTGAAAGATACTAGATGACTTCGGTGTGACTTGAAAAATGGAAGGTAATAAATTTGTTTTAACAGTCACGTTCTACATAAATGTGATAATAAAAGTTTTGTAACATTTTTGTCCTATCGCTTATATGAAACGACAGTTGCGGTGAGATACTCTGCATGCGTATATACATGGTCATACATGTCCTCATCTTCTTTAACGCTTTCGGTCGACTCGCTCCTGTAGATGAGAACATACACATGATTGATCTTTTTCTTCTGTTCTCCCTCTTATGTTCCGTACTGTACATGGAGATTTTATCAAGATCGTATCGAGTTACCCAAAATGTGAGCTAGAAAGAGCTACGGACGATATTAAAGATATATGATCCTAAACATCCGAAGAAGACATCTTTATCGCTGATGTGGCTTTTACATGCGTGTGTTTTCTGCGTAGACTGGAACAACGGCCCTCTTCTTTGCCGCTCAAGGTGGTTTTATGGACGTCGCGGGTCTCCTACTGGAACATGGGGCACTCGTGGATTCGTGCAGCATTGTGAGTCGTTGCGTTCACTTAATATTCACTGCGCTTGCAGGCTTTTTATACGAGCACGGTGTTATTCGGCTGTGAATGAGAGGGTTATTAATCAACAAATTCATTACAGGACGGTGGCACACCACTTTTTGTGGCTTGCCAATGCGGCCACTTGGACGTGGTTGAGGGACTCATTGAAAAGGGTGCCAATCCGAATGCCCACATGAAGGTGAAGTATGCTTCGTTATTTCTTATCTATTCATGGCGTTGACTGGTGCAACTGCTGTATTAACTGTACAGGCTGAACGATTGACAAAAATATCACCTTCTATGTGAGAGTGAAACGTATTTCTTCATAATATTGTGCTATGTCCATACAAATAACGTGTAGCTTGTATTCTTCTTGGTCTGGTGTGACTGTATATTCTGAAATTTGATAAAAACCTTACATTCTCTCTATCAACGAAATCTATCTCCGTAATATAAAATATCGTTACGCTTTGTCCGTTCAAAGAATGCGTAGCTTACATTTTTCTTCGTCCGGGGTAACTGTACTTGCTGAAATTTGATAAAAATCTTACATTCTAGGCTTGCCTCGTGAAATCACTTGCTTCATCTGTACAAATAACGTATACCTTGTATTTTTCTTTTCTGATATAACTGAAAATGAATGAAAAGCTTAGATTCTGTGTAACAGTGAAACCTATACTTTCCTCATCTAAAACATTGTTACGCTTCGTCCATGCAATTAATGAATAGCTCGTATTCTTCTTCTTCTATTGTAGGACGGAGCTACGGCATTGTTCATTGCCGCTCAAAACGGGCATGTGCGCATTCTGGAAGTTCTGCTGGAACACGGAGCGAAAACTGACGCTGCTCGAACGGATGGCGCTACGCCTCTGTGGATTGCCGCACAAATGGGACACGATCATGTTGTGAGGAGGCTTCTGAAAGCCGGCGCAAAGGTTGATGCGACGAGACACGTAAGTCCGCGACTTATAGAAATGGACGACGGTGTGATTGTCATGACAATACAACATAATGCAAGCGTGTCCATGCGTGTACGTCCTATAAAACAGGCGCACGGCCTATAAAACAGTGTAAACATATAATCTCTACTTTTTCCATAGGACGGCGCAACTCCGCTCTTCAAAGCCGCTCATAAGGGCCACACCGCTGTCATTGGCGAATTACTCAAGTACCGGCCATCTCTCGGCGTCCTTCCAGTAAGTTCTGACAACGAACGTGTGTCACAATGGACAAGTTATATTGATTTCTACCGATCATGTTTCCGGCGGCATTTCACTCTAGAACTACACTGGCACATATTACATCCACTACCTCGAAATGCTGCATTACAATCGAATAGATTACGGCTGTGCATGAAGTATTCGATGCTCACGACAGAGAGAACGGAAGTATGCAAATTACCGCATTCACCGTTTTTACCGCGGTTAAAACCAGTGGCATTCAAACTGCCCGCCCCTTTCTTTTCTCTACATTCTAATCATCGCCAGCGCGCTCACACGTGTGTTAACCCTTTGCACTCGACTGTCTTTGAAGAGTTATGAAAATTTGTTCAAATATTCGTTTCCTTAACTGACCTGGGCGTCAGGGCATTTCGCTCAATTGCATTACGTTAGAAGAAACTGCTGTTACTATTTAACCAATTAGTATTTTTCAAAGTTGGAGAACAGTGGTATATTACAAGTTCGCACAATAGTTCACATTTTTTTTCATGTGCTGTTATACATGGTTGTTAACTTCTTTCTACGTAAAGTTATAAATGTTACATTTCAATCCGTGGCATCGTATTATCGAAATTGTTTCTCTATTGCATGGTATGGTTGAAAACAATTACCACGATGTAGTTGTACTTCACAGTATGTATACATGTGCAATGTTTTCTGAGGAAGGATTTCGACAAGATTTTGAACCATAAGCCTCGAACTCATACCTTACTATTTTAACAAAAATGCACCTGCAGTATCAATAATTCGAAAATAAGACAAAAGTTTGCAAGTACATTAAATTATCCTATTTGATGAAACGTCTGCTACATAATACGGAAAGAGAGATTGAACGCGAGAAATCGAAAGATATAGAATTTTATACGAATCAGTACTACATAGAGGAACATGTCCGTGGGCAAAGGGTTAAAAGCAACCAACACACTGTTACCCTTTCAACGAATTTATCGTTATTCTTCAAACATCTGCTGTGTTGCTCATTTTGCCGGCAACGAAAGCAAAGAATGCCAAGGTCGCAGTAAGCATGGGAAAAAATGGTTATTGTAACGAACCGTACGTATGTTTTCAGAACGGTGAAAGTGCACTGCACGCCGCAGCGTTGTCAGGGCACATGACAGTGGCACGGCAACTTGTCGGGGCAGGAGCAGATCCGCTGCTTGTAAATCAAGAAGGTGTCACGCCGCTTCAATTAGCCGTTAGGCATTCACAGGCGCAGGTCGCAAACTACCTTAAGGATAAAGTGCGGGCGAGGACTGCATCTTGTTAGCGAGACACGTTGGTTTCTGCTGCTTATGAATCTCACGGCATTATCTTGCACGCGTGGTCGAAAGGATCAGTATTTGTCAAGAGGATATAATATATACTTATTTATCTGCTGCATGTTGCGGTGCGCGCGCGTGCGGGAGAATTCAGTTGTTTACCACGTTTACAATAAAGGGGATGGATGCAATTGTTAGATTTGTGTGGCCGGCTGGATAAAACCAAAAGCCGCACGATTTGATATCGTCTTCGTTGATAGAACTTTCTATAGCGTAGATATTAGGAGTGTGCGGGTCGGGCTGAGATCCTGAAGTTTTATGATGTTCGGATATCCGAAAGTGTGACAAGGAGTGGGTTGGAATCCCAAAAGATTCTGATCTTCGGGTAGCCCAACGTTCGAATCTGATTATACTACAGAATACGGAAATACCGTTTTAAGTAGAAAATTAAAGCGCCGAGTTCGATTGAAAAATCATAAAAAAAGCGTTATATGAGGTTAGAAACTTTCGGGACCCCAACCCGATCTGACTCAGCTTGGAGTAACCATACTTTACGCGAACTTTTGAAATCGCAGCCAAAATCCAAATGAAATTTCCGAACCGAGGCAAACACGAAATGCCGGATACCCGCACTTCCCTAGTAGATATTCTCGGGTATCGTTACAGGCGTCGTCTCCTTGTGATAGAAACCCGTCAAGGATATTTTGACACTTGTGCATAGGGACAAAGAACACGTTTCGTTTCCTTCCTATGCGTTTAGGAAGACGTGTATATAAAATGAAGGTACTCTCCTTATCCGGTTCACTCGCTCTTAGACGTAAATCCGCACAAGTTAGAACACTTTAATGTTTACCAGCGGAGTATGAGTAGTAGAAAGATGAGTAGATAGAGTTTTTTTCATAGACGACTAAACTGATAAGACTGACTGATTGGCCTTGAAATACTTTTAAAATTACCTATGGGACGTGTACAGGTTTAGTGAAATAGAGACACCATAGAATCTTCTCAGCATAAAAATACAGCACGCTGTCATAATACCTTCACTGTCTATTAAAAATCAGTATATTGACACTGAATCAGATTGCCGTTTCACTACAATAAAATTATATTAACGATACGATTTACAGCGATAATAAGACTATTCGAATGTAATTTCTAAGTGTTTTATAACATTATAAGTTTAACATCGTGTTAACTCAATAAGCATTCTTTCCTGTCTTCCTATCAAATCTATTTCCTTAGAGACTGTAGTTATTGTTACTGTTGACAGAGATATACAAAGGGTTAAATAAATAATTTTATGATGACACAATCATTTGTCAACAATATTAAGTCACAGCTTACTCGTTACATCTGAAAGGACTTCGACTAGGAGGCACTATTGTATGACATATACGTATGCTTGATTGAGATCTTGCGTTATATTCGCACGTGTATTTTTGTAAACATTATAAGTTTAGAGCTGCACAATTTCTCACAACTAGAAATAAATATATATTTTTAAATATGACTCCTCGTCTATCAAGATTATGTCATCTACGATGAATCTGGGACCAAAGCAGGGCGCATTTGACAGACAATTTTTAATATGTATTCAAGTCATGGTACAATATACTACTGTGATCGTTGTTACGACTTAATATTAACGATTTATTGTTTCATTTTATTTATTTTTTCCTTTGCGCGATATCACAGTATAGTCAATCATCAACAACCGGTTGGCTCATGTGCTTGAATCTTAGTTGTACTTTTTCGCTTATAATTAATTGTATGATATATTAGAAGTGCTCCTTAGATTAGATCATAATACTATACCAAAATTAGTAACTGTTGCCTTGCAGTTCCTCCATCAACCCTTTCAACGCTTCCTTAAACATTTATGTATATAATAACAAAAGCGCATATTTCTTGAACCGGGTTCACTGTCACCGGACGCTGATTTTTAATCACTAGACATCGATTGATTTCTTAAAAAAATTAAGATGTGTAAAGATCGCAGTATTTCTATGACGGGAGCAATTTGATCGAAGAGTAAAAATTGTATACTTAATTCTACTAAAAAAGAAAGAAATTCTGTACATTGCAGCATAGAGAACTACTGATTTGTCTTATATCTAAAATAAATGACATTTCGCGTAAATGAGTCATTATGGTATGCAAAAAGAATACGATGCGAGATCATAGCGTTTAAACGAAAAAGAATAATGAAAAGCAAAAAGAGGCAGAAAATAGCGAACGAAGGTATACGCCTGCAAATTATCTTAACTTTGGCCTTGCAGTACAGCTGCTAAGTGCCTATTTCCTATTTCATTTCAGATGCAAAGTATCTTCTACCCGAGCGGCATAGTACAGTTTCAAAATGTGAGACGCAGCTCGGTTCAGTGAGTACGTGCACGCACGACTTGGCTCATCCAGCGTTACGCCAGTTGCTGTTCATTATAACCCAGAATATATGATGAATTTTATCACTTATCTACTGTGGACCGATAACGAAGATAAGAAGACTTACACCTCATGCGCTTACACCGGACTTCTGTTAGTAACAGATTGATATTGCTGCAATTCTCATCATGGTCCGTGATCGGATGCCAGACTTACGTGCTGTTAGTATCACCCTGTTTGGTATAAGACATTAATACACTTTGATCAATTGTGAAGTTTTGTGAATCTTTGTTCACGACACGGCATAATAATGTAGCGTCGTTAAAATACAATTGTCTGTAAAACTAAGATCGACTGTCAATTACCCGAATAATACCATCCTCTACAATGTTCATGACACATTCGTTATACGCAGATATGTCCGAAATCTCAAGCACCGAACATATCGAACCGTGCTATATACTTTTCTTACGAATAAAAGCCGCTATTATGCTTAATTTGTGACATGGCAAAATGACACAATGTAACGATGTTCTTCCTACGTTCCTCAGAGTCGAAGTAATAGCACTACGTTTGCAAGAGGATTTCTGCAAGATGTTCACATACAAATTTCTCAGAACAGAAAATTGAAGGAAGTGCTGCAGGAAGTACGTATACCTCGAAACAAATCAACCGTACTTTCTCACGCGTATAACCGAGACAGTTGCTTTCGTGCAGGTCGAAGAGGTTCGTGCGTTAATCCACCTGATCGTTGAAAATATTTCGATCGTCAAAGAGTTGCACAGCAATGTTCTGTCGCATACGAATAAGGGTGAGTCCCGTCTCTTAGGCTAAGTCTTTCTTTTGTCGTTAAGATCTACTTTAGACTTGCAGAAAGAATTGGAAACGCGTTCCCTCACGATCTCGCAAACCGCTTGCCGCATTCAACGAAAGTTAAGAGGTAGGTTTCATTGCACAATTTTCACGTTAAAAGAAGCATGTGACACGTCCGATAGGATAAAGACGTAACACGACAAATACGTGGTGAAAATATACCTGTATGCTAGTCCGAATCGCTTTCTGCCTGAACGCTTTGCGCTGAACGCTTGTTGTCAGGCAAGTCTCCGGAACTGTTCGAAAAAAATCTCGTCAGACGCTTCTTGATTCTTTTCGAATGGAGGGACGTGGACGAATGAAAGTAGTCGTGGCTGTTTGTCGGAATTGGCGTGCTGCTACTGGGGCCGGGTTCTGGTGATGAATTGCCTTGAAAGCTTGTGCAAGAGCGGTGACTGCTCGGACTCGATAACGGATACTGGAAGTTGCTGGGCGATAATGAAGACAGACTCTTGTAGTTTGATACTCTTGAACATGATCTTACGGATAGGCGACGTAGGATTATTCTCGGCACTCTGTTCGAAGTGATCGATGTACATCCGTTTTCATTTGATTCCACTTGACTACTTATACAGGATACATTGTCTTCTTCGTGAATTTCGTCGCCATTCGTGCACAACTCTTCTGCCAGCGACCTGAAGAAAAGATTGAAAAGGGTGAATTTTGATAATTACACTACTGTCAAAATGATATCCATTGGCAAATGTCTGCACTTACTTTCGATAACGTTCCACTTCTTCCTCCAAGTTAGGATATTCACTCAATAGATCAGCGAGTTGATCCTTATCATAACCTGAATATATCTTTACCAACAACTTTTGTACATCTTTCTCCAACGAAGATTTGCAAGTTGCCAACTTTATCCTAAGCTTAACTAGCATAGGTAATAATACATCCAAACTATGCTTCTTTATACCATCTGTGATGATATTCACTGCACTGTTGAGCGGTGCACTTAATTGTTGTAATATAGATTCGTCTTGCTCTGTACTTTCATCAGTACATTTATTCGCAGATGTGGGCTGCATTCTCTCATTACTTATTATATATAGCGCATCCTTCAAAATACATGCTCCTTCTTCAGTTCTAATGTCAAGCACACCACTGTAGACACCACCGAGTACCTGAGCAGTCAATTTTACTAGTAATTTGATCTTTCCTGGAGGATCTACATGATCTAACATAAAGTCATAGATCACTCTTCGCTTTCCCTGATTTTTTTTTCCAGGAAACGTAAGGGCCTTTTTTTCTCTATCTCGCATCTGCCGGTCGTTAAAATGATGTTGATGTCGATAGTTATTGTAATGATAGATACTTTCGATGAACTGTCGAAATATCAAATTTTTGTTCTTTACCAAAAGCCTTTCTTCTACTAAAAAAATGGTCAGTTCTCGTATCGTTGGCTCTGGATCTGACAGCATCGTTAATAAATGGAAGAAAAATGGCCCTTTTATTTTAATAAAATCTTCAAGTAGTAGTTGAATGAAAATTATGACTATTGCTTCTCTTACTGTAGAGTCTGCATCTTTCATACTGATGCACATATCTGATAAATAAGGTTCAACCAATGCAGTGAACCGAACACAAAGATCGGCTAAAGCTTTTGCTGCATTTATTTTCACAGAAGCCTTTGATCTCAGACACAACCTAGTTTCTTGACGCATTAGTCTTCCAAATATTGGAATTACTTCTTTTGCAATTTCACGATCCCTTAATGCTTGTTGTCCCAGAAGTGCAGTTGCCATTGGCTGCAAAGCATCTATTTTTTTAATGTGTTTTGGCAGTGATTCCCATTCCAGTATGAAGACTTGCAATATTCTCAGTGTTGATGCCGAGATTTGACCGGTGCAATAGAATGCAGTATGACCTAATGTAGTCATTGCCTTTAAATAAGAAGGCAGTGATTTCATTGCCTTGCCCGTACAATTAAATACCTTTCCAATTTTGGTCTCAGACAATTGCATTAAATTTAGCATATTAGTTTCTAGTAAGTTAGAACCATTACTTGGGTTTAAATACTGTATTACTTTGATCATAATATCTAAACAGATACTAATCAACCCAAAGCCAATTTCAAACTTACAAAGGCAGTCATAAAGATATAAATGAAGATCTTTCAGAGCTTCCTTACTTAATGACATCCACGAGTTTCTTATGACTTGTAAAACTAAACTGGTATAAAAATTATTTTCCCTTACAAGTTCCTTGTAATTGACGATATACTTATTTATATTGGGTAGCTTCATGCTCTCACCTAATGAGGCTAAAAATACCCAAGCAGATATATTATTATCCGTCCCAATATGGGACTGAATATTTTTTACCATTAATTCAGTAATAACACCACTTTCAATCCATAAACTGCATGCTTTCGACAAGTGTTGCCTCATTTTGAGACATGTTAATCTATCTAATATTTTCCAAGGTAACGTGTCATTCTCATCACAAGAATACGTAGCGACGTCTTTTATTCTATTTAATACCAGATCCTTTAAGGATTCTAAAACTTTCTCTTGTACTTTGTTATCTGTATCAAATATCTGTGGCACAACAGATGCTACCCATTCATCAACAAGTTCAGTTTTGTCAGAAAACTGATTCAAAATTTGAGATAGTATGTGTATCGCGAATCGACGAACGATAACCATGGGATCCCTGCAACGGCGACTTATAACAGGGCTAACTTTGCCTACTAATGTTGGTGATACAGTGACAATATTTTTCAAGATTTGTAAAGCACTTCGACGTACCAATGCACGTTCATCCTCTAGTCTGTCTATAATCATTGAGATTACAGTATTCAAACCTGGTAATGGATTGGTCTCACCCACTAGAGCACCCCTTAGTTCCTCAAATGTACAAAAGGGCTTATTCGAATCTGAGACGACGAAAATATTTTGATGCGTCAATTCACCGCTATTGTTTTTTGTATCTATCAGTTCAGAAATTGTTGCCATCGCCTTCCCTCTTACCATACTTGAACAATCTATACAACGACTCAATGCTATTGCAACTAAAATTTTTTTGATCTTGCTCTCAAAACCATTGGAACATGCAAAATTTCCTGGAAAAGGTTCGATCAATAAGTGTCCTATTATTTCCTGAGCAAATATCCTACACGGTATTTTCGTATTATAAGATAACAACATTACATTTTCAATAGCGTCTAGAAAAATATTTTCTGTACATATATTTAAAACTTTCATTAAAATAGCGGCCTGCTTTTGGCGAGCTTCAACCCTTTCTGGGCACCTTACCATTAACTGCTGTATTAAAGTGGTTATAGCACTTTTAGATTCTTCTGCGTATGCGCAGAGAATATTCCTTAAGAAATATATGGAAGCCTCACGAGGATTCATCATAACTTTCAGTTGTAAATCAGTATTAGTAATTAAAAGATGAGGCAACAAATACTGCGCTATTAACATAATGGTAACGTCGATAGGACCATGCTTGACATCACATAATTGCCACAGGGCAACATACGCATTATTAGGCAATGACACAAATGGACCACTCTGCATTTCTGTAAATTGCAATTGCAGATACTCAACATTTGTTTCAAGCCTTGTGGCATCTAGTAATAATTCAATGGTAATATCCAAAGACTGTATATGATCTTTGAATGAAAATGAGTCTATCATTATGATGAAATCACATATGACATTATTGAGACCTTTCGTTAACAATCTTCTTTCAGTGGCTGTTAGGATGACAGAGTCAGTTGTTTGTTCTTCATTGACGTCCGATTCTTGTATATCCAAAGTCCTGCAGTGCTTTTTAGTTGCCGGCCTTAGTTTGTTTGACATTTTTAAAGATGTTATTGCGCTCTGGTATAAATTTGGGTGAAACACATTAAATGCATTACTTCCAGGTACAGCGAGTAGCATAAAATATAAGCTCGTAGCTTTCAAAGAGTACTGTCTTGCGTCTTTGTTGGCTCCACTGCTCTGGCCAGTTTTCATTAAATATCCCAAAAGTGCCAATAAGCCATGCATGTCTACATTCAAAACTATCAGTGTGTGCCATGATATTTGTGACTTCTCGTGGTCAGGGGCTATGTCATTATGTGTCTCAACCAACCACTTTTTTATAACGGTAGACGACTCGTTCAGTAATAATTCCATATTTCCTTTCTCCAAGAATGTAATATAATCTTCAGATAACGCTCCGTATGAGAGAAATTGTGCATCCCAAATAGACTGAACCCATTGTTTCTCCAATTTATCCAGTTGAAAATTCTCAAATACTCGCTGAGGCTCCATCATAGTAAATATTTGAATTTCAAACCATTTCAAGTACTACTTAAAATTATTATCATGTATCACTAACCAAACTTGTATATGTAAACATAACCTTAACTTATCAAAGCTTGACAAAAAAAGACTTAAACCTTCAGGTTATCATTTTCTTCAGACATATCAATAACGGCTTGACGATCCAGTTACGGTTCTTACTTAAGGAAAAAGTATTCACTAACAAATTGTAATAGAACATTTCGATAGATGTGTTAAACGTGCTGGAAGGGGCGATAGCGTCCATCCAGAGCGGGAAAGCTACTAACCAATCAAATTTGCAATAGACCGGAAAAGGGGGGAAATAATACTTTTTACCGCACATGCCATATAAACTTATCTGTAATAATATCATAGTAGATATCTACGCGCACTCGAAGTGGGAAGAAAAATGAAATAATGGGAGTTGACGCGAAAATCACACGTGTAGACCGAATGAAAAGCAAACAAAGAACAGATGATTTTAGTATCTACGTATTTAAATATTTCCAGATATGGGGCAAGATATCAACGCCATTGATGATTTAAGTCTGAAAAGTGCGTCAGAGGGACCTGCGTACATGCGAATAAAAATTTTACAGTATACAACGATGCTTCAAATGTTCTCCGAAATTATGGAAGAATACAATAATTCGTTGATGAGATATCACGACAAATGTTTGTTGCTGTTGCAACAGCAAAGAACGTTAAGTACGTTTTTAAAAGATTCGTCGGCAAGTTTCGTCGGCAAGTCTCGGCGGCGATAATGCTATCAAGATTATAATTATAGAAAATCTTTCTGATCACTGCAGTAAGAAGACATATCACAAGTAAAGAATTAGACGAAATGTTGGATTCGCAAGAGCACAGTTTATTTGTCGATAATGTAAGTAATTAATATATCAAATTCGGATGTTCCAAGAGAACGGTATAAACCATTGCTTTTTATCATCAGATTCTACAAGATAGTAGAATTGCCAAACAGCAGCTATCCGATATACAAACACGGCACAACGATGTTTTAAAATTAGAAAAGTCAATTGTTGATATAAGGGATATGTTCACGGAAATGGCATTTCTTATTGAGAAACAGGCATGTATATAATACGACTTCCTAATAAAATATCATAACAACGATAATGAATGATGTTGCCCGATTGTAGGGAGACCGATTGAACAGCATAGAGTACTTTGCTGGTAAAACTTCACACAATGTCGAAGGTGGACGATACAGATTACGAAAAGCTGAGCAGAAGAGTCATGCATATAGAAAGGTATAATTGTCTTTAAAACGAATATGCAATATTGTTGCAACTCATCTAATGACCTGTTGATTTCAGCGAAAAGTTCAGATTGCTGTCATCATTGGTATAATAATTATCATCCTTCTTTTAATTATCATCTTCTTATAGTATAAATATATAAAAACACTTGTGCGGAACGAGCAAACTTATCACTCATATTGTACGGTTGGTCAAAAAATAACATTATTGATTAAGTTCACGGACTTTTTTCGTATTAGGTAGAATGCTCAAGGATTTTTAACGTAGAAACCTACTTTTCGTTTTTATAAACACACTTTTTAAAAAACATTACTATGCCTTTCGCACTTGGACGTAATTTATAATCTGCAGTGGTGCAAGTGTAAAACAATTCGAGCACATGCTGATATGCTGATCCTAACTCAACAGCTGGTAATGGAGGTCGAGTACCTGATGATTTAAAGGCGCATGAACAGAGCGATCGCTACTTTTATATACAATCATTAAACGATGTGATACAGAATACTCACCGAATGTTGATTTAAGCGCATCTTCCATAGAACCGTTCAAATCTTCATTCTCTTGATTCTCAAGAGCCTCTAAGAATGAATCTTCGGTGAGATAATCTGATTCGTCAAAAGAATCCACATGGGGTGGGGTCAAGGCCAACATTTCCCACAGAACAAGCCCATAAGACCAAATGTCACATTTGTTTGTTACCGGACCATCTTCTGCTTCAACAAAAAGATATACAGTGTCATAAAAACAGTTCCCATTTGTGGAATACCGTATGTCAATTTGTTAACAAACAAACCAAATATTATTTCTGGAGCGGACCAACATTTTGTTCCGATGTAACTAAATTTTGTGAGAGCACTGTCAATTTCTAGCTTATCGGTAAGTGGCACAGAAACTCCAAAGTCGCAAATTTTAACAGTATTAAAATCTTTGGAAACTAATACATTATAACTCTTGATGTCTCCATGTAATATATGCGCTGTGTGGTGCAAGTACTCCAAACCCTTTACAGCTTCATATCCCACTTTTAAGATTGTACTCGCTGGGAACATACTAGCACCGCTATTGAGTCTGTCTTCAATCATGTCACCTGCATCGTAAATATTTACAATTGTTACGTAATTTGTGTCATGTAGTGCGTTCATTCCCTTGAGGGGAACTTAGACGGTTTAGACGGAACATAGACGGACACTGCATACCCAAAGAGATTTCCAATTTTTCCATGGCGAGACAAGGTTCGCCATTTACTGTTTCCATTAAAGCCCTGAAGCCTACAATATTAGCATGATTTAATTTGCTTAATATGTTGCTCTCGAAAACGATGCGGTCGTTGAATTCTTGGTCCCTTAATTTTGTATTTCGTTTCTTTATCGCCCATGGTGATCGCGTGAAGCCAACTTTTGGAGATCGCTCCAAAGTAAATACGCTGACGCCTGATGCAAGGACACTTTGTTGGATGAATATATTTAAGAATAAATTTGACGTTTGTACGTACCACAGCCATAACCTATCTGTTGTAAAAATGGGGAAGCCGGTATTTTGATAGGAGTCTGTAATTCCGGATTGTTCGTTGTCCGGCTTCTACAGCGTTTCGTCGTGGGTGTTTTAAATGCGGCCATCACGCAAATGCACTAACAAATCGTTGTTATCAAGAGTTAGTTACACATGCTACTACCTGCCGGCTCTTGGCTTTTTAAATTTGGACGTTACGCTAAAATGCTGCCAACCTAAGACTCATGCAACCATTTGGTGAGCCATCATTTTTATCTATATAATCATTTTATTTTAAATAACTGTTATTACCTCATACCAGACATTTTTTTTATCTAATACTATGAACTTATTACGCGTGTTTTCATCTTTAATTAACGTTCATTTGGCATTTCTTTCCTTTTTCCCGACAAGAAGTGTAGACGTACACCTTTATATACATTTTCTAACAGTTGCTCACACGCGAATAAATCACTGCGCTAGGAGTTTAAACATAATAAGGTATGTTTTGAATTTTCTGCTGATGTGGAAATATGTAATACGATTCTTTTTATAAAATAACGAATGAAAAGCTTAAAAGGCAATTGAACAGCAAGAACCAAATATAACATACGTAACTTTACTTGGTTCACTTACTCTTTCGAAATCATTTTATCACATATAATTATTATTAAGCTAGCATACAAGAAATATCTTTATTTATCACTCGCAACATATTACACGTGTTCTTGTCATTAATTAAATAACATACATCACTTACTTCGTTGTATCCACAAGCATAAAATTTATACGTAAATCATTGCATTATTTCTCTAACAATTGTTCACATACCAGTAGAATACCATGCTTGTACCGGGAATGCAATAAAGTATTATTTCGATTTATTTATAAAACAGATAATTAGAAGCTCGGAAGCTATTTGATCTGAGAGAATTTCCGCAATATTGCCTATCTTCTCTTCATGTCCGTTCCTAGGATCTTCGAGTTACGTTAATGAACCGAGTTACATGTATATACCGCATTCACGGTCGAATTCTTTGTAGGCTCAGCGCTGATTGCGGTAACATTCTCGAGGCCTTTACCTCTTATTTCCGATATTTGTTCATCCACCGTGCCAAGAAGTGGACTCATTGAGCTGGAAACCGGAATAGCCTGTACCGTGCTCGAATGTTCAGTCTGCGACATTCTTGGAACACTGTTCGCGGTCGTTAGCGATCCTACAGATGTAGGCGCCGCGTTAATTGACATCGTTATACTTGCCCGGGCATTAGTGAAATGTCGATGCGTGCTTCCAGTTTCATTCAACCGTGAGGGCTGCTTCGTATATCGTAATTTCGAATATCGGAACGTCTGCGGTCTGGGGAGATGTGCGCGATTGTAGGTAATATTCTTTAGGGACGATCCAAAGGGTCTCGGAAAGCGCTTAACTGGAGCCCAAGTCCGATTGATTGGGTGTGTTGCATGTGCATTTTGCCAAATTTCGACGGTAGGACTAATGCTCTGCGGAGAACGCTCGTTTACTTCAGAATCTTTAACAGATGTGGAATGTGAGAAGTCTCCTCGTCCAGTAAGAGTGTTATTCTTTTCCAGCGTTTCAGTCTTGTTTATTGAGTTCGATGCATTTTTAACAGACGTCCCAAGGGGTCTTGGAAAGTCTTTAACCGAAGTTCCATTCGGGTATTTCGCTTCCACATTTTGCCCCTGTTCGACGTTACTTCTGACATTCTGCCGAAAACGCTCGTTTAACTCACAATCTTTAAGAATCATGGGACGTGAAAAATCTCCTTGTCCGCTAAGGATGTTATTCTTTTCCAGTGTTTCAATACTGTTAATTGGGCTCAATGCATTTTCACCGATCGTTCGAGCGGAAACACGATCAAGCGGAATAGGTGCCTTTGACAAAATTTTCCGCTCCGACGAATTATCCGCCAAGTTCGAAAGGCTTTCGGTGGACGTCAACGAATCTATCGATCCGACGGCAGTGGGCGAATGCACTCCTAAAGTGTTCTCTGCGGGTTTCAACATTGGCTTCGGCCATTCTGTGCTTTCATTTTTGTGTCCCCGGGTGGTATCGTTCATTAATTCAACGTTCGGCAGACTGCGAGCCTTGGGGGACGTTTTCAAGCTTTCAAAACTGATAAATTGCTGCGTCAATTGTTCGATGTGTGAGGAATTGTCCGTATCCGCTGGCTTAGACGGATTGTAACGCGCATATTCGGGAAATCGAAAATTTAAAGGTGGCACTATGACGCCCTTCGGCAATTTACGATTTAAATTCACGTTCATTTTACGTAATGGTCGTTTTGGACCAGAATGGCTTACAGGGAACACTTGCTGGTTGGTGCCGCTAGACTCAATTATATCCTTTACGCTTTGCAGAACGTCGTATTCCATGGTCATGGATTGATTCCTTTGTGTTGTCAACGGTTTTACCATTCGCCATTCCATGTAAATGTTTTGGTCTCTAATATTCTCGGGTACTCCATACACAAGAGTTCGTAGCTTTTCGAACGGATTGATAAACGTGCCGTTTGTACTGGTTACAACGTGGAACAGGAGTATCTGCGCTATCCTAATTTTACAACAAAAATATCACGTTAAAGAGTAAACTTAGAGTGAACGAGCGAAACTTACAGAAAACTGTCATTACCAAAGTAGTCGATGCATTATGTTCTCACTGCAACGTTGACTTATACATATTCATTTGTTCGTTGAATCGCAGGCTTTCAATATATACCATCGTGCCCCACCTAGCATTTACAGACACTAATAGGTTTAACGAAATTCGATCCCCAAAGTGAAAGTGGCAAAGCTATTTTCAAACCTTGTATTGCGGCAAATTTTCGTTTTCTTAATAGACGCAGTATTTATCGTGATCGACAGGCAAAGCTCGTGCCGCTTAAATGTTGAACAATTTCGTCGCTCTTCAGAACTCGCAGGTGTAATAATAGTTTTCAGTTTAAATACACTCTGTGCACCGAAATGGTTTGACCTTTGCTGGAGCTTGCGCGTTGTTGCCGCTTTCTGGAAAAGCTTGCAGAGATAGACATCGTCAAGCGCAAAGCCCTCAGAGATTGGTCAACATCTAACAGGTGAAGACTTCGAACGAAACAAGAACAAAACACAGAAACAAGAACTTGCGTTGCTTCTTACAACGAAATCGCTGGGTAATCGAAACGTCATTGCCGGTAGACGACGCAGTTAGTTTAACGCGAGCAAATCATGTTAACGGGCATCATCGATGGGTTCGTATCAGATTGCGTGTGTCATCGTAAACTCTTCTCAAGTAGATTTTGAAGGAACAGTGCACATGCGTACGTACAGTAAGTATAGTAATAAAATAATGAACTGCACAGAAGCCTGTTGTGCTGTGAGGACAACGTTACATGGGCGTACGTAGCCGCTGTGAACGATATCGACGCTGATCTTGCGTCTTTCAAATGGATCGTCTATCGAGTGCTCATACCGACCGTTCTAACTTGTGGTATCTTTGGGAATCTTTTGATACTGTTAGTTCTTTCCGCTTCGGCATTCCGCGGCATCGCATACATCTACCTGAAAGCCCTTGAGCTGACGCAAACGGCAGTTTTGATCTCATGGATACCGATCTGTTCGTATAAACGTGCACGCTTCCAAGTGTCGCTGCCAATGTCCGCCCTAAGAAATTTCTCGTACATTTTAGCGCTTAGACTGGGCCACGGGATGAGTAACACTTATCCGTCTATCTTTTATCACGCTCATCTGGAACTCATTGTCGTCAACAGCTTCTCAGCGGCCAGCATCCTGATCATGGCGTGTCTGATAGTGGATCGATATGTTTTCATATTTTTCCCGGCACGCATACGCACGGGCAACGTGCGGAAAAATGTCAGGACTTTCATTGTATGCTCTTTGTGCGTCGCGTTCACGGTATGGGTCACATAAATAAAACTGATCGTAGGCGTTAGTGAGCTCTTTACGCGTTGCTACTTCAGGTAAGTGCACCGCTGGGAGGCATGCGAATGATGTACGAGGAACACGAGGATTCTGCCACGATGTTCACACTTCGCGAGAACATCGTAGTCACCCGTACGAATCTATGGAAGACGTATGTCTGGCTGATGGAAATATTCGTGCGTATTGGACCGTCGATTATTTTCATCGTACTGAATAGCCTGGTGATTAAGCGGTTTCTGCACCTTAACGTTAAAAAGAGGCAATTCAATGCGGTGTCCGAGAAATTTCGAACGGCGAACCCTGTCGAAATATCGCCGCTGACGCGCAATAAAGGATATAAGTGAGTTTTATACTTCTCAACAGGCATACTTTGCGCCCTGCTGTTTATGATACTTCTATTCACGATAGGACGACTATTTCGTCGGACGAACGTTTCAGAGAGGAGCAGAATTTGATAACACTGACGACCGTCATGGTTCTGTACTTTCTTGCCACTGCGATCCCCGCTGTTTTCGTACCGATACTCTATCCGGGCCATAAAGCGATGAGTCCGAGTCACGACAAGTTTCGGGCGTTCTCGGTGCTTTTTGAACTCAGCAATTTTGCTGTACACATTTTCATGTACCTGTCGTGCAGCGAGGAGTTTCGCGGTGAATTCTTTCGCTTACTGCAAGTGAGCAATTGTTTTTCAAATTCAACACGTTCACCGTCCGTCTAACGTATGAGCCGTTCCTTTACCAAATCAATTAACTTCCCTATGTCCTGTGGCATTAAAATTGGAGAAAATACTAAAAGCGGTGTTAATCTGGATTGTTATTGTTACTGTTAATCTGGTGTTAAAATGTTGGACAGTGAACGTGTCAATCGTACGGGGTTCAATAAATTATTCAACAATTCTTTTTTTTCTACCGAATGCAGTGTAGAAGTAACGAACACACAGAGCCGGAAATGGAGCAACCTGTGGGAGAAATAGAAGATTTTAGTCGACACGGAACTACCGTGCGACTGACACCTGAACATACAAGATTGAACTCCCCTGGCTCACCGAGCAAAGTCGACACCATAGGTGAAGAAAGAGAGTCGCTGACAGTATGCGCCATCGACGATACGTGAACAATATTATGTGTTTTAACATAACATAAAATTGAACCTCCAAAAAATAACATTATGCTTCAATACTCCTTCAACCCCCTCCCTTCAATGCTTATGGTATTACGGATCTGATATCTTGCGTTATCTTGCAGGCGTCATCTTGCAGGCGTCATCTTGCCTATGCAAAACTCTCTATGGCGTAACAATTCCGTATAATAATTCTTCATTACTAATACCAGAATGTGCTGTAAATAGAATTTTTTCGATTTGAAATGGTGTCTAATCTCGCATAAATGGCCAGTAAACGAACTTTGCCAGAAGTCAACCTATCTAGCAAAGAAATCGGCGCAGTTATCATTGCATTTTGTCCTACTAGCTGTCGCAACTATCGCCTGGTTATCTCGTATAAAAGAAACTTGTAGAGTGTCACATAACCTAAACTGTCAAAGTATACGGGGTTGTACATTCTCTGGTCAACGCCAGGGTGTACATTTCATCACTCTGTATTACTTTGTTCTAGTACCGTGTAGCTTAATGTAGTATATTTTTAAAGAGCGCAGGTGAGTGTTGCTTTAAAGTTCTGTAAAATCTGTTAAAGCTTTCACTGCCTCATTTGAGTTATTGTTGATTGCAAACCAATGTGTCAAATTAGACACCATTTGTAAGGTGTTGTCAAATTATGCCGATATATGAATGATCAGTACAATTCTGGAAATCGCACATTAACGGGGCGGTGTCCCTATTAAATAATTAAGTGTTCAACCATTTTTTTCTTCTTTGTATTATAGTGAGCCCTCGATCATGTTTGACTTGCCAGCAGAATTAACAGCTAAGCCTTTAGCACTTATCGGTTTAACTGGCTTAGATATTACCAATCCTGTTCACCGCTCTATTTGGGATGCGTTTAGCAATAATAGAAGGCCTGACGGTGCGGCGGTTCAGTTTAAGTTACTCAGTCTTACACATGACTTTCCAACTGTTAAACCGAAGGTAAATTTATCATTTTACTTGATCCGGTATTAGTACCCATAATAATACTATTCAAAGGACTAACACGGCACTTTGCTTACTTAATGCAGCGTAACTCCTACGAATGGTACATACCCAAGGGAATACTGAAGCGTAATTGGATGAACAAATATCTTAATGAAATACCAGCTGTAGTTGTCGTATTCTATGATTTAGATTGGAACGATCCGTTATGGAACGAGAAGAAAATGGAATGTGCTTCAAGAGTAACGACATTGAGGTATCAAGTAGGTTGTATGAAAGTATACTTACTTTGTTATTAGTATGTTAAATGAATATATCGTGCTTTAGAGGATCGTTGGAAGGTAGAAGTACAAAGATAGCTGTCGTGTTGATTCAACGTGGTATTCAACCTCCGCCATGTTCAGAGGATGTGGTGGCAACTGAACGTGCTACAGCACTTTGCGGAGCATGTGAATTGCCAGCAAAATTACTCTATGTTTTGCCACACGCCGATCATTTGTTGGGATATACTTCCAGGTGCTTTACTTTGTAATATTACATTTACTTGTCTGATGTACAACTATTGATTCGATTTATTGTGCCTTCATAGATTAGAAACTGCATTTTATGACATGGCACAGAGCTTTTACCATCACGAGTATAGAATTATAAAAGGTCATAGGGATCAGCTCAACAAGAGTGTACATCAATATCTATATGTTCGGCATCAATTTAAAATGGGATTTTTGAATGAGCTCAAACAAGATCAGACTCTACCTCAGAAGTAAGACTACTACAATTTACTAATAGGTACAATGTAAAATAATAATAGATACAATGCAAATATTTTATAGGCATTACCTGCAAGCGTATAACAATCTGTTAGATATAAGGATGGTCGATACAAATGCAGTGGAAATAAAAACTGTCGCGAGTTTTATAAACTATAAACTTTGTAAAATAATGTTTAATTTCCACTTACCAAAAGATGCCATTGCTCAGTTCAGGCTTCACACAGAGAGGTATGTAGCATTCATGTAAGAACTGCAGTACTGTACCGAATTACTATAATTTCAACTATTTCGATTTCACTCAGGTTCAAATTGAAAACGGGACCTAAGGAGCTGATGTTTGAACATCATGCGTGGATGAGTAGTCAGTTTTCAACATTTGCAGAGCTATTTGATGATGCTATCAGACAGGGGTTACCCGCTGTTCAAACACAGCATCCTGGATATTATTTTCAGTTGGCTGCCCATCATGCAGGTCTAAGGCAATCTGCATGCAAAGAATTGTGCAAAGTATAAAAATGATAAAAAAGCATCAAGTACTGTTCAAGAAATGAAGCATGATGGACTATGAAATTTAGATTTGCATGATTTTTGCAGAATGTATCTAGTTATCCGGGTACAGATCCCTTAGCCAATGAGGAAAAACTTGAATTTTATGGACAACGGCCATGGCGTCCTGGAAAATTAAGTGCAGAACCCGCAGACACAACGAAGGAGGCAGTGGCTATACAAGCTTTGCAGTACAGGGAACGAACCTTCGTCAACCATTCTGTAAGATTTTTCGATTTGTATTTATCATTTTGTCTTATTCTACGCCAGTAAACATTAGCAATCGTTTACTTTCAGATGATAATTATCGGTTTACTGGGAAATGCCATTTCTCAGTTTAAAATATATCGCTGTCCGAGGATGCGACGATTATTAGGTACGCTTTGTACTTTATATAATGCAATATGTAATGCTTACACATGCGATGTATGCAACTTCTGTCGGTTTCAGTGGTACAAATGGCCGAAGAATACTACAACGCTAAAGATTATGGCAAGGTTCTTACGTAAGCAAAAATGTATTACTGCAATAATATTACTCAATATTTTACTCGCGGATGTATTGCCAGGGTAGTTGCATCATTTAACAGTCAACGATTGATGTTTGCATTATTTGTCCTAGACCGTTTTCTTGTGTTAACGTCAAAATCATAAAATTTAATTGGCCAGATTGTTGATGCACATGTTGTGGGAATATCATGGCGAACGGTGGCCGGTGTTACTCACAGATATTTTAAAAAGCGCGTTGCGGGCCGCATATCTTTCAACGAGTATTCAAGACTACATCACTTTAGCCCTCGAAGCATTAGGACCCTCTACCACATTTTCCGAAGGCCGTCAGGTTGCTATTTACAGTAACATCATAAACATACTTCAGGTAAGTGGTACAATAAGAAAAACATTAATGCGGCAAACCGGAATCACGTGCTTTACTTAATATGTGTATTGATTAATAGAAAAAACCACCGAATCCGGAACCCGATTTGCCTGATGACGTGAAGGTACCGGCGATGGAAAAGTGGTTGGTTGAGATGAATCGGCCAGAACCGACTGTTTTTACAATCGACGACAATAACATGACCTCATTTGTCGAAGTTAAGGCTCGTTTCTCACAACCCAAATACACTGTCAATTCAATTATTTCCGTAGACGTGTTTATTAGGTAAGTCTTGAGTACGAAACACTGTGCAACAGGGCTTTTGCAGAAATAATTGAAGTCTGCTTATAGGAATTCATATTGTGGTAACATGGAATTTTCCAAGATATCGATAACCATCAGTAGCCCTGGTTGTAATACAGAATACGTCGTGGCGGACGCAAAGAGTGGCAATCTTCTATTTTTGGCAAAAGAAACGAAGAAATTTCTTTGCCAGTTTGAAGCTACTCAACAAGTCGATGGTAGCGAAATCCGTATAAGTGCAATTTCGTTACACATGGGAAACGATACGTATTGTCGCATTATTTTACGTTTCTCTACTATGGGCAGAGAAATAAATCTCTTAGACCGTTTATATCCTGAGATACAGCAACTACGGTATGTGTAATTGAACAATATCTATAAATGTTTCGTTATCCTAAGAAATGCATGAATTTATGGATGTTATTGCAGAGGTGGAGAATATGAGACAATAAGGCCTTTGGTTAGTGCCGAAATAAAAGAGGAAGAAAGTAGTCTAAATATTAAAGTAGATTCAAACAGTCCTGCTCTTTTGAGCGAATGGTTTCCCATAACGGTGGTAGTATCTGCTGCTGAGAATATATTTTCTGCTGTGCTGCAAGTAGCATTAGTAGCAGATGGTAGTACTGAACAGTCAAGTAAGTTCCCCAATTCCATAATATTGCAGATTGTCAACGTTGCTTTTATCGCGTAACCGTCAAATATCAATAATGTTGCAGCTGAATTAAGTTTAACAATGTCCAACAAACAAACTACGGTGTCTGTACCAATTGACACGTTAGAAAAACACTGTTCCAAGCAACAAATTGTGTATATGCGAGCGCATAAAGTTGGTGACCGAAATATTCTTGTAAAGGTAATTACGCAAAATGAATGGTATTCTGAACGATCTGTCACTTTAGCTACGCACGTACATAATGTTTCATCCCGTAGGTAGAATACTCACGATCTGAGCATATAAAAGGCTGCAAAGAATTAACATACTCACTATCCGTTACAAAACCATTCGACGTCACAACGCAATTCTATACAGCGCTTTGTGAACCTCTAACGAAAGCGTTCGTGAACGAACCGCTGATTATGATGCCGCATATCACGTGCACGTCTCCATGGCCTATACAGATCTTACATACAATAATCGAATTGGTAAGTTTGTCAAGTGGCTCTCGCACTAGCAGCTATGATGTGTCAAAAACCGTGTTCTTCTTAAATGACTACACAGGGCGACTCGATACAAAGAGAAAACGATACACCGCAAAAATGCATATTAGCCGACCTTGTACTTTCCGAAGGGGAGGCAGGGACCGATGCACATTGCTTAATACCTAGGACGAGCAGTGAACAACCTGTTAGTTTTGGAATTTACACGATCAAATGGAAAAGGTAAATGATCGTCATATTGTCACGCAAAAACTTATAACATGTTTAGAGTAATGCGCGAAAATGTGTAACTTTTTTGGAGCAAACATTATCACGCAAAAGTGCGTAAATTGTTTCGAGCGAAAATGATCACGTAAAAACTAGTAAATTCTTTAGAGCCAACAGTGATGATGCATTGGAAACCAGCAGCAGTGTGACACTTGCACCGTTATGGGTCGAAGACGCAGTGATCGGTTTGGAAGCGAAACTACCTGCACACGGCTGGGTGCGCACACCACTTTGTGTGTCATACTTCATTCAAAATCATTCCGATTATTTAATCACGTTACGACTGACTATGGAACCGAGCGACGCTTTTATGTTTGCTGGGCAAAAGGAGGTAAACCTCTGATGAACTTTGCTATTTAATGCCGTGCGGAATATTACACTTTTTCTGTTAGGTGGACATTTACGTACTACCGAAGAACGTACGAAAAGTTGAATGGATTCTGCGACCGCTGGTCGCTGGATTCGTAGCGCTTCCGACATTGTCTCTTGCAGTTCCTGTTGGTAGGTAAAAATAAGTAAAGTTGTTAAAGAGAAAAGTTTTGTTATCTTGCAAATTAACGTTGTGCTGTCTTATGTCGTGTAGATGAAGAGCACAAATTGAGTAAGGGAAGACTAACGGAAGTATTGGAGAGATCACTACCGAGTCACATTTACATACTGGTATGTAGTTAAGAATAATAACGTGATGTGTTTTAATGTTTGATCCTTGTTGCAGCCGAAATCGCAATCGATAGATGATTGAACACTAGGAATATCGATACACTGGAGAGCATATTCCTCTTCATCAGTTTGTATTATATATTCATGGATACATTTTACACAGATTTCAACGTACAATAGAATTTCGTATTTATTTGAATGTCATATATCTGTTGAATATAATTTATTCAAGTTACACGATCTCATTTCTTTGTAACAATAACTTTATGAACCCCTCAAGAAAACCTTTGATAACGAGTACCGTACATATCGACGGACATCGATTGCGGTTGCCACAGCTACAATGTTTTCATGGAAGCCATGACGGCTATTTCTCACTTTCACTGTATCAAGCCGCTGAATTTATAATTTTACATAGACTCGGGAATATGAAAAATCAATATACTTGCGCACGGAACTCATTAATGCATATAAGAGTGGATAATGGAGGACACTGTCAGGAACTCTCCGCACCTGCAAGAATGTGGTGAACAGGATAGACAAGAGTGGTACGACGATGCCTACGCGATCTTATAAATTACGCGTTAATTGATATACATCATTTTTTATTTCACAGTAACAAACAACACAGCGGAAACAACGCAAGCGAAGGATTGCTTGACGTTTTTTCATCCAAACATTCATCAAATCATCAGCAGTCTCATTCTCGAAATGACAGACTCTTAAAGGTTTGATATGACATGATATCGCATCAATTCGCCAATTGCCATGCGAAACAGAATAATCTAATGTCCCATATTTTTGAATCGACACTCATGTTGATATTAAAATGCGATTATCTTCATTCGCCATTTTGCTAAAACGCACCTTCCCATCTGCGCGCAATAAGTAATTTATTACTTAAATACCGTATCAGCTATATCCTTACCATTATATATTAAAATATACACTTTTCGAACAGGATGTGGAATTCGCTAAAGCACGGCTGCGAACGTATGCTTCTTATACGCCCACAGATGAACAATTACATCAGCTTGCCTTAAACTACCGAAGTCGTTTGCTAAAAACTCTCCGAAAATCAGACCCATAATGTAGCGATCTGTACGATCCCAAAAGCACTTTTACGAAGATCACTTTATCCTAATCTGATAACTCGAGCCGAACGAACAAACTTTCGAACAAAAAGTTTGTTGATCGTTGGGATCGATGGATCAGAAGGACGTGTATCCAGATTTCATCGGCTTTATTCTTAACTGGAAGAACAATATATGTTAGACTCTTAACTGAATATTATTGTAGTTGTCATAACGCAAACGGCCACGTACGCTCGAAATATGGTCAAATACTTTCAAGACTTTACTCATTAGACTTCCAACAAATAACACGCGAAACTTAACAACGTTCAGCAGTGAATTCATCTATTATATTTTTCTACACTGGCCTCATATTTACGAAATTTATATACTGACGCGTTATGACTTCAAATATTGCGAACTGTACTTACTCCTTGTAACCAGTGAAATATGCGGAGATTCGTTGCGTTACGTTTCTGAACACTGATACTGGAATCTGGTGCGAAAGTCTAGCAAAAATTTGAAAGAAACGTGAGAAGATGATGCGTAGACAGGTGCGAATGGTGTCCACCTGTCCGAATGACATATTCATATTCATTTTCTATGTGTGACTGCACTATCATCGGCAATAATTACTAGTGCGCGCAACGTGTATGCTCGATAGGGAATGGCCACGTTTCAGAAGGTGGCTGATAACGGCCACTGGCTAATAATTCGACGGAACGCCTTCGTTTAAAACTTTACCTACCGACGTTTTTTTTCCAGACATGACCTTCGCGAAAACATTCATTTCGCAATATATATTCAACTAATCGTCTAACAAATAATGAACGCTAAATTAAACGGTTGATGGCTCGAGGATTTATTTTTTCATCTATCTAAGAAAAACTTTCATGTAATAAAAATGTGATTTTATATTCGAACGCGTTGTAAGAGAAGTAATGATTGCGCGAAGGTAACCATATTTTTGTTACAATTTTGCTTACCTGTGTAGACATTAACATATTTTGTTTACTCTGTCAGAACATCGCGTCTGTATGATTTGGCTCTGTACTCGACAAAAAATTGAGAAGAACTGAGAAGAGCACTTGTAATGCAAGCTTTGGCATATAACTTTATATTTCTACGTGGCATAGCTACACCAGCTGAACAAATAAAATGAGACCGCAAACTCGCTGGTTTGACCATTGTAACTGGCCTAAAACATCTGTATCAACAGCTTCTTTATCTCACATGTACCATTTCTTTTGTAATTTGGTCAGACGGATGTCGCAGGAGCCTGCAGAAATTAAGGAATTGATGTTCGGGCCAGTTTTATTATATCGAAGTTATTCGCAACACACATGTACATTTATTTTATTCGGCAGAGAGACATAATAAAAAAGAAGCGTAAAATGTGCTTCAACATTTGTTTGTCCTTAGTTTTACAGACGCTCGAAAAGATACGCTGGTAAGGAAAAAAGAAAACGTCGGAAGAGAATAAAATTGACAACACCGAGAAGTAGGGGAGGAGATAGTGAATATCGTTTGCGCTATCGCTTACTTGCGGTTGCATAAGCGTAAACCGGTATAAGTTTTGTTGCATTTGACTACTTGCCACATATCAACCTTTTATCGCAGCTGTCCTCAAAACGTAATGTGCACTGAATAACAGAGCTATGTCATTGAATACTATAAAACTGACGACTCTCGGCTGAGCCATGCGCACAACGTATAACAACATCGGGATAACAAAATAGTACTTTTTTAAAGTTACGAAGTTTAAAATCGACGCACAACTATTGTTAAATTGTAACAGCCGGTTGTACCGTGAGTCAACATAAATAAATAAATACTATATGTAGGACAAAGTTCAGGCTACAGAGCGAATCTGTAATGTACGTTTAATAAGCATATAAATGACATGAGCAGTTGCACTTAATTGCAATCTCGTTACAGAAATAGTTCTATTTTCACAACCAACATTTATTAAATATTATAACATTAAGTTTACCACTTTTCTATGGTAAACTTTAGTAAGCAGAGTCGTTGATAAAAAGAGAAAAATAAATATGAATGTTCGGAAAATATGATATTTCTTACTTACACGGCGAAGCGGAAGTAAAATTGTGAGTTCACATCGGATATTAGGAGTAACGTTATTTGACTAAAGTGCACATATGTTGTTAGTATATGCTGTCTGTACTCAGTTATGATGTTAGATTCTATTATAACGAACATTCGGAAAGAAAATAAAAAATTCAAATGGATTTTATACATGAAATATAAAAGAAAGACACTATTCTAAATTCGTTGTTTTGGTATTGAACGTAGACAGATGGAGAAGCAGTATTTAGAAATATAATTTCGTTTTGCGCAATTATTTACTAATTACTTTAGCCGCTTAATAGTCTATTCCACCTAAGATGCTCTATTATTAAGAGCGTAGAAAATTTTGTATTATAGGTGCAACCCTTTCAGGATTTATTAAGTGCACATGATGCGTTCCTTCAACTTCATGGTACTCGAATTTTTTGGCGTGCAACTTTATTTGACTTAAAACTTTATCGTAATTTTCAGGTTCGTCGAGCTTCAATCCAGACGTGGCGCGTATGTTAAGGTAAGCACATTTTATGCGTGCTGCATAAGCAAGCACTAAATCCATCGACAGCATTCCAAGCAAAGAAACCTAAGGAATAGAGTAAATACTTTGACCTTATTTTGATTCTGTTCACATGACACTGCACGTCACAGCTTATTACGTACCTTTAATCTTGGATCTCGCGTAAAATGATGAAAACCGATTGTTTCCGCAGGTCGCATACCGCGTTTCATTAAAATTTCGGCACCTTTCCTGTTTACCGAACCTTGATATGCATCTTCCACTATTTTCCGCATATCTTCGTAACCGTAACAAGGCATACTGTCCGAACTCAGGGTCTCATACTTGAGAAATTTATCAATGGCATCACCCGTTGTTGTAACAGAATTTGTTACGTTTCTCACATTAGGGCTAGCAATATCTAGAGATATAAATAGTTCTACTTCATCTGGATATGAAGCTGCATACAAAAATGATATTCCTCCGCCCAGCGAATGCCCAAGTAGTTTTACCTAAACCAAAGAAACGCATTAACAATTGGTATTCGTTAGTTCAAAAACACATTACATAGAGAACAACGATATGTCATGAAGAAATATTTATAATAATATAAAGTTCATATTATTCTAAAATAAAATACTTGTGCAATGTGCATTGTCATTAGAGAATGTGCAATTCTCAAAAAGTGTATGTTTGCTATTTTACTTTTGAGGGTGACTGTTACATACAATAACAAAAGTGCTCGGGCACACAGTTACGCTTTGACGTGTGTAACATATATATGCTGAGTGAGAATTATTTGCTTTTGTGAACATAGTGAACATAGAACGAGTTGCGAAAAATCTGATCCACCCGCTGACCTTATTCCACTTGAAATGTTTAACAATTCTACGAAGTAGCAGGACACCGTCCCAATAAACATAATAGAATTGACTCTTTGGATAATGCGAAGAAAAACCATGCCCAGGCATGTCCAAACAAAGTACTGAAACATCATCTGGTAGCAAGGGTATTAATGTGTCAAAAGTGCCTGCATTGTCTTGACGCCCATGCAATGCCAGTATGGGTTGGACCCCTCTGGGACCCCACCATTTGCCTGCAGGTAAGTGATAAAATTATTTCGACAAAAACTTATGACCCCTGTTACATAGTAACATCTGCCCTCAAGTACACATCTCCTATTTCCTTCCACAAACGTGTTCAGAAACCATGTCAGTCGTACGTTACAATCGAATAATAGCCAAATAGTAAATATTGCAGGTTATTATGAAAAACTACTGAAAATTGTGTTATACAACGATTTTGTGCGTCATAGTGTTGAAAGTAATAATATAGTCTGTGTATACAGTGAGAGTACGTCAAATTTTCCTGCGCATTTAACATTTTTTTTGTAACAGTCAACCTGCGCACAGATTGTTGGTTTTACATACGTGTATGAAGAGAAAATTAACTATGCGTGTTGTAGTTTCAAATAAATGGAAAAATATTCCAAGCCCACACGGCCCGACGAAAATTTTAAATAAATCTATGTGTACGGACTTTTATACCTGATGGGTGACACTTAATTCAATAATAATTTATGTATGTGTCACAACACAGACTTATCATAGCTATAATTCCTAAGTTATGTACAAACGACCTGCAAAGTGAAAAAATCATCGTTGTATAACTTTAATTTACTGTCTAACCTTCTGCCATTTGTAATTTTTAACAATTCTACGCAGAGTGATAACCCCATCCCAAAACACATAGTAGAACTGTCCCGATGGCAGGTGGGTAGAGCAACCGTGGCCAGGCAGATCTATGCTGAGAATGGCAATATCCGAAGATAGTAAAGGTGCCAAGGTATCAAAACTGCCCGCATTATCCTGCCAGCCATGTATTGCCACTAGAGGTTGCAGATCCTTCGGTCCCCACCATTTGCCTAAATTTTTTCATTCAAATGAGTTCATCCAATTTCAGTTTGTCGGAAAGAGATATGTCAAAGTATTCGGTGCTACTTTTGCGAATATCGCTATAACTTATAACACGGCATTTTATACCCATTACTAACCGTTTACGTGACCCCACGGTACGTCAATTTTTATTTCTTCAGCATCTGTAATAAAAGATCATTATGACATTTTACGGATGATCGATGAGATGATTGATTAGATGAGAAAATTACCGTCTAGATTACTGCTCTGCTTTTTGTATCCGTTTACTTTGTTAACGGAATCATCGTTGGTTGCGGTCGCACTCATTTTCGAAAAATGTTGCGCTGTCTAAGAAAACTGACTGTCGTTAAACAGTGGTGTAAAGTAAATGTTGGTTAATAAATCACGTTGCAATTCATCTGCCAGCGTGTTAATGTCTACCTCAATTACCTGCCTATGATCACGCGCGACTTCAACGGTTGAATAGCCGCAAAATATACTCGTCACTCTCCAAGTTCAAAGTTCAGTCAATTGTGACAGGCTTTTGTGGCAACGGTTAAGCTTGCGCCATGCGTTTTCCTGTCCCATCGATAATGACTAACAGTCGACTTCCCAGCTGATACACATATTTCTAGTCATACGTAAGATATGCTATCTTAGGAATATCATTAACATGTAATCATTGTCAGCGCTTCCTCACTCATCTAAATGTTCAACTTAATCTACCCATACTTACGCACCTATTTATTACATTTCTCCAGGAATCTGACGCGGTGGCAGAGCGTTGCTATGAAAAACTATTATTCTCAATATTAACACAACCGACAAATATTGCATGTCTTCTAATTTCTCGTATGCGTCATAGCTACATTTCAACGCATGGCCGAAGAATTCAACCTTGCGACATGCATAAATTGAATAAATGAATTAGGGGAATTCGAATAATTCGGCCGTACAATGCACTTTTAATCGTACGACTCAATATCGTACACGCGTAAAAGGTTAGATTATATTTACAAGCATGGTCAAGTATTCAGTATGAACGTTGCGCTTTGCCTTTTAGGTATATACTATCTGTACTTCTACAATTTATTGCTACCTCAGTAATTCAGAATACATTATATAATGGATCAGCAGGAATATATAACTAAAACTATTATCCACGCTGGCACAAAGACAATCAATTTTATCCCGGGAACTAAAGTAAGATTTATCATTCTGCCCGTATCACCTGTCTAATGCTCCTCTTCGACGATTAATAACTCTATACTTACGACTACATAGGTCCTCTTCCATTTTAAAACTACAAAATGTAACGCTGCCAAAACTGTAATTGATGACAGCAGAGTGATGGGGCGCCAAATGGAACTAGTACTAGGAAAAAAATTTAAATTAGAAGTATGGGAAGTGATAGTACAAAAAATGGCTCTGCACGAAGTTGCGTGCTTCAAAGTTGACAAGAGCGTATGTTTGCCCTACGTAAATCATTACTGACAAAAGCCACATGCCGATATACTAATGTTTTCGCGCTACTATGTTTTAGCTTCTTTCCGCATACCCATTTGTATCGAAGACATTGAGGGAGGTTGGAAAACCACAATCAGAGAGAAGAAACCATCACTGCTGTGGAGTGACGTTGCAAAACGAAGGAATCGGTTATAATGATTTAAATGACCTTTTAAAGTATCCTCAAGATTTGGAGTTTACTATAGGTACATATAATAGTATATACATCTAATCTTCCACGCGTATACAAAACGAATTTTCTTGCGATAGAACTGACCGATGTAATATTACCTGATGACTATGAAAAAGAATCATGGCAAATGACTAATGATGAGAAGCTCAAAAGCATTCCCAGTTTAAGGGAGAAAGGAAACGCTGCGTTCAAAGAAAAAGATTATGAGTCTGCTGCCCATTCTTATGCTCTAGCTATTCAGACTCTAGACCAACTCATGTTAGCGTACGTATTTTTTGAACATTTTCGTTAGATCTTATTTGAATGAAACAAATTGGTTCTCCAATTTTTAGTGAGAAGCCGAATGACGATGAATGGCTAACGTTAAACAAAATGAAAATCCCGTTACTTTTAAATTACGCTCAATGTAAGTTAATAAATAAGGAATATTATGAAGTTATCAACCATTGCACAACAGTATTAAAAACCGATCCAGGTATATGAATCATCATTAGGTGAATATTTTGTGTCACTTTACATTTGCATGTCTTCACTTATATTTCGTTTCTGCAATAGACAATGTGAAGGCATTGTATAGGCGAGGTAAAGCATATATCGGCGCCTGGGAAGAAGAAGCCGCTATGAAAGATTTAAAGAAAGTAGTAGAACTGGATTCCTCTTTAGGGAATGTCGTAGACAAGGATTTGCAAGCGTTTGCATTGGCCATCAAAGAAAAAGAAAAAGTAGAGAAGAACAAATACGCTAAAATGTTTAAATAAATATGTGTATATTTACATATTTTCCTGTATATTATAACATTACCGTTATAAGAAAAGCTGGTTAAACTGATTATTTCGTAATTTCGTTCGTACTATCCGTTGCGCATTTCGGAATATTCGTTCGTCGCCATCTATTTTACGTCATGAGAAAACTGAAGATACTACGTGATTTTATCAACTTTATGATCACTGTCGATCGACAGGGGAAAGAAATATGTTTGACATATGGCACGATTTATTTTACAGTATTCTAAGCAAGCGCAAAACATGCAACGGATGATTTTCTTCAACGCCGTAGCATGCAAGAAGGTTTAAGGTAAATGAATAATTACATAATCTTATTAGAAGGGTTAACTAACGCAAACGTGCTACTCTAACCTATAAGCTTACTTGCTAACACTTTACAAAGGAGCTTTTCAAATTTAACCATAAGAATAATATGATTCATGTAATGTTACACCTATCATAGGAATGCAAAATTAATCTTATTCCATATTATAAAGAATTCATTCCAATGGTGATATTGTATAAGTTATACTTAATATATTTTCATCATTTTCTGAACAAACATGTTCTATTGCAGGTAGATCCTCTGTATACTAAATAAATTAACAAAATGAAGTTAGTAGCACGTTGTGTTGACAAGGATGGAGAGGGGTGAGTACGATCACTGATTTTAATATACTCACTTAAATTATCATTAGTTTTATTATTCATTAAAATATTGCAGAAGTGTGGCATTGGTCCCGGAGAACACAGAGGACATGTGGCATGCATATAATGTTATCGGGGAAGGGGATCTTGTTACATGTTCTACATTCAGGTGGCGAATATTAACATTTTATTTCAACATATTATTATTCTAGCGATCGCATTATTATAGTGTCGTATACATAAATATTATAGGAAGGTGCAGATGGAAAGTGCAACGGGTAGTTCAAGTAGCCAGAGAGTGAGAACTACACTTACTATATGTGTTGAGAGTATATACTTTGATACACAAGCGTGTGTCTTGAAATTGAAAGGTAGAAATGTCGAAGAAAATAAATATGTTAAGGTATGTTTTTATGTACATAACGATCTCTAATAATGTCGTCGAGTTGATATTATCCTGAACGATTTCCTTAGATGGGGGCATATCATACATTGGATGTAGAGCAAAATCGGAAATTCACTATTATCAAGTCTAAATGGGATTCCATATCTTTGGAAAGAATTGATACTGCGTGCGATCCCACACAGGTAAAAACGACAAATTGCTTCACGAACCGTACGGTGCATTCAAATATGGTGCTCTATACTTTTCACTAGAATGCTGATGTGGCTGCAGTAATCATGCAAGAAGGTGTAGCTCATATCTGTCTAATAACCTCGAACATGACAATAGTGCGTGCAAAAATTGATCAAGTTATACCGAGAAAGCGGAAAGGAAACATTTCGCAACATGAGAAAGTATATTAATTGTTATATATTCATATGCTTCTATTAACAAATTAATGTATGTCAGCAATAAATAATTCCAGGGGCTGACACGATTTTACGAGATCGTCATGCAAGGTATCTTGAGGCATATCAATTTTGATATTGTCAAATGTATCATTATTGCCAGTCCTGGATTTGTCAAAGATCAGTTTATGGACTACATGGTGCAACAAGCAATTAAGGCTGATAATAAAATTATATTGGAGAACAGGGGCAAGTTCTTACTTGTCCACGCAAGCTCTGGCTTCAAACACTCATTAAGAGGTAAAATTCTACAAGTGGAAATATGAGAAAAATATCATTTGAAGTTCGGCTAGAAAAGCTTTATTACAAAGTTATAAACAAATGGAAATAAAGCAGACAACGGCTTTCAAAATTACTAAATTGAGTACCTTTTGATTTTTATCTATGGTGAACTATAAAAGATAAGGTTTATCGTACAGGAGTGACACACATCGTACATGAAAAATTAGTACGACGAATGAATAAATCGTTTACTGAAGTGCAACAAAGTTACCAGGATATTTGTGCCGCAATAAGTTCCATAAAGCATTCATATCAAAATTGTATTCACGTACAAGGACAACATTTTGAAATATAAAGATGAACACGTTCGGCCGTTCATATTCTGAGGAGTAAAATCCGCTGTTATTTATTTCACTTTCATTGGTTTATGACTTTGTAATGGAGCATTTCTAATCGAACGCTCCCACGCTCCCACAGTTTGGTCGGAAAACTCTGGGACAATTTTTACAGCAAATCGTCTGTTGATAGAAATGTTGCTAAATGTATTCTTCATTTAATAGAAGTCTTAGCTGATCCGGCGGTAGTCTCGCGTATTTCCGATACGAAAGCAGCAGGTGAAGTAAAAGCGTTAGAAACGTTTTACTCCGTTTTACAAACTGATCCGGCGAGAGCTTTCTACGGCAAAAAACACGTTGAAAAAGCTAATGAAGCGCAAGCCATAGAAACATTACTTATCTCAGACAAATTATTCAGGTAAACGGATTAGTATAATTTCGCCAAAATGCAAGAGTATTTGTTCTCACGTAAAGATGTCGATTATTTTCAGATGTCAAGATGTGTCGCTGCGAAAAGAGTACGTGGAATTGGTGGAGAATGTAAGGTTGTTCGGTGGTGATGTCAAAATATTCTCCAGTTTGCACGTATCGGGCGAACGTAAGTTGTGCTTACATTTTGCTTAGCTCAATTTTAATTGTGGAACTGTATAACCGTTACGTGTATATATTTTTTCCTGCAGAATTGGAGCAACTTACCGGAGTCGCAGCAATATTACGTTTTCCAATGCCAGAGTTAGAGGACGAAAGTGATGGAAGTGACTCAGACGAAGATGATTAATAAATTTTACTGTATGTTACTGTGCAATTGTATATATCTGTGCTGCGCGCAATCAAAAATATCAAATTGTTTATTAACACACACACACACACACACACACACGCACACACACATGCATTCACAAATTGACTATTTCTTTATACTTCAAATAAGTGTCTGATTTATATTGTAATCATCTGTAATTTATTATACTAATCATAAAAAACAATGTTCCTACATGTGGTTGTAATTCAAGAATGTTTCCGGTTAATTATTAATGGTTTTTTTCCAACGGTCGTTTGAGTTGACCAATGAGACAGTCAATTCTTCAGTATATAGTCGGAATTTTAGCTTGTTTGCGCTGGTGGTTTGAATTATGCACACGGTTTGTCGTGTTCCTCAAGTTCTGCAGATAAAACATTTTATCACCACTGGGTGAGTAAACAATATATTACTAAATACAACCATATCCCTTGTAATTGGATCGTAGGATGTTTGGAATTGAATAAGATGTAATCTGCCAGGAATGAATCGTCTGTTAAAGATGTAAATAACACATTTCACATGTGTACACTATTTGACGTATGCCAAACACACTCACAGAAAAGACAGGAAGATTTATCGTAAAAAGGTTTTTTTATTTCGTAATGTTCATTCGTGTTGTATGTAAAAAACTACGCTCTAGCTGTGACCGTTTTAATAGCCGCGTCTGCATATCTTGGGAACAAAATACCATCGCAGTTACGGATGTCATTTTATTTCTTTTATTCAGCTTTCTTAGTGGCCCCCACATCATTTCGCCGTTCGGAACTCTCTTACATTACAACGTGCATTTCTAAATGCAGCATATTATCGTATTTCATAGTATCACATACCCCCGTAACTATCATTGCATACCAGGGACCATTAAGCCAGCTGATAATAGGCGATAAATACCGTTAAGATTTTTTGTTTCCCTTATAACATTTGTTGTTGCATTTATTTATATATTGGTAAGAAATACTATACGTGAGTATCTATAACATTATGTCTAGAATACGGTTTTGTTTAATATTACACTGCTGTTGGCCCTTAACTTCATAATCGGTATTACTGACATTGCGTACTTACAAATTTCTTAAAATTTATATGACCTTGTATATATATATATATATATGTACATATATATATATATATAAATGTCATTACAGTCTGTCATATTTAAGCTCTTCGAATATTAGATAACCTGTTCTACGTTTTACACAGCTCTCTCCGAATATTGTCATGATTGCAAAAAGATATCCAAATAGTCTGTACATTTATTTGTCACCACAGGATTTGACGTGTCTTGACTGTATCTTTGGAAAAGGAAGACTTTGTCTATCAATCGGTCCGTTTCAGAGATTTGATCAGCTTGATTAGAATTGTTGAATCATAAGTGTTGCTGTATTTCATTCCCCGCAAACAATAATCTATTTTATTGGATATAGCGAAATTTTTACTTACAAATAAGGACAGTTACCGATGAGCTAAAAGTATAAGTATCTCATTAATGTATGTAGAAATAACTTTTATCAAACATAAACATAGAATAGTCACTTTTTAACAGGCAAATATTTATCTTTTCATAACTGTTCTTTCACTCTCCTCAGCTCCACGATGATCATACTTCCGCTTTCAGGCATACTATTTCTCTCTCTCTCTCCCTCTCTTTCATACACACTCTCCCGCACTTTACTTTTGCTTTGCATACATTCAGCACGACAAAATATTATTATTTCTCTTTATATTTACAACATACTTTCGTCGCGTTGCTATACGTAATTACAATAGAATTTGACCGGAATTTGAACATTTTCTTAATACCAATTTCTTTGAAATACTGGGTATCGTTTCTATTATGTTATTATCATTATTGTGCATATTGACAGACCATTTCTTTTAGATGTCACGTTAAGAATGTAATGAAAGAAACGTATTAGGGAATCTGTCCAGTTCGTACCCGTACAATTTATGCACGTACGCTGGATCGATGAAAAGTTCATACTAACGTTTTACAATGAAACTAACAAAAGCGCAGGAAGACAACTCTTACAAGTTACATTACAAATTAAGTATTGCAAATCGAGTGTAATTCTAAGTAGTTTTTAGGTTCTTCGCTTATACGAATCAACATATTTCCTTTACGAACATTCGTGTATAATAAGTGGCTTAGCCATTGCAACAAAAGGACAGTAGTTCGAAATGACAGCCTCATTAAAGTACCCACAGGCAGAGATCCATTTTGGTTCTTTATACATTTCAATGCATTCCTCCTTTATCTAATCTATAGTTGTGCAGAACTTTTCCGCGTTGACACTTCGATTAATCGGATCGCTGCACAATTTAGAAATTTCAGGCTGCAGTACATGCGTCTATTCAGTATTATGACGACGGACATTTTTGGCACGCACAATCCTAATGTCACACTCGTGGCATGAATATATTAAGGGGTCGGAATATCATATGATTCAAATTAGCTACTTATATATTGTCCGTACGTGTCCCTTTCCTTCATCATATCTGCCCCAGAATAATAATCAGTCTCTTCTTAGAACATCAAACGTAGTAACGAAAGAATTCTCGCTGCTCATTAATCACTTTCACATGCTCTCTCGTAGCTTCGATTCAACTGGTATGTCAATTTGCGTAAGAAATATAGCTCTGTTATATAGTGTAAAATGATTCACATTCAACTGTAGATTTGTTCAATTGCGTCCTGTACAAATACGTACAAGTACGAGCAAAACAAATTTTTACAAATATTATTAATATCATTTTCATATTCGTTTTGATCATCTAACTTCAACGCTATGCAATTTAAACATTTTCTATTCTCTTTCGCCACAAAAGAAATTTGACACATCGTATTGATGTTAATTTACTCTTATAAACATAATTTATTTACAAAAAAGTCCGTCGCAATAGGCATTACAAATATCTTGCAAAGTTTCACGAATAGTTAATATCGCCACAGGCGCTTTTTTTAAATGTATACAGTATTTTGTATAATAGATAAAATCTTTATGTTTCGTGGTCGATATACTAACTAAATTATATAAACCTAATAATTATTACCTGATTAACTGCTCTATAAGTAAACGATTGGTCGACTGATGCTTTTAAGTACACTTTCATAACCGGGATATAAGACAACACCATGTCTTGTTCTTAAGTAAGTGCAGAACAATACAAAATACTGGTTCTCTTATTATAGCCGTCGTTACTGGTCAATTCTGTCGCCACTGCGGACTAGAACGTTTCATACGAAAAGTCCGTACCGTTTGACAGAGTAAACCGCCCTAACCGATTTTAGCATTTGTATGCTACTTGACACCGATTTTCATTTGTACACAGCTTATCATTGAAAAAGTAAATGCTCTGCGTGTCACCTTCAGTTTTACTTTCAGTCTCATTTGCATCTTACATGCACGCTGAATGTCGAGCATACCGTAGGCCGCTTCGAAATTCGTACGTTTCAAAAAATAGGGAATAATGCGGTTACGCAAATTGCGTATGGAGGCATCCCTATAATAAGGTGTCATCCTTTCGACGAGGCATCAAGCAGCCTATTTCTAAGTAGACCTATACATATGTAGTCCCCTCACCATCAAGAACTAGCGTAATTGCAGACTGCGTGTCTGTGTTGCATCCGCGGTCTTCCTAGGTTTCAAGCTTTGCGATTATCTATTATATCCAATTCCCTAAGCTTATGGACCCTATAAGCATGGAATCTGCAACGTGTTCAAACGAAGACTGTCATGTTACATGTGGGTTGTTTACTTGACTATCGTTTAAGGAGCGTTCTGTAAATAAAACTTACGGCATTTTTGCTGTGGTTGTAGTTTAGTGATCCCCTCTTAACAATTCCATCAGTAGGTTAAACGAGCTGCCTTCACCCTCGGCGCGCTTCGCACTCAACAATTCCTTTCCTGCTTGACATGTTCGCTGCAAATCAGGAATTCTGAGAAGCAACTCACCGAATTTGGCAGGCATCTCTGGATACCTAGCGATGGTGTATTGCTGCAACGCTTGGAGAGCCTTTTCTTGTGACGCTCTTACTTTCTCGGGCTCTTTCAATTCGCTCGTATCAGATGTAAGCAAGACAATGACCTAATATTTTGAAAATTGATTAGAAGCATACCTTCGACACGGATTGATAGTTGAACAGGTAACGCGCTTGGACAATCAGTTAGTGCGGAAGCTTAAGGAAAACGAATTACCTTCATCGCTACATACTCGTACTGATCTACCCTCAACCTCCGTAAGTTGTTTGTGAAAGCGAGCATCCTCTCGATGCAGGTCGCAAGTCCGAGTTGCCTGGCCTGTTCTAACGTAATCGACTTGCCAAGAGATACCCTTATTTCTCCAGGAGTGCTCATACTACGGAAGCAGCACGAAAATAGCAACAATTCGCACCAGGAATTGATGAGCAGGCAAATCTGATCGTCAATCGAGATGTTCTTGAACAGCGGCAGACTCTTGCACCACTTGACTATCTTGTAGAGTCGATGGTCGGCGATGTTGCAGAGATTGGAAAGAAAGTCCGGATGCTGCGTTGAGTTGCCATTTGAGTTGCCGGTTATCTGCGAATTGCCATTGCTCGTGGTATTCACAGAGTTTGTGGCAGATCGTGGCTGTTCATGTGGTCCACTAGGCACGGAACCGGTAGAGCATGGTCGCGCCGGGTCCCCTCCTCTCCTGTTAGCGGTGTTTCCATTCCCAACGGTACCGTTTGTCGAGCAGCAGTCCACTCCCGTATTACCACTGTTGCCACCACCTCCGTTTCCAACGCCCGCCTGGCCACCACCACCCCCTCCGCCTCCACCTTCTCCTGCTCCTCCTGCTCCACCGCCACCTCCTCCTCCTCCAGCATTACCAGCTGTTCTACCGCCAATTCCTATCACCATTGGGTCTCCACCGCAGGGATTCCTACTTGTAACCATTCCGCTACCGGGTTGGCCACCGGTCACGCGATCGTTATCGTTATAATGCCAAAGATGCTCGACGTCCATGATATCTTGTAGCAACTGCGGTACCACCTGCATTTTGTGAGCGTGATTTGAATGATGCCTGATGGGATAATGATGCTCGCTACCGGGTGGCGCCGGACTGCAATTGCCAGTGACTGTCATCTTGTCGCCGGTCATACCTCCGGCTGAGCTGCCCACGAGATTGGCGGGCAGCGTGTACGTGCACTGATATGTGCTTCTACCGCCCCTGGTGCGATCCTCTCTGATCGCCTCGAGCTTCATGCCCATGTTTAGGCACTTGTCGAACCGGCAAGCCGGACACTTCTTCCGTGTGGCGACGGTGACCGGACAACCGGCGCCTCTAAGGCACACATAGTTCTTTCGATTTTGGACAGTCCGTTTGAAAAAGCCCTTGCATGACTCGCAAGAAAAAATGCCGTAGTGGAAGCCACTGATCTTGTCGCCGCATATCGGGCACGGACTGTTGATCAGCTGCTGTCTCGTGGAAATGCCGGATGGCGTCGATGGGATTCTGCAGTCTTCTTGATCGTCTGCACCGGGATGGCCGGCGTCAGGCGAGAGTTCGGAACCCGGTGCCGAAGAGGTGGAGGAATAGTGATGGGCTCCGACGGCTGAAGACACAGTGGCGGGCAGATGTAAGGGACTACCCTGAGTGACTTGATGCTGATGATGCTGGGAATGGGCATGAGGGTGTCTGGGTTGCTGGACGGGCGAGTGCGTTGGCGGACTAAGCGAACCGTAACTGTAACAACTGCTTGACGCATCGGAATTGTTGCGCGAAAGAGAGTGCGAGAGGGACAGGGACAACGAGGATGTTGAATTGTTGAAACTGTGCCGGGACAGCGAGAGCGACGATGAAGGTATCGGACTGCTGGCACCTAGGGCGGAATGACGCGCTGCGTGAGGACTTTGGGTCGGCGAACTAAATACGCTGTATGCCGAATGAATGGCGGAATCGGGAGATGGAACCTATGTCGAGAAATGAAGAAAACATAGCAGTAGAGAGAATGCGTCTGTAGCGACATGGCCGTAACGGTATTCTAAACGCGAAATGTTACCTGTGATCTCGTGTGACTGTGTTTCGTCAAATGATGGCGCGGATTAAGAACAGGACTGTGATTGGGCGTCGAACTATTGTAGCCACCGAGAAGTTTTCCTACCAGCAGAGGTAAGTCACTCTGCTGGGCCTGTTCGATATTCTCGATCCCGCGTTGTTGTTGCTGTTGTTGTTGTTGTTGCTGCTGCTGTTGTTGCTGCTGTTGCGGTTGTATTTGTTGATTGTGCGTAAGCGGGAGGCCGGCGTCGTGAAAGGATCCGAGCGCAAATCCTGGGCTTGACCGAAAGTCCGGCTCCGGTTTTATTGGAAATTTTTGTTCTATCGGCCCTGGACTTGCACCGCATACTTGAACGCCTTCCATCGACGTTTCTTCGTGCGGATCCTGTAACAATTCAAAGTTAGTGTACTGTAGCATGTATCTCCGTGTGACAATCAGCAAATTTGACCGCGCACTTACCTGGTTGGTGAGCGTATTGGAAGACATTTCTTGATCCGAAAGTTCGCCCTCCCACGACATCGGCCTCTCAGGCTGATTCTGCTGTGCAGGATCATTTCCCTCGCAGCATCCGCTACCGTCGACCTCACCATCCCCGTCAATCTTCTCGCCCTGACTTCCGACAATGTCGCGCTTCTTCTTCGTGCGCAGATTTACCCCGCGGAAGTCAATCTTGCTAATTTCCCCGTCGCTGTCTTCCGCATCGTCAATGTCGGGATTGGAATTTCCGGGGACAATGCCGACACCGATACCGATGCCGATGCCGTGCGGACTTGTATTAGCAGCAATACCGGACGCGGTGACGACGTTTGTGCTCCCGCAGCCTAGCACCGAGCCGCAACTGGAAACCACCGACACCGTCACGCCGTTCTGGCCTCCCAGATATTTGCACACGCCTTTCCCTGCAAAAGTTTGTCGTCCGCTGTCAACCATCTTTGCATCTGTTATTTCGTACCGCGTCTTATTTCTAACAAATACACCAAAGCATATGGTTGACGCGTTGTATTATATATTCGAATCTCAAACTCTGTCAAGCCCTCAATGTGACAAATGTTCATCTTTATGTCTCGTCGTATAACTCATTCGTTGCCAATTATGAGATATCTCGTGCTAAGAGTATGTACTACGAGTAGCGGCTACGAGTAATCTTGCAGCATATTTTTTTCAAATTGTTATGAATACCATTCAAAGACTATATCTGCAATAAACGAATATAAAATTTGAAGACATTCCGTTATTTTTTTTTAAATAATTGTTTTACATCCAGAGGAAGACGTTTTTAATTTCTTCGACAGCGAGTGGGTTAACCATTTTGAGACTGACGTTTATATTTCGATACGACTTGAATATAAGACCAACGACAAATGAATTTCTATATGCGGAATTGTCAATTTTATACCCCTGATTGCATCACTTTCGGTAATACTGATCTCCAGATGACCCATATGCCAAGTCATCGGCCAACCGGTAGCGGCATTACACGACACACGCTGTGTTTTTGGTCTCGACAGGGTTAAAGAACGTGCCTGCACGCCTAAACACATCTTACCCGCGCACCAGTGCAATCCTGTTCCTATAATACTTCGACACCCGCAAACTGTCATACGTCCGCACATCTACGTCACTAAAGACATCGGGAAGAAGTGTACATTTGCAAGACAATCTTTACCGTCGTGCATCTCGTGGCTGGGTGGGAGATTGATGGTGGTGACAGAGACATTCTTGCCGGTCTCCGAGGAGCGTGTGCCGCCGGCAACTGTCCCAGTAGCACCACCGCCAATGGCCGACGTGGAGCAGCAGGTGGCCGCCGACGAAGTGGAGGTTGATGAGGATGCCGATGAAGCCGTGGAGGCGGAGACGCATGAAACGGCTGCTGCGTTGCTGGCATTGGAGGACGGGGTGCTTGCCGAGGCCGACGAGGAGGTCTTCCAGGGTTGGGTAGACGGCCACCAGCCCGGGCCCGGCCCTGGCCCTGGTCCAGGTCCCGGACCCGGCCCGGGACCCTCCGTGGGCCCGTTTTGCTCCGACATTCTCAGCTGGCTGTGCTTCTTCTGTACGTGCGTGACGCGACTCGGGGCCTCTCGATCTCCCGAAGACCGCGCAGCATCCTGAGCCTCGCCTAGGCTCTCTGCTGCCGCCTGTTGGTACAGTCAAACGTCGGGCCTCTGTGCCCTACGGCTCGCTGAGTATACGACGCCCCTGCGGTCCAGGTCTGCGGTCATGTACGGTCGAGCAGCAGCACCGGGGTCCCGCCGGCACTGGGTATAGAGAAGTTGCGTTAGACGCGTCGGCCGATGGAAAACACGAATTTTAGCGTGCCGCGGCAAGCGTGCATGGGCAGAAAAACGCGCGCAGGATTGGTGCTACACGAAGGAGCGCGCGCACTTGCGTGGTCGCGAGACCAACGACCTTCGTTTTAGAATGCCGGACTGGCGAGATTCTGCGGTTTGCAAAAGCACGGCGTTAGACAATGAGCGTATGGGCGATTTCGTGACGGTGCTGAGACACGCCTGCATTTTTCGACGTCTGCGTTCGTCGGGAGCGCGGGCTACGTGCTGATTGATAATTATGCGTCGACCGTATTATGGTACCGCAATCTTTCACCTGCGATACGGGAACGCCGGCGTCGAGCGGAAACTGGAAAATAGCGATTGTGCGCTCGCTGGCGGCATGGCTCTGTGCGTGTGCGCTGATAGTCGTCTCGCAAGGCCGGCCCACTTCCGGTCCTGCGGAACCACCGAACGACCTTCGTGCGAAAACATACGCGGCGTACGATCACGCCCGCACGTGTAAAGACCACGCGGCGCAACGGTTTTAGTGAATCGGCGTCTTTCGTTTGCCAAGTGTCGACGACGGGAAATGCGAATCGGCATCTTACGTTTACCGAGCGTGGACGACGGGAAATGCGAATCGACATTTTCGGTGATCAAAAGTTCCGTTTATATATCAGTGATCATTTACAACATGTAGTATATAGAATATACCTGTTTTATATTGAATACAGGATTAGTAATGGTAAAGGAAATTAAAAAAGCTTATGGCGAAAGTATGAGGCCATAAAGAAAAAGACTCGAAACGCGATATATTTTTTAATTCTTTTTGCTGCCTCTCCACAACGGGTAATCTTTTAATAACTACAACACTAAAGCACCATTTGCATCAGTGCTTGTACTGCTCAATTTTTTTTACAGAAGCTTCCATTTTACAAATTTACGTTGTTACCAATAAGAATACTCAGATTTCGTGATATTCCAAAAAATGTGCAAGTAAAGATGCACGGATCTGTTTCGCAGCATGCCGTTGACAATACGTAACCTACGTTGATACAACGACGTGACGAAAGTGCCAGATTTTTGACGTACCTCGGGTTTTCGAAAATCTGCCAAGATGTTGTGTGATGCACATTTGGTGTTACCTGTTGTAAATCGTTACCGACGACCGTTAACGAATGTACACGGTTAACACACTGACAAAAGTGACACGGTGGAATCTTGAGAACCACTGGGTCGCCTTTTACGTTCTACGAGATACTTTGCCCTAGTCTGTATCCATCTCTACCGCATTCCGTTAACTTTTAACGGTCGTACTGTCTCTCGTTCATTCGCTCGCCTTCCTCGTCTCATTATAGTTTTCTCGCCGATTTGAACAGTCTTGATGCCTGAGCCGAACACAGTATTTAAAAGTTAGATTTTGTTTTACTTCGACCAATTATCCAAATGTAGGTAGAAATTTTTGTTAGCGTGTACCGATCCGTAATAGCTAAACGAATTGAAATTCTTGAAGTTTGTCAATACAAATCAAACGTTTCGGTACTGTATGCGAGTCTTCTTCAAAGGAAATAAACATTTTTTAGAACTGCAGTGTTTTCTTGCGACTTTGTTGTGAATTTTTTAAAAATTAAAAAAATAAACAGCGATACGAAAAAAGTTTATTTCTTCCGGGAGGGCACGCACACAACGCCAAAACGTTATTATTGAAGTGTACTAGTCCGGAATTATTAACAAATAAAATTTTTAAAAATTTTAATTAAGAATTTTAGTGTTTCGATACTGTGTGCATGCTCTTTCGAAGGGAAAGTAAAATGTTTGACGTTACCAGGTACTTTTAGAATGTTAAACCACAGTTCACGAAAATGTTTCTTTTGAAGAAGGTACGCACACAGTGCCGAAACGTTGGTATTTTTATTTTCGAACTTTGCAAGAATTTCAATTCGTTTCATTACTACGGACCGATAAACGTCAGTAATAATCTTTACCTTCAATATCTAGAAGTAACTTATATAGCCTTGGTGTCTTTAATTTGCGTAGCTCATTAATGTGTTCATAAGTGCTTACAAAGAATTTGTACTCTGTGCCTACACTGTAAAGTTTATCCATATCATTAGTGTATGAATAGTTAAGTTTACCGCGAGTTGAGTCGGCACAAAGTCGTGGGCATTTTAAGATAACTAAATGTGCATGGTTATATATTCGCCGCGCATATTGCCCGCACTATCGCGAGCTCTTTAAAACAATGACTGTCAGATACACTACGCATTTTTAAGTACTCGCCGTAGTATTTTCTCCGCGTACGCATAAGCTTTCAATTAACGTCTAATAAAGGGTCAAACGTACCATTTCTAGACGAAGTTAGAACCAACGGATGGGTAAGAAAGAATGAAGTTATATGTCGAGTATAACTCGCTTTTTTGAAAAGTTATAAGACGTATGAAGAAATTCAAATAAATCTCAAGCGTATTGATAAATTCGCAATAGTTTTAGAGATGCGATCTATAATTGCGACCACGCATTTATATAAGTGTTAATTATATTATAAACATGTACGAAAATAAGTACATATCTGTACATTTCCATCACATTCCATGATGCGTTAAAATGTTTTATTCCAACTGTTATTAATGAAATGAGAAGTTCGTCACGTTTCTTTCAATAATAATTTCAACATTTTAACATTTTATCGGTACACGCCAACAATTTTTAATTTCGTTCTTCCGTTATATACACGGTCACGAATATGTGACATACCAATCTCTTATACCCGCTATGAATATGTACGATTGATACGAGAAGAGACACAGCACGAGACCCTACGCATCCTTTTATACGTAGGTACGGTGTATGTGTGTCTCAGCTAACCTACGTTTTTGGAAGCGAATGTACACCGTATCTTCCTGCTTTTTTCTTCCAACTCGTTACTTCCTACTCATTTATCATCACTTTTTACCCTCGATCTTGCCAGATCAACTTTTTGTGCCGTAGTTTTCAAAGTGCGACTTCTTACTGAGGTTATCAAGATATCGAAAAATCTTATACATTTACATGCTACTGCCAGCATTTCCTGATTCAAACGTATACAGAAAATTTTAGTTAGTGTTAGAATAAAACTTCTTGAACGCCTGTTATGATTGAATATGCTTTATTCATCGTTTTTGAAACTGTGCATGTTTGCTGCTAATAAATGAAATGAATTCAAATGCAGCAGGCATTTAATAAGGTCTGTTACATCAAAGGTTGAACAATAATTGAAAATATAATAATAACGGTATGGCAGCGAAGGAGAGATTAAAGAATTTCAATTCGTTTTATTATTACAGATGAGTACACGCTAATAATCATTTTTATTGTCATTTGAGTGAACTGTCGGAGTATAATATAGTTTTGCTATAGGATAAAATGAGGAAACTTTTTTAACGCATTTTATGGATGAATATGAACTTTATTTGCGATTTTTTCTCAATTCTGCATGTTTTCAGACCCTAACGCCCTCTTCAGAAGTCTATTGTACAATAAAAATATATTTTAATAGATATCTCTTAGATATTAAGATTCAATTCCCTTAAAAGATATATAATCTTAATAGACGTTTTCTCTATACAACTGAAACCTAAACAGAAGGCCCTAGGGCCATGAAGCAAACAGAAATTAAAAAAAAAAAAAAAAAAAAAATTAAAGTAAATTTAACCATAACCAATGTTCAAGAAGTTTCATTACCAGTATAGAAATGTGAAAGTGCACTGTTTTTGCATTATATACGGAAATCTTTTGGAAACGTATTTATGTGTTGCTAAGCAATTAATTGTGCAGTATCGCCCAGTACACTAAGAGAATTTGGGTTTCCCCTTTCTAGTTACACAGATTTTGATTAATACCTTGAGTGTCAAGCGTATTTTGCTTTTGTTCCTTGTGAGGTTCAAAAGTCAATGAATCTCTCTCACCGCTCATGTCTAACCCTATGTCGTATGGCTTATCTGCATTAGAGGTTGCCTTAATTTGTAGAAATCAACGCCATCGGTTGTTTTAGATTACAATATAGAAAAGAGCGGCATTAATCTATCTGATCAACTGATTTCACATACGTCAACACTGAGAAAAAGCACGAAATGGTGCCGAGAAAGTGGTATATACTTAATTCGCGAACTATCAATTTTTAAAGCCTTTACATTTTATAAAACTGTGATCAAACAAAATATGCATATCATACTTTTTAAGGAATTGTCATCTCTTGCATTACTTATTTCATCATTGCGTTAAGCACTTGTACAAACACCAAAAAAATACTTTCCCGTTGGCACGCTCTAATGCTATCTCGGTTCCTAGAATCTGTCAGCGCCAACTTTGACAGACTTTACTTTAAAAATCATCTAAAACGTTCCGCACATTCTAATTTTCTGCATTCGGCGGCCATTTAATCGGTATCAACAAAATCGTCTCCGCCTCTAACCCCTCAACTAACTCCGTCTCTCATCTTTCAGAGGTTTCCCAAGTACCTCCCATTTCTGACATACGCGCACGCAAACTTAACAGCCTCATGCTCCCTTCTTCTTGAAGACGCAACAGAAGATAAAGCAGTGTGCGTCGCGATCTTTTGTGAAGGGCCACAGTTCGAAACAACGTGGTGGCTCTCGACTCTTCTCTTAGGAACCCGTGCACCGACGCTTGGACGCAGAGTACGGTGGTGGAGTGGCGGGCGGCAGTAAGGTCAAGGCCCTCTGCAAGCGCCCTACCCAGCTCTATGCACCTTCGGGGTCACGTGACGCGGCTCAAGGTCTTCTCTCCCTACTCTCTTGCCCGATGCGTTGCCATACCACGCCACGCCATGCCACGCCATGCCACGCCACGCCAAATGCTTACTCCATCACACGATACCATGCTGCAGCGTAGGACAACACCGCGGCACAGCTATTATTTTCTGAATTAGTACAAAGCGTTGTTTCAGTTGTTAAAACTTATACTAACTCCTCGGAATATAGTACTTAGCAATTCTAATTAATTGTATGTGTGTGTTCTGGAGACACTTTACGAGCCATCAGGAAAAGGCTGACGTAAATTGTTGATTATTGCAAGTAACGATGTAACACTTTTCTGTAAGATTCGTGTAAATAAACAAATTAAAACACACGGCCGCGCAACTATTATTGTCTAAATTGGTGCGAAGCGTATGACGTAATTTATTGTTTATTGTAAGTAGTGACGTAACACCCTCGTAAAGCTTACGCGAAGGAAAGAATGAAAAAAAAAAAAAAATACTGTGCCACCGTGCAGACAGATGCAACGAGCATTTTCTGGCCGGTCTTTCTACTCGTGCCCTCCGCGCGACACAGGCTAAAACCTCGCCATTCGCCACCTCCCTTGGCGACACGTACTTCGGTCCAAACCCATCGGCTGTGGGTGACGCCGATGCCCGGGACAAAGAAGAAATTTCGTGTGCTGGTCATTGCACGTGGTGTTTACCGAAGTCGAGAGAAACGTGAGGGGTGTGTAATAGGTTTTCTCGAATTATTCGAAGGTATTGAAAACGTAATGAATGACGTGGATGGAGGGAAAGGTTGACGTTGGGACTAATCGAGTTGAACAGTTGTAAAGTGGGAGGGAAAGTAATGATGTGACGAATGATGCAGGCGTGAGGAGAAATTTGATGGATTTCGATGATTTTTGAGGGAAGCGCGTTCTGATAAATTCATAGCACATACAGCAGTTATGTATTCTTAAAAAGGCACAGCGGCACCAGATAATTCCACGGACGTCTTTTAATATCCTTAACGAAGGATACAGGCGTGCGGAGAGATTTGATGAATTTCGGCGACTTTCGGGGGAATCTTCTTCGGATAAATTCATACATAGTGCACAGAGTAATCATGTATTATTAAAAGGATGCTGCAATACCAGATAATTTCGCGAACGTCTTTTAATATCCCCAACGAATGATAGAGGCGTGAGGAGAGACTTGATGTATTTCGGCGATTTTTTAGGGAAGCTTCTTCCGTTAAATTTATAGCGCACGCAGCAGTCACGTATTATTCAAAGAATGCTGCGACACCAGATAACTCCGCGGCCGTCTTTTAATATCCTTGACGAATGACATAGGCGTGACTAGAGATTCAACGATTTTAGCAATTTTTGACAGAAGTTTCTCCTGATAAATTCATAGTGCAAATCAATGTATTATTAAAAGGACGCCGCGACATCAGATAACTCCGCGAACGTCTTTTAATATCTGCGACGAAGTAACGTCCGCCTGCAATGCAGTTTTATTACATTCGCATAACGAGGCCAATGAATATAGAATCAGCAGATAAAAGATATCTACAACGCCACACCCACGCAACCGGCATTCAGGCACGGTTCGCACCTCTAAGTAATCACGAACACATCGCGCAGATATCACGCAGTGTCCAGTTTCGTTAATATCTTATTCTCCCACGGTACTTCCCTTTTAATCCTCGCTCGAGGATTAAAATTGATTGAACGCATGCGACCGCATTCAGCAGCTTCCACAGGAGCAGTGCAAACGCGTAAGTAACGTTCATCCATGAACATTTGCGTCTCCGTTTTTGAACATCTCAATGATTTATTGATTAGATTCTTTTGTATTTCCCTGAACCACGTACGCGACGCGGCACTTAGGGTCATGGCTTGACACAAGCCTGCAGGCGGCACACGGCAGGTGACGCGGAAGAAGAGGGATCGACGACCTACGGAGTATACGACGGCTCTATTTTAAGCGGGTCGTGTAAGTCCGGAGTCCTCGATCCTCACGGGTTGTTTCATGGAGTGACCGTGAAAGAAGACGAGGAGGAGGACGGAGAAAGAGGATGGCGAGGAGACGCACCACGTTTGTCTCTCTATTACGTTAGACGCCCGCGTCCTCTCTTGAGTTAGTTAAGTAGCGAGTCAAATACAACGCACGCGCGCGCCTGGTGTCCGTTACGCTGAAAATTCGACGAGATGCCATAAGAATGTACAGCGATCAAGAACGATCTCATACGTAGTTGTCCAGCGATATATTGCAATTGTACTGAGTGCCTTTCCCAAGATTGTTAGACGTCGTTAAAAGCGTCATTGCGCATGTTGTTCTTATTGAAAGTGTAATGTTCTGTGCCTGTACAAAAATGTTCGGCTTTGATAACGACACGCGCATAGTGTCGAAATGTTGGATTTCTTTAAAAAATCGATTTTTGATATATCCATTAATTGAAACATTTCATTACATGTTTGGAGTAAATTCCAATAATATTCGAAGAAGAACGATTTGTAATCAGCGGATAAAATGTTAAAACGGCGATTCAATTTAAACAGTATGAAAAAGTACTCCATTAAAAAGCGCACCCTATCTCGAACCGTGAGATTTCTGTACATACCAATTTTTCAACATATCAATCAATTGATCAGTAGGTGCCAAGGAAATTTCAAAATACGTTAATAACAACGGTTTAAATCATAAATGACATCACATCTATTAACAAATGGCGTTGGAACGTTTTGATAGTAACGTACGTATAAAAATGGAATCTTATAATAAGGGCAGGCATCTAATGTCGAAACGTCAGGTTTCTTTGTACAACACATTTTCAGCATACCCATTAATACAGTACCGTTGAGACATTCAGACACTGATCTAACTTAGGCACTACAAAAATGTACTCCTTCGGCACGCACACAATGTCGCAACATCACGTTTCTTCGGATACGCCAAGAAAATTTCTAAATGCATTAACAACAGTCGCAATAATGCGTTACATTACATCTATTAATAAACGGCATTAAATACCTTAATATTAAATTGTGTAGAAAAATTGACTCTTTTGATAAGGGTACGCATCTAACCCAAAATTTCTTTGCATAGCAAATTTTCTACACATCGATTAATATCTTTGTGACGTCTTAGACAGTGATCTAGCTTAGACAGTAGAAAAATGCACCCCTTTGACAAGGGTACGCACCCATCGCCGCAACGTGACGTCCCTTTGCACAGCGAATTTTCAGCGTATCAACAAACTGTTACCCGCCAAGGAAATTTCTAAGTTGAGCCTTCCGTTCCACACTCACGGCAGCGACACGCTTCTCCTCGATCAGCCGCGGCTTCTTTACATCATGCGTCGTACAATGCATTTACATGGTTGCCCATTACGCGTACAAACCGCCTTTTCTCGCCGCCACGGCATATCGTGGAAACTCCTGTCTCAGACGGGCACGTATATACTTATAAAGTCTTCGCTCACCGTGGAATCTCTTTTCCTCTCTCTTGTTCCCTCCACTTGCCCGGTCTCTATTTCGTCGAAGGTAGGAGCGTGTTTTCCTTTCACCTGGGCCAGTGGGCCTTGTCGAACGGGCCCAGCCGCGCATATCTTTAATATCTCGCGGTTATATACACACACGCCCGTACATTCTGGAGACTGGTGGTTAAGGAACTAGGAGGAGAAGGTGGAGGAGAAAGATACCCAGTGGCCCGGCCTGGGTGTCGATTAAAATTATTATTGCCGGTCGAGGGGCATTTTTGACCGGTGTCGAGAACCGGTTCGGTTCGGGACCGGCTGCAGGCAGTTGCCGTCTCGTGTCTATACACACCGCAGCATTTTCTTTTCACGTACGCGCAACGAAATCGTATCGATTCTCCGTCGATCACGCCCGGTCTAGGTATTTTTCAACGTGTTGCGTATGTCACAAGGTGAGTCGTATAACCCTCTGCTCTCGAACATGTTCTGCCGTCACTAAGTAGGAAGGGCGCATCGTTTCGTATAAATCGGTATTCCGGAAAGAATTAATCCATTTAAATTATATTTTGCAACTTTATTCGTATATATTTTGTCAAATGGAGGGTTTGATTGAACAGGGATCGCAGTAATAAGTTGGTCGTCATCTTTCACTCGGTATTTTTCTTTCTGAACGTACAATACAGACTCGTTTATTTCCACGCGCGCGAATAATATGTTATTTGTCATGCAGCCTAGTGTCAGAATACATCGTAGCATATTCTCGCAGTCGCTGGAGTTTACGTCTGAATTAATGGGCCGGAAATGTCATACATTTTAAATGGATAGGGGTTTCCCATTTTTTCATTGCTTTTCTTTGCAATGAATCGGAAATATCTCAAGGAAACAAACATTCGAACAAATTTTGTGCTTGCATGCGTTTTTCAATAATAACGTTCGATCTGTTCATGTCCTTTCACAGGTGAGTTTCAAGTGCAGAGTTTAAATCCGGTTGAACGCAGGCGGTTGAAATGAAAGCTGTGTGAGAGTGGAATTTTTATCGAAACTGTAATTAAATTGACGACATCGAACGCGTGCAAGTAATTTCAGGTTATTTGATTCTAGGGCTGAGACTGACGAGGAATGCGATTACACGCGGATATCTCGACTGGCTGGGAATAACTTAGGGTAATTCCGTTTAAACGTGCTACCTTTCGTTCTCGAGGTATTAAATGTTCACAACTTTGTGCAGTAAGCAGTGGCTGAAGAAGGCGTTGCGTAATAAGAAAGCAGACACGTATCAGACAGACTTTTCCACACTTATGCGTTATCTTGAGGTTACATCGATGCCCAATAAGAAATTTGTACCGTATTCGTGAGATCGCATGCCCGAGATAGAACAATGACTCACCAAATGCAGGTCCTTTCAAAGGATATATTCGCGTCGATCTGATAAGCACGTGAAATATACGCGCTCGATACTAAAATGTATAACGCATGTAGCCACGTTGGATCGAGTGTTTCGATCGGCAGGCATTCGGCCGGTTGCTCACTCAACTGCTGAAAGAATGCTGTATAACGCGTGCGGATTGCGGAGGAGAACAGGCGACGGCAACCGGCACGCACAATTACAAACCTACCAGGAGCAAACCGAAGCTGCAGAAATACTATATAACGGATGGCTCGATTGGCTAAATGTTCTCCATTAACACGTTGTATGACGTGTCACTCATATATGGGTGACGGACAAGTTGTTGCATATTTGCAAGAATATTGTAACACGTTAAATGTGGAGTCGATTTTATTTGATTTTCAGTTTAGGCGGCGCGCAACAACAGAGAATATGTTTTTGTGGATAAAGAAAAAACAGAGAGCAGAAAACCCCACTTTTGTTTTAAACGTTCAAGAAAATCCACTGAAATTCATACAAGTGTTTGAATATTATATGGTTTATAAAGTATCATCTTTCGAAGTTGACACTACTTGCCAAACGGAAGGTTTAGCGTCGGTTCCCAGGGTCCGACACAGTATTACAAAAGTATTTAACCGATACCGCATATTTGCGCGCAATTCGATAAATTGACATAATATTGTAATTAAGACACAGTTTTCTTATAGCCTTCTGAAAAATAAGTCTTGGGGGTATGAAACATGATGACCTTTTTTGAAGAAAAATCAAAATAAATTTTACATGAGTGATAGACAAGTTATTACATATTTGCAAGAAATTGCTAATAGTAATGTAGGTATTTAACCGATTTGCATCACCAGCGCGTATAGGCGCGCAATTTGCCTGGCTGCTATCATCGGAGCGCATACATGCGGAGAATTTCTCTGAGCATTGTCACCAGAAAATATATGTTCGCGTTAACAAACAGATTAAATGAATTAGCCAATTGCCAGGATCGATTTGGTAAGAAATTATGAAGTCTTTATTTACGCCACAACGTGTTTATTTTTTTGTATAATTAAAGAAAGTTTCGGCGATGACGGGAAATTCTCTACTTTTAGATGCGATGCAAATCGGTTAATAGTAGCAACGCACGCAAGTGTGTATAAATGCTTTGCATGTAAAAAGTATATACTAGCGTTGTTTCTTATGACAACCTCCGAAACGACTTGGACAAAGTTGTGGCGTTTCCAGAGGCTTGGGGCAATAAGTTACAGTTTCTTTACATTTTTTCTAGGTGTTTACCGCTCTAGTGTTTCTCTAAGTGTTTAACAACAAAAAATACATATTCGTTGTAGTTATTTTTCCTTGACAATTTTTTCTATGTATCAAATTGTGCGTTATAATTTAAACATCAAATTGAGTGCAAAAATCTTGCGTTTTTTATTTGTTTCCGTACAGCTCCAATTATACTCAGGATGAACAAAATTTCGACACCGCGGAAAATACTGAATTTATGCTGGATGGTCGTCGTGTCAAACTATCTACACAAAATCCAGCAGGGAAACCTAACGGTTTTAAAAGATTAATTAAAGATACATTCTCCGTATAAATTTACGACCTTATACATTGACTCGAAATAAGATTTGCTTTGCACCAAATTACTGCCTTGTACTGTGACTGAAGAAACCGTCAGACTTCTCTGTCGGACGCCGTGTAACGTAAACTATTTATGCTGGGTGCGGCATGAAACGTTTTATTCCGATCAATTCCTAACGTCGCAAAGTATTTTCGTGCAATCGCGCCTACCTGTTGCCTCTATAATCGCTTAGTTTCTTTTTCGCCCGATCTTGCGTATACTTGCTTCGCAAGTAATTATGAGTACGAGAACGATCCATGTCGTATTTAGCATTTAGGGACTAAGAGCGTTGCGGTTCTCACGTCTTGATGGAAATTCTTCAATCCGCACCTCGCCAGTTCAGGCACGCTTTTTGTTTCGCGAAGGTTGATAATTACAAAAACCCGACAGATTGACGGCTGAGTAGGTCATTCGTAAGATCAATGAATGGATTATCGCTATATAAAACTGTTTCTGTCTACGTGCGTGGTCGGGAAAATGAAAGGAAGAGGTCAGCGGTATATCCGTATATGCACGGTTATGTCAAGGAAGCTTGAGAACGTGCTGTTACTCAAGCATAACTATGTTATTTTATTTACTTTGCATTAAGAATGAACCTTTTGTCTTTGTGCGTTGATACTGTTAGACGACCGTCCTAGTGCCTACGCAGCCTCCCGTTTTATAATTGGATCGTAGATAACGGCTTTAAAATGTCCAGTTTTCAAAGTACATAATTCACTGAACGCAAGACCTTCGAGCTTATCGCGTCTTACGTTCTGATTAACCTAAAACATAACGGCGTTGATATACAGGTACGTGCACATTACGCCGAATCGTTAAAGAACCGAACAATATGTGTGAGTGACAATTTCCTCGTTAGACTTAATTATCGCGGAGGACGTCAGTGTTATTAATTTGATTCATCTTAATTACGCAGAGAGCTAGAAACGCTCCGGCTCGGCACTGGCTTTTATCGCCAATGAAAAGCGATTGTGTGATTTAGGGAAATACGAAATTTGTATGGCATGCACTGATCAAGTTATTAATACGTTCGAATTTACTATTCAAAGAACTCATTCACGTACGTTCCCTTAATAAAAGAGTACCTTTTTTCGTATTGGTTCCAGATTGTTCTTCCATTCCATGCAAGAAATGGCGTCGAAACTTATGGGAATTGATATTATTGGAATCTTTAACAATGTTTAACGCCATTTATGAATACCCGTAATGTTTTTTTTTTCAAAAGTTAATATGTTTCAAAGCTGTACGGCCTACTTTTCGGGAGTATATTTTATAGAAAAAACATGTTTTAATTACAACATTAAATCAATTCGTTTCTATTTCATTAGTAACAATTAATCTCAATACTGCTTTGGTTTATTTTTGGTTACAAATACTAAATAATGTTGTAATTGATGCACATCGTCTTATAAAATAAACTCCTGCGAGGGATACATGTTGTATTTTTGCAGAAAACTCAAAATAATATTCATTCAACCGAAACAGACGATTAATAGTTTTGAGCCCAACCGAGTTTGAACATTAGTATAATAAAATTGCTATCAACGAAATATGAAATCAGTTTAGCGTGTATTGGTCAAATGATTAACACGTTAAAATGGGCTATTCAACGGCACCTGACGTTTCAGCATGTGTGCCTTGGTTAGGCGTGTAAGTTTTTGAACTGTTTCATAGCAGTTACTCCAGGTAGCTTGTGCCATGTTTCTACCACGTTAATAAATGATCGAAGAATCAGAAATGTCTCATTGAGATTGTTTCTGCCCTGATAGTCCGCTGGGGTTGCCCTTTGCAAGTCCCTAACTACGTCACTAAATTTATGCACGCCGATTGCTGTCACGCAGTCTCCCGCTTTTTACAACACTCGGCACCACATTTTTTCGGTAGTGGAAAGAGACTAGCGTGCGGTTCGTCGAACACGAGTCAACCGATTCGGCCGATCGCGCACAAAAGGTTTCGATATTTACAATATCTATTAATAACAAGCTTCGCTACGCTTAATTCAGTAAATCGACACGAGGAGAAAGTCACGAAGCTATCTTCATTCAATTGCCACGATCAAAAAACAATCAATAGGCACGACAGCTTTCAGTAATATCAAGCGAATCGTGATTAAGTCAAACAACGCTCGACAACTTATCCGGGAGTTGTCAATTACATGGCGGTAAAAGTAGATACCGTTGGAGACAGCAAACTTACGTAAACTTTGAGAGATATTACTGTATAAGTCATACAGCTTCAGGAAATGTCGTTGTAATTTTTTATGAATGTGTTGAAATAAGCGCGAGATTTTCTGCTTGTTGCCTTTTGTTTGTAACCAGATACTTTTTTTCTGTATTTACGCGCTGCCTGAATGGAGAGTTAAATAAAAGCGGCGCCCTGGTCAATGTATTAACGTGTTGACTGCCACGCCAGAGTCACATGTTGCCCTCTCAGGAGGGTCACACGAGAATTTTGATTCTTCTAAGCGTGTCATGATAAAATAATTAGAAATGTGATTATATAAGATCATGTTCGTATTCATAGGGCATTTGTCTTACGAGTGAACTCACTTACTCGTGATAACTACTTTTAAATATTTTCTTACAAGTATGAAAAAATCATCTAATATAATTATACGAAAAAGATAACAATAAAAGAAAGGTCTAAGAATCCTGGTACAAAATTTTGCAATGTATGTGATAAAAAAAAAGTTGCGCATCATGATTCGAAATGTTAAATATTGGATGGAAAAAGTCACTGTGGACTATAGAGGGTGTCATGACCAGCTTCCTCATTCATGATTAAGATGCTCCAATCCTTTGCACTCGGACATGTTTCTTTAAAATTACATTGTTTCGGAAAAGATTACTCTATTCAAATTACATTTTGCATGCAAATTGATTAGTTTATGCTTTCTAAAATAAAATTGAAGTTTTATATCTTATACTTTTCTAAGGTGTGATAACGTTCAAAACAATCTGACCAATATGCATTACAGGTTTGATTGAAGATGTGTCGCAATAATGAATGATTTACTTGGAGTTCTTCTTTTCGTACATTCAATACAATCTCAGTTATTTTCCCACGTACGAATAATATGGAATCTATCGTTTAGCCTATTGTCTGAATATGTCTCTCATTTAATCGATTAAAAACTTAATGCATTTTAAACGGAACAGACGTTTTTCATTTTATTTCATTCCATTTATAATGGAGCAAAAATATTTTAAGGCAATGAACATTGAAACACATTCTCTATTTGCATACACTCTTCTCTACAATAACATGATAATCTCTTGGTGTCCTCTTAGAGGGGGCAGTCGAGTGCAAAGGGTTAATACGATAGACCGTACTTAATTTTCGTTGCAATATTTATAATATTTTAATAAAAATCCGTTTGTATTAAATGGTGCATTTTTCACTTGAGGTTCATTTTATTTCAATTATCCCAGATATTTGAAGCACCACGGTCACTGATGATCATAGTGGCCTCATCGAAGCGATCTTCTCCTATCACAGGTAATCAATGTGGCAGTCAGCCTGTTAATTGCCGCTGGAACACGCAGTTGTCGGCAGCGTTTCGAGCAAATTGGCAAGAGCATCGCGGCGCGATATACATAACTCGTTGCACCGTAACGCAAATTCATAAAAACGGCCGGCCATAGCCATGCTGCGCCTACTGCGTTCTTGCGTCGTCGCTAAAAAAGGCCGGGGAAAAAAGGAAAAAAACACAGAAAAACGCAAAGGAGAGAATGCGGGGCTCGGAACGCGAGCGTCGCACGAGGTACGCCGCTCGGTCAAGGAAGGGAAAGAGGAAGACGAGGAAGATCATTCTCGAGAGTGGAAAGGAGCGATCGAGGTGCGGTCGGGCCGGTGCGTTCGAGAAAGGTTCATCAATATTCATAAGTCGCTAGGCCTATCCGCGTCTCAAGGATCCAGGGAGTTTCAGCGCAGGCCGCTTCACTGCCCCCCCCCCCCTCACTCGCTCACTTACTCTTCACACACACAGACAGGCGCGCGCTTTTTTTCTCTCTTTTCTCATGTGCATAGCGCGCGACAGTTATGTTCCGCCGTGTGCGCCAGTTGCACCCATACGCCCGCGTTAATATGACTTCGCGCGGCGCGACACGCAAGGAGTCGGTGTACGCGGTGCATGCGAGTACGGGAGAGAGCGCAGTGCTCCTATGTGCACGTGAAACGTACACTGCGAGAACGATAAGATCGAGTCGAAGAGGCTTGCGCAATCTCAGAGTAGCGATTACCAGGAGAGGTACGGTCGTGGACAGACAGGCCCGTCGCCGACACCACTGCCACCACTGCGCCACCGTCACTCAATTTTTATATGGACGTACATACCCGTGTAGAAATGTGTATGCGCGCATGGACGCTCGATGCTTGCGTCCGATGGTACTTGCGTGTGTAGGTACGTCGTGACGGCCTACAACTGACGACGGTCAACTTTAGACACGGTGGAGCTAGGGCAAAGGAGTGTGGCTCTGGGCTGCGATTGAGGATGGACCAGAAATTAGCGGAATCGTTGGGACACCGAATGGTGTTGCGTGCATGTGGACATAGTTGCAAGAATGGTTGCTGCCATTCGGAGATTCTTCTTACCACTTTTACTGCCATCTCACACGTTTTTGGGTGACAGTGAAAGTACCGGACAGACGCGTCACACGATTAGGAGTGGAGATTATGTTGATTAATTGCCAAAGATCTTGGTAGGTATTTGGAACGATACGCACGAGGATGTAAGTATCTGTTGTGTTATAACGAAAATAATATAAAAACACAGCTATTGTTTCTTTCACTTTCTGTATGATCTTTTCTTTTTCACTGTTACATGATTCACTAACCAATGATGCTTCGTATTTTCTTTTCGACGTTATAAAAAAAATAAGATATCAATTTTAAGTTTTATACCACTCGTTACTATAACAAAAATATAGTTTCTTGTTTTTAATACGAACGGTGAATTTAAAAATTGTTCACTGAATGTTATTAGATATTTCATTGTCGACTATAGATTTTCAACTGAGTGAATGTCTCTGATCGTTTCGGTATATACGTCCTAATCTGCGGCTATGAAAAGAAGCAAAAAATCATAAAACAATATATTCATATGGTTGCATTGTGCCAAATTTCATTCTTATAAGTAGTCTTGATGTAGCCATGCGTGTAGCTTGATGGAAATTGTTTATAAATTCGCGAGGCAGTCAAAGTATTAAGGCGCTGACCGGGAACGGCGCCAATAGGTCCCGACGATGGAACATGTTTCTTTACGAAGTAGCGAATAACGGATCATTTCATATAAAATTACACAGTTTCCAAAAAAAAATACTCTATTCAAACTCTATTTTGCATGGAACTATATTCGTTTATGTTTCACGAAAGGAAAATTGAAACTGTATAGCTTACACTTTTCTAAGGTGTGACAATGTTCAAAAGAATGACTGGTATACATTGCGTACTTAGTTGAACAAGTATCGCAATAATAAGTTATTCGCAGTCTTTCACTTGGCGTTCTTCTTTTCCAACATACAATACCGTCCCGCTTATTTTCTCGCGCACGAATAATATGTAATTTGTCGTTCTGCCTATCATTTGAACAAGCAGTAGAAGCATTTTCTCGCGGTTGCTGAAATTCACCTTTCAGTCGATTGCCCCGAAATTTTATTCATTTAAACTGGGACATCAATTTTTCATTTGCAAATATTTGAATAACTTTTTGTTTCCATAAATTTTGCACAATAATAATATGCGATATATCCGTATGCTCTCAGAGAAAACAGATGAGTGTAAAGGGTTAAAGGGCGACAGGACTGTCATCTTTCGTTTTTGAGTAGTACGCGCAGTTACAGTGGGATACTAGATTCACGGATTTATGGTAGCACATTGGCGTTGTATTATGCATATGCGCATTTAAAAATTTTTCACACACCTATTTCAACATAAATAGATAAAATGTTACATGTGGTTCAACCTATCAATAGGTTTGCAACTTCTTATTTGAATTCGAGATTATCAACACTGGAACTGCATTTATGTTAGACTCTTAGGACTCTTACGCTGTACTTCAAAACTCGCCGGGAAACTTTATACTTGTATAGATACTATGATGTAAAACTAGATATAACTATGATAAGATACTATGATTGAATGTTTCAAGCATACCATACACCATATGCAGTGACTCTGATAACACGATATCACGATTCAAATTCTGTATTTTCAATTTTACGAATAAAGAAGTTGAGAACCACGGATAATAACAAGTTAAACGGTGTAAATTACTATGTAAATCAGTACTCTACCATTTTCCTCAGCTTTTCGTTAAGAAATATTAATTGCTGAAGTAGTTTAACAATTATTTCTAACGTAACGCAATTGAGCGAAATGCTCCGACGCCAGTGTATTAATGGATACTATGGAACGTTATAGAAACGGTTGCTATTGTTTTGTAACAATTTGCTACAATTTACAATAATAAAACCAAGAACTTTCGCTAAATTTTATTAATGAGATTATGCGATTGTATACTCCAGATCATTTCGTTCGCAAGCTTCTGATTTTTAAAGTCTGTATACCATGTAGCTGTATATTTCACCGAATAATGTCGTACCTACATATGTGGATAATGTGGGAAAGAAGTCGTATGCAAATTCGTTCGCGAGCATGTCCTTCTTTTCAATCTGGCCTTGTACCTGCAAATTGTCCTCTGGCGATAACTCCAGCAGAGGACCTTCAAAGCGTGGAGTCGACTGACAGGTCTAACTGTTCATTTGCAATCGAAGGTCGGTCAAGACAATTAAAAAATTCATTAATAAACAATGACGGTTTGATTATTTGGTTTTCTGAACTTCAAGTTGGACCGATATAATGCAAGTCCGAGACGCGCTGATAAGAAATTTATAGGAGTAACGGTAAAAGTCTGCTTGCAAGAAAGTTTTCGAAATTTAATATTATCGCGATTATATGCGAGACTGTATCTTTGCGAGTCTACTACTTTGCATCAAGGCATTCCACGTCGGTGTACTTTTTCAATTGTAGAAACAGATGTTGCAGGCATAACGCGTGTCAATCTTGCGATACTGTGCACTTTTAAATACAATGCGTCAAATGTTCAGCTCGTACAACTAAATCATAGTTACATTACTTTCCTTGCATTTACGAAACATTATATTGAAATTCTGGCGATAAATGACCGGAATACTGCTAGACGTTTGCCATCGCGCCTCCGTAATGCACGTAACGGTCGTCAAACGCACAGAGAAAGTTCCCTAAGCATTCGCAGTGACCTTTTGTCTCCGTTTCCTGGCTAAAAGATGCCTGCACAAGAGGTGCAACGGACACTTTCGACTTTCGCAGCGCCGCAGTTATTAAACAAATTCCAACGGTATTATATCATTCGACCTTCTCGAGCGTGCGAAACCCGGAGCCAGCGAATACGCCGCGCTTCTTCCGTTAATGTCGGAACAATCGATGGTCACGAGGCGCGTAAAATCAAAATCCGCAGCGAGCAACCAGTCGCCCGAGCGTGTACCGCTTACAATTCATTCGCCAGCGGCGTCCCTAGTCGACGCAAGGTCCTTTGTTCAAAACCCGGGACATGCTGCTCCGCAGTAACGCACGTCGTCGCGACACGAAGCACGCGTGGAGCCCGACTCCGAGCAGCATACGCTTCGAGCGTAACGCGACGTTGTAGGTGGAGCAATGAAGGTGGTGCGGTCCTGCAGCGTCCTCAAGTCGTTCTTTGCCTTCGCGTCCTCGTCTCTGCGTCCTCGTCTCCGCGTGTCGTCATAGACGTTACATGACATACGCGACAGGCGCGCGTGTATGCGTACATCACATCGAAGCCAATACGCTCGCCGCGATCTCTCGCAGTGTATATACGTATATACCGCTATAGGCTAACGCCCCGTCCATTCGTTCCCGTTTCCTTTTTCTCCGCGAGAGCGCGAGGCTCATGAGTCGAACGATTTTCTCGCTCGCCCTCCGCGTCCGCCTCTTTCACCTCCAGCGCCTCCTGTCTCTCGCTCGAAGCTGCTCCACACACCGCCGTCGTTTCACCTCTAACGCTACGGCACTGCGCGCGGTCAATTACTTTCCTACCTTGAGAATCGCGCACGGACGATTCGGTGATCCTCGCACGGCCGACGTTGTAAAGAGAACACGGGGGGGGGGGGGGGGGGGGGGGTTTAACGAGACAGGCCAAGACGAGATCAGGATCGGGATCAAGAGGAGAGAAGAGAGTCACAGCGCGAGGGACAGAGACGTAGAGAGGAGGTAGGACAGTGTACGTAAAGACGACAGTGACGCTCCGCCGATGCTTTCGTGCTTTTACTATGGCGGAGCGGGCAGGACTGGTGCTTTGTCGATTACGCCCGGCTTGCAGCTACGTTACCGCACTCACGGTGGAACGTTACGTTGGCGACCTCATATGTGCGCCCACGGTGAGCACGACAGAGTACGGTCGCGTTACCGAACGAATGCAATGATAAAGGGCGGGTTATAAAGCGGCGCGTGAATAATCTTTGCATGGGAAGCGCACTACTCTCTTACGGGGTGGGGTGGAAATTGGTTGCGAAAATGAAACGGCGGCTCTTGGCTCGCAACGTGCACGGGTCCACGTCAAGCTTTGTTCGCAATATAAAGGTGTCACGTGTCGGCGATTTTTGCTTACGTCGAGCACTGCGATCCAATGGAAATTAGTTGTAAAAGACGATTATTTTTATCGGGAGCTTCGTGGCGTAATGATATCTTTTCCCTTGACTGTGCGCGTACAGATTTCTTCTTATATTGGAGGTGTCACGTGTCGGTTGACTTTGACGTTTGTCAATCGACGATGCAATTTTTCCTTATAGCGTGCTGATACCGTGCTGTGATGAACATTAATTGCAGAGATGGAACTCCCATTCGTTCGTTTCACGGTGTCTTTCCTTGCAGCATACGGACTACGCGTGAAGCTTTCTTCTCACAATAAAGGTGTCACGTATCAACGATTGACTTCGATGGTTTAGTTTTTGCTAGTATCGAACCAACATCGTGCTACAACGAAAATTACTTGCAAACGCTTTCGTTTGTTTCTCATATTTTTTTTGCAAAACAAACTGCGTGTTTTATACCGAATATGCACCCTGATACGACAAAAATTAATTACAAAAATGGAAATCATTTTCGTTTGTTCCGCGGCGTAATTTCCTTCGCGACATGCCTATAATTGCACATCAAGTTTTCTTCTCAGAATAACGGTGTTACATGTCGACGACTTAATACCTGCTTATATTTACGCACACAAATATTTCTTCGTACAATAAAAGTGTCCTGGGTCGACCAGTTCTTTCTTATATCAAGCAGACACCGTGTTGCGATGAAAATTAGCTGGAAAATTGAAAATCGCTTTCGATCGTACCACCTTGCATCTTCACCTGAACACACACGTGAATCTTTCCTCAGATAACAAAGCTATATCGCGTCGGCAATTAGCTTCAACACTTATCAATCAACGATTTAGTTTTGGCTCATATCAAACGTACGCGAGTATGTAGAGTTTTGTCGACAGACAAGACCACGAGAAAGCATCGAAAGAGCGTAAAACCGTGTGATGAGAGGCACTGCTCCGTGGAGTATCGTGTAGTATACCTATGGCAGGGATGGAGAAGGGGAGGGTGCGCAGAGGGGCACGTGTGGAGGGGCTCAAGGCCGGACGCGCTGTCAAGCCAGAAAGCCTGCGCGCCGAAATATCAACAAGCCTTTCCTACTCATCGTCATCGTCGTTTAACAGTCCTTCGCTCCCTTTCCCGCTTCGATTACCTCGTCCTATTCGACTGTTCATAGTGCGCTCGCGCCGAGGATGAATCCGCGTCATTTCGCTCCGGTGAAAGATTCGCAAAGCTGCCTGGTGATAATGGCAAGTAGAGTAGCGTTTCGCAGCGGGCTGACGATGAAGATGCGGGGAGAGTTTCGCAGCGGGGAGAACTAAGGGAGAGAAAGAAAGCGGGAGGGTAAGAATGCGACAGTGCTTAACTTTCGGACAGGTGGCATGGCTATTGCGGCTGACAGCTGACAGTTCGTGAAACTCGTATCGAGAGGTTTACGAAAGCCATTGCTGTGAGAAAGGGTACGCGCGAAGCACGAGCGAAGAAAAGAAGCGGGAGATGTATGCGCGTATGCGTGTATCGCGACATGACGCACGATACTCGTGTGAACACGTTGTCGTCGGTCTGCCGTGTGGCAAGCACCCGTCGCAGCAGAAAGACGGAAGGTCTAATGAGAGGGGTGGATGCGCAGGACGGGGGAGGGTCCGAGGAAAGCGTCAGGTGTCGATTTACGTCCACCGAAGAGAACCCGTCGGCTTCGGTCGGTTTAAAGAGACGCCGTCATTTAGACTCCTATGTCGTTACACGCGCTTCGAAAGAGTCCTTGCTTCGAGCGAGGCACATCGAGTGAAAAAGAAGTGAAGAGAGAGTAAGGTAGGGAGGGCGAGAAGGGAAGGGAAGGCGCAAAAGGGGGAGGGGAAAGGCTGAGAGGTGGAGAGCGGAGGGAGTCGAGGGGTCATCGGGAAACATAACCTCCGTACGCGCGATGTCGCAGCATTCGGTGAAACGCTTTTAGTAGTTACCTTCGCTTTCAGTGCACGGAAGGAGATACGCTTACCTCATGCTCCTCGTCGTTCCGACGTGCAACGAACTGCGCTCCTTCGCCACGCTCGCCTGTACTCTTTTGCGCTGAGCGCACGGCGCACGAAACTGGCCAACGTGATGCAGGACCAGAGTCTGACAGTTTTTCTGTTGCACGATGACGTGCGTCCAGCGCAGGTTCCTTCCTCGTCTTCCCCGTTTAGCTCGTCTTGGTTATCCTTGTATGCCGCAGCAGCAGCAGCAGCACGAGGCGACGAAGCTGACAGAGAACTACGGGCGCGCAACAGCGAGGGGCGAAGCGGAATAAAATCACATCACACTGCCCGTTCGCATCCGCGTATACACTCTTTTCGGACGGACGGCGTGTGCTCCGGGCACCGACGTTTCGTCTCTGGCTAGCGAAGACACGGGGTATCGGGTGGGTCAAAACGAAGTAACGGGCAGAACGAGAAACAGCCTGGCACACCTTCGCGTCACGTTACAACGAGTTACAACGAGCCAACAGGCAGCCACAGGCACGGTGCTACCTCTGACTCTCCGTCTCCGTCTCCGCTGCGCTGGCTGGTGGCACCTCCACACCACGAGTTCTCGTGCTTCGGCTTCTCGATGTGTGCGCGACACTATGTACGATCGCTGCGTGCGTGCGTGTGCTCCTCTGTATACCTGCGTCTGTGCCCGTGCGAAGCCAGCGCCGGTAGTACAGTGCATCGCCACCAGGTGGCGCCGGCAAGCATACGAGCCGATCTACTCCGGCCACACGGCGCGTATGAAACGTCGCCGCATTTCTGTACTCGCTTCTCGCACGACGGCTTCTACGACGCTGGACGTCACAACAAACTGCGGCTACGAAATATGCACGGCTGCTTTCCCGAGGCGCGCATTGTTTTCATAGATGTCGAGCGCTCGGCACGTTCTGCACATAGAGGCAGTTTGTGCGACTGCAGGCATGTCATGTAGCAGAGTTTCCTTGTGTGGAGTGTCAGACAGATCGAGCGCGAGGATCGAAAGCTTGGAAACTGTTAGCGCTGAAAGTGTATGCACAGATGTAGGTGCGTTTGAATGCTGTACGCTCGTAAAGCGTGCGAGAGCGTCGTTGGCAGCGAATTGTTAGCGCTGGTAGGCGATAGGGTGAGGAAAGGTCTTGCTTGAAAAGGGACAATTCTACAATGCGGTGTTCTATCCACTGCGAAGAATTTTGTAGTTGTGGTGGTGCGCTCTCACCGATAATGAATCCCAGTAATCGGCGCCCGAATGTAAGTCAGGTAAACGTAAATCATGACGGTTCAACGTTCGAGACTGACCGGGGTCGTTGAAGCATTGCTACGACTGTGCGATACAGTGACGTACAAGTGTAGCAGAGACGCTTTTGGTCAAAAGAGGCTGCTCGTCGTGTTGGCACAGGTCGATTGATTTACATGACCGCAAGGCGTAAGGATGCGGTAGATACAAATACAATCTGTTCTTCTCGCCCCGAATCGTACGTTCGTAAGAACGATGATTGATACAATCGCGAACTGGCGGCTGGATGTTAAGACAAAGGGACTGAGGACTGGTATTGTCGAGTCTGAGACATAGGGAAAGCAGAATCGGTTTGATGAAAATGTTGCAACGATAAATTATACTTTATTTCTTCATCTATGCTTATACATCGAAAAATATGTGCCTTCCAACCCTGCGACAAAGTTCTCTCGCAGCATAAAACTCTTCCCGAACGGCCGAAACACGTCTGACGTGACGCGCACGGCGAGTAACGTCGAATTGGGAAGTTTACCGACCGAGACTGGAAGACATCCATTTCTCAACATGTACACGCTGTGACTTTTCGCCTGAGCAATCAAATGCTCGGCTTCCTACTATCTTTCTTTTGAATTACGTACATTTTCATTAAAAATAACTTTCAGCGCGATTCGTCCTGCAAACAGGGTTTCTCGAGAATAATTATTAAATGTATAACACCTTTCCGTGTTCTATCTTGTACTCGGATGTTTAATCGTGAATTGATTTGTGGCATAATAAACGGGTGACTCAGAAACGGTTTAATTACTCGACGCTTCAACAATTCGGCTAGCAATAACTTCAATTCTCTTAATACACGTCTCCGTATCATAGTCGACGACGAGGCTGCTCTTTATAAAATTTAATATTAACTTAAACGCGCATCTACCTACGCCACAACCGCACGCATCTGCATTCTCGGCAGCGCGCGACAGAAAACAAACTTCTGCATACACCAGAACGGTAGAGTGCAGCACGTGCATCGATCCTCCGACACGTATGGCGCACATCTCGCAACCTGACTCCAATTCATCGGTATACATTCAGACGCCGAGACCTTCTTTTTTCTCAGCCATTCACAGGAACCTGATGATCTGGCTTCATCTTAAAATCAAAACTGCCGTTCGCCGCTTACTTCAGACGATCACAAAGAACGGCGCAAACTCTCTTCTCAGGCACGAACTTTCAGGTACCTACTGCCCTGCCCTGCAGTTAATCGAAATCTTCACGTAACGCACCGCTTATGCTTTCTTATTTCCTGCATGTCGTAGGAATGGCACTGGGGGATGTCGGCGTTGGGCTGCTACTGCACGATCTACTCAGTGCCCTGTGCGACTCCGCTTCCACGCTTAAAAAGTGTCGGTCGGTTGTTGGCGGTGCCGAAGCAATTTCCGGTTCGGCGGGACTCGGGCAGCGTTTTTGGCTGCAATTCGACGCCATGTTCCTCGAAAGTGTTTGCAGCGGTATGCGATAGATCCGTATTGGCTTCCAATCGGCTTGGCTATCTGCGATTTCTGAAACAGTGCGTATGACGCGTCCGCTAACTTTAAGAGGATGGTCCGGGGTCTAGATGGTCTCGGCAAACGCGGATCTTGGCCGTTTTGGGGGTAGTGACTAAGGAGGTTCTATGGGGAGCGATCGATAGACGCGTGTTCTGATGTTTTCGATGTTTCGGAGGTAAAGAAGCCGCATGAGCAAACTGATGTATAGGGAGTGAATGAATCAAAATATTTCGGATATTTGTTTCACAATCAGCGATTAGCATACGTGAGTTTCTCTGGGTTACTTTTTTGTTTTTAACCCTTTGGCGGTGGCATAATGTCACACGAAATTACCAATGTATACGGCGCGATATTTACATATCAGTCACATGTTATATTCATTGACCAAAATGCTCATTTCGTTCACCTAAGGGGATAACGCGTTTTTTCTTTGCCTAATGGGATTATCTCCTTTAAATGAAGAGGATATTTAATTGGAAGAATACGTTCCTTCATGCCCACTACTACTTATTATATTTACTCATTTTCTTTTTTCCAAGACAAACATTTGTAGGACACACTCTATTCTTTTGAGAAAAATAACGAATGAATAAAATTATGAAACTGACCACAAATTGAAATATATGAACACTTATATATGCGGCAAAAGAATAAGTTTATACGAGTTAATTCACAGCGCGATTATTTCGAAAGTATATACGTATACGAGATCAGCGGAATTTATATTTGCAGTTGCTTCGTTACGTGAAAAGATAAATTCTATGTTGGATTAATTTAGTAAAACAGTAAAGTATTATTGAAAGAAAACGGTAGAACGTGTACATATACGCCTTTCGCAATCAAAGGATTAAAAGCGCGAGGAATATTTAAGCGGTTCTTATACTGTGCGAACCCTGCTATCATTATACATTGTCACATATATTGTCCGTGTGTGCGATTATAGTCCCATTAGCGATTTCGACAGCGGGCCCCCAGCCAATTATTAAACTTTCACCAAAGAAAATTGCGCAGTCTAACCGTGCATAATTTAAAAACAATTATTGCTCAATTTTGGTTATTATTTCGGAATAAATAATTCTCTATTTTCTTTGTTAGGATTTATTTTGTAATTCAATTGAGCATTATAAAAGTATCGGAACCATGAGTTTTTCCGACATTGTCTTTACGGAGGAATATGCAGGCATACGTCATTATCCAGGAAGATATTTGCGTATGCGCCATACAGAATTAAAAAATGGGAAACCTGAGGGGGTAATGAGTTTGAGTACATATTCATATAATTTCACGAATAAATGTTAACAAAAGCTGCCAGCAAATAATAGTAACAGTTTCTGAAATTTTACTCATGAAATCTGAAATCCTTCAAGTTGACGGATGTCATAAATTCAATGTTAGCCAAATAACGCGTCCCTGTACTTCATATTATATCTATTGAACGTTCCGTTCTTGAACACAAAACGTCTCTTCTGCTTGCACTTTCAATTTGTCGCTAGTGAGTATATGTAATATGTAATATGCACCAATATTCTCTTTCCACTTGGGCGCAATAATAATTGAACTTACGTCATTCTTGCTGTCTTTAAATGGCACCTCTATGCGCAAGCGAACGAATTCGTCGTATTCAGTGAGATTCACTTTGACCATGGCCGATACAAACGTTCAATGGGTTAAAAATATTTAATATATTCCATAGCTGTTATTAAGTTAAAAGTAATGTTTCACTTATTTCATATGTCATTGTATAAATTTCTGAAGAGAGGAACTCATGGTTCCGCAGCATGTACAGTACTGTATTTATTTAGTTAAAAAAATAAATCATCAAGAAGAAGGGTAATTATTTATACCGAAAGAGTAACCATACATAATAGTACATGGGAAGCCATAAAGGACAAAAAAGGGGAAATGTAGAGATTTCTAAAAAAATGGCGCATGTAGAGTTTACGTTTGCTGAGACAAACTTTCGCATGTACTTACTCGGAAGACTTGATCTGGATGAAGTTGACACTTGTGTAGAAGGGGAAGGGCTGCATGCAATGTCTTCTTTGTCGAATGGCTTTGAATCGAGTCGTAATCGTTCACCTTTTCCGGGCAAAATTTCTGGTGCGGTCGTAGCGAAGAATATATCACGTTTTGATGTGATCAAACCGAGATTCGGCATGGCAATAGTGTGAACAAGATTTCCATTTATTATCAGGCGAATCTCCATAGTATCATTAGTGAATGCTATCACGTACGGAAAGGCACAAGCTAAGAATAAAATAGTACACTTCATTAAAAACACTTCAATAATCGTACCAAATTGGTGGAAAAGCGGTATACAGTACCTACGGCGGTTGGTACGGAGTTCCAGTGGAAGTCAAATTCGGTTGGCGCTGCGTTTTCCTCTGACAGCTTTTGAAAATGGCACGTATCTGCAATATTCATTATTTATATTAATTATGATTAATGTTTCTTATACATATAAGATTTCATACTGATATACTTATGGTATCCACTAAAAACACATTTTACGATACTTTGCTATGATGTTGCGCATTTAATTGCCATATACGGTTAATTCATTTGTTTTAATTATATTGTTTAAAATTCTAACCTTTCAGCATTAGATGTGCGCCCTTATCAAAGAATTACATTTTTTATTACATTGCAGTGCCGACGTTAGGTGCTTAAATAATATACCAGTACAGCTACTAGTACAGCTAGTTAAATATCATATTATCTTAACACAAACAGACAGTATGTATACAACTATTAGCGTTATCCGCTATTCTTGGTTTTAGCACTTATCGTGATCTATATTCCGGTATAAAGTTTTCCATATACTTAATCCTAATAGATTAAGTAAAATTGTTCGATTCCATTTCTCTTTATTTTCTATTATTTTTAACCACCTTTCAATTTATTCAATTTCTCTGCCCTATACAACTTTCCCTTCTTTCCATTCACAGCGTTCACTGTTTGGGCAGTTTTCAGTCAAATGCTGTAATGTCCCTACATAATTCTTACATACGTTACCCAACCTCTTTTTCCTGTCAACCAAATCTGTTGTTTTTATGTGTTTATATTGTGGCTTTCTCAATCATTCTCGAATATTTTAGAGTGTTTTAAAGAATATAATTCAAACTGTTTAATTGTCCACATACGGTAATTAAATTTGTAACATCATTAATAAAAACGGTCGAAATAAAATACTCTATCACAAACACTTTGTTATCCATCTCACATGTGGCAGACGTATCGATTATAAATGATAGCATTTAACTCACTGTTGTAACAGAGTAACAGTTCCGGTTCCTCATCTTCACGAAGATCCAAGGCCGCGACCAAGTGTGGCTTCACAGTTCCTTCTAGGTGTAGGATCCTTGAGTGGCCGCAGGCGGTAATTAATTCGAAATGATGACGCAGACCACAGCAAAGGGTCCACTCGTTACCTTGTTCCATGCTTTCTATCATAGTCACCATTGTGGGCGTTTCACTTGCATTGTATTCTGTTAGAAGTTTAAAGCCCTCGACGGTGTCCGTATCAGCCGCCGAACACCACGTGGTCCAGGCCGCATTGTGTTTCCATTGGAGAACTGACAATCGGCGCCCAACCGCCACGCACTGAAAGGCAAAGGGTTTTGTCTCTGTTTCGCGGCATTCTCTTTTCAACTATGTTTGCAATGCGCGTGGGCATCGTAAACGACATTGTTATGCTATGAGTATGTGGCAGAGCTATATTAGGAGGTCAGATTCGCGCGATCGTTACATCGCCAAACTATGAAGACATGCTTAAGTTTTCTTAGATATAATTACAGAGCGCAAAGTGATAATGTTGTTCGTATTATTAATCCTTTGAATTCTACTGATTAAATGCGGAACCGAGTTGTCGTTGTAATTATTCAGTTACGCTAAACTAAGTCATGGAAGAAATTGGCTAAGGATCGCACGTGTGTTCGTCTCATGCACTGATAGCTGCGACTGTGAGACGAAAAAATTGGGTCGAAAAAATGGACAAACGCGTGTATGCGTCCACAATCCACACTGATAGCTTTTGATGGGTACATATATGCTTCTGTAGGACGCAAAGGGGTATCTCTTTGACTGCGGCGTTCCTCAAGTCAGAACCGGCAGAATTATACGGTGCTGTATTTGATCCAATGTCACTGGGATACAACGTGCATTTCGGTACGGTTGGTGCGCGTCATCTAACAAGAGGCCTACTTACAGTTCTGTAAAACAGCGAATATATTGTCGTAGACAAAGATTGGTCGTATATATCGATGAGTATGTGAAAGCACATGCATACGCCTTTCGTATAGCTTGAATATCCGAGGGTCTGTACATACGCTGCTTGTACATATTGAATATGAGAGCGCATATGTAACATGCAATCTATGCGTCATCTAACAAGATGCCTAATGTTTTATCAGTTTGGTAAAATAGCAAATATATTGTAGTAAACAAATTTGACTGGTTGTACATATTGACGAGCATGAGAGAGACTGTACATATGCATTTTGTAATTTTTTGTCTATAGGGGAGAGTGTAAGTATACGCCTTTCGTATATATTGATGAATATGAGAAACCATATGTGGTATGCAGTCTTACGCGTCATCCAACAGGAGCCTTTCTATTACCAGTTTTATAAAATGGCAAATATATTGTCGCAGGTAAACTTGATTGGTCGTAAATATTGATAACTATGAGAGCGCGCGTATATGCTTTTCGCATGTGTTAAATATCGGGGGCGTATGTATACATATTCAGTATGTATTAATAAATAGCATTTATATATGATTTTCGTGTATATAGACCAATATGAGAGAGCGTATATAACGCGCCGTCTATGCGTCATCTAACAAGTGTCTAACTGTTAAAGTAAATCTGTAAAATTGGGTGTATTTGCTGTAAAATATGGTAAACAAATTTGATTGATCGCATCCATATGCTTTTGATATATATGGTATTGACGAGTATGGCAGAAAGTATATATACGCTTTTAGCAGTTAAAATGTCAAAATATCATACTAACCATTCGCAAATGCGAACCACCCGGCCTCGTAACGCAATACAAGTGGCAGCCGCGAGTGCGTGCAAGCTTTCTCTCTTTAATGTGTGTTCGGCTTCTGACCGCAGGTGCACGGATTCTCATACGTGTACGTGATCGTGGTCCGACTGGTCGAAATTTTGCGCTTGTGCGACCTGATCCTTCAAAATCATCGTCGTCGACACCCTCAGCGTCGTCATCTCCGTTCTGATCGTCGTTTTCGTCGTCCCTCTCTTCATCCTCGATCTCCTCGTCGTCATCTACGTGGTCGTTAAACAGCTCGGCACATCTTGCGGTGGCGTCTATTTCGAATTCTCTTAAACGGAACACGTAGACATTGCTTTCCTTGCCTTTGTCGCCAGCGCGGAACAGAAGAATGCCATGTTGCTCCACTACGTCGATCTGCTTAATCTGTACGGACTCGTCGAAGATGAGTCTGTGGGAGAGTCCGTCTGAAATACGGATGCACGAGAACTTAACATTTTCTTGAGGTAACCCAACGTGCTCGTCGACCAGATCGCATTTAGTAAGTAAGCCATTTTTGTGACAGGGAGTAATATAGGCTGTGTTTATTTTTAAATAGTTTAAATTAATTAACCGTAATACGAGAATTACCAATTTCTTCTCTTATTTATCCTTATATTGATATACGCCTTGATTGTTTTTATAAATCCCCTACGTGTTTTAAAGCATTTAGATTTCATTTTTGCGAGTGTGCGTTAATGATAATATAAAATTTTATAAGTGTATTGGTTTTTCGGTTATTTTTGTACGGCTTATTTTATTATCGGATAAGCCACAATGTAAGTGTATCACACAATGTGTACCGTTTACCAAGTGTACAAGTAACCGAAAGACACATACAGTTAAACAATTTTGTATTATCATTAACGCGGACTCCTGCTGTTGTAGCCTAAGTGCTTCGAAACGTATCAAAGAAACGATAAAAATAACAAAGGTGCATCAGTCAAAATGAGGCGTTCGTCTGAACACACCAAACATAATATAAGATTTTTGTAAGAGAAATTCTAATGACACTTCGGTCAACAATTTGTCCGAAAATATGAGTATAAAGATAATATGAGAAGAGAATTTTTCAAATTTTGCAACAAATATTGCAATCAGCGATGACTAACGCTACGGTTAAACATTTGTATAACACTATAAGTATAAAAATAACATGCGAATGTAATTTAACAAATGTTGCACCATCAGTCCCTGCTGACTGACGCCGCCTCAATGTAAAGTAGAGTCAGTCATCAGTGATTGACACGATGCCTGACCTATTAATGTGGCAGGCGTTACCTTCGATGACAAAAGTTCCGTTTTCCGTGGCCAGAAGTAACTTATTCTCCAGCCAAACATCACCGCACACAACCTCGTAGGGAAAGTCAGGATAAATGCAAGTAGGTTCCCACGGCCTTGGCTTCAGAGGACCGACTGTGGCCAGAGAAGTCGGCGCCAGTCCTCGCACGATTGCCTCTAACTTTAATGCCTGACCGACGCGGACCATTTCTACAGCCCGCGTTTCTTCTCTTCGCCGACCTGGAGCTTCCATCACGTCAGACAAAGCTCGACGGTTTAACATACTCTGCGGAACGTTTGCAGAATAAATGGACGTCTTAGAAACAGTGGCGAGCTCATACGGTCATTGCTAATGCGGATAATCTTTGCATGCATGCTTTAAACCTTTCGGGACCAAGAACACGTCACGTGTGTATAGTGAACCGTCCTATAACGCGAAGCAACATTTGCGACGGTGTTCTTATAACGTGGCTCTCATTAAAACGGTGTCTGTATAATACAGCTGAATTAGCTTAAGCCGTCTCTCGACAAGAGGAGAGGGTTCATTAGAGTTTTCATGTTGAAGTGAATATGAAATTGGTTTGCTTTTGTCACGCATCATTATTTTTGCAATTTTGGTTCTCAGAAAATTCGCTTGTGAATGCAGAAACAATGCAACGTCGCTGTTTTGGGGCAAAAATGATACCTGAAACGGATTATGTTGGCAAGGCGAGTAGCAGCGGCAGCGCGATGGTATTATTGGCACCTAACTTGCATTATCCAATAGCGTCATCAATTGGCGCTGTGGCTGCGACTGCCTGCGCAATCCGTTTAATCCGAAATTCAGAAGACTTGTTTAACACGTTGACTGACGTGCGTATTTTGCTGTATTAGAACGCGATGCTATGAAATACTACAGCGTTTGATTGAATTATGCAAAATGTAAATAATGTCCAGGTATTGCAGACCAAAGGATCGCATCAGCATTCTAACAATAACTGCATTTATCAAATAATTCTTGCTATCCATTGCAAATATTTCGGATCTTCAGTAAAATCTCTTGCGCCGGTCAGCGGTGACCGTCACGGCAGTCAAAGTGTTCAAATGAATTCAGACGTATGCAGATTAGTGTTTGATAAATTGCTTGTCGATCGTTCAGTTTGTGCTATCGTAATTGGACAGCATTACACAATATTTTAGGTAATACGCGTTACGTGCGCTTATAAGAAAATAGTAATATTTTCCCGAAAATCATTTTTAAACCTTGGTTTGTATAATGTCCGATAAAAATGAAGTAGGAACGGTCGAAAAGAAGGTTTATTTTTCCTGAGGTCAAAATCCACATTTCTAATGGTTTGAAGGGTGGAAAAAATATAACCCGTTAAAAAATCCTTAACGCGATATAAATTTACGTGATTTGTACTGATTCTGAATTTCGTACGATACGGTTCGATTAATCAAATATTTACTAATTCTGACTTTTTCATAATGCGACACGAATTAATCGCGTTATAGGAGGGTTGATTGTAATACTTTTCCCGATTGGCCAGTGAATCAGGATATAGGCCATATACAGATCAGTATTATCAGTTGGTTATCAGATGGCAATGAGGCACATCAAGCAGTTGGAGCACAGGAATATTCTTATAGCGCATCGAAGAAGAAACACGTAGACATATTGTATTGAAACAACCGACAGAAAAGTGGTGAAAAAGCCAAAAGTAGCAAGTTAGAAGCGTGCGAGATGTTGTCTCTGCATGGGTAGTAATAACGGATATTCTAGTAGGCATCCAATTTATGTAAAGCACATCAAGGTAACAGCCATTCCGTTCGAATCAGAACAACTGTATCTAAAACATTCGATGATAAAAATAGAGAATACGGTTTTATCAAATTTCCGAAGATGCTCTTCTGTCTGTTATAAATGCATAAATGAAACTTCGAATGTAGTATGACACTAAACTGATTGTTACATACATAGATGTTTTTGCAGAGGATCCCAAATTCAAGCGCCGTTACTATGATTAGTACAATGTCGGTGAGGAACTTAAGTAGCAGTGCATATGCATTGGTAGGATATCTGTGTGAGGGAAACGTGACTCTGGCACGGAACTCTGTGCTTCAGTACTCGGTGGGTTGAAAGTAATCGTTTAGTGGTGGAACTATCAAGGGGTCTTAGTTGAGTTCAATTGTTTGTTGTGACGACGGCTGATTAATTTTGTTACTGTCAATTCCACACACTGTTTTATACCGACACTTTTTTCATTAATAGTATTGTAAAATTATATTGGAATATGTCGTAGGACCGTTATGTTATTTACAATTAAGTACATCATGGGTCACTATTCCTTGTCACGTGGCAAAGCATGCTGGTGGTAATCATTATTTTGAAACCAGTTCTATTGTGCCTAAATCATGCGACGATACGAATACAGAATACATGTTTTCTTAGTTCCCCATAATACTATCCCATCTAGTATAAATGGATAAAACGAAAATCCAAACGTAGTATGAACCAGACTAATTATTACACATATAGTTGCGTATCTTGCGATGAGATCGATATTTTAGCAGAGGATCTCAAACTCGTGCGCCGTCACTATGTTATATTACCGTATCGGTGAGAAGCTCAATCGACAGTGAACATGCACTGGCAAAATATTTGTGTATTTTGACATACAAGTAACTACTGCGCCGGGCTCTGTGCTTTAGTACTTGGAGGGTTAATCACTCATTTCATTTTTCGTTATCGCTACAGAGAAAACCCAATCATCACGGTAAGCACTTATTTGGACCGTTATCGCGCATTTACGTATATACCAATGTGATCAGCCGATTCTGATCGAAATTGCGACGTGTCGTTTTGAAAGTATCTGCTTTAGAGATAACGGCACATCGCGCGGAGCAGGTCAAGGTACGTTGTCGTGCAAAGTGCCTCGTTGATAAAGCGAAAATTTTAACGAACGGCGCTTGGTTCGGCTGACAAGGGGAGGATCATATCCGTGGGTTCCCGATTTTGTTCAAATTTGGTACAGAGCTTCTATGGCAAAAACTATTGGATAAGTATTTTGCTGAAAATAGCAATACTCCACCATTTTTTTTTTTGTTGATGTGGAAGTTTGTGTTACATTTCTAAATACTCCACAATTTACTAGTGTTAGATTAAGGACATCAAATTTGATGCCGTCCATTTTGAATTTAACAATGACATATTTTAAGGAAAAATTTATATCCTTTCTTTTGTGTTTTTATGACATGTATCACCCGAAGCAATGTAGTATATATTTATCCGAGGTACAAAAAATACGAGATACATTATATATTATATTGTATCTTATTATCTTCTAATGCGATCTCCTACACAGCAGGACATGCTGTAACAATAATACATAATAATAAATTCATATCATATATGCGTAAATAAACTTAATTTACAAATATCTACGGGAATAGCACAAATAACCGAAGTACAAAATATATCCTTACAAAAAGCAACACGGTTACTATTAAATCCGAACCCTCGCTGTAACCCCAGAAACCAATTATCTTGTTTACCCGGCACTCACGCTTTGACGAAAACCATGTAAACTGCAGAGTATTTAAAGCCAGATTAGAAACTTTGATCCCAATTTCAACGAAAAGTGCGGAGCGTCGTTACTTTCGGCGAAATACGTGTCTCATACTTTTTGCCACGGAAGCTCTGCACCAAATCTGAATAAAATCGGTGTCAGACCGCTGGTCCACCCCTCGTAAGTCTGAGTTTCCGGGGCATACTCACGTTGCTCTTCCCTTCCTGCGCGTGTTCCTGGTACATGTCGCGCAGTAGGGCATCGAGCGTCCTTTCCCTTTTCCTGGAAAACGTCGGCGTGTCAAAAGTAGCCTTCTCGCCATTAATCAATTTCACAAGTAGGAACTCCCGAAGATTGTACGGGTCCTCGAAGACCGGCGGACACGGAAGACTCGGCCCGAAGAGCGGCACGTTCTCGTCGCAATAAATGGCGACGCGCCATCCTTTATCTTCGCCCTCACTCGTCACCAGTGCGAACACATCTGCGAAATGTGTGTCGCACGATCATGCTCGCCGCTTGTTCGACGCCGTCTGATGGCGGGAAAATCTCTCAGGTTGTCTCACTGCACGGAAATGGATTGGGATGGTTTGGGAGCAGGGTCGGTGTTGTTTTCGAACCGCGCCCATCGAAACGGGATGAGGAGAGCGGGAGAGGTGAGGATGGATGGAAAGTTCAGGGGACGGAAACATTGGAAGATCGCTGTAATTGTTTAATCCATTAACATATAATGTCATGGGAGACATGTGGGGAGGGATTCGGGGCAAATATGGGAACTTTGAATGAAAGTTGTGGTAGGTTTGTTTGATTGATCAAAAATAACGCGAATCAAACTCGTGATAGATAAATGTGGTTAGTGTTACTGGTAGAGAATTTACTTTCAAATAGTAAATCATTTTCGTTCACGGGTGAATCGTTCGTACATCTGCTGGGCCGATCGTAAACGATACTAGTCAGACTCGTGGTAGATAAATATGGTTAATCATACTGACTCATCATTTATTTTTGTTCACTGATTAATTGTTCGTAATTTAAGACAAATATAAGAATCACAGATGAGAGCCGTGGTAAGTCTATGGGGTTGAACGGAAACAACACCAACCACAAAATTTCTTACCAGATAATAAGTCATTTTCGTCCACTGATCCTTTGTAATTGCTTCCTAGACATCTTACAAAGTTGAATCAGTTGTACCTCACACACGTATTTGGCTCGACGCGTGACTAATCTCATATTGGACTATGGCACGCGCTGTTAGAATTTTTATCATAGTACAAGGGGTTAACCAAATAATAAATTCCAGGGGAATTTTGTAAAATGTATTACATTACTACTTTGCATAATAATCGATGGAGTTAAAAATGAAGTAGTTTTGTCACGATACCGTATTGTAGAAGCTACTGTTCTTTTTTGTACGATGTTCTTGTATGAAATTGCCAACATATAACTGAACTTTATAGTATTTAGACACGTAAAAAGTTTCTCGACGAATTATGAAGCAAAGCGCGTAAGCGTCGAACTTGTATCTCGTCGCTTTAATATATAAACAGTTTTAGTGTTCCGAAATAAAACAGGAAATTGCAAACATATCTAATAATTCTATTTCTCGAAACATCTGTTATGAAAATACCTAAAGAGAGATTGAAATTTATTTAAAGACAGGAATGTAAACAACCGAAAAACGCATAAATGCAACAACCGGTGGTAACGTGTTAAAAACCAGCGTACCGATGTTACAACAAGGATGATGCTTAACTTTTTTCGGACCCAGTAGCCCAATCATGTTTAACATTCTAATTAATTTCCCATAAAAGTTAGAAATCACGAATTAAAAAGATCAATAAAAGTCATTAATGAATATGCTGCCAATCATCTAGCAAGAAATTGTTGTGTAAGATATTTATTTATTTATTATTTCATAAATGATGTAGTAAGAAATGTATAGGTGTAAGAACCGAATCGTCAAGCACATATGATCTTTCCAACAGAATCTACCAGAACACTTCGCCGATGCAGTGTGCTCACGCATTAGATAGTTCCATCCGCAAAAGGTTAAACTACCGTATTTTTAACTTTTTCTGTAGGAAAATGTTTACACGTTGAAGAGGTTGTTGTGATTAAAATAAGACCAAACATGATATAATTCGGTCCATATTTACTTCTGAGTATTTATTGCATGCCTTATTTCATATTAAGTATTAATCTGTACAGCGTTGTACAACGATATACCTTTGTTGACTAAACTGATGAAAATTGCCGACGACGATAGAAATTTTTACATTGTAGATAGATTTAACAGTTGCGAGCTTACTTGTGGATTTTACTGTGGAGCTTACTGTGGATGCTGCAGGAATAGTTCAATTGATCGGTAACTTATAAGTACGTGACGAAGGTAGTGACAGTAATGAATTGTTATTGAGGCCAAGAAATCGGTGTCCCCGTAGAATAAGCAGTAATAGTGAAAATGAAAAGAATACGGAAATATGAGAAGATGAGAAAAATAATGATGAAACTGAGGAATCTGTCAGACATTTTCAAGATCTTAATGTAACAAGCAATACTCTATATGGTATCATTCTTTGTATACAAATACTGTTTTTAGAAGCTAACAGGCTTTTCCATTCTTTTCCCCCAATAATTGATAACAAACATTGTCAGTAGAATTTTTAACAAATACCGAAATACTGTTGCCACTAGTTTATTCCCCCTTGAACTTTTCGCTTAGTTGTAATTCTTTCGGTTGGCAGTAAAGGGATTATTGAAGAAGACGTCTTCCAAACAACAACGGGTTTGATCCCATTTTAATTGGAAAAATCTCACCTACGCGTCATGAAAAGTTTTCAGCAAAAATGCAGTTAAAAACTGACATTGTATTACGACATATGCAACAAATGTATCGGGGCGGACAATATGAGGAAAGGAACCCGTGGAGACAATGTGAGAGAATTGACCGTACCGTGTCAACGTCATTTGCATGCAGACAGTCCGTGTCGTTCGCTGAAACTCACGTGTGAATTGGCTCCTGATGCAATTCGGATTGAACGTGTCGATAGCGGTTGGGTCGTCGGTGTAAATGATATTGACGATGTCATTGCCAATGTGTCTCTTCCGCTCCAGCTGTTGCGGATTATCTTTGGAATAGGGAAGCAGCGTGCTGACGTGGTACATGACCTCGTGACCAGCGTAAACCGTGTAGACGCTTTCCCTGCCGGTCATGTCACCTGAAATAGCGAGATATCGAGAGGCGAGAAGATCGTGGGAAATGCTTGTCCTGTATCTGAGACACGGTAGGTAATTGGTTAACACGTTGTACACCGGGCTCGCGTTATTACGGGATTCTGCTTTTACCGCATGTTTTAACCCCTTGCGGACGATGGACAGATATATGCGTAGCCTATAGTCAATATAATTACATAGGTAACCCTCCCATTTTCGCGAAACCGCGTACAACAGGTACACCTGCTTATACTATACTGCTATATACTTTCGCTCTAACACGATCAGATTTTGCGGCAAACTCTCGTATGACACTGTATGGTAAACGGTGTCGCCCACAACACGTTTTGTAAGAAAGTGTCGTTTCGTTATTTCACGGTCTTCACGATGATAGGAATTATAAACTTCAAGGACCAAATACAGTTCATTACAAATGTGATGGTTGCTTGACGTATATTGAATTAATCGATCATTATAACTAACTCGATTGGTTGATGTAAAAAACTAGTTTAAATAACTGTATTATAGATAAGGTAAATAGCCGTAAGTCGTGGCTTGTCCAGACGTTCGTGCGGTTAGAGAGTGCTGTCTACTGTCGCACGATGCGTTGACGTATCTAAGGAATCTCATCTTAGTCTTTCTGAAGCTTCTTGGTAAAGGGAGTTGATGGGTTCTCTTCCCGAAAAGTGGAAGGAAGCATACGATAGAGATTGTACAGAAATTGTAACATGCTTTCCTTCGACGCACCTATCAGAAATAATGTGAATTAGTTTCCTCGGATGCAGACCCGTCTGCTGAAAGACGCCTATAATTCAAATGGGAGCTGTAAAATTGCCTATCTCCATACTAAGAAATCTATAACGATCTTGTAAGGAACAGAAAACAAACTAATATTACAGATTTTTAAAAGAGATCGAAGACGAACGTGATGAAAAGAATTCAGAGAATGAAGATATTATTTAACCGAACAAAATAATGCTTGTTTGTACTCAGCAGTGATGGGGATGAAAATTAATTTTCAGTTTTCGGAACCCAACCATCCCTTTTATATTTCCTCCGGATCTTCCATAATATGCATACGCAAACGAAAAAAACGAATTGTACAAGAAAAATATTAATTGACTCCTCTACGTATATGCGGCTATATATAAATAAGAATACCTCTATGATATACAGGGTGTTGAAAAGGCAGTCAATATTCAGGGAGTATATCGAACACAGCATATTGAATAAAAAAGTGTCAATAAGCATAGTGCGACAGGACAACCGTTTCGGACATATAAACATTTCAGTTAATTAGTAATTCAGAAATTTCTACTTAATACCTATTAGTAAAACAGAAAAATGAATCAAAATTACTAATATAATTAGAAAGATGATACGAATATTGGCGCGAAAATGTGAAGTAATTTGAAAAATATATCTTGAAATCGGAAAATTTCTAATTAACAAAGTTTTTCATTGTATAATATACTCAAACAAAGCAGGCTTTTAAGAAGGTTCAATATACACTGCGTGGAAAAATGCACGCGCCTCCCAAAGGACAGAAAATCTCGACGTAAGTATAGCGGGGTCTGGCACGCAACATCAAAAAAGAAAATGAATCGGCTCCGCTTCTCTTAATAATTGAACAATTATTTTTACGTCCCGCCGGGGTTGCGCGTGCCATTGTTGAATCGGATCACGCGATATTGCGTCGGGCGGCCATTATTTTCACGGATCACGGAATCAACGTTACACAGGCAATTGTTATTCATGCCCGGCTGTTACCAAAAATGACCTGTGACGCAAAAATACACGCGTCATTTGTCTTTTTTACTTGATGATACCGGATGGGGTGTTAAAGAGGATTATGCAAATGGTGGGGTGCGTAGATATTCAACTACGATATTATCTAATGGCGAACCGTCTCGTTTAACACTTTATCTACTTGAAGTGACACGATTTTTGTATTTGTGTACAGGGTGTCTGACGGTAAGTGTCGTTTCATGTAACTACTGAACGACAGGTGATTGGGCAAAAATATTATAATGCGTTTACCAAAGTCATCTTGTGTTTCTTAAATGAAATCGGATATTTGTGTTTCGGTTTTATGTAAATACAGAAATAGGGAGGTTCAGCGTAAGTTATTGCTATAAGCAGTTACTCCTTCAATTAACTATCCGTTACAAGAGAAAACACTGTAGCCGCTAGAGAAATGCTTATAATGAGTAAAGACGTCAATTGTTTGTTTTCGAGCTGTATCGTTTCGGCGAACAATTTATTTTCTGTTGTACCGTTGTAATATCAAAACAAAAAAATAGCGATCCATTTAAAAAACCCAAGATGGACATGGAAAAAATTGAAGACAAAAAGTTTTTGTTATCACAGTGTACGTAAAAAATGATAATAATATTATTGTAACATTCTTGTCACATCACCTGACGGTTAATGGTTGTGTCAAACGGCACTTACCGTCATACACCCTGTACGTGTTGAATAATGAAATAATTAATTCAAAAACTAACAATTGAAAGTTATTGAAACACGCTGCCACCAATTTCTGTGAACTAACTAACGACTTCGCGTGTAGTCAAAGTAAATGTGCCCATAATTATGAAAGTGGTCTAAGTCAAAATTTAAAAAAAATGAGTTTATCAGTTATTTCATACCACATTATTTTTAACTAAATTTATTCAATGTAATTTTTACGAAATTGTCAAAAATGAACCATTAGATAGTGGTTGTAATTTCAACATTATATGGAATTCATTTAGTTTTAATTATGAAAGTGGTCTAAGTCAAAAATTTAAATAAATTATATAAACAACTTGAAAATGGCACGTGGCCTTCTTTGACGCGTTTCTGAACTACATAATAAAATAAATGACAATCAAATTTTAATAATAACGACAACTTCATTTTTAACGAAATCACTAGAAGAATCAATAACAAGAAGAGTAAAAAATACCGCGGGTGAATCTGTCTCTTGGCTACAAATTCAATGGATGAGATTCTTGAAAAATGAACCTTATAAAATGTTCTATAAAACATCTTTAGATGATTCTAAATTTCACGTTTTGGATCTTTCACCTAAAAAAGGAAGACCAAAAATATACCGAAATATTAAATTACTTCCATTATACACCACCATTAGACCAGTATCGGAAGAAAAAAAATGGATTACTGTTTAAAAATAATTAATAAATGTAATAAATGTTCACGAATTATTTCAATCAAATTATTGTTTCAAATAAAACTCAAAGTTCTTTATTGCTTTAAGTCATTTATACGACATTCAGTTAATTTTGAAAATTGTTTAAGTCAATTCAATCTTTAAAAATAATATTATCGTATAAAATTCACACAAAATTTCATATTCATAGTAAATTTCCATTAATTAAGACTAATAAAATTATAAATTAAAATGTCGCATAATGTAAAAATATTTTTTAATTTATTCAAATGCAATTCATTAAATATCTCGAAATATATGATTTAGACCACTTTCATAATTATGGGCACAAATGAGGTACAATTGAGGCATGAACGGAGCGATTCGTCGACTTTCGCATCCCGCAGAACACGAAGGCAAAATACGCTTGGCACTTAAAGTGTTAGCTGCACTACGAATCAAGCTGTGATACTCAATATTCTTTCTTCGAAGAGCGCTGTGCCTCTCACGAGCTGTTACCCTCGAAAGTACAGTATACGACACCGACATACCTTTCACATCCAAACCACCCCGATACTTGTCCCAACCCTTCAGTCGTATCCTTTCGCCGAGAATTTCGAGGAACTGCTCGAAGCCAGGACTGCCTCTTTCTGTGTGTAACAAAGAACTCATAAATTGGCGAATGTTATCGAAAATATCATTGCCAATGGTGTTCGTCGACAATGTCGCCTATAGATTTGCATTTTCTAGTCTAACGTTCTAATGAGAAAATAAAGAATAATTCAAGAAGGTAAATACTATTACGAATTATTGTGTTGACAAATTCCTGATACTGTTTTCCTAATTGTAAACATTAGGAATCAATAACTCAATTTGTTGCAAAAAAAGTAAAGGATTAACGGATTAGGTAAATAGTATACTTTGTATTATTAGCTTTGGAAATTTCTAATACTCTTTTCATAATTATAAATGTCAGGAAAACGGTAATTAAATGTTTACCGAAAGGTTTTTACCAACAATGCCGCTTTGAAATTAGTATTATCTAAGATTTCACAATGAACATAGATAAATATTATACTTTGAGTTATTAACTTGGAATTCTTCATCTTCAGATTGATGTAATAGCAGACAATGTTTCTATCGTTTGACAGTTCTAATTATATTCCTAATACTGTAAGTAGTGAGAACTATATAATTAAATAATTAACGAAATGTTTTCATTGACACCCATGCCTTCAGGTTAGTTGTATCCACGATTTCGTTATGAAAGTAAACAATTAATGAAAAGAGATAAATACTATACTTTGAATTATTAGCTTTGAAAATTTACTTTTGATATTTACATGACAGTAAACAATTATTGTATCATATTATCATATTAATACGCTATATAATTAAAAATAAAAAACTTAATCTTTTTTCTATAGAAATACTCTGAAAGAATTAGTTAAATAATTGTATACAACCGTATTTGGTTCAACAAATGAAACAAAACCTGAAGTCATTATTAGACAGTAGATCAATCTTTCGAATTTAATCGTAAATATATTTAACCAGTTAGCTGTTTTTTAGTCTACGCTCGTCATTAAGAAATTGCGACTATGTCTAGAATATTTATAGGCCAATAAGAAATAAAATGAATAAATAAAAAAACCTGCACAATTATTATAAAAGATCTGTATATAGTGTAGGGATTGGATGGGATTTATCAGCCAGGATAATTATCCCACGTATGTTTTCGGCGCAGTGATTTGTTACATACTCTTTGACAAACGTTAACAAATAAGTTTATCTAAAACAAATTTCTCTTTCACATATTCATCATCTCAGTGCAGTTACCTAAATGCCCTGCCAGTAATAAAATTAAAAAATAAAACAGTAATTTTGTTACGCCTTCATTTTATATTAAAAATGCCACACATACTTTCTGTTTGACGAGTATACTCATTATCCCTTACTTTTAGTGACACATTTTAGGTACATACTTTCCACAGACGACGCAACAGCTAACTGGTTAGAAGATGTATTTTTCAAGTTTGTTACAAATGGGATAACTTTTTGCACTTGACTTCAGTAAAGTTTCAACATTTCAACCAATAGCACGCCACGTTATTTTCATCCAAATCGGAAACATATATCTGACGCATGCGACTCACCGTTAGAGAGCATTTCGTCGTCCGTTATCTGTCTTTCTCTTGCGTAAATGACGCCGAATTTAAAGTTTACGGATCCCTCTTGTTCCTCCAGCAGCAAGAGATCCTACGGGACAGACGACATAGTTCGCCGCGCGAACTTTGTAATTCGATTTTCAAACTTGCGACGCCGGCGGCAGAAATTTTATCTGGCCGTTGCGCAGTCGTCGTACAGTGAATTCTCTCACAGCGTTGCCAAGCTCGGTTGGGGGGTGACAGTTTGGGAGACAGGTAGACTATTTTCGAGCATCGAAGCTCGGATTTGAATTTCGCCGAACAGAGGACGATTCGAAAGCCAGCGTATCAAATGCAATATAGAACATTTTCCATTGTTTACTTTTGGCGTGTGACAAACTTTTTGTGGGTGAAAAACTTATTAATGTACTGATGAGATGCCTATGACAAAAATGAGAAAACGCATGTCATAACACGGTCGAAATGTTTTGAAATAGATCAAATAAGTGAAGAATGCAAACGGACAGCCTATACTTAATGGCCAGTGATAAAAACAGTATTATATGTGAGTATTACTGTGAAAGACAGGTACACTATTTTTTCAATATTTTGCGGGACTCTATTGTATTTGACGGATAGTTCCAAGCGAAACGTAACTTCACAAAAAATTTATTGGACTAATATATGCACGCTTGATAAAGAATACGAAGAGTAACGTAGAAAACTCGTTTTACATAGAAAGAAGCTGGGCTAGATATAATATAAGTGATAATTTGGGAGACAAATATACGTTATTTACGTCAATTGCAGAGCAGTGTGCATTCAACATGTATTTAATACATGAAAATTAATGTGATCTAATTTATATTATATTTGATCTCACTTTAACCGGAAAAAAATATCAGGAATTCATTAAGCAAATTTTGAAAAAAATTAAATTAGTGGGGTTGAATATCTCACGAATTTTACATGGTTTGCCGTAAGATACCAGCATGAACTTATTATTATGCGATACATATTATGTTGAAATCTTACGTACAACGAATAAGTTGAAGTGTACAATCATATTTAGTGAATTTGTCTTATAGATTGTCACCGCTGATCCTCCGTGGCGCTAAAACGTACTGTTCGCAGAAATATTTATTTTCCCGACTTTAGAATAAAGCTAGCTGTGCACTTAATGAACTGCCGTGAGAATGAAACTGGCAGTTGTATTTCCTGACGTGAGAGCTGACGGAGAAAATCTCGTCATAAAATGTAAAAAATGCCGGAAAAAGTTGGGTCTGTACCTCTATTTTGCAAAATATGTTATGACAAAAATTCGAAGCAACTAAGTAGGACGACTACAAAAAATGATTCTAAAAATGTCGTCATAGAATGTGAAGACTGTTCACCCTTTCTTTGCTTGAATATCATACATTGCAATATGTACGTATAATATCTGCATATATATACTTTATGTATAGGTAGCACAATTATTATATCTTCTATATTGCACTTATTTTTACGCTACAATTGTAGTAATAATCATAGTATTGAAGAATATATAAGTTTTGACACTTACCCTAATTATGTGTTTCTACTAATACTGGTGTCGCCCTTCGTCGGTAAGCCCCATGGTATTCAATGTGTTAAAAAGGTTTACCAACGGTTTAGCCAACCGTGTGCATCACATCTAACCGTACAGTTTTAACCGATCATTTTCCGTCAGTAACGTAGACTAATATTCACGTCTTGAAAGACAGTGAACACACAAAAATGAATTTAACAAATAAATTACATTTATCGGTAACGATTCTATACTAAATGCAGTTGGCAAAACAAAGATGAAATTCGACATAAAGTACGTAATTAAGTATTTTTTCTAATCCATGTAAAACGTAAAATTAAAGATAAATTACGTAATTTAAATATGTCTTTAAAAATGTGTAACATATTCAGTTTTTATTTTTAATGCGGTAACAGTCGGTATAGATCAGTTTAAATTGCGTGCTATAATGTTTTTTTATATTAGTTCTTACTGAATTTATGTAATAAGTTTGATTAAAAATGATGTTTCACAAAAACATGAAAGATGTCAAGTTTTTCGAACAACCTCTGTTTAAGACCGACTAAATAACGCAAGAGGAACTAACCACAACAAAAGGCAACGCATAAGCAAACACTCGAAGATCTCTCCCTTCGGTTGGTATTTGGTCTCTGATCTTTACAGTGGCGTAGGAGCAACAGAGCTGACGATGTAAGAATTCACTGTACGCAGATGAAGAAAGGAAGCTCACCTTCTGTATTTCCGAGGAGAAGACCTCGCGCGGCGCCTTGTCGAGCTTCTCCAGGCCGAAGTAGTTGCTGAAATATTTAATTGACGGATCACGGACAAGCGGCGAGTATACTATCAGCGTCCTTCCGTACGCGAAGGCGGGGTGGGCATATTTACCTCAGGATCTGTCTGACAGTCATCGTCTTGTTTGCCGAATAAGGGAGTGATATTTTTTGCGCGCCCTGGAACAAATTTCCGAACGAATTTTGGCTAGGCCGTGATTAATCGTGGGAGCGTCAAACGGACTGAGCGGGGGTACGTTTGTAGGCGAGAGCGGGGAATGTGTGTTTCATGGGTTTGTGTGCAATATTGGGAAACGGGACGCGGCGGTCAACGGTGACATGTGATTCCGAATTATGATACGTGATGAGAATGCGGGGGGGGGGGGGGGGGTATGATTTTTGAGCAAGAGTACGTGAACGGTGTCCATAAAGATGCATTCATCGCACTGGAAGAAAATTGAAGCTGTCGGAATTTTAAATGGAGCAGAGTTCGTTATATTTTAAATAAAGTACGTTTTGCCGATTTATTTCTTCTTATCGGCTAAAATGATTATTTGTTACCCGCTACGTTTTCTACAGCACACAGCACACATAATACAACAGTAGAACCGAATATATAGGTAGAAGAAGATCTCATAAGGAAACAAAATTACTGGGGAGAAACGGCGCTATAAGTCACGCGGTGTAATAAAACGTTTTCATGCTTAATAGAAATGTTTTATTATCTCTCGATTTATCTCTCGATTTATCTCTCGAATATTATTACTCGATTAATGTTGTGGAGAGTGTAATGTTAAGGAGTGGAGGGTGAGGATTAATAGTGACATGCGACACGGAATTATGATGCGTGATGAGAGCGTGTGGGGGAAAGTATGATTTTTGAACGTGGACGTGTCAACGGTGTCCATAAAAGGATAGTCGCGTTTATCGAATTGAAGGTAAAATGAAATATTTAGGAAAATGCTTACGGAGAAACATGTAGCTGAGTGGCATTGTTCGGAAGAATATACAGGTATACGATATTATCCGGACAGAATAGAGAATTCGAAAAATAAGAGCTTGAAGAGAAAGTTAATTTCAATATATATTTTCATAATTCCATTAACCCTTTCGCTACGGCAGCCCCGTCCGCCGAAATACCGTCACTGAACGGAAACTCGCGCCGGAAATATGCACAGTGCGCGTGGTTTCTGTATATATGTTGTTCTTAAGTCTTAAATAGGAAGTGTGCTGAATAAAACAATCATTGCTCTAATGTAATAAGTATATTTACATTTTTAATATGTAAACACTTCCAAAATTTTTAAAATACAAAATACAAAACCCTAATCTGAAAAGTCTAATTTTTAAGAGTTGAAAATTATACATTAAGCCGATCTATTCATAATTCTTGTAAAATCCAAATATGTAAAATTGTTTACTGCCGAATGGATTCGATAGAATATTCGGTATAAAACAGTAAACGATCGCCTTGATGTTTGTAGTTTATTGCGTAATACGTTTGAAAGTGGTTTCAACAAAGAGCAGTTTCAAAAGTTTTAAGAAATGATTAATCCAATATGTCAATAAAATCAATGGAAAATGCTCTGTGATAAAAAAAATGTTGCCATCGACAATAAATGGCACTTGTACAGAATTTCGATGCCGCATATATACTCAGAAGTCGTGGCATATCGTACACACAGCTCGTCGAGTGGATGCCGCATATATGCGGCGCTCGGCACGAAAGGGTTAATGCTGTGGATAGTCTAATGCTGGAGAACAGAAGGTGATGAATAACATATGTGTGACATGTGATACTGAATTATGATACATGGTGAGAGCGTGCGGGAAATGTATGATTATTGAACATGCGTGTATCGACGATCTTTATAAAAAATGTTGTCCTCTATATCGGATCGAAAGTGAATTGTAATTTATAAACTGTCACACGTCATTCAGAATTTGAAAATTGGAAGCCTGAGTTGAAAATGAAGTTGAAAATTAATATTCTTATAATTTCATTAATGTTATGGGTAATGTAATGTTGGGGAATGACAGGCGACAACTGGCAATAAATTTAGATACAGATGACCACAGCGTTGTTGAGGAGTGTATGATTTTTAAATATGACTGCGTGAACATTACTCATAAAAGAATAGTTGCACATATCGCATTGAAAGTAAATTAAAACCGTTAACAAAGGAGAAATACCTCGGTGGGTGACATTGTACGAAAGAATATGTAGGTGTGCAAAAAGCAGAATGTAAAAATTGAAAGCCTGTGGAAAGAATGAATTTGAATATATATTCTTATTATTCCATTAATAGAAGTCAGTAAAAGCGGGTTGAAAAAATAGTAATAGTTTTTGTAATGCTGCACGTAAATTTATATATTAAGCGTTGTTACAAATTTGCTCGGAAATAATAGTGATAGCTTCTATAACTTTGCGAATAAATCTGTGTTATATTTTACTCACCGTTCGTCTCCATAAAATCACCCTGTAATGCGGCACGCATTGATCACCTATTTCGCTGGTGACGACTGACAAGAAGAGAGGGTTTCGATCGTGATCGGCGGCCACGTAGTTCTGATGTACTGTTAAGGAGAAATTTATATTCAAACGACTTAAAGTTTCATCGCACTGTGGTACGTCTTTAATTACGTAGCACTCACGTTTTCCCAAAAAGTACTTGAAGTACCATCGCGTTTGATACTCAGGATTTTCCAGTATCGGCGTGCTCGGTGAACCAAACATCTGTATATTGTGAAACCATCCATAAATGCGAGTAGGAATTCGAGAATTCGGGGAATAACAGGGTCAAAGATTATTTTACCAACATTTATGCGTCAACGAATGATTAAAAAATGTTTGGTTTGAAATATTATGGTAGGAAGAGTACTCGGCGTATTAAAAATGTGTATATCGTAAAACTGTCGGTAAATGAACAAACGTTATAATCAAGCACTGTATAAACAAACGCGTTAAACATTCTCTCTTATCCATATTTATGCGACAGCGAACAATGAAAAAAAAATGCCTCGTTCGAACTATTACATTTGTTAAAAAAGCTACAAAGAGTACTCAACGAACCAAACACTTGTATGCCGTGAAATTCTATATAGTGAAAGTTAACGTTCAAGCATTGTGTGAATGAGCGCGTAAAATATTCTTCAATCATTATTTACACGATAGGAAACGGCTGCAAAGATGTTTGGTTTGGAATGTTATACTTGCATAAAAGATGAAAGATACTTCTCGCTGAAATACATATCTATGTACTGCGGAATTCTTCATAAATAAAAAAGTTATAATTCAGGAACCGTGTGAATAAATATGTCAAACGTCATTTTACCTACGTTTATGTCACAATGAAAGACTATAAAATTGTCTGATTTGAAATATTATATTTGTAGAGAAGATTAGAAAAAGTACTCAGTAAATCGTATATCTGTATATAGTGAAACCCTCCATAAACAAAATTGCAATTAAAGAACCGTGTGAATAAATATCTGACACATTCTTTTATCGAAGTTTATGGGACAGTAAACTATTACAAAAATATCTGGTTTCAAATATTTCACATATATAAGAGACTAAAATGAATGCTCGCTTGACCAAACCACTACATCTAATGAAATCATCCGTAAAGAAAGTCAATAAGGATGCACGTGTGAATAGACCCTACAAAGATTCTTTTACAATCATTTATGTGACAACAAGCGGCTGCAAAGATGTTTGGTTTGAAATGTTATACTTGTACAAAAGAATAACATGAATGCATGGCAAACGAAAGATCTGCGTATCGTGAAATCCTCTACAAGTGAAAATAACGATTCAAGCACTGTGTGAACAAACTCGTTAAACATTCTATCAACATTTATTCAACAACACATGCCTACAATAATGTCCGCTCTAAACCATTATGCTCGTATAAAAGTCCAGGAGGACTACTTTGTGGACCCGCTTCGCTCGACATTACTTCTACCGCTACTGAGAAAGTGGGGAAAAGGGAAGGCTAATAGGAAAGAAAGATGCGGATGAGGAAATGCCTCGAAGTCTAAGGTCCTCGAGTGGCGACAATTACTGGGAAAGGTCTTTGATCTTTTAATCTTTGATCCCAATGAGAGATTCTCGTCTCGTACCTCCTCTTTCTCGCCGGGAGAGTCGCCATTCTCGACCCGAAATCTTCTGCCATTGTCGGCGCCGTCTTGCTCGATCTGAGGCAGCTAAAAGGGCGATTTCGAGTGCGCGAGATTAGTAACTCTCACTCGAATGTCTCTCGGGACGAGAAGCCGTGTTCCAGTTTAAGGTCGAGTACTCTATAGACCGAGGAACGGAAGATACGTGCACGCGGCCCTCGACTTCGTGTAATACGCGTTTTTGGCCAGATTTCAAAGCTATGGACCTTTGAAGGATTGTTTCTTCTGTATACCGAAAACACGTGTGCTTGCTTCTAGCTGTACACCGCGTTGCTTGAAGATAATTTAATGGCATGAATGAATTAAAGCTGAACATCGATAACGACGTATCTCTGTGTGCCCTGGCAAATGTGTGATCAATGCAAAAATATGCAGGCGACCGTCAGTTTTCGTGCAACTCGCTATTTCTTATATATTTGGAAGTTAAATTTCATAAATAAAATTATAATTAGACCTGAATTGTTTAATATAATGAATACATTAAAATTGGGTGTCAACAAGGATGTATTTTCATGAGGTTTGGTACGTGTGTGAATATACAGGTAAATGTTGACTTTTCTACATTCGGTATTCGTGGAACTCGCTATTTGGTAGACACTTGAAAGTTGAATTCCAAAAATAAAATTGTAATTAGAACCGAGTTACTTAATATAATCCCGTGATCCTTGGCAAATGTGTGGTCAATATAAATATAACATATAGGCGGTCCCCGATTTCGTATATATTTCAAAGTTAAATCTCTCTCTCTTTCTCTCAAAAAGATGCAATTAGAACTCTGTTATATAACGCCATGAACGAAGCGTAATTCCAACGAACTAAAAGAAGGAAGAAGGTGGTAATGAATACATTGTTGAAACTTTGACCATCAAGAACATGAACGAAGCCTTGTACATCTAGACACATTTTTACCATCGTGGAAGAATGTAAACTCAATTAAAAGTGTATATTACATGTGCGAAGAACAGTAGAAAAAGACACAGCATGTCACACAATTTTTTGTGAGGAAAAAAAAAGGAAAATACAATACGGCGATCTTTTGATAAATGTATGAAGCAAATACCAAATGATTAGTCAATAAATAATTACAAAATATATACTTCAAATGTTGACAATATTGTAAATAGAAGATTTGAAAACACTTTTTAGTGTTTTTTTACATTGCCGTATTTTTGTACACGTTTCAGAAAGCAATTCAAAAGCAATCACCTGTAATCGTGATCTGACTGTTTCAAGCAGATGGTGCGAAAAAGTAGAATACATTGGAAAAGAACATTTTCGTCTAGTGTGATATTATGCGGTGCCTTAAATTTTTGAAAATTGTGATTGGCCAGGAATTCTGGATGCCTAATGTGTCGATTGCAATTTGTGCATGATTTCCAAAGACAATCTTTTTCGGTCAAATAAATACATGAACATTGTATTAAAATTTGTAATTAAGAATAGGAACCGTTAAAGGGAAAATTTTCAAAAGTTTATTAGAACGAAAATAAAATCATGTCAATTTAAATGTGTGTAGAATTTTCAGGCGGTTGTAGTAAATAAAAATATGTTCAAATCAGGATAGAAGCTTTGTTTCAACACTGATGTTTCTTCGTCGTATATCAGGCAAAAAAAACGTATTACTTAGTTCAAAACAGGGCCACTGTGCGGGTACTGCCGAATTCTCGGGGTTGAAGATTCCCGGCGAATCACAATTTCCGAAAATATAATTACCCGCGTAACGTCATGCAAGATGGATTTTTTTACATCGTTTTTCACGAAATACCTACAAAACGTTTCAATGTCATTGATACATTTTACTAACACAAAACACTATTTTAACAATATTTCCTTCGTCCTCACTGCCTACGGTCCACCGAGCGACAATTTGAAAGACGAACGTTATCGGTGAGCTTATCAGATCATTTGGGAAAGTGTTACCATCCACTTAGCGAGAAAAAGAACGAGTTACTTTGGTCGGTCACAGTGTTATCTGCAATTGATATAAAGTGCATTGAACGCCGTACAGGGACTTGTGCTAGTCGGATCGATAGATAAACCGATAGGGATAGAGAGAAGAAATTACAGGAAATGCACGTACTAATTGTAATCTCATCCAGTCGCGGCTTCGTGAGCGTGCCCCGATGAATATCGTATTAGCTATCGTATGGCTAAACCTTTACGAGAGGTGTGTATTAAGTCGTGTTGTGATCAGCGGTAGCAGATCGAAGGAATTAAGGGAGAAATGGAATGGTAGCGGTGGGAAATATTATACCGTTTATAAACAAACATGTAATAATAAACTATAAATATAATTAGAAATATGAAACTATAAATGCATGTAAAATTTTTTGATGAATATCTGAGATATTGTTATTATAGCCGGTGTTCTGGTAAAATTGATACGTAACGATAATACGATAATTTGTGACTATTTAATTAAAGTGAATGAAAAAGAAGAACGGAAATTGAGAAAAATTATAAAATGTGGTATTAAACGAAATTGGATGAATTGTTCTGAAACTCTAACGGTTGTAAGTTAGATTTTTTACTGGAAAATAATACAAGTCAATTCTATAGCATGTGATAAATACTCTTTACAAAAGATAACAACTTTCATTCTTTTTCGTAGAAAATTCGAATACACATTATACGAAAATTGTTTATAAATATTCAAACACGTCATAATTATAATTTTTGATAAAACTTTTATATTTGTTTCTTTAAACCTGACTCGGTAATTTTCGCTTAGATACAACTTTTTCATATGCCACTGAAAGGGTGAAACACGTAAATGTCGTCCAACTTATATCGCGTTCGATCTCTTGTTATTTGAAAAAATGGCACCACTACGTTATGAAAACTTTCCGTTGAAAAGTGCAATTAAAAAGATCATATTATTGTATTATGTATGACTTTGATTAAAATAACACAGACCTAGGTATAATTTTTGCAAGGACGCAGAAATACCGAGGTGAATACCATGAAAGAGGGATCAATGAGAATGAAATGACAGATTTTACTGTAGATTCTTTGAAATACTTTTTCACACCGCATTAGATGGTAGCACAAGCCCAGGCACGATGTCATTCAATAATAATGTTGCGCCCGAAGGATATAATACGTGGTCTTCTCATTCATAATAATATATACCAGAAATACCAGAAATAAAGTATAAAGCAACATAATATTTATAAACCGTAGTTATTGGTTGTTTAGTTTATTTATTAAAAAACACTTTTTGCTCTGTATGTTTCGGAACAATATAGGCTTTCCTGTTTAGGAGCTAATTTGTTCCTTGATGTCTAATTGCGATGCTCTCCCAGCTTGGCCATAACATTCATTATCACATTTGTAATAATAATTCTTACAACAAAACAGTGCAATAACATCGCCATTATGGTGAAACAAGTTAGCCGCTGAAGAGTTACTCTACGTACTTCCGAAATATATAGAGCGAACATTGTTTTCTCCTTATAAATAAACCAGGCACTCAATAAAAAGGGCTTCAGCTTGTAATACACTATCGCACAAAAGGTTGTTTTCAACACAATTCACGACCTAACACAGTATAATAGCTTCGCTTCCGGCATCTGGCCGACATCGGCACACATCGCGTATAAGTGTAGACCCGTGTAACATTGTGAAAGGCAGCGACAGCACACGTTGCATCTATCGGTGACCCGCGCGACATTATCCGAGCACACGATCTTGAAACTGGAACAAGACGACGGTGCGACCTACATGCGCACCCTGCAAGACGTCCCGATAGCCGTCATTGAACAGCGATCTCTTACCATTTCGACGCTTCCATAGCAGCGCCTCGACAAAACGCCTCGCCTCGCCACGGCATCGGTGGTGGATCTGAAAGGGTCGTTGGCAAACATTGACAGAGCGAAGACAACTCGCGTAGACGGACGAAAAACGTTGGCAGCGCGGCGGAGCATGAAGGGCGTCGAGCCAAATATGTATAGCGCGCCTCGACAAGCTTCGAACCTGGACGCGCCACTCTTCAACCGTATCCGAAACCTTCTACTTTCTCGTTATTTCCGCCCTTTTTGCGGAGGATTCGAACATGCACGCTGCTAGGTGCGCTTTAAGAACGAAGATTGCTTAACATCTGTGCTTCTTTCATTTTGGATAATTGCCCTCGGTTGTTCTGGTGCGTTTTGTTGGTTGCGAGGCTAAATTCTGCACTGTGCGTGCTTTGAAAGTCATGAGTTCTTCGAGAGTCTGATACGTGTGTGTAGTTAGGGGAAATCACAAAGGATGCTTTGTAAAATTGTAGTTTATCGATTGATCTTTCGTAAGCGAGTTTGTATACGTTTGCGGAAATGTCTGTAATAGATACAGTGTCAGCGATACCAGTTATTCAAACAATTTTCTAAAAACTGGAGTGATTGTTCTTAAAGAGAGGACTCCTGGTCCCTACCTAAGCAGAGTACAGAAATGAATCTGGTAAACAATAAAATAAATCTTAATGTAGAAGAGGGCTAATTATCCATGTCGGAGTAATGTATGCTTTTACAGCGTATTTTTTGTTCGTTGTCCTATAATTGCTTGCCAGTGAGCTGCCGAAAACACTAGTGGGACTATGACTCAGGATTAAGAGCGAAAACGAAAGAATTCGCGTATAAAGGGGGCGTTAATAATTGAACAAGAAACCTGCTGTTGCATCAGTTCAGTAGAACTGCAGATATATTATAATAAATAAATTTTATTCGTTGTATATATTTGTAAGTATAACAGAGCGTATACATACGCCTTTGATGTATGTTGATTAATATGGGAGGGTGTATGTATATATATGCATTTTGTATGCCCTGATGAATGTATATAACGTATTTTTTATGCGCTATTTGAATATATGTTTACTGTTATGCCAAATTTGTAAAACAGTAAATGCATTCTAGTAATGAAATCTTATTGCCGTTATAATTTTACACGCTTAATTAGTTTACACTTTACGTAGTTATTCTATAAATTAAATAATGATAAACCGTTAAAGTGAAGAACAAACAATTTGACATTAAAACAAGTTCGTTGCTTTATAAATTAACCAATGATAAATAGCTAACGTCCCTCGAAAAACACATTTCATATTACGAATAAATTCATTGTCAAATATTAAAGAAAAACCGAATATATAATATAATTTTATTGTTAGATTAGTTAAACGGTAATAAAAAATACCGGAATATAGTGCAGAAATAATTATATTTAACCGCTTGAAAATTGACGAAAACCAGTTATAACCGATTCAAAGAGCTTTCGCGTGCCGTCTTTAATACTTTAGTGGCGATCGTTATTCTACAAAGTAAATAGTTAAATCGTAGAATCCAATAATTCTATATACCTTATCTGATTGAATTGGGTAATTCACGAAATATCTAGTTATTTGACAAAGTAATGGATTCCACGCTTTAACTGTAACATATAGAGGCCGTCGCCAGTCAAAGAGTCAAACCATCTAGGAGGCGCGTTTGGCAAGACGAGTCCTTCGCCGGTCGCCCCAGCCAGGGATATCGCACGAGAAAGTACTTATGCCCCCGAGGATTTTATACCACGTTTAGCAACCACAAAGGGGGATCGCGGAAAACGGGAATTGAAAGCGCACCGGTGGGACATAGAAAGCCGCCCATCCCCGGCGTCGTTTTCCACAATTCATCCCACGCGACGACGGTGTGTGCGTGCGTCTGTGCGCAGCCCGCCGTTTCCCAACCCCTCTTCGTCCGCCCACGATCCTTCCCTTATTTCTCACTTTTCGCGACGCGAATATCTGGGTTAATGAGAGGGCGCGCCGAGAGATCGTGTCTCTTCGCGGACACAAACGGGCCGATATAACAAATATAGGAGCGAAACAGCGAACGGCGCGGGGGTGTGCGCGGAATCAAGAGGTTGCGAAAATTGGGTGCGCTGGAGAGGACGGACGATCGGAGGAGTGTTGATGGAATCGAATACGACTCTCGGGGATTCGGAAGGTTTCCGAGTGTTATTACCGTGCCGATTTGTGCGACGGCAGACGGAATGCGAGGCTGATCGTGGCTGGAGTTTCGAGGAAATTTTCGGGACGGGGTTAAGTAGGGGAGTACGTGTTTTTGTTGTTCACGGCTGTTTCGAATTAACGCTTACTCAAAATCTGTTATTAAAAACATTCAAGTTTATGCGGTTATTAAACTTATTGGACGTCTGTTATGGCTGAATTTATTTTCTTTGTGGCTTTTGAAACTATGTATTCAGAGACGGTATCGGATTAAGATAAAAATCACCGTAGAAAATCCTGTCACCGTGGGCGTTGTAGTTTCAAATTTGGTGGTCTAGTGACGGGGTCTTTTGGGACTTACCGCAATTTTCGACTAATTATATTCAGAATTGTTCGAGTTTTTACCGATGTTCCACTACTCATACTCATTGTCGCGCGAAACTCTCATCGGTATTCTACGTATACACGTATGAGTACATATCTGTTCTCTTTAATTAACAAAATGCTGCGATAAGTTACTGAAAGATTTATGGAAGAAACCATAAATTTGGCAAATTCTTTATAATTTGTTGGCTGATTGCTTTTATTGCATGGATATGTTTGTAAAAATTCTGTCGCGTATTTTTGAAGTCAATTCTTGCGATGAATCTTCAATAGATACTTTTCATTTTATCTTTGACAGATCGTTTCTTCTGAAGGATATTTAGTTTCCCATATAACAAAAATATTGTATACGGCGATATCAATAAAATGAATAAACAAAGACAATGGCGAACGAGGGGTACAATCATCTATATCAATCAATATCACTTTTCCACACGATAAATTTTATTTGTCGTATATGGCATGCTTCCTCACGTTACTATAAGAAACTAATGTGATGTGAAATACGTTCCCATCGGTATTCCACGCACACATACTCGCAGACGATTTCTAACTAACCTCTTCATATATTATTTTAGATATAGATATTTTCATATCTTCAACTGCATAATAGACACAAAAAATAACAGTACAGCCACACGATAGGATTTTTGTTTTTATCGTTGCGGATTTCTGTAGTGAACAACTTACCATCGAATAGTAATTTCTTTGTCAATGGAAATAATTATAATTCCAAAAACTGAAACGTACACATATATGTCAGTGTGTTCGAAGAGGTTAAGAAGAAACTAATAAAGGACAACTGTGTCACTGTGAAAGTCACTGTATGCATTGCAGCTCCAAATTCGATGGGTCTTTTGTGACCCAGTCATTGGATAGCGAAGATTAACTCTCACAGTATGGGTCTTCATTGTCCGAAGACCAGGTCTTCCGTGACACATACCGATATTCCACGTATATTAGATAATAGCATTTTATTATTAAAGCTTTCGACACGTTTCATGGACACTGGTGCTCCCTCTTCAAGAGTGCTAAATTGGGCTCAGCACTCTTCCACCCCAGCATTTGACACATCGTTTGCGCTAATTTCGAAAATTATACGTTGATCACATATGATATGTAGATCATATCATTTTCATTAATTTTGAAAATTATATGCTGATCATAATTGATACGCAGAACATATAATTCTCAGAATTAGGGAAAGTGATGTGTCCAATGCTGGGATGGAAGAGTGACTAGTCCAATTACTCTCCACTCCCGTAATGGGTAGTGGCCTCGAAAAATATCGAGAGCTTCAATAATAAAATGAAAAAATCAAGCATTTTCAACCATAGGAGGACTTTATATCTTTCTTCACTTTCCAATTTTGCAATTTTGATACCGCCTACGTTATGGTTCTGAATCCAGTAGGTCTATCGTGACCCAGCCAGCGGACAACAAACAGTGACCATCACTCGCTCTAGTCTGGCGATCAGTGCCTCGGAATTATTGCTGCGCATTTTTTTTTCGCGCAAAGAGGTGCGTGTCGCGATTCGATTATGTCGGTCATGTAATTTGTGCGCCGCCGGTAATTCCAGCTGCGCCGCGCGTTCGACGAGGGAAAATAATTAACGCGCTGGTAATGACTCGCGGATCGCAGGCACCTGAACTATTTTCATCTATCGTAATTGCCCTGCGAGTCGATAAATTTTTCAACGCGCACGCGGCAATGCCGGGACACGTACGCGCGAGCGTTCGTACATGTCGTTTCAAGGGATTCTTGACGTGCAATTTACCGAACTACTTTTCGTTTTGTTGGCGGAGGAGCAGCTTATTTGCGAGCCGAACGGGTTCGTGCCGGCCACTTGCAGACGTGGCTTAGTTAAGAATTATTGATAAAATCGATAGCACGATGTACCTTGTGGTTTTGAAACTAAAGTTCTAACTAGTGAAGATAAATCTGAAGTCCTTTTTACCGGTTGCGTTTAATGTGAAATATTGATTTGCTCCGCGTGGCTCGAAACCGCACGGGGTAAGCAAACAGTGAATTATTTCAAATCTCTGCATGCTTTATTACGGGTTTTGAAATATTGTGTGGGTATGGTTTCGTAACTCAAACATATAGGTGATGAAGGTATTCCCTTGAATGAACTCCTCGCACCTCTAAAAAGTGGATCACAATTTCCCGAAATACCGTGCCGAGTCAAATAAAGATTTTATTTGCGACGTTTTCTCCTCCGGCTTTACTTACGATTTTTCGCCTGTGTCTATACCATTGAATTGCGACTATTTTCTCTGTCTTCCATTACGAATCTGTCTGTATTAAAAGTAATGGTCGGCCAACATTGCAATATCAGCTGGCATCGTATTAAAAAGAAGATAGTAAATTATGTAAATCAATTCTGCGTGGCATATCAACATACGCACAGTGATACCTTTGTACCGCTGCATTATGAAATTTTTTTGGCTATCTGTCACTATGGATTATTACATGTTGGTCGATGTCGAAATTTTAACCACCACAAGACATTGTATTGAAAAAAAGGTGCTAAATCTGATAGATTGACTCTGGATGTCATGCCAACATGCACATAATGATAACTCTACTCCACTGCATTGTTACGGGGAATTGGTTTAAGTATCCCCTAATCCGGACTATAGCGCGGATTAACACTAGATGTGTCCGTCAGCCAACATTGATATTTCAACTACAACCGCAGCATCGTATGAAAAAAGATAGAAAATTGCATAAATTGACTGTGCGCGGCATACCAACGTACACATATAATGATGATACTATACTATAGGTTGGCATCAAAATTTCAACTATAACGTGGCATCGTATGAAAAAAGAATAATAAAAGAAAAAGAAAAGAATATATTGACTAAATACCATTGTTTTATGGGATTGTTTTGAACATCTCCCGCTACGAAGTATTGCCTGATGGCTGATGTTGTAATGACAATACAACCCGGCATCATATGACAAAAATGATAGTAAATTATACGGATCGACTCTCTATGACGTTTCAACGCACACATAATGATGATTCCATGAAATTGCGTACTCCCGGGGAATTGTTTTGAGCATCCTTCATTACGAATCTCTCTGCATTACACGTGTCTGATGTCCAACAGTGAAATTTCAACGGGCATCGCAACAGAAAAAAGGGGAATAAAGTATGTAAATTGACTCTGCATGCATGGTATATTAACGTACACATAATGATGATTCAATACCACTACATTATCGAATTATTTTTCATTATAAACTATTGTCTGTCTATTCGATGCATTCGTTAGCCGACATTGAACTTTCAGCCACAGCGTAGCATCGTATTGAAAAAAGAATGTAAAAATGTATAGGTTGACTCTGCCTCTCATATGAACATATAGATATATTAATGAGTCTATATCACTGCATCATGGGATTGCTTTCGGTATCCTTCACTACGAAATATCGTCTGCCAATTACATCTGTTTATCAGCTGTCGTTGAAATTTCAGCGATAACGCAGGACCATATGAGAGAAAACATATTGAATTGCATAAATCGACTTTATGTGGCATATCAACGCGCACATAACGATGACTACACTATTGCATTGCGGGGAAGAATTTTCTGTATATCACTCGCTGCGAACTCGTCTACATTATACGTATCTGTCAGGTAACATTGAAATTTCAACGGGGATCGTATAAAAAACATAATAAAAGCATGTAAAACAAGTCTACATGGCGTATGAACGTACACGTAAACATGATGACTCGCCCGTCGATGCAGTTGGCGGAGTTGCGAGGAAGACATGACCGGCATGCAGACCGATCTGGACCTGTTTCTGCGAACCATTTCCTGCGCGGCAGGCGTTGGTGTCGGCGTGCCATCTTCTTCGCTGTCGCTCGCGTTCGCGGAACTTCCGTTCTCGGCACTCTTCCGTCTCATCTTCCGCCTGCACTTTTCCGACGACGCCGTCGAGTTGGCCGTCGGGAGGACGGACGAAATGTTCGACGAGCCACTCGTCAACGTCGCGCCGCGTAGACGTGCGACCAATTTCATGTCCAGGCACAGCATCGTGTCACTACGATTTTTACGAATTTACCTTGACGTGTCTGTTAGACGTACGTTAGAAGCTGGCCGTGCTTGTACGAGTTGAAATGGTGGTTTGTAGTGAGTCGGTACGCTTCTTCGCACGCTGAGCAGTTTAGAGTCTTTCCAGTCGAAATCGAGATAACGTCGACACATTCTCGGTCTCACTTATGATGCGCTGATCAAATGAGATGAGGTAAAGACACTGATAGTTGATCCGGTCTTGATAGTTGAGTATTTTTCAGGAAACCGTGATGAATGTGCTTTATAAAAGGTCTGGCGTTTTGGGAAAGTTTAGGAACTTCGGGCACCCGAAAGTTTGTAACCACATTTGATATTTTTCATGATTTTTCAATTGGATTTCTAACGTTAACATTATGGTTTGAAAGGAATTTCTGTATTGTGTGGTATAATCGAGTTGATAGGTGCCCCAACATTGGAATCTTTCAAAATCCTGAGCACTACTCCATCCGAACCGAGGTTTGGGTACCCGTCATTTCGGACCGCTCACCCCGCAGTCCTAGTTTTTAATCCTCGCGTACTTTGTCAAAGCCGCTAGTAACATGTAATTGCGCACCGCTTATGATCACCAAAGCATCACCGCTACTTATGGAATAAGAACGACTCAGTTTCTAATAGCGTATCGAAGAAGAAAAATGTCTAAATATTGTATAGAAGCGTGTGGGAGAGAAACTGAAAAAGTCAAAAGTGGTAAATCGGAGGCTTGCGAGATGTAGCTTATACATAGGTAGTAATAATAGATATTCTACTGTATGGGATTTATGTAGACAGCATCGGGGTAATAACCATTTTGTTCGAATCAAAACGATTATACCTAAATCATGCGATGATAAAAGTACTGAATACGTTTCTCTTAAATTGCCGAGGATACTATTCCGTCTAGTATAAATGCATCAAATTCATCTCCGAACGTAGTATCAACTAGACTAATTGTTACATACATAGTTGCATATCTCGAGATGAGATAGTTGTTTTTGCAGAGGATCTCAAACTCGGGCGCCGTCACTGTGGTTAGCACAATATGGCGAAGAGCTCGAGTAGCAGTGGATATGCATTTGTAAGATATCTGTGTGAGACCAAAGTGACTGGCAACGAACTGTGTGCTTCAGTATTTGGATGGTTAAAAGTAATCGTTCTGTGGTGGGTGTCAGGGGTTCAAAGGGTCTTAGTTGAGTTCGATTGTTTGTTATGGCAATTCTTTGTGCTTCTTTTTTTACATCAAAAATTTGAAAATTTATGTAGCCACACGTTGTTCTTCATTCACAAATTAATATGATCATTTTTGCTGCTTTAATAGAGGCACATTCCAAGTTCGGAAACGTTGGAATTTTCCGTGTCAACAAGATATATAATTTCATACATATTAATTGAGTGGTTACACGAATGTAATTTTACATTACTGTTAATACCAATTGTGTGCCATCGTATTGCAATTTCCATAACGGTGCTGTTAAGACGGAGTACGTAACTTACAGTAAGAAATTTCCACGCATTAAACATTTTTTATCACTGAGCATTTTACTAGTTAAATTGTGGTGTTAACTCCTGAAAATATAACTGACAGTAGAATTGAGTATTGAATCTTGTCATTCTAGTAAACTCGAAAAATTGATAAATGTGGTCAATAACTTACATAAGTTATTGGCAATTATTTACTAATTGCGGTATAGCATGCATTTTAATAGACGGCTGCATGGTCAGCTGAATCTATAGTCAATTTTTGATGCGATCTAATGTTACATTTTTTAAATAACTGCGTAATATTATTCAAATGAACGAAATAATAAAGTGCATCTACTTTGACATTTATTCCATACATTACTAAATTTTTGGGCAAGTCCGTCACCTTTCACTTTTTTTCTCATCTCTTAGAACAGACAATGCAATCCCTTTTTCTATCTTTTCTTTCTTACTAAATAAAGCTTTCCGCTTGAATTACGTTTGAACATTTCAAAATCAAATATGTCTTCACTTTTACTTAGCTCTAGACTCCCATCATAACAGTCTTCATTCTCCATGTTTTTATCGATAAAAAAAGTTGAAAAATAATTTAATCTCAAAATGACAGAAATAGTACGAAACAAGTAAAGAAACAAATCGCTAATGCCGTTTGTAAAATAGCATCTTAAACGTATTCATGTTAATCACATGATACCATGGAACAAATGTTAGATATCTCCGTATCGGACCCAACGGAGCGTTAAGGGTTAATATTTTCTTTTTTGCGTACTGTTATATATTTAGCTTATAAACTGTATCCTAGAGTATCACGTTTTGTTTCACTTTCGTCATAATACCAATACATCGCAAATTATAATTTTCTTTACCGCTTCCCTTATCTTTAGCCAAGCGCTGCGTGTTCACAGAACAGCTTTACCGAAAAATGCGCTACCGGTTAACTATCGCTGCCTTTACCTCATTACATTTTCACTGACACCGCGTACGTCGTGAAACTCTCCCGTCGCGTATCACTCGAATGCTTGCAGAGAACTATCCCGTGCCTTCACCGTATTCACAACACCGATCCATTTTCGAATTCACCGGTCCCGCCGTGCGTTTGTCCGATTTATCGTAATCACAAAGAACATTCGCTATACGTCCAGGCATATGAACGACGTACGATAGTCATCGTCCGCCCAATTGGCAGTCCTCAAGGTCGTTCCCCGAAATTACATGCTGCCAGTATTTGCAAACAATGTGTCTACCCCCTGCCGCCCTACGCTCCTCGTTACACCTCAAGGCCGCCGCTCGACAGTTAGCACCGAACCTGTGTTATTGTCCCGCACGTTTCGCCAACAAAGCACACGGTGTGCGTATTCGCGAGCACACTGCGTCACGCATCATTTAGGCCGACGAAACTGTACCTTTGTTTTTAGCGTTTATCTGCCGCTAACTCGGTTATCGGGGCGGACTTTAGTTATTTGTCGTCGATAATGTTTCGTGGCGCTGTCCTTGTCGCACGGCACCTTTGCACTCGTCTTCGCAGGTACGCGTGGGTGTTCGCTGGCGTTTGGGTTAGTTTCGCAAAGCGAACTTTCGCGTGCTGCCGTGGCAGCTGATTACAGACGGAGGGCCTTTCGGTAGTTGCGGGATGCGGGCCGTTTTTCTTCACAAGCTTCACGAGCTTCGCGAGTTGTCGGGAGGAAGTTTGGCCCGCGGACGGTTTTCCCGAGTTCGAATGATGCTTATTGCCGCTGTCCAGGCGAAGAACTGACGGGCCGAGCCGCGAGCGTGCCTGGCGTGTCGATTAATCAGTTCGTAACTGTAGATAGGTTTCCCGTGACGCGCCGCGAGTCGATGTTTTGCCTGGCGAGAACGGATGCGACGCTGTTATTGGCGTAATGGATTTTGGTCGGGCTGAGAGAACAGGGTTTGGGCGGTTCGGCGAATTCGGTAACGCTTTGAGTGCCACGTTTTACGGAAATGAGATTTTTTTTTTGAATTAGCTAAAGAGAAAGGATTTTTGTGGTTGTTATGCGTATGTTGGGTATGGTAATGGAATAGTCGATCCAGTAGCTAACGATTTGTAAGTGACAGTCCTGACATTTTCTCAATTTCATGCATAAGAAACAAATTTATCTCGTAAAAATGGATGACGATTTTATTTATTTAAAGAAGAACAGTTTTTGTGTTTGTTTGTATATATGTCGGATACAGTAATGAAGTAATTAATGCAAGAGCTAATAAATCTCTGAGCGATGTAATTTTAATATTTTGTTGGGCCACAGTATTATATAGTTTACAATTAATAATGTTAGAATTCAATGTACATCCATTTTTCGGTTATCCTGTATCTGTTCCTAACGTTGATGCGTACGAAATCAGTTCATCAGAAAAACCAATTCGTCTCTCAGAAATAAAGGACAACGTTATTCACATAGACAGAAACGATTTTTGGATTTGTTGTGTATACGTCGAACCTACTTAATGCAACAGACAATGCATCTTCTGAAAGACATCATTTTAATGTTTCTTTTAGTCGCGGTTTTCTAAAAGTTACCATTGATATTCCCATAAACAAATATACACCTAATTTTCGGTGCCATTTTCAATTGTTTATCAATGTTAATGCGAAAGAAAGTATTAAAAAAATAAATCGATATCACCCTTTCGTATGTTGTAATCCAACATAGTTGATGGTTTAAATGATGGAAAAGCACGATACAGTCGGCATTCAAAGCGTTAAGAAGATTTTGCTGCGAGCGATAAATACTGCACGCGGAAGTTCGGACGTTGACGGAAGCTCGCTTAGCTCGGTTATCGGCTAAGTAATCATTTTAACCTGTCCGGAAAATGGAGCGGCAGAAATTCGAGGTACTATAATGATACACGCATTGGTGAAGAAGTATGATGAATGACGACAGTAGTTGCTCATTTACGTGCCCCAGCTGTTGTAACTTCGGGATTTACAACTTCCAAGAACGTGTTGCGAATTATCGGGGGACGAGTCTAATTCTCCTGCCTTATCAAGAGATTGCGACTGAGATGGGGAACAATAACGTTATCCGAACTTCTACGTTTATGGTGTTTGCCGCCCTAATGGAGCGCGGCGACCAGTTATAACGTTCAGCCATAACACAAAGAGCTTGCCATTCTGACAGAAAATCTTTCTGCACGCCGTGCCGTCAGTCAAGTCGTAAACCTGTGAGTTTAATTAAATGACGCTCGCGTTGCTGTTATCCAGTTGCCGTTTACGAAATATCTAAGTTTCGATCGCGTGCAGGAGTATCTCATAGAAATGTAAAAATATTCATAACATGTGAAGACGGTAATATTGATAAAAAGCTTTCTACGTGAATTTTCCTTATAAAAGTATTCATACCACGCTCAAATCGAAATATTGATAAAAAATCTGCCTCCTACTTGAGCCATTTATTCAGTGCTCCATTATGTACAGTTGATGAGAATTCAACACTAACATCGTTAGAACAGAAAACCTTTGTATAATTTTAATTGTAAACCGGTGAGTTTAATTAAACGACCCTGATATTGCTATTGTCATGTTTCCGTTTACTAAATATTGATACCTCAGCCGCGTCTAGTATTTCATAAAAATGCAAACAGTTCTCTATGCCGTGAAAATTGGAAATTGATAAAAAAACGTCTTTCTGCTTGAACTTTTTATTTACTATTATGCAATTTTCTGTTGATCAAATTTATCACTAATATTCAATTAAACAGTGATTGAGTTTTCGTTGCTTCTTTTTTCGTTTACATAGTATCTAAGTTTCAGCTGCATGCAAGAATATCTCATAAATATGTAAAAATATTCATACCGTGTGAAAACCGGAACATTGATAAACTCTTCCTACTACTACCTGAACTTCCCGTCCAACATTATTCTTCGATCAAGTCCATCACTAATATCGTTCGAACGGAAAGTCTTTCAGTCGTGTCGAAAATTTGCGATTTGAATTAAACAAAACACGTGTTGCTATTATGCAGTGGACAAAATATATAAGCCTCAGCCGCGTATAGGAGGGATTATTTCATGAAAATGTAAAAATATTCATACCCCGCAAAAATCAGCGCATTTATAAAAAGGATTTCTTCGAACTGAACTTTTCGTTCAACTTTAATTTTTACTGACCAAATTCAACACTAATGTCGCTCGAACATAAGGTTTTTCATCCCCATTGTAAACCTGCGATATTAATTAAATGACGCTTTCATTGCCATCGTGAAAGTTTTCATTTACAAAACATCCACGCTCGAACCACGTGCAAGAGTATCTCACCAACATGTAAAAATATTCGTATCATATGGAAAGTGGAACATTGATCAACACTTCCTTTTACCTGAAATTTGCATCTAACGTTATTCTCCGATCAAATTAATAATTAACGTCACCTAAACAGAAAATCATTCCATATGCCTCGCGTCATCATTCGCACCGTATATCTGTACTTTCATCCAAATGCTCGCGTCCCTATGATCCAGTTTTCATTTACAAAACATCTAAACCACCCAAACATTTATATCACGCTACTTAAATTCACCATCAACATCGCTTAAACCTAAAATCCTTCCAACACCCCATCTAACAAATTTACAATTTTACCCAAACAACACCCGCGCTCCCACCTCCGGCTTTCCATTTACAAAACATCCCCGCCAAAAAAATATCCGCACCGCGCCACAGCCGGCATTAAGAAGCCCATTCCGCCTGCCTCAATTTCCCATCCGACTTTTCCGCTGCCGAATTCTATCACTACTGTTCCACCCCTCACGGTTTCCGCCACTCCACCACTTACTTCTGCCGCTTCCGTCAACAAGCCAAACACCTCCTTGCCGACATTCAGCTCCCCGCACTAATACGTACGACGATCGCCTTCTCACCCACGCGTCATTTGCCTTCGACACTCGGAATTTCTCGCTCGCCACTCAACGTGGCTCCCCCGCTCAGGCGTGCAACGACCAGCGTCCGACGATTCGCGGGTTCAGAGACCGGCGGCGGCAAGTTCACTTCCACGTTTCACGGGTCCGCAACCCCTACTGGCCAAGGCACCGCAACGCGCCGCGAAGCTTTTCGAACGACGCACACCCGACGACGCAGCAGCCGCCTGACGAAGACGGCCAATGAGAGACGCGTGTATGCGAGCGAGACCGAGTTGCGTTGGTGACACGGCGACTCGACGACTCGACGCCTGGCGCCGCGACGTCGAGCGCATCGCCGCTTCTTTCCCAATTTCGTCTCGTACCCTGAGCTACTTCCATGTATGGCCGATCCTTCGCTCTTTTATTGCGGCGGATCTTCTTGGCAGAGCGGCTGTTATCTCTACCCTACTTTTTATCTATTAATACTATTATTATTTTTCCCATTTTTATATTTTCATATATTACATTTTATCTTTCCATATTATTATTTACTATCTTAATAGTTATCCCCCCCGGCCGCGATGCAAGTGTGGCAGAACAGACAGATGTTCACTGTCGGGGATGTTGATGTTCGTGGTGATGAAGGACTAATACGCGTCAGGGCATCTTCATGAAAAATGCAGGTTTCGCTGAGGTTTTCTGGGGGTATAGGAAAAAATGTGGGGCGATGTTATGTTGAAAGAGAAGGAGCGGTTGTATGTTTGAAATAAAGACGGTTATATTGTTCGTTGAGTATTATACAGTTTGAGAGGATAGATAAGTACGTATAGTGATGAGACTGTAGCCTAACAGAAAGAGACCTCCGGAGCTGAACGCAGTTTATGTTGGAGTGTAGGACGGTCTAGGTCGGAGTCTGCATTAAGTTTTACATTTCTTTGATCCGTTTCATTCTGGTATTTTGCAGCCCGAAAGTTTTACCCGCTTATTCTGCTCTCGGAACAATGGCAAAACGGAAAGCCACGAATACACGTTTGTAACACTTCTAATCGATCGATTTTCGTTTTTGAACTTTATCGGACAGTAGAAAATTATGAAAAATAAAATGTTGATTCTTTCGTTAAATTGCTTTTAAATTGTCCCCAAGTTCATGTTAATCAAATAACATTATGCCATATTAATTGGTTCCACAGCACGCGATTCCTGTTTCCACGTCTTTGCGTCAGCTGTAAGAAGGCTCCGAGTGCAACGGGTTAACACTTTGACTGCCAAGCGTATTTTGCTATGTTAGAACCGCGATGCGATAAAATACTGCAGAATATGATTAAATCGTGCAAAATGAAGGTAACGCAGAGTTGTTGGAAGCCAAATTATTGAAGCACCGTTCCAATATCAAGTGCAATTACAAGATTGCAAATAGGCTTCATTGCGAATTTTTTGCATTTTTAGTAAAATCTTTTGCACCGGTCACCGGTGACCACCGTGGCAGTCAAAGTGTTAACAACTCCTATCGACTTTACAATTTGTCCTGTGAGGATATTCGGTCAATTTTTCTAGCTTCACTGAAATAGTATCGCACAAATAGATCAGTGAGAAGCGCCTATATAGTTTTTGCAGTTGGGTTATGGGTACATGGTGCAGCTATTATCCTTCTAAGTATAATAAATTGTACAGCTTCCAATTTAGCTACGTGACTTTTAGCTGCCGTGCCCCGTAATGCACGCGTGGATGGGAGAATGGGTTGAACGCTGGGCGGAAGTGATGGGGGACGATGTTTGTGCGGACGTGTGGCGTATGTTTGTTGATTGGCAGAGCATAATAAGGAGAGTGGAGGAAAGTTGATGACAATTAGCATGTTGCTGATGTTGTGATCGAAATGAGATAAAATGTGATGTCGAAGAAAATGTATTCACGGGATGATAAGAGTAAAAAAAAGGAAATGTTACCGCAAACTAAGTGTTAAGAACATTGTAAAAGGGACACATAGAACAATGTAGCAGGCACTCCACAATTTCAATCAATTACTCGAAAAACATCGCAAACACACACTTCACTGTATAGTAAATTTTCTATTATTATAATATATTTTCTTGTTGTTCAAAAAAGTTTAAAAGTTCGTTCCTCCCACAATAAATCTCTGATCTCCCTAAGCGTCGTAATTCCGGTGGCAACCACGTGGCAAGAATTTCCAACTCTTATTAGAATCATGTCACGCAAAAAATGTTTTTCTCACCAGACATACGCGTATAACACTAAGTTAATAATTAGCCAACTGAATGAGGAGATCTACTTTTTCCTTGGAAACGCGATGCGTGTTATTTGCCCACGTTTCCGTCTGCTATTTATTTCGTCTTGAATTTAAGTTGTTCGCAGTTCATCAAATATGTTTTCTGCTTTTGCAACGCACAGCTTTTAATAAAATGACTTAAATAGGTTCAGATGCAACTAATAAAAACAGTTTCCAATTGAAATTGATTTGCTTCGTATATTACCACACTTAAAAAAAGATATATGAAAATACGTTATTCATTTTTAATTTCATTTTTGAACGACGTAGTTTATCTTACTTTCGCGTGTTGCATAAACTACAAAAAATACTTAGGTAAGTTATTTAATTTTATGGCTTTTATTAACTACATGTAATGCAGAATCATTCCCATTAAATATAATTGATCTCATAAAATCATTTTAATATGTTCTTCGTGGCTTTTATGTAGTGAAGACTAGGATGCGCTATTTGTAAAAATAGGCGATAAGAAGCGTAGAGTTACGGGTTTGGCTGTGTTCGCGAGTAAAGGGGAAATAAATGAATGGCAAATGTATTGCAACACTTGTTAAATATTGTTGTAATAATATTTACTCGAAATTATCAGAAAAAAAAACAAAAAGTCAATTATTTCTTACGAACAGTATTGGCAAACAAAAATGATACCATATATAGTGTTGTTTGCTACTGTAACGTCGTGAAAATGGTTGGAAGATTCCTCGTTTTCATGATTGTCCTTTTTACGTTCCGATATATTTTCACTACGATGGCTTATTCTACAAGAATGTCGATTTATTAGTATAAACAATAACTCAACGTTGTAACCATCTTCGTCACTTATTAGTGCGTCCGATCAATTGGACTATTCCTCCATCATTCGGAACGGTGTAGTTTTTGTAATGTGTAAGGTAATAGCAAGGGCATACATACACAGAAATTTTCAGCTATTAAATCTATTTAAAATGTTACCCAAAGATACATGGTTGTACGGTACTTTTTGTCAGTACAAGTCAATGCGTTAAGAATAATGTTTAATCTAGCGTACTTGTACCTTTTTCTGTAGGAAAATGAGACTGAACGCAATTCAAGTTGGTTCTGGTTTACTCTCGAGTACTGTAACTTATTTCATAATAAGAATTGACCGAGTAAAGGGCATCCAAACCATATCCTTCTTGATCCTATTTTAATTGGAAAAATCTTATCAGTATCTTATGAATATTTGTTAGATCTGAAAACATTATTAAGGAAAAAAAAGTGAAAATGTGGTGTAAATATATAGTGTGCTTGCATGACTTCAGTTGCGATAACTGAGGCGGACACTGCGAAGAAAGGACCAGTTGGAAGACAGAGATTTTACCGTAGATTCTCTCAAAGGCAATTCCTTAAGTGCATTTCACACTGCGTTAAATGTTAACACAAGCCACACGCTGTACATTATTCAATAGTAACGATGCGTCGGAAGGAAACCATACGTCTGCCCGTTCTTATGAGACGCTAGGAGTAAAGGACAATATCAGTCGGTCATTATGACATCGGTATATGCCGCGTATAAGAATAAACTCTCGTGATAGTGTGAGAGGTAGTCGCATCTATCGGTGACCCGTGCAACATTACTTACACACGATCTTGTAACTGGAACGAGTCGACAGGCGATAGTGTCAGCGTTTACTGTACTGCGCAGCTGAATTTCCGCCCTTGTTCGCGAGCGTTTCATTCATTCGATTTTAGACGCGCGCCAGTCTGCTTTCTTTTAGTGTTCGCGCTCGTTAAATTTCCTACTTGCCACCCCCGGCAAGTGTGCACCGTGCTATTTAAGTATTTACGTTTCCTCGGACACGATTACCCTACTGTCGGCGCGATGCGCGTTATCACGTTTGGTCCCGAGCACATTCTGTTCATCTTTCATAAGATTATGCGCAGCACCTCGGTGTACTTTAGAGACATTGCCTGCTATTGTTCAGCAAATTAGCGCAGTTTTTCAATTCTTCCCTAGCCATGGTATTAACAAACACGATGCATAATGCAACGAATAAATAAAAGTAGATAAGATACGTCACTAATGTTAATGAAAGTTATGTTTAGCTGCATCCTCCTTTTTTTCATGATGTTGAAACATTTGTATTTTTTTTGTATTTTTCACGTAAGGATATTATGTTGCAATTTAATGTATGTGTGTAATTTAATGTATTAAATAATCCATGCAATCGGTAGTAACTCGGTGGAAGATATAATTAAAATTTTTTTTTTTGCCACAGTTTCGTAAAGACTGAAGACATTTATGAGTGATTGTCCGTGAATTAAATGCGTATCGCATTTTCGGTACCACTTTATACTTTTTCGCAGTGTTATTGGATAAGAGACCAGTTCATCTTCCGAAGATGAGCGACGATTGTATTTACTTAACAAAAGCCAATATTTAATGGCATCTAATTTGAATGCTATAATGAAATAGCTAATATAAGGACTAACAATTCTCTGTAAGTTGTGCCTTAATACTTTTTTCCGTCACAGCTTTACAAAGTATGAAGGAATTTATAACTGTCAGTCCTAGATGTAAGTATATACCACATTTTCGGCACCACTTATACGTTTTTTTTTCAGTTGTAATCGATAAAAAACTAATTTATGGGAAAGATCAATGCCACCTTTAGCTGTATTGTAATTTGTCACAACAGATGGCTGTAATTTTGACTGGTTAAGATGACCTCTATTTACTTAAAGAGGAACGACTTTTGCATTTCTTCCACGTATTTTGAATAGAACAATACAAAATATCAATATACAATACAAAATAACAATACAAAACAAATAATCCTCCGAAAAATGTGGTTCTGTTACTCTGTTTTGGAGTTTTACGAAGTACGAAGACATTTACAACTGTTAGTCCCACAATTCAATCTAGACCGTATTATCGGTACCATTTTATACCTTTTCGCTGTCTTCGATTTCTATGAACTAACACATCGATCCCTATAAATAAAACACATACAATAGGTTGTAGGCATCAGCACAGATATTCATTAACTTTCGGATCCCATAGGAGAGAAATGCAAAATGCGCTTGGCACTCAAAGTGCTAACATGTTATTGTCCGCGTGTCGAATTCAACGAGTTTTGCAGTGGCAAGCTCGGGTGAGGAACGAACGTATCGACGTCGACGTCGACGTCGGTTCACGACGATTCAGCGTCGATTACGCCGTACGCCGACCCGCATTCGTCGACGGCGCCAATCTGCGTAATCGACACACCTATACTTGTTCCTACCGCTAGCGAAAATTGGAACGCGATTTCATGCGCGGAACTCGAGCTTCAAGTGCCGAATGAGGGTGCAAGTCGGGGGGGGTTTAGTTGCAAAAGGGTCAAGTCGTCCCGGCTTTTTTTTTCATCTAATATGTACAATCCTCCGGTATCTATCTTCCTTTGTATAATATAGTTTAATAAATGTTAAAAGTCCTTCTTTGGTCCAAGTTGTTCGCTATCATTATGTTTTAAGAAACCCCTTTATGTTTTGGGATCCTTGGGAGATTACGTGTTTGTTTTTACCTCGCACTTCCGTGGTTTGTCTTACGTTGCACAGAATTATTTGCGGAATGTTTTCCAACTTTTATTTTATGTTTTGTGTTTTTTTCCAAAAATATTCCACCTCGCACCTCCATGATTTAATTAGCAATTTGTAAAATTATTTACAGATTATTCTCCACTTTAAAAATTGTATGCAATTACTTACACAATAACTTAGAGTTTTAAGTTTGACAATAAAAGATTATGAAAACCTTTTTTTCACGGAAATTGTTTATTATCATACTTTAAGAAATTTTACATTTTTCGGAATTCATGGATTCCCACGTAAGGAGTTTGTATTTGTTTTGCGAGATGTTACTTCGAATTTTACATAAATATTTACGTAACAGTTTGTAATTTATACGAAAGAAACTGTAGTTTATAAAATTGTAACGTAAATTTTAGAGGTGCGAGAAAGGAAGTCGCCTTGCAAAACGGGCAAAAACTTCTGAAGACCTAAGGGTTCTTAAACATGGAGTGTTATTGAACACACAATAACAATAAACAGCTTCAACCGAAAAATTCGAAGCCCTCAAAACTACCAAAGTCGAAGGAAATTAAATAAACGTTCTGTTATGTACCTAACACATATATAATTATCTTCTGATTGCCGACACAATTTATTCGCGGCTACTGTCTTTGCTACTACTGCGGTTTCTGAATGTTTTAACCTTTATTTTTGTAGGTTGTGTTTTTTTCCGTTATTCCACCTCGCTCAAGATTTAAAGAGAATTTACAGATTATTCTCTTTAACACGTTCACGTATGGAATTTTCATGTTTTTCGCAATGTGAAAAGGCGGAAATTGTTTATTATTTCATGCAGCATTTTTCGTTTGGTGACGCACGATTGTTGCTTGTTTCAGATGTTATTTAAAATTCAATTATATAAACCTTCAATTTATACGGCAATTTTGTCCACTTATAATCGAACTATATTTTTGATGGTGAGCGCCTTGCAAAACAAATGTTCACGACCGATGGGACATGGAGAGTTATTGACACACAATAACAATAAACACCTTCACGCCGGCGTGAACGTGTTAAACAAGAAAAAGACGAACGTCGCAGAGCATTACTTTGAACTGTCGCAAGCTTATAAATCCTCCGGTATGATAAAATATAGATGGAAGTTTCTTTTGTTCCTACGCAACTTACACTTTACGATTACCAGTTTACCCACAGGACGTGCGTAAAATCCTCAAGGTTTTATAATAGGTACACAACTTTGCTCCCGCCGTTTTTCCCTTTCGTCCAATGCAAAAAACGGCGGGAGCAAAGTTGTACATTTTATACAAACAAACTATATACTGAAATTGCACTAGATCAGAAAATGGACTAGAAAATGAAGATGGACATCGATTGAAACTGTGCCACTACAACCCTTCAATATGATCCATAATAGATTAAAGAAGTTCTTTTCTTCCTCCATAATTTAGAGTTCAGCGTTGTTCGGCGTCATAGGATGCGTATAAAATGTTTAAGATTTGTAACTAAAAAACTATATATCAAAATCACAACAGTTCAGAAAACGCGGTAGACAATAAAAAAAAATGTTTGAAATTGTGCGGCAGTCACACATGTAAATTTTTCGGTATTGAACAAATGAAGTCGAATCATTAGCTTACTGGCACGCATCAAGCGGTTTTTGTCGGTCAGCTTGATAGATTCTTAATCATTCTTCTCATGTTACATTCCGCGCAAAATAGTTCAGCATCCTAATAACGCAGAACACACAGATTTAAATGTAATCGATCAATGCCACTTGCGCGACCTTCGTCAAATTGTTCGAATATCGCACGGGGCGATAATAACGTTAAATAAAATTGAGGCCCTTTCTTCACACTAGTTGCTTGGTTTTACGAACATGATTCTTTGTGTGACAATGTTCAAAATTTAAATGGGTGTCTTCTTTAGAAACTGTACATAAAAATCGGAATCTATTACCAAACTATGTTGTAAATTGATATGTGGTATAGAATAAATAGATAAATAAATAAATATATACTATATATATGGCAGTATTTTTACTATTTCTTTTTCCAAGTTTCCTATACGAATAAAAGTATACAGTCAAAATACTTCGTTCTTATGTAGAAGTTGGGGAAGTAATATCGTTGTCCAACGAATGTGTGGAACCCAAATATCGAGCTTTGAAACGAAACGAAGACGTTTCAAATGGTCACGAACCGTCGAATTCGACAAATTCAATCTCGTAGCAATTTCCCGTGTTGTCATTCTGCGGTTTGCTTTAACCAGTGCCTTTATTTTGTCTTCAGTAACTTCGACTGGCCTTCCAGAACGTGGTGTATCTTCAACATCGAAATTGTCACAATGACATTTCCAAATCAGTTTTAGCACACGCGTTCTGTTAACATAACAGCATTTTTACAATTTCAGTCACAAAAAAGCACAATATTCCGGAAATGTTCCTTTTATTTCCTATCCTTTATAGAAGACACAAAGAAACAACCGTACAATACATTTTCGAATAAAGCTGCTTCGCGAATAACCCAAAATATGGTAAAAATACACATTTTTACTATTTTTCACTAGTAAAATGACATAGCAAAAATACTTAGTTTCTATTTACCAAAAATACTGCCATCGCCCTTAGAACTAGAGAGGACCGATATAAAAAAATGGGACCGGATTTTAGCTTCTAAAGAAGGAAACCCTTTGAGCTTTTAAAAAATATCGAGCAAAGAAACATGTTAATAAAGCAAAGAACCGTTATTAAAGAAAACGGCTTTTATTTGATTTAACATTTAGAAAAATGGTTGATTTGAAACATCATGAAAGTGATTAACACATTGTTGACCGGCAATTTTCGGCAAAAGCTATCTCAAGTCACCGGCTATTTTGTAAGTGAGCGTGGAAGTGAAACGATATAAATAACCTTCAATAAAGTTTGTTCGTGCATAATGAATTCAAATTGAACTTTGGACATACATTTTTTGTAACTTCTAATATTTTTTCATACGATTAACTGTACAGCAATCATTTACGCGTAGATGTAGACAAGAGGTTTTACACATATATCTTGTTTCGTTGAGCTTTCCTTTTAAAGAGCTAGATTATGCCCTTGTTATTTCATTTTCAATAATCATTTTCCAAATTGACTATAACTCATTTAAAAATCACTCGGGCAACTATATAAAGCATTCACGTATAATTGATTGAAAAATGCTTCAGCGTCACGTTCCGTCATTCTTGACACTTTCTAATACTAGAATTGTAATAAAAGCCTCAGTGCCAAGAAAAGTATACTTTTTTATAATAAAGCAGACGGCATTGACCACAATGAACAAAATTTTGCTATATTCTATATTGCCCTGCGTTTCAAAAATTAAAATAGCCGACGCAAATGCAAACACGAGTTAACTCGTGACCGGTCAACAACGTTTGGCCATGAAAACACGAGTTAACTCGTGACCGGTCAACAATGTGTTAATATGATGATTGTAGCCGATTAACGATGAGTGCCAGGTTTGATTAAGCCGGTAGCCGGGATTGTTTAGCGAGGGTGTACCGACGCTTCCGCGTCTGTTTTCTTTCGCGGCGTTGTCAAGTGCGGCACGTGCGCCGGCGTGGCAATATTTTCTCGGCGTTTATCGACTCTCGATAAGCCTTTCCCCAACTCTGTGCGGCTGGCGGTTCCTTATCGACGAGAGAACGGTCGACTCTGTCGCTCCGAGCGTGCTGGACCTGTGTACGGTATCGCCTGCAGAGAAACACGATATGCGTGCGTATGCACTTCCCTGGACCTTGGCAAATCTCTGCTCAACCTAAATAGGCTGGTGGTCCTTCACTTTCATGCGATTCCCTATTTCATAGATGTATAAAAGCTGAGTTTCACGAGTGAAATTACACTCACGAGTACATTAATTAGTATGATGAATGAATTAAATTTAAATAACAACAAAGACAGCAAAATGCAAATATGCAGGCTGTCCTTGGCTTTCAAGCAACTCGCTATTTCGTAGATATTTAAAAGCTGAATGATGAATGAATTCAATTTGAATAGCAACAAAGTTATATTTCTGTGAGCCCGGGCAAAATATATATATGCAGGCTGTCCTTCACTTTCATGCGATTCCCTATTTCATAGATGTATAAAAGCTGAGTTTCACGAGTGAAATTACACTCACGAGTACATTAATTAGAATGATGAATGAATTAAATTTAAATAACAACAAAGACAGCAAAATGCAAATATGCAGGCTGTCCTTGGCTTTCAAGCAACTCGCTATTTCGTAGATATTTAAAAACTGAATGATGAATGAATTAAATTTGAATAGCAACAAAGATATATTTCTGTGAGCCCGGGCAAAATATATATATGCAGGTTGTCCTTCACTTTCATGCGATTCCCTATTTCATAGATGTATAAAAGCTGAGTTTCATGAGTGAAATTACACTCACGAGTACATTAATTAGTATGATGAATGAATTAAATTTAAATAACAACAAAGACAGCAAAATGCAAATATGCAGGCTGTCCTTGGCTTTCAAGCAACTCGCTATTTCGTAGATATTTAAAAGCTAAATGATGAATGAATTAAATTTGAATAGCAACAAAGATATATTTCTGTGAGCCCGGGCAAAATATATATATGCAGGGTGTCCTTCACTTTCATGCAATTCACTATTTCGTAGATGTTTGGAAGTTGAATTTCATGAGTATGCTTAATGTAAATATGCTGGCAGTCCTTCACTCTCGTGTAATTCGCTATTTCGTAAACATTTAAAAGTTGAATTTCAGAAGCAGGGTTACAATCACAGTATAATTCATTACTATGCTGAATGAATTGAGCTTAAATGACAGTAGAAATATAATTTTATAAGCCTGGGCAAATGTGTGGTCAGTGTAAATATATGATCGATCGTTGATTGTCGTATATTTAAATTCCATGCAATTCGCTATTTCGTAGATATTCAAAATTTGAATCTCAGAAATAAAATTGCAATTACAATAGAATGAGTTAATATTAAGAATATATGGAATGGTAGTATCAATAATAATATATTCACGTGACCCTTAGCAAATATGCAGGAGGTCTCCAATTTTTGTGTAATTTGCTTTTTGGTACATACGTAAAAGTTAAATTCCATACGTGGAATTGCATGCATAATGGAACTAGTTAACATAATGAATAGATGATTAAATTTGTATGTAAATGATGATATATTCCCGAGAGCCTTGGCAAATGGGTGGTCAATGCAAATGCGTAGGCGATTCTCGACTTTTCTGTATTTGCTATTTTATGGATATTTAAATGTTCAACTTTGTAAGTGAAGTTACAATCACGGTTGGATTAATTAATATGATGAATGAATCAAATTTGAATAGCAACAACGATGCTTTTCCGCGAATCTTGGAAAATCTGTGATCAATGCAAACATGCGGGCAATCGTCAACTTTTGCACAATTCAGTATTTCGTGCATGTTAAAAAATTAAATTTTACCAGTGTAATTACAATCACAACTGAATTAGCAAATATTAATTAACGAATTAAGACTTCAATAAACTACAAGAGATGCATGAGTTAAGGAACGAAGTATAAGAACCAGAAAAACCTGCTAATGAATTGATTGTTAAAACTTTGACAATCGAGAATATGAGTAGAACTTTCACGTATCTTGACGAAGTTTTGAATATCGTGGAAAAAATACGCGCCTAATAAAAAGCATATATCTCACGTACGTTTCTTAAACGAAAAAAAAACAAAAAGTACACATCAACAATCTCTTGATAAATTTATAAACAAACCACCAGACATTAATCAAAGAATTAATTGTAACATACGTACCTCAATCGTTTCTAACAATGTACAAAGAATATTTAAAAGAATTTAATTAAAAATAAATATTTTTAAAGATATTCTGCTACTAAGTCCTGGACCACCATACATGTTTACGTAGGCAACCGGCTGCATATGTACGCGGTCAAACGAACGAATGTGACCGTAGTGTTCTAAAAGCAATCTCCTTCAGGGACTAAGGTCGAAGAGGAAGATAAGGGAATAGTATATACATATACATATATATAGTCGCCGTAATATTGCGAATAAAAAGCGGGAGTAATAAAAAAAAGCAGAGGTAAAAGTCAGTGGTGGAGACGATCCCGTTAAACGAAGAGATAGAAGAGGACGTGTTCGAGAGCGTAACTGGGAATGGTATGACGATATTATTACTATAGACAGTGACTAATACCACGTGTTATCTAAGCTTCTTCTTGCGCTACGGCGCTTTATTATTCACTCGCGGATATTCTGGTAGCAAAGCAGAATATCACTGTCCATATTCGACTTTTAACTGACCGTCAGGTGGAGTGTCGATGTTGTTGGGATGTTCCATTTTTTATCTTAATGTATGCAACCAAAACGAAGTAACTAATGGCGGGCACGAGGGTGGAATTAACTGTATGTGTGTAATTTGCTGTAATTTAAAGTCGATATATATTACCTCTGTTTCATGTTATACAAACGATAATATACCGACAAGCCAAAGTACGAGGTTGTTCAATAAGTTTTGTTTTGTTTTGTTGAGGGCGTTGGTACTAGTCCAAATTTGTTTTTGAATTGAATATCGTGCAGTGATAAAATTCTTATTTTTGGAAGGTGTAGCACCAAAAGAAATTCACGAACGAATGTTAAGAGTGTATAATGAACGTTCACCTTCAATTAGAACAGTAGAAAGATGGGTTGCTGAATTTAAATGTGGTCGTACAAGCCTTGAAGACGATCCACGTGAAGGACGTCCAAAAACCGCATCAACACCAGAAATCGTAGTCAAAGTACAGGATATGGTTTTGGAAGATCGTCGATTGACTGAGAGGGATTTAGTAGAGGCTCTACACATCTCATTAGGCAGTGTGAGTCATATTTTAAATGAAATTTTGAGTTTTAAAAAGCTGTGTGCACAATGGGTGCCGCGTTCGCTAACAATTGAACAAAAACACATTCGAATGCGACTTTCTCAACAACATTTGGAGCGTTTTAAAAAGGATAAAGTGGATTTTGTGCGTCGATTCATCACTATGGATGAGACTTGGGTCTATCACCATGATCCTAAATCAAAACAAGAGGCTAAAGAGTGGTGTGAACCTGGTTGTTCGGCTTCGAAACGAGTTCGTGTCCAGAAATCGGCCAAGAAGGTTCTGGCATCAGTTTTTTCGGATGCGAAAGGAATTTTATTTGTGGATTACTTGCAAACTGGTAAAACAATTAATTCTGAATATTATTGCAACCTTTTGGACCAGTTGAAGGAAAAAATTCGTGAAAAAAGACCCGGTTTGCAGAAGAAAAAAATCCTTTTTCATCAGGACAACGCACCGTGTCACAAGACCATTTTGACAATGGCTAAAATCCATGAATTAAAGTTCGAATTGTTGGAGCATCCGCCGTATTCACCAGATTTGGCCCCCAGCGACTTCCATTTGTTTCCAGAACTCAAAAAATGTATGCGTGGCAAGCGTTTTTGGTCAAATGAAGAGGTCATAACGGCTGTTGAAGCGTATTTTGCAGACCTTCCGGAATCTCACTTCAGGGATGGGATCCACAGATTGGAGGATCGTTGGAGCAAGTGCATTAATGTTCAGGGAGATTATACTGAATAATAAAGTGTATTTTGAACCATAACATTGTGTTTTTCTTATCGAACGACAAAACTTATTGAACAACCTGGTATATTACCTCTGTTTCATGTTATACAAACGATAATATACCGACAAGCCAAAGTATAACCAAATGAAACGAATGAAACTGAACAACTCTAAGCGCTTAACACCGAGTTGAAGAATGCCTAACTCACGGTGCCGAAATCCTCTTTGCTTCGCGAACGGGGTCCTAAAAGCCGTTACCCGGTCACATCTGTACTTCACATATCCGAAAAAATAGAAGGGACAGGCCTGCGGAGTGACAATGAGCAGGCCACTCACTTATCTCCACTCGCAAATATTGAAGTAGGCCCAAAGAAATGAAATACAACAGGCTTGGGACAAATATATCTTGCATGGGCTATAATATTAGAGCTTTGGTCTGCTGGCTTTGGAACCGTTTCGTTACTGTTGACGCCTAAAGGCGCTTTAACGCTAGGATGCCCAAATGGCTTGAAACGATTTCTATCGTGGCGTCTCGATTTTTTGGACGTTTTCTGTGATTTGTACTGTATTAACCAAGTTAAATTCTATGATAAAAGGTTGTATACCTTAAAATGCACGGATAAATGCTCAATTTATTGGAACGCATATTTAGAAGTTATGATTAGGATTAGCGTAGCAACAGAATTCATTAAGCAGGAATATCAACTGGGTCAAAACTACTTGATTTGTCATTGTTTGTAATCATTACGCATTTACAATACCACTTCTATTTCGACGTTTTGTGTCTTTTATTGAAATATTCAAATAAAATTTTATGAAGTGATTTCATTTATTTTGTTCTCTGTAAAATGTATATGCAATAGACCTATATAACAGGACGGGACAGTTTGATCCCTTGCGAAAAGTGGGTCAATTTTGTTTCGGTGCATTTTCGTGTATCTTCCGTTTGTTTGTAAAACGTGTGACGGTCGTATTTGTTGATACCTTTCTGTTTCCGATGCTCTACTTTTTAGATAATCCTGAAATTTAGTCTGAAATTAGCACGCATAAATGAAACGCAAACATATTTATAATATATTCAGAAAATCTCAAGTTAACTTTGCTCTGTAATTTGCGGAAATCTTTTTTTCGTAAAATTATTTAGAAATTATGGGAATACTTCCTTGACGAGCTAAGTTCTTGGGAAAAGAGAAAGCTGCGTATTTTTGATTAAATCATTTTTTTTCACAAATATGTCATTTTAATAGTTTGAATAGAAGTAGGTATCCGTCAAACGTTGAGAGCTCGAGAGATAAAAGTTTGCTTTTCGTGTACTTTTTCCGCCTCTTTGGAGATCAAAAATGCGCTTTCGACGAAAAACCAACGAATACGTGACTTCATTCTCCCTCTATGCAAGATGCTTCGTTAATACGTTTACAACGTCAAAACACCGATTTCGTGCAGAACACGCCTAAAATGAACATTTTTTTATTTCTAATGAAAACACGATATTTACCTGCCGGAGCGTCAAAAACGCGTTTTTGGCAGGAATACGATTTAATATGAGAGTCATATTAGATCCACGTAAGGACTTTTGTAACGTAAAATTATCGATTCCGTGCAAATTCGCCTGAAATCACGATTTCTCGTGTTGAGCGAAAAGGCGGTTTTTATCTCTTCTGAGGGTCGGAAATACATTTTCACTCCAAATACGAGGGAATACGTTATTTTACTTCCGGTCCACGTAAGGTGTTTCGTTAAAAAGTTCCTAACGTCAAAACATCCATTTCTTCTAAAACTCGTCAGATTTCTTATATTAGCCGAAAATAGTTTTCTTATATTACAGTTTCCGAAAATCGCATTTTCACTTTTTCTGTACGTTAGATGTTTGGTCAGAACGGTTACAATGTCGATCAAATGCATTTCTTATATTCCGTTGCAAAACGGGAGAATATTTGATTTCACTTTCCATCCACGTAAGAGCGTTTGCAACATAAAACTTTCTCATGTTAACCGAAAACATTTTCGCCCCTTCCGGCCATCAAAAATGCGTGTTCCGCTTAAATACAAGTAAATATGCGATTTCACTACCCCCTCGGTTCAAGATACCTAGTTAACACGTTTGTAACGTCAAAATATCGATTTCGTGCAAAACCCGCCTCAAACGAGAATTCCTCACTTATACCGAAAACGTATTTTTCGTTCCCTCGAGTGTCGAAAATGCGTCCTCGGCCGAAACATGAATGAATATACGATTTCACTTTTCGTCCATGTCAGATACTTAACTAGTACATTTGCAGCGTCGAAACATTGATTCTGTATAAAAATAGTCTGAAAAGAACATTTCTCATGTCGACCAAAATCCGTGTTTTCGCTGAAAAAGGAGTGAATATACGATTTCACTTTACGTCTACGTAAGATGCTTGGGTAGTATGTTTACAACGCAAAAATAACGATTTCCCGCAAATAGTCGCTCGAAATAAAGATTCTAATGTTGAGCAAAAATTCATTTTTCATGTCTTCCAAGTACCGAAGATGGGTGAAATACAAGTAAACCTGGGATTTTACTTTTCAACAACATAAGATGCTTGGTTATTGGGCTCGCCTTGTGGCTTGCTCTTTGTCTGACCGCTATCGAAGATGTACTACTTGGTTCCCATCATCCAAGACCGTCTGAGGCCATTGACCGGCATATCTTCGACGTTTCCTTTTCATGTCATATTTAGCGAATACCGTTTTGATGTAGCAGCGTTTAAACTGAACGCTGTTTCAAGCTGCAGACCGCCCTTTCGATTTTCGACCCTTCGCACGTTTGGTAAGGTGCAATCGATTGTGCCATAGGCATCGGCAAAGGGAAGCACGCTAATGAAGTCAACGAGGTGTGTTAACCTGTTAATTACTCTCGCATGCTGTGCCAAAACGATTGAGGACATCACGTGTGCACATAAAAAAAAAATAGCCGCGCAGTATTGACGTAAAACCGTGTCACTTCCTCAACCTGCTTCTGTTTCAGTGTAAGTACTAGTCCGGGGTTCAGATGAATTACACATATGTGCCCATAATTATGAAAGTGGTCTAAGTCATATATTTCTTGTTTCGAGATATTTAATGAATTGCATTTGAATAAATTAAAAAATATTTTTACATTATGCGATATTTTAATTTATAATTTTATTAGTCTTAATTAATGGAAATTTACTATGAATATGAAATTTTGTGTGAATTTTATACGATAATATTATTTTTAAAGATTGAATTGACTTAGACCATTTTCAAAATTAACTGAATGTCCTATAAATGACTTAAAGCAATAAAGAACTTTGAGTTTTATTTGAAACAATAATTTGATTGAAATAATTCGTGAACATTTATTACATTTATTAATTATTTTTAAACAGTAATCCATTTTTATCATTATTTCGAGTATTTAAGATTCTTAAAATGTTCCTGAAAAACTGGAGGGATGTACGGTAGTAAACTCATAATATCTTTATGTTTTTCTTCCGATACTGGTCTAATGGTGGTGTATTATGGAAGTAATTTAATATTTCCGTATATTTTTGGTCTTCTTTTTTAGGTGAAAGATCCAAAACGTGAAATTTAGAATCATCTAAAGATGTTTTATAGAACATTTTATAAGGTTCATTTTTCAAGAATCTCATCCATTGAATTTGTAGCCAAAAGACAGATTCACCCGCGGTATTTTTTACTCTTCTTGTTATTGATTCTTCTAGTAATGAAGTTGTCGTTATTATTAAAATTTGATTGTCATTTATTTTATTATGTAGTTCAGAAACGCGTCAAAGAAGGCCACGTGCCATTTTCAAGTTGTTTATATAATTTATTTAAATTTTTGACTTAGACCACTTTCATAATTAAAACTAAATGAATTCCATATAATGTTGAAATTACAACCACTATCTAATGGTTCATTTTTGACAATTTCGTAAAAATTACATTGAATAAATTTAGTTAAAAATAATGTGGTATGAAATAACTGATAAACTCATTTTTTTTTAATTTTGACTTAGACCACTTTCATAATTATGGGCACATATATTCTATGAAACTGTTGCATCTCTTCTCAGGAGTGTATACGATAATAAATCGGATATGCGAAAGAAATAATTTATATTTAGTAATAACTAGATAATACGAAATTAATATGAAACGAATTTTTATATACAGTTGACTCTTCATTTTTAAGCTCGTGGTCTTTATTGTAATTTATTATATAATCTAAGATGGAAAACAGAAATCGCTTACATTTTTGTTTTTAGTTTATATTTAGTCAATAATTGCACACGCATTTCTATCGTTTACACATCATTCATTCATTAACTTGCCCTGCTACCAATTTTACTTTAATACTACCTTGCTGAATAATAAGTTAAACGTTATAAGACAACTATGGTTTTACTGTATTACTTCAGCTATTAATGTTGTGCGACGATTGATGGTTCTCCTTCTTGGATTATATATCAAATTGCTATAGAAGGATTTTAAACTGTAAAATTAAGAGTTAGCTTTATATAAAAATTTGTTTCATGCAATTTCATATTTACGAAATTTAGTTTATATATTTCGCTTGTTTAATTATATTTAATTTTTATTCGTTCTTTATTTTGCATCGGTACCAAACGTACATAAATGCTACCCTACTGAACACTATGCCAATACACTGGCGGCTTTAGAACAAATTTATAGCCGAAGGCCGCAGGGATTTATTATTTAAACGGGTGTAAACAACCAAAATATTACCTCATTATATCATATTATGCATATAATCATTAATTACTTAAAAGTGGAAAAAAATAATTCTTGCAAGCGCAGAGTGACAAAAATAGTAAAATGTATTCCGGACTCCTTGTACATTGTCGGTACAAACGTATTAAATGAAGAAAAATAGATTTTTAAATTATTTAACACTATCTTATCTGTCCTCAGCTGCAGTTTCTAAGTCACGTAGGATTATGTTACCAGTCACGAACACGGTACGTGTCATAAGACATCTCGTGGGTTATTGTATTGTTTAAAAGTTTAACCTTATGGACCCAACGATTCTTTGTATTATATGTGTACAACAAATTGCAATAGAAAGATTTCGAATTTCAAAATTAAGAGTTAACGTCATATGAAAATTCGTATCGTATAATTTCATTATTACTATGCGCAAATTATTTGTTTCATTTATTTGATCCATAATCATTAAACAAATATTGTTTAATTATCAATCCCTTTAAAGTAATACTTGAACACATTCAACTACGGTTAAGCAATTTCCCTGTCAAAATTTCGTGAACTTGTTGTTTTCATGTGCGTTGTTGCGAAAGCGTCGGAACAGAGGCAGAATATTGATATATTATATTTTTAGCTTTCGATATTATATCGGTATTTATTTTAAAATCACAATAACATAAGTGCCATTTAGTAAACATTTTTAATACCAGTATTGCACGTTCGCTGGCAGTATTTTCAAATATTTCTTGACGTAATTCAATATCAATACTGGTATGTATACCAAAATATATACCGGCACGATACTGGTATTAGAGAGACGAATATAGTTTAAAAAGAATAGAAATCATTTACCAACATAGATGTGAGTAAAGACGAATATTTGACGAAAAAATATTCAATTTGCGAGCAAGTTGGTTCTCTGAAAGCGCTATTGGTCGCTAAATGCTCATGAAAAGTGAATTCTCCAACAATCTCAACACGTTGGTAACCCGTAACTTGTTTGTATTTATAGTCGGAGATTTAAAATCGCCCCTCAATTAACATACGTGATAGAGATCGCTAGATGAGGGCGATTTGTTTGTCAATATTGATACACTTAAGTTCACAATATGTATTATTCATAGAAGGCATTCCAGGAACGTTCGAGAAAATGCGTATATGTTGCATGTACGAGCCTTACCGTTTATTGCTGGCTGCATAACGATAATCCTACAACTTATCTATTCATCGCGATTCAATTCATGGTGTGCAATATGTAGTTGTCTGATCTGATTCAATTGGAATCCCGTTTCGTTTAATTGGTGTCTCATTTTTCCAGAATATTTACCGCTTTTAATTAGGTATTATACTGAAATACAGCTATATGGTGTGCAATATGTAGTTGTCTGATCTGATTCAATTGGAATCCCGTTTCATTTAATTGGTGTCTCATTTTTCCAGAATATTTACCGCTTTTAATTAGGTATTATACTGAAATACAGCTATATGGATGTACCGTCATTTTTATAGCTCTATACCGATATTATCAGAATTTGGCTTCGTTTACCGTATCAGAATAATCACCTAAAAATACCGATAAGAATAGAATTCGGTTTCGTTTGCAGTCATAGAATACCTACTTAATAATACCTGCATTAATAGAACTTGGTTTCTTTTGCGGTAATAGACTATCTACCTAAAACTGCTGATATTGTTAGAATTCTGATCCTTTTCCCGTAACAAAATAATTACATATAAATATTGGTATTGTCCAATACTTGTAATACCATTTCAATCAGTGCTTTAATTGTCTCATACCAATATTATCAGAATTCGTTTTCTTTTGCTTCAATGTAATAACTACATATAAACACAGGTTTTGTACCAATAATCGTAATACAGTTTCAATCACTGCTTCGATAAAGTAATAACAATAAAAATACTGCTTTGATAATAGAGTAACAATCCTAAAAACACAGGTATTGTAATAATACTCGTAATATAATTTTATTCACTGCTCTGATGACATCATATCGATGTTATCAGAATTCGGTTTCTATCGCCACAACGGAACACCTATCTGCAAATACAGGTATAGCACCGATAGTTGTTTTATCATTTGAGACACTCGTTTGTTGACTTCAAATCGGTATTAGCAGAATTCGGTTTCTTTTGCGATGAGAGAACATCTACCAAGAAAAATCGGTATTGTACCAATAGTTGTACTATCATTTCAGTCCTTACTTTGTTTACTTCATATCGGTATTAATAGAATTCGGTTTCTTTCGCCATAACAGAACACCTACCTAGAAATATCGGTACTGTACCGATAATTGCACTACAATTTTAATAACTATTATTAAATTTTATAGTAAAATTATGAGGTATTATTAAAATTTGGTATCTTTTTTCGTAATAGAATAAGTACATATAAATACCGGATTTGTACTAATACTCGTAATACCATTTCAGTTACTGCTTTGACAACAGAATAACTACCTAAAAATACCGATGTTGTACTAATACTCGTAATATCATTTCACTCGCTGGTTTCATTTCCTCATATCTGTTAGCGCCAATACGCAAAAGGAGGCGACACATGCGGTAGGATAAATATTTCTGGTGGCATTAGTTAGTTACTAAAGGCTTTAGATAGCCGAAACGCAGAATAGCGGTAACTATGTTGATAGCATTCGATTTCTATTTCGGTGACGGCTGCAAGGGATCCGGCACCTTACTGCGCGCCACTTGAATTATGCGATTATTCTTTTGAGGAACACATACTAGGGAGGATTTCTTGCCATTCTGGTAAGAGGGTTTTATTAAGAGTAACAGCATTTACCCCAGAACCCACAGATGAAACATTCGTCGTTTCAATTGACGTAGCGGTATTATCAGAATTCAGTTTCTTTCAACGTAACCCAACACCCACCCAAACACATCGGCATTTTACCATCACCCCTGTAGCGACCTCTGCCTATCTGCTGTTAGATGTTAGAGCGAGTTACAACATTCTCGCAAGTGGGCGATTGTAATACGCTTCATATATATGTACAATGCCCACTGTCCACAGCAATTCTACCATCCGGTTACGCCAACATCTAGGGCAAGATCCACTCGTCATAACCCTACTGATGACCAGTCCAGCAGAGAGTAGTGGGTCTAGGAAGGAACGTCCTAAAATTCTTTCTCGCAATCGTATACATCACGAGTAAGAATCGAGCGGAACCTCCACAGCTTCTTCGCTTCTTCTCACCCCCAATACCATTTGGATCACTATCTCGCAAAATCGTTACAAAAGCCCCCCCTTAGTAGCTACGCGCTCGCTAAACGAGCCTTCTCCAAAACCGGTCCCAGCAGCCCCCACAACACAATTCGTTCGCCGTGATTCCACCGGGCATTCCCGCGCCTTACCGCGAACGACACGCGATTGAAGATGCCGCCTCCGCACCGTCGAGCGTGCCCAAACGTCGTTGCCCGGGCTCTTGAAAATTAGCACGTCCGTCGGGAGACAGCTAGTTCCACCTGTGCAAAAGTCTCGTTATGCATCGGCGCAAAATCGATACGCCCCGTGCACGGCGCCACATGCACGCTGTTCCCGTATGTATGAATGCTTTCGAATGCGGGCCATCGCGATGACGTAATTCACGATATACTCGCGGGACAAAGTCATCGGAAACGCCCGAGTTCTCCCGCAACCATAATGCCTAGATGGCTCGACGTAGCATTTGCTGCTCCGCTTTCTATCCATCTCTGCCCGTATCGCTCGCGCACTCGTTTCCTCCCCCCTCTTTCTCTCACTCCCTCTCTCTCTCTCTCCCTCTCTCTCTTTCTGCCGCTCGACGCGTCTGTTTATCTTATCCCGCTTCTGCATCGCTCTCTTTTTTCTCTCCTCCCCCATTCGCTCCTTGTGTATCGGTATCCAGAACCCGCCTCCCTTTCTGTCCACATACGAGATGCTGCGGTCAACTTCCACTCGGCCGAGCGTGATCGAGATCGATCCGCGCCGCACAAAAGAGCGCCAGCGGCCGAGAGTCGAGCCAGTCCGATAGCAAAAGAGTTAATTATAAAGAGGCGAGCACCAAAATCCGATAGTGAAAAGCTATGTGTCGGTGTCGGCGGCGCACACTGGTCGAGAACAGTGCCGTTGTCGTCTTGACCCCATGAAGGAGCGAGGCGTGGGTTAGGCTTAAGGGCTTGTTGCTTCACCGCGACGGTCGCGTGCCGGGCTATTCCCGGCACGAGTGTAAGACGTCTATTTAAGCGGTGAAAGCTGACATTGTTTCGTTTATTACACTGTACTATAGAATCGCGTCTAAAGATTCTGTTGATCTTTTTCCTGCAGAGTCAGTATTATTGGTATTTTTTTTAGTCTTCACTGATATTTATGTTGATATTTGTTTTGACCCGATGAAGAAGCGGGGCTTGGGATTAAGTGGATGCTGTCGAACTCTGAGATATTCGTGGCAAGGCTGCTTTACCGTTACGGTCGCATGTTGGCATTCTCCCGGCACGAATGTGCGATGGCTGTTTAGGCGGCGAAAGCTAACATTGCTTATATTGTTACAGTATGCACTCACTTCGAAAGACTCTACGGACCCTTACTTGCAGATTCAGTATTACTGGTATTCTCGTTTTTAGTGTTCTTTGATATTTATCAAATTTTTTATGTTTGCAAAAATGACACACTAAAATGCCTCAAAGCAGACGAGAACGTAATGAATATGATGATGTGCAAAGCACTATTGATTAATTTGATATGTACACTGTAAGGTATAAATAAGAAAATGGAAATTGCAGATCAGAGAATGCTTTAACATATATCATGCCAAAGAGAACCATAGGTAAACTTATGTGAAATATCGAATGTGAAGGTAATAAATAATATGCACACAGCTTAAACAAACTCATTTGAATCCAACTTTTACATTTTAGACATTAATTACCCGAGCGCGGGATACCCAAAAATAATTTCGACCAGTACAACTACCATGCCCCCAGAAAGTATCACTGCAAGTAATTTTTGTTTTTAATTCGTCGTTCGGTATATTATCTGAACACCTCGTAGAAAGTAAATATTTTTGCAGTTGCTGTAATTCATCTCTGAGCTAACTGACCGAACACTTTATCAATTATAAATGGGACAGACATTTTTCATTTTTCCTCCACTGCTTCACTTGTAATGGATTGAAAATATCGCAAGAAACAAATATTCGAGCAGCCGACTGCAAAGTGTTAATCCTGGGTCTGAGTGTAATGGACGCATATGTGCGTTTGGCAAAAGCTATCAGCGTGGACTGTAGATGTGTATGTCCGTTCAGTGAAAGTCACCAGCATGGACTACGGGCGTATGCACTTGGCAATTAACCCTGGATTTGAGTGCTGTGGACGCATATACGCATTCGGTAAACTATCAGTACAGACTATGGGCGCGTATATTCGCTTGCAAATATTTTTTCAATTTCCCACATAGTGTAGTCACGTGATGAATATTTGTAAATTCCTAGACAACAGGACTAATTGTGCCCATAATTATGAAAGTGGTCTAAGTCAAAATTAAAAAAAAATGAGTTTATCAGTTATTTCATACACATTATTTTTAACTAAATTTATTCAATGTAATTTTTACGAAATTGTCAAAAATGAACCATTAGCGCGTGGTTGTAATTTCAACATTATATGGAATTCATTTAGTTTTAATTATGAAAGTGGTCTAAGTCAAAAATTTAAATAAATTATATAAACAACTTGAAAATGGCACGTGGCCTTCTTTGACGCGTTTCTGAACTACATAATAAAATAAATGACAATCAAATTTTAATAATAACGACAACTTCATTTTTAACGAAATCACTAGAAGAATCAATAACAAGAAGAGTAAAAAATACCGCGGGTGAATCTGTCTCTTGGCTACAAATTCAATGGATGAGATTTTTGAAAAATGAACCTTATAAAATGTTCTATAAAACATCTTTAGATGATTCTAAATTTCACGTTTTGGATCTTTCACTGTAAAAAAGGAAGACCAAAAATATGTGAAATATTAAATTACTTCCATTATACACCACCATTAGACCAGTATCGGAAGAAAAACATAAAGATATTATGAGTTTACTACCGTACATCCCTCCAGTTTTTCAGGAACATTTTAAGAATCTTAAATACTCGAAATAATGATAAAAATGGATTACTGTTTAAAAATAATTAATAAATGTAATAAATGTTCACGAATTATTTCAATCAAATTATTGTTTCAAATAAAACTCAAAGTTCTTTATTGCTTTAAGTCATTTATAGGACATTCAGTTAATTTTGAAAATGGTCTAAGTCAATTCAATCTTTCAAAATAATATTATGGTATAAAATTCACACAAAATTTCATATTCATAGTAAATTTCCATTAATTAAGACTAATAAAATTATAAATTAAAATGTGGCATAATGTAAAATATTTTTTAATTTATTCAAATGCATTTCATTAAATATCTCGAAACAAGAAATATATGACTTAGACCACTTTCATAATTATGGGCACAATTAAACTAAAGTGAAAATAACTTTCTTTCATTTTATCATTTGGTGTAAAAGAATTGCGATAACAGTTAGTTATTTACGTCTTGTATACTGAAGGGACAAAGTTCATACTATTGGGAAACTATTCCGGCTCCAACGATTGCAATTATTTCGCGCGTGTCGTCTACATAGACTGTTTTGGTTAGGAGTATTCAGCACTCAAAGGATAAAGTTTCCCAGACCGACGTTTTATAACAGAATTATTTTCAGGGGTGGACTACGTTAGTACAGACGACTTTCTTTGTCTCTATTTATGGTTTGATTCGACTTGAAGGTAAAAAATTAAAGATTTCTTTTCTGTGTAGTTTATTTCATCATTGCTGTCTTATAACTGACTGATAATACTAATGTGTGTATAATCTGTATCCTGAGCCACCGACCAAACGGGAGAGGTCTTACATTGTATATGTTGTGTACTTACTAAATAAAATCTGTGCTGGTATTTACAAATCACTATGTGGATACCAACTGTAAATGAAAGTGATATCCTCGAGCCAGTGTGTGAATGCCAACTATAGTCAGCTGTGGTTTTGAAAGGGTTCATTTAGACGGACTACTTTAGAACCACAGCATAACTAGAGGACGGTGATTGTTTGCGAGTGGCGATTACTCGATATGGAAACGTATTATAATACTTACGCGGATCAATAACTGAACAATTCAATGTTTCGTAATGTATATTAATATGTGTATAATTGGAAGAAACAGATTAGTCAAGACTTAGCTTAGGATTACTTCTCCTTGAAAAGAGCATAGAGTAGTGTCACATCAAAGTCCAAATTTAATTTCTGTATTCAACCACTTTCTCTAAGAAAAAAATTGTATGTCAAGTGTTCTACAAGTTTACGCTTATGTTAATATTACTCATTGCGTTATAATAAAAGTACAACGGTGCTTCCTCTTCGAAATTCGTTTTGGTATTAATGTCGCGATTCGGTTCTTTGTTATCAAAACAAACTTCAAGTCACCACTGGTAGCTCAACAAAGTAATCGTATGGAAATAATTATAATTATGTAGTCTACTGTATTGAGTCATACAATTAAATCAATGACAGTGTTTCTTCTCCGAAATTAATATTAGTATTAATGCTATGCTATGCATTTTTGTTGTCAAAAAAATGTCGTGCAACTATTAAAAAGGGCTACATGAGTGATCGACTCCACTGACAGCCCAATAACACATTAATTGCAAAATAATTGCAAGTATGTAATCTGTCTATATTAACTTCAATAATAACTATAACGGCCGTGCTTTCTGTTGAAATGCGACAAAAACCAATATCTTTCTTTTGAACTGTTTATGCTACGCCTCAGTCTTTATCGCGAGATGAAAACTCAGTTCCTTCTTTTAAAACAAATGCATATCGAATGCATGTACGCGAGAATGTGGTGCGTGGTGTGAGCTACGACGCATATACTCGTAAGAAAGGAAGCTCAAAGATGTTTTTATGTTAGTCAGTCGAAGCCCTACGATCAAAGAAGAAAGACCTACTCTCTTGAAAGATTACAGTATAAGTTACAATAAACGTGGAAGATTATTTTACACACCTCCAAATCCCAACACTTTCTTTCTGAAATTACTACTCGCACTAATGGTAATACCTGGTTTTTTGTTATAGTCACGACCGATATGCAATCACTAAAAAGCGATATATAACTGATTGACACATCCAACAGCTCAACAACATAACAATTGTAAAATAATCGCAAATACGGAGTCTGCCTGTATTAAATTAGTTGTGAGCTGCTGCTGTCGGGATACTACGAAGGTGTAAACGAGTTGACGCGATTCTGCGCCCACGGCACCCTCAGAAAATAGTCTCTCGTTCTTTCCTGCAAACTTAGTAGGCAATTAGTAAATGGGCGTTCGAATTGCGCTGGCCATTCGCATTGCGTTCTAGCGATGGGCAGCGGGTGATATTTTTAAACGGATTATTTTGAAAAAGCTGTAATTAAGGAAGTAATTGGCGTCCCCCAGCTGCAATGTCGCGTGTCAACCGGTGTACGACTCGTGACGTTAACGCGACTGAGACCCGAGGGAAAAGAGCCGTCTTTCCGTCATTTCGCTAAATTGTATCCAGTTAGCGTTCAAGCGAAATTAATTAATTCGTCAAATCGCTTACCAACAATGTAACCGAGTTTATTGGAAATCGACTCACCAAGAAGTGGAATAAAAGAAAGGCACGCGCCGTCGTTTGCAGTTTTTGTTGCCTTTTGACCAGTGATTGGTTGGATATTGCGTGTATTGGTAAAATATCGGTATTTGTAGATGTTTATTCTGTTATTTCAAAAGATAATGATCGGAACGGTATTACAGGTATCGGTAAAGTACCGGTGTGTTTGGGTAATTATTAGAATGAATTATTTAATTGATGAATTATAATGTACCCGATTTTGTTGGGAATCGTCTCACTGAAAATCGGAATGAAAGAAAGGCACCAGTCGTTGTTGCAGTTTTTGTTACCTTCTGACATATATCGGTTCGATATAGTGAGTACCGGTAAAATATTGGTGTCTTACGTATTTATTCTCTTATCTCAAAAGACACTGATCGAAACGGTTGTACAAGGACTGACACAGTAAGTATAATAGCTTATATGATAATATCGCTGCGAAGCCATCAAAGTGACAATATGCCAACATAATCGTATTTCAATAAAATAATGGTAAATATTCTGGGAAAATAGTCACTAATTCAGTGGTAGAATCGGTACTATAATTATTGGGAAAGAACCGGTATTTTCAGGTGGTTGTTCTGTTACATCGAAGAAAATCGAATTCTGATAATACCGGTGTAAATCAGTGAAGGGACAATATATTGATATAGTCGTAATTCGCTGCAATACTTGTATAATATCGGTCAATTTTATGAAAAGGCGGGCACCAACTAAATGAATATCCGGTAATAAAAATTGACTGTTGTGAATAGATAAACTATACAGTTATCACTAGGCAGTCCACAGGCAGCAATAATGCTCCTTTATATAACATCTACGAGGTGTTTCTTTGTTCTTACCTGTCCTTCAAATCTTACTACAAATTATACGCAAATTCAATTATATAACAATATTACGTAAAGTTCCGACCTCATTTATTAATCTCTAGTAGCCCCAATAAATATGAACCAACTATGGGTTTCCGACATGTTTTAACTTTTGGAGCATTCAGTATTTCTCAGCATTTAGCAATACATAGTATTCTCAGACAAAGAATTTGGTCACAAGTTCAATATTCTTCCCTTACTTCTACATTGATAAATTCGTTTTGGTATATATGTCAAGATATACCAAAACGAATTTATCAATGTAGAAGTATCAATGTTAAAACATGTTGGAAACTCATAGTTGGTTCATATTTATTGAGGCTACTAGAGATTAATAAATGAGGTCGGAACTTTACGTAATATTGTTATATAATTGAATTATATATATATATATCGGCATTGATATCAAATAGCGGTAAGCAATGTATAAAAATACCTTTAGTCAATATATTATCAGCATTAAAAATGTTTACCAAATAGCGGTTATGTTACAATGACCTTAAAACAAACATCGGTATTGTATCGAGACATCCAAACATGTCGGTGTTCAGTGTCTATTCCTGACAAACTCGCCGTGTCACTAATGATATATCGCAAATCGATCCGTCCAGCTGGATCGACATAACGGGGTGGATCCCAGCACGTAAAGTCAATTTATCATTTCGGTATATCGTTACACAACGTTTGCTATGTTCGTCGTATCAGACACGTGCCAATGAAGTGCGTGTGGACATGCTTCGACCAATATGACATGAAGATTTTTCAGGAAAACATCTTTTCGTGCGACGCCGTGTAGAAAAATGTCAAGTAAATCTGCTTTACCTTACAGCTTCTTGGCTGTTGTGTTTAATGTGGAACGTTTATTTCCGGTACGTGTTAAATGTGCGGGACGTTATTGGTAAGTCAAAATAATGTAATGTGAACTAATGTAAAAATAATGGCATAATTTAAAACATAACTTATAACTTTCACGGCCTTTAATCTTTGTTCGTTTTCTTGAGTGAAATTTATTCATGGCTTTCACGAATTTGTTTTTTCTTTTTTAATGAAGAATTTATTTTAATTTTCATCGTTTTCTTTTTTCAATTAAGTTCAATAAAGAAATGATCTCCTGATGTTGACACGATCAATGTGTGGAAACGTCGAATTCAAATATTATTCATAATTAACACACTTAATAACTAATTCATTTTTTGACCGACGTACTAGCCACAATTTTACTTACACAGTCGTTTTGGCGCCGTCATTATGACATTTATCACATTTTCATATAAAAATTAAATACTTTGCTAATTGTAAAAAAATGCGTCTAAATGTTGCTCCTTACCAGAAAAGTAATTTGCTTATGATAAATGAAGTTGCTTCGACGCTTAACGGGTTAAACGCAACAACCAGTAAAATGTGCTTCGAATTTAGCTGATGGGCACACATAACACGGTTGGCAGGCGCACAATTAAGCGGGGATAAACATGCATTTCCTCCTTTCGATGTATGTATGGGACGACGATCAGGTCGCAGACCCGAGTGTGTGGGCGACATTGACGTGCGACGCTGTGGTCACGTAGCGTAACCGTGTAACGTACGCACCCTTTGCTTTTACGCGTTCACTTACGAGCGTCCACCCCGTTGCATGTCAAAGGATCCAAGAAGTCGTCAAAATGAATATAACGCGTTCCGATCGATTTAACTCTTTCGGGACCAAGAACACGGCATATGTGTCGTGTAATACCGTTCTCGAGTGGTCGATCACTCAGCATGTGGATCAAGTAGAGATCAGTATTAACTCTTTCTGGATGGAATGCTGCGAATTTATGTATTGTTGCACCGCGCCATTATAACGATAATTATTTCAAATTGTCAACTAAACATATATATAAGCTATGCTGCTAATTAAAAAGAATTATGATAATATATATTATGATAATATCACATTATGTACAATGTGTGTACATATATGTAGAGTGGTATTCGGGAGAAACACGCATCAAGTTCCTCGGGAAGGATGTTGAGGAGAGGTTCGATGCGTGTGTTGAACAAAGAAACGAAGGACAGTTGAGAAGTGATGGTGTAAGGAGTCGGACCGATGTCAAAGTTTAGCAATACGAAATGGATAAGGTTAGTTTTCAACTACGGCCCATTTCCTTTCCCTCATATATATGCAATGCTGCTAGTAAAAGATAAATATGTATTTGTAATTTTTATTTGCAACCTGTATAGTATTAAGTAATCATTTTAAGACAAGACGTCATGCGGGGCAATATACAGAATGTTTGATGTGTGTTCAGATATCATAGATACATTGTCATTGTTCTGTCATAAGTTATGTTTATCACTGGAATTTATGAGTCGGTTATGAATCATACTGAATGCACATATGTGTCCATCATCCGCAAAGGGTTAACCCTGCGCTTACTGTCCTGGAGTCTCTAGTGACTTGCTACAACATGCCAATTGCGAGTGAAAACGCATAGAGTTACGTATTTGTTTTCCGTGTGTGATAAAGTGACGATTGCCAAAACATCATCGCCGTTTGAAGTTCATGCAGAGGTGTATAAAAACAGAAACAAGTGATGGTAACGACTCAGTGTCTTGTAACGCATCGAACAAGAAAAATGTCGGAATATTGTATAGAAGCGGCCAGCAGAAAAATGGTAAAACTCGCAAAAGTGACAGGTCTGAAGCGTGCGAAATGTTGCTACTGAATGGAAAATAATAATAGATATTTTAGTGCATGTGATTTATGTAGAAGCATGAAGATGATAATTATTCCGTTCAAACTGGTACATTTATACCTAAATCATGTGGTGATACTAAAAAAGAACATATTTTTTTTTTAATACACGATTATACCAGGTTGTTCAATAAGTTTTGTTTTGTTTTGTTGAGGGCGTTGCTACTAGTCCAAGTTTGTTTTTGTTTTGTTGGTTCACTCTTCTTATCAACGTATGTGAAGGTTCATTTCAATCAGTCAATTCATTCTTTGTTTACAAGCCATTTAGTGTCGCCGTGTCACAGTATTTTCGACAATGGAAAAAATTGAGTATCGTGCAGTGATAAAATTCTTATTTTTGGAAGGTGTAGCACCCAAAGAAATTCACGAACGAATGTTAAGAGTGCATAATGAACGTTCACCTTCAATTAGAACAGTAGAAAGATGGGTTGCTGAATTTGAACGTGGTCGTACAAGCCTTGGAGACGATCCACGTGATGAAGGACGTCCAAAAACCGCATCAACACCAGAAATCGTAGTCAAAGTACAGGATATGGTTTTGGAAGATCGTCGATTGACTGAGAGGGATTTAGTAGAGGCTCTACACATCTCATTAGGCAGTGTGAGTCATATTTTAAATGAAATTTTGAGTTTTAAAAAGCTGTGTGCACAATGGGTGCCGCATTCGCTAACAATTGAACAAAAACACATTCGAATGCGACTTTCTCAACAACATTTGGAGTGTTTTAAAAAGGATAAAGTGGATTTTGTGCGTCGATTCATCACAATGGATGAGACTTGGGTCTATCACCATGATCCTAAATCAAAACAAGAGGCTAAAGAGTGGTGTGAACCTGGTTGTTCGGCTTCGAAACGAGTTCGTGTCCAGAAATCGGCCAAGAAGGTTCGGGCATCAGTTTTTTCGGATGCGAAAGGAATTTTATTTGTGGATTACTTGCAAACTGGTAAAACAATTAATTCTGAATATTATTGCAACCTTTTGGACCAGTTGAAGGAAAAAATTCGTGAAAAAAGACCCGGTTTGCAGAAGAAAACAATCCTTTTTCATCAGGACAACGCACCGTGTCACAAGAGCATTTTGACAATGGCTAAAATCCATGAATTAAAGTTCGAATTGTTGGAGCATCCGCCGTATTCACCAGATTTGGCCCCCAGCGACTTCCATTTGTTTCCAGAACTCAAAAAATGTATGCGTGGCAAGCGTTTTTGGTCAAATGAAGAGGTTATAACGGCTGTTGAAGCGTATTTTGCAGACCTTCCGGAATCTCACTTCAGGGATGGGATCCACAGATTGGAGGATCGTTGGAGCAAGTGCATTAATATTGAGGGAGATTATACTGAAAAATAAAGTGTATTTTGAACCATAACATTGTGTTTTTCTTATCGGATGACAAAACTTATTGAACAACCTGGTACTATTCCATCTAGGGCGAACATATGAAACGAAAATTCCAACACAGTATGAACCAAATTAATTGTTACATACATGGTTGTGTTTCTCGAGATGAGATCGATGTTTTCGCAGAGGATATGAAACTCACTGCGCCGTGAGCCGTCACTGAGTTATTACACATCAGTAAGGAGCTCGAAGGGCAGTGAATATGCATTGATGAATGATCTGTGCCAGTCAAAAGCAAGTATTACGTCAGGCTCGGTGCTTCACTATTCGGAGGGTTGTCCCACTGCTGCCGTAAAAGAAATGAAGAAAGCGCTATAAATGGTGCGATCTCCCTTCGGGTATTTCGTAGCAGATATTTCACGAGAAAGAGTAGTTGAATATGTTTGCAAAATCTTGTTTTACTTCGGAATTATCAAAATTGGAGCCACATTTATGTTAGAGCGATATAACACAAGTTCGACGCTTACGGTATGCTTTGAAATTTCTTACGGAACTTTTTACGTGTGTAAGTACTGTGAAGTACAACTATATCTTGGCAATTGATTTCAAGTGTACCATACAAAGGAAAAGAATTAACTTTGACAATACGAACGATACTATGATTGAAATTCCATGTTTTCAAATTTACGTTTAAAGAATTTGATAATCACGCGTAATGACATGCTAAAGAGTGTAAATTAATATGCAAACTAGTAATCTACCGTTTTTCTAAATATTGGAAGAATCTAAATTTGAAAGATATTAATTAGTTGGATAGTTATAGTAATAAAGTCGACGTGTTAACAGTTGGTTATTAGAGAATGGGGAATATACAGCAATGGGAACAATAAACAGCAAGGGGGAAATTATTATAATGAGAAATGCAATGTAATATTAGGTCTACCGGAAAGTTTTGTCCAATAATGTCATCTCAAGTTTCCACACGTTTGAACGTGCTCCTTTGAAATATGTATGATTGCCTGTGTTTGCAATTGAAATTCTACATACGTGCTCTTTTGAATGTACTGAAACAATGGTTTCATCATCGCACTATTATGCATTGTAAATGATTGTTACTGTTGATGGTATCGCAACATTTTTTGCCGTATACTGGTCAATTGATGGATGGAAATGTATTATTTGAGAATCAGATGATTCGATACTACGAGATGCGTGCCCTGAGCAAAGGAGTAAATTTTAGGCACCGGTACCAGGACCAGTGTCAAATCTGTCGAGATCTGTATTTCCGTACATCAGTTGATCGATACATGCCGAACAAATTTGTAATATCATACACTATAAGATATCAAATTTACAATGAAGTGCTTAGAGGCGTATCCTAAGTAAACGAGTAAACTTCTAGTACCAGTACCAAAAGTATTAAAACGTCAAATTTCAAATAATAAAATTCAATGCATCAGCTGCCTGGTGTGCGTTGAACTTTGCAATATCATATAATGAAAGACGTAGCATTTAGAATGAAGTATTTAAAGGCGTGTTCTTTGCGAAGGAATAAACTTCCCAATACCAGTACCAGTACCAAAATAATCGAAAGTCGGACATTGAAATAATAAATTTCAATACATCAGTTAACCGGTATAGCCAAAAAAATGTGCAATATTATATACTGAGAGATATAGAATTTAGAATGAAATGTATTTAGACAATATGTCCGAATGAGAAATACGCTAAACAATTTTTCTCCACAAATCTGTGGTTAAAAAACAGGCGAAAAACCGACTGCAATCAAATTACAAAGTAAGCCTTGAAGCTGCAGAGAAGATGTTGTCTTGAGAGTAAATCTTCAACTTTCACTTGTGCACGAAATAGCGAGTGGTACAGGAGTCGATGATCGCTTGTGATCAACATGATGTAACTGCATGCTATTGTTAGGAGTATCGAGTGGCGCAAGTGTTAATGAAGCAGTAAATGGCCCTGGTGTGCCTCGTCGTTTGGCCAAAGACGAGAAAGTGGCGATATGGAAAAGTGTGTTGGTGAAAAATCCGTGCGCCGTGACGTCAGCACAGCCTGTTGCATACGCGTTCATTAACCCTATCGAGACGGGCAACATTTATGCAGCTCATTTTCTTTGTCGTTATTTATATTTTGATAGGGCTTCAACGTAAAAGCAATAACATTTTTTTTCTGTATACTCTACCGTAAAGTTGATATAACTAATTGTGTTGCTTTCATTGTTGCCTGGTAATCGGTTGGTAATATTGATTTGTATATAATCCATATGTTGAGTCATCGATCAATTGGAAGAAGTACAGTCACCTTTCGTATTATTAATTCGTATCGCGTGATAAGAAATTCGGAATTGATACAAACCAAATTTATCTGTACCGTGTTAATGATTTTTCAACAGATGATATTTCTTCTTCACGGTTTAAACGACTTAAACTTTATGTTTTGTCTTGAAAGGAAATTAACTTCCTTTTTATCTATTTGTTCGTTTTTCTCAGACATTACGCAAGCATAGGATTAAAAATTATTTTCTGGTAAATGTTACATTTTTTTATAATAACGAGTGAAAAATGTCACCCAAAATATTTTGTCATGTTATCCAATTACGATACAGGAAACTAAACGAGCAAAAGGCACTGTATCAAACACTAATCTTGACACAACTTCGGAGATTTTGATAAAAGATTAAATGAAATCATTTACTGAATTATACCTAAAATGGATTGTCTACAAAATATGTTTTAAGCATTGATTTTGCTAAGAAAACGGCAATAGTATATCGTTTATGAAATAAAAAACTGTGATGTACGTGCGTGGAGAAAAACAGAAATATACCCTATTAATTTCAACCGTAAAAGAGTATTATTCGTCCTGTATTCCACTGAATTTTAAGGAGTTCAATTTGAGATTGTATTACTTACAGTGACTCTTTGCATTACTTATGGTTTTGATGGGTCTCATATACAGTATATACAATTATATTGTGACGTACAGACAATTTTTGCGTACTTAAATTTTCTATTACATGTTTGAAATTTCATTTGCCCTATTTTTATATCACTTTGCATTATTATTATTTTAACAATTTCTTAGTGCTTGCACAGTACTTGAATTGGCCTTTCGTTCGTTCATTTTTCTCATTCAAGGATGTGATCATTTTGAATAATAAGATTTATACGTCACAGGGGTATCATAGGATGTAGAGACGCTTAGATGACACATAACTCTAAAAGGTTCAGAGCCACTGCCATACGGAGGCTGTTTAAGGTAGCCAAGTTGCACTACACAGAAACCGTGTTACAAGACTTTGCTGCAATTTTTTCTCCGCCGCATAGGAGGCTGTACTGTACCACACTCTAGGTCTTTACAGTATTAAAACATTTATGTCAACGCAACGCTTTTCACGAGCATTTGGAATTTCGTAATCACTTTCATTCCTATTATTAGGTACACTTAAAAATATCTCGACCAGCACAATAACATCTCTTTTCCAGTCATCCGTATCCCCCGCGATAAAAGATCTATAGGAACAAGAAGATCGGATAAGGGAAGAAAATTACAGGGGAGAAACGGAAATACATGTAGGATTTGGAGGAGTTGGACCAAAGGGTTTCACGTCTTTCACTCGTCACGCACTCACGATGACTCTAAGGGTTTCACGTCTTTCCTTCGCAACGCACTCACGACGACTGTTTCTTTAGCGCGCGTCTCGCACGCGTCCAGGTGGCGGCATCCGCTCAATTGTTTTCGGCAATGACCTCTCATCCGATCCCACACTCGGCCTTTCCTGCAATTCTTCGGTCTCCGAACTTCGTACCTCAAAATATTACACAAAGATTTTTCCATAGCACACAGATTTTCAATAGACATAATCCAGGCCAGGTAACAGTAGTGTATCGCGCTGACCATCGTGCCCCACCACCTCCCATTTCCACCTCCTAATTTCAACCCTCTTCGTTACATAGCGAAACCCTGTTCTACACACAACTGACTTAGCAAGCAGCACACCAGAGCACACACTAAACATCTTGTACTGTTAGTTGAGTTTAAAATATCACTTTGACTAAAACTTGTCCAACCATCATGTTAGGATTTTAAATGGAGCAGAGTCACTTATATTTTAACAGAAGTAGACTTTCCTGATTTATTCTTTTCGTATCGGATATAATGGTTACTTGTTACGCGACATGTTTTCTATAGCACACGGCAGACAGGATACAACAGTAGAACCGGATCTATAGGAACAAGAAGATCGGATAAGGGAACAAAATTACTGGGGAGAAACGGAAATACATGCAGATGCGGTGTAATCAAAAGTTCTTGTGCCGAACATTATTTAAACGAAAATTGATATACTCCTCCGTGAAACGTTGAGTTTATCGCATGTCGACAGACTAGTAAAGTCGATACATTCCATTTCTGCCCCGATTATCTCATCGATGGGGCCGCTGTTTGCCTAATTCAACGAATTTGGCTGTAGCGGGAGAGTGGCGCGCTGATGAAAATGGCGCATCGTCCAGTGTTGTCCGCGACTGTTTTTTCTCTCTGCCGCACAGAACGTGGTACGATTCGTTCAGTCGAAATTTCGAGATCCTTTCTGGTGTGACCGGGCGTTTCGGCTAAGAAGATACAGGCAGTTTGACGCACGTACGGCATAGTCATTTCATCGCCGTCCATTAATCGTGAAAAATAAATCGTCAATTTTCCTCTCGAGAGACCATTTGTCGTTGAGTTTATCGGCGCGCTTCGCGTCTCAATTTTCGCGAATGGCGCATAACTTTTCTCTCTCGCTGAAGGATTATCGCGCGTTTCGAGAGGTCAGGCGCGTTGTTATTTCGTGTGCCCGCATCGAGTAGTGATTAAAGACGGATAAATCATCGTCTGAAATATACGTCCGAGGCACGCACATCGTCAATTTCCTCGCGGTCAAGGAAACCCACGGCAAATCGTTGCCGGGATTCAGATCACTTTAGCGCCTAATGGATGCTCGCTGGGGCGTTCGATCTTATCGTCTTGAAAAAATTCATTCACCGCCCGGGAAAATGTGTTCAGTTACTGGTACGGAGTGAACTATTAATAGACCGGGTAGGAAGGCGCGCTGACGGTAATGCGGTACGCGGTTGCGAGTATTTGAAAAAATATTTTACATGATGCAGGGTTTAGAGTGAATGTTAAGTTCGGTTGAGGGTGAATAAGAAAATGGAAAATGAAAATTATTTGTGCGGCCTACGTGCTTCGAAGCGCTGTGGTTTTCCTGTAAGGTGGATAATAATAAGTGATAATATGAATTTTATATAAAAATGTGTACAATAGAAACGTAAGTATTTCATTAACTTTCATTTCATTTTGATATAATAATGATAAATGATATATAAAAATTAAATTAAATTAAAATAAGATATATGCAGAAAAATATACATTTCGTATACCTCTTAATGCGATTAATAATTTGTATGTGTTATATTTTATCTATTACATCTGTTTCACTTTTATTTAAGTTTTATATTTCATTTTCATTATTGTTTGGAAAGACACTGCCTGTGTAAATCATTTGTAGCTGCAAGAGGTATTTCACATACGATGGAGATCAATTTTTTCCTATTCCTATTCCTATTCCTATTTCCTAATATTTATTTTAATTCTCGAATCGCGAAAAATAATTGTTTACTTTCTTCACCTCAATTCTGTAAGCTTCTTGTTCATAACTCAATAATATTGCAAACTACTTTCTCAGGTTTGTCAGTTGAGACTGGATCCCTGGCGTCCGACCAATCGGAAATAAGTCCTGTGACAATGAACTGCTTTCGGTATAAGTAAATAATTGCTTTCCTTCCTGGTTAAGATTTATTTTATTGTTTACTGTACTGAATTCAACATTCTACATGATTCTGTGTCATGAGTTTCTCTTCAAGAAGTCCATGTATTGCTCATAAATTAATTCATCCTTGCCCAGAGATGGAGTCAAATATATTTGTCAGACTTTTAAAGATGGAATTATGGGTTCTCCATTAAGAAGTTTACATATTCTTTTGAAATTAACTCATATTCACCCAAAGATGGAGTCAGATACACTTAGTGTAGAAAGTATTCGTATGTCGATCAACTTCGAATAATACGTATTTCGTGAAATTGTAGCTTATTAATTTATTTTTTGTAAACGACGAGTTTGTACATATTATCGGTAATATCTGTAATAGATATAGTGTAAAAGGAATTGTTTGCCTATTAATGACATTTTTTTTTCGTTTATCGTAATTTCCTTACTTGTTTGCCACATTTTTCAAAAACGATTTTCAATCGAACAACATTTCTAGCTCTACCGGCGGTAAGTTATACCGTTTCGAGCATATTAACAATGTCTACTATAATAAACTACTAATTCTTATTACATTTATATATCTGTCCATTTTTTATATTTTCTTTGTTTATTTTAATTTTTGTTGTTAATTTTCATGTTAATGTTTTGTATTTTCCTACCAATTACATTTTTTGTTATTGTTATACCTATCACATTTTCTTGATAATTTCGTAAATTTTTTCCGCAGCTAATATTGCTGGCACTGTATGTATTACAAATATTTCCGCAAGTATGCACAAACTTGTTTACAAAAACTTAGCCAGTACACCACAATTTAACAAAGTGTCGTTCGAAATTGCTCGGCGTCCGAATACTTTTTATCCAAACTCTACGCTTCTCAAATTATTGAAGCACTTATAATTCCGAAACAGGCGGAGTGCTGAACTTAGTTTGGCAAGCGATAAAATCAACTTCAACTAAGAAGAAAGGCAATTATCTTTACCGAACTAGCCGTCGATGTTGAGCAATCTTCGTTTTTAAAAAAATCCTGTTTAACACCTTAAGCGCGCTCTCGGTTCCAGATACTAGACTTTAATTTAAACAACCCTGCCACCTCTGAGAAATACTACTTTATAAATCATACAATATTAAAAGATGTGTCTATTTTTAACCTATTCATCGCCCGATGAATTAAGAACGCCTTGCCCTGGGTGCCAACGTTTTATTTGAAAAAAAAAATCACAATATTTCTAAGTATTCAATATCAATTAGTTGCAGGTATAATCTTTGAATGGCATTCATAATAATTTTACCACTAAAAAAATGAATACGAGATATCTCATAGGTGGAATTGAATGGATGAAACAGTTTTATTGAAGTGTTTCAAACGCTAATTCGATTTTTTAAAAGAAAAATCCAATTTTCTGCTTATTGCTCCTTGCAGATACGCACATGCGTTTTCTCTATCTACACCCGCGTAAATGGTAAGTCAAATAAAACGAGCCCCGCCTCTGACATGTTAGTGTAACGAACGTGTTATGTTAGACGATGTATTCAATTTCAACATAATTATAATTTCCTCGGATAATAGCGGAATATGATGTCCTTTTATTACTAAAACTCTGGGCACCTTTCGGGGCCACTGGTATGGATGATGGCTTCAGGGATGGGCAGTAATTGTGCGAATCACTCTTCCATCCCAGCACTTTGCACATCACTTTCACCAATTTAGAAAATAAAATTCCAAAGTCAAGCATTTTCAGCCACAGGAGGGGTTTGCATCCCTTCATTATCCGAGCAAATGAACGTGTTCACTAACCTGGTGGTCCACGGCAGCACCTTATTCCCCTCGAAGCTGATGCTTCGCAGCTCATACTTGGTTCGATGACGTAGTGGCGAGCCGGGCGCAGTGTTTCCATGAAGAAGACTCCGCACACTCTTCGACGTGGCACTCGAAAGTGCATGTCGTCGCGCGAAGGCACCTTCCCTCGTCGACTGCTGGTTCACTGTTCTTCGCAAAGAGCTCATCTTTAGTGCCCTTGTTGCCGTTTCAAGACATGGCTGTACTTCAGTTCCCCCGCGACGCACATGCCTTTATTTCCGGCCAGCCGATCGTTTCAGTCGCAATTTGATTTTACGCGCGCGTAATCCGTTCGGACGGCTTGTTTACGTCCAGTGTGAAGGTTGTTATCGTCGTTAGCCGTGCTGGAGGCGCAAGAAGAGACGACAAAACTTTACACGGCATGGCACTTGACACTTTGGGCATGATGGCTCACTGGAGTCGCTTTGTTTTACGTCTTTTAGGACGACTGAGATTTAAGTGGGGTTTTTCAGAGAAAAGCTAATGCGGTGTCGGTTGTAATGGCTATTTTTAACGTTTTATCTGTCGATGAATAGTGAGAATGATCGTGACACTGACATTCTGCTGTCAAATCTCTGGCATTGTCCGCTGATCGGAAATAATAGGACTCATCGAAACGAATTGCGAGGATTTGGAAAAAAGATAACAGCGAAATGAGTGACGAGGCAGTTGGGACACTGACTTCGTTTTAATTGAATAAATGTCACTAATATGTCTTGAAAATTTTCAGATAAAAATAATGCAATTGGAAAGTCATATTAGTGCGTTATGCCCTGTCAGGGCGTGAAAACTTTTAAGAAGCGCGTTGCTTATCGCATCACATACATCACGACTAAAGTAGATGTTCCTACATAGACCTATAAATTATCACCATTACTTTTGAACATCACAAATATACAACAAACGCAAACGCTAAAGACAGTACATACTTAAGATAAGGATATAATATCATGGTTTATACATAGCAACGTGTCTGATAATAAATAACATATGTAATACGATAGGTTAAATTTCTCAAATACAGACTATCACCAATCAGTGACATCGAATGACGTATAGAAGAATAATGTATAGTACCGTATATGAGAATCTTGGAAAACTTTGTTCGTATGTTAATAAAGCGCTTGGAAAGTGAAAAATCGTACATCACGTACTTTGAATAATAAACAATAGGCGCAGGAATAATCTTCGTATGGTGCAGGAATATAAAGATGAACATTACGCAGGAATCGCCAGTAGAGACAATGCGAGAGATTTGACTTATGTATTAATAGCATTTACATGCTCTTTGCGGCAAAGCTGTGTATGACCCTTACGCGGAGTCATCGGTTAATCGGAAGAAATATTACAGTCAACCCACCTATAACATGATTAGTTGGCATCGTGCTGTAAAAAAAGCAACGATATTTATTCTCCAGCCTGAAAAGAATTCAAAATTTGGATTTTTTCCTTAAGAGAAATAATATCTGCTTTTTATTTTTAATTTTATGTTTTTCAGACACCATGCAAACGTAGGGATAAACATTTTTTTGTAGGTAAATGTTATTACTTTTTTATAACAGCAGAAAATAATATTGTTTAAAGTAAGGTGTAATATTGTCCAAAAACGGTAACACAAATGCAGCTGGCAAAGAACTATT